>CM033730.1:7611719-8811719 GCA_019671005.1 Hibiscus mutabilis | reverse complement strand
AATATCATTCATGGTGTTTAATAAAATTCATATGACATTGTTCAAAAAATAGCTTACCACGTTTTAAACTAGTGTAGCATAGGGATGTAAAAAGCTGACCCGACCTGAAAACTCAACTGAAACCTGCTCGAGTCGGAACTTGGTTTGACCCGAGGAAGCGGTGATCCGAAACCGATATATAACTGAATGTTGTTGACCCGAACCCGAGTTGGACCTGTTACTTAGTAACCGAACCCGACCTACATCCGACCGAGAACGACCTGAACCCGAATTGAACATGTTATTGAGGACCCGGAACCCGACCTGCACCCGACTAAAACGAACATGAACCCTAGACTAACCTGGCAAATAACCGATATTACCCGACTGAATCGTCATACCTGTTAATTGACCCGACCTGTTGTTGACGTGAACTGATATTGACCTGGCTTGGTATTTACCTGACATGTAATTAAGGAAGTATGATTTGATGAATTTATTATATTATAATATGATAAACTAATTTTCAACATTTAAATTATTAATTTTTGTATTTAAAATCTTTTTTTTAAATAATTCAATTATTGACTATTAATTTATTAAATTATATATATAATCAATTTAAAGTGTTGATAAATGTAAACTATTAAGCGTTGATAAATGTAAACTATTAATTTTTTTAAATCAATTTAAAGTGTTAAATAATCTTTTTTATATATACGTATATAATCAATTAAAAATATAAAAAAATTGGATTTAGATATTCATTTGACACTACTGAGTTCGGAATTTTGTTAAATAATTCAATGGTTAGAATAATTCAATATGCCTTTTAGTTGACACTACAGTCACTACTAAGTATAGATATTCATTTGCCTTTTTTCTTATTAACTTAATCAAATTTTATTGATTAACTTGACCAAATTTTATTGGGGAAGATTGGAAACTTTTTGTTGATTTGATAAAAATAAAATTTTAGAAGGTTAATCGTTTCTATTCTAATGTTTTAAATTCATAGTTGTAATTATAATATCGTTAATTTTAATTATCGTACACAAATTAAAGGTGCTGATAAATAATTTTGGTGAAAATGAAGTAAACTTAAAAATGAATAAAATAAAAGTTTACAACTTTTGAGAGTCTAGTGACCAATTTTACAATTTTACCATAGAACTAAATATGGTCAATTTCAACTTAAAATTAAATCTTAGGAACTAAAATGAAAAAAAAAACATCAGCATATTAAAATTATTAGACTAAATTATAAAAATTCAAAATAAATAGGGTTCAATTTCATATAAAAGTAAATTTTTAAAGACTAAATATCATCGTGGGGAAGGGGATTGCTATATCTGAAGTCCCAACTGTGGGGATATTTGTGACTAAATTGAATTAAATTAAAACTTAAAAGTGAATATTAAGACTAAAATGTAATATTTTAAACGCAACAGAATTTAAAAGGTAATTAATCTCTAACCTAAAAATAGGCGCTTATTCCCCTCCAAAATTCTGTCATTTCCCCTCTTTTTTAACCAATTATTTTTTTAATTAAAATGAATGGGTTGAGGGAGAGAAAGAAACCGCCTAGATTTTTAAGTTTGGGAAATTATTTTTTTAGCCATTCCGAATTTAGATGTTTTTCATTTAAGCCCTTAATATTCACTTTTAGGTTTTAGTTTAATTTACTTGTGTCCCAATTTAGGTTAATTTAATTGGGATTCGACATTTAATGTTAGAGTTATTTTAATTAGGTATGTAATTTATGCTTATAGTTTAATTAGATATTTTTATTGAGTCCTAAAATTTTATTTTTAACAAAAATTAACCGCTCTTTATTTTATATTTTTGTAATTTAGTCCAATATTTTTAATATGATGATGTTTTTGTTCATGTTAGTCCCTAAAATTTTATTTTTCACCGAAATTGACCCTTCTTTATTTCTAATTTTTGTAATTTACTCCAATATTTTAAATAACGATGATATTTTTGTTCATTCTAGTATCTAATATTTATTTTTAATGTGATTCGTGTTCGTGAAAGACGTTAAATAATTCACTTGAAATGACCCAACCTAAAGTCTATCGACTATATGTACCAAACTCAAACTTAATACAAATTCAAAACTCGAATTAAGCCGACCTAAAATGAAACCGACTTGAAATTGCCTGACCTGAAATGAACCCGACCTGAAGTCTACCCGAGCCCGAATTAACTCGTCAATTAACTGATTCAGACCCGAATCATTTTGACCCGACCTAAAATGAATCCGACCCAAAATGAACTTGACCTGAAACTGACCCGCACCCGACTTGAATCGAGTTGGAACATCAAATCGACCTAAAATGACATGCATCTGATTTGACCCGACATGACAGGACCCGACCTGAGACCCATCCGATTACCTATTTTTACATCCCTAAATAGTTTGGATGTTGTTTGATTGGTTCGTAATGTTTATTGTAACTGTATAGTGTTGACAATTTGTTCTTCAAATCGTGTTGATTCTTCAACAACCATGTAGGGTTAAAATTGAACATGGGTTTCGTGAAGGTAATAAAGTGGCCGATGAAATGCCCAAGATTACAAGTAGAGTAAAACTTTTTTGTCATCATTTCTTCTCACCACCAGATGAGATTTTGTTGTTATTTAAATGAGGATTGTATTGGTTATGCCTTGAGGGACTTTTAGTTTCTTTCTTTCTTTATCCAAAAATAAAAAATATGAATAAATACGATCAAAACTAACATAAATGTAGTATATAATTTTAATTATCAGTTGACTTTATTGAGATAAAGTGTTAGATTTCTTAAGTAAGATTAGAAGTTTCAATCCTAACTTGCGAATAGAACAAACTGGTTAGAAAACACGTTAACGACTGACTTTATCACAATTCAATTGCAATCTATCATCACAAGGGTCAAAATAAAAGATAGATCAACAAAATAATAAAATAAAAATCAACAAAAAATTACATCAAATCCAACACTAAAAAGTATATTACAAGAATAAAGAAAACATACTACACAATATTAGGTCAAACTATTTATACTAATATATGAAAAATAATCTTAATGACGTTAATCTTTTGACACATGCCATTAAGATTATTTTTCATATATTAGTATAAATAGTTTGACCTAATATTTTGTAGTATGTTTTCTTTATTCTTGTAATATACCTTTTTAGTGTTGGATTTGATGTAATTTTTTTGTTGGCCTTTTATTTTATTATTTTGTTGATCTTTTATTTTGACCCTTGTGATGATCGGTTGCAATTGAATTGTGATAAAATTAGTCGTTAACGCGTTTTTTTAACCAGTTTGTTCTATTCATAAATTAGAATTGAAACTCTTAAGTTTACTTAAGAGATTTAACACTTTATCTCAATAAAACCAAATGATAATTAAAATTATATACTACATTTTATGTTAGTATTGATCGTTTTTTTTTTGGATAAATAAAAAAAAAACTAAAAGTGCCTCAAGGCATAACCAATACAATCCTCATGTAAATAACAATAAAATCTCATCTGGTGGTGAGAAGAATGATGACAAAATTTTTATTGTACTTGTAAGCTTAAGCATTTCATCGGTCACCTTATTACCTTCACGAAGTACATGTCTAATTTTAACTTTACATGGTTGTTGAAGAATTAATATGATTTGAAGAACAAATTGCCAACACTATACAGTTACAATAAACATCGCAAACCAATCAAACAACATCTAAATTATCAAATTTCGAATGAGATGGCGGATGCCAACAAACCAGACACTCAACAGGCCTTCGTACATGCCCACAACTCAGGTCAATTATCGAGCACATACCTATTTATTTGAAAAAACTAATCAACCAACGACCATATTCATCTCGAACCACTCCGCATGAATCTATCTCGGAATCAATGTTGTGCACCTCATCTATATTTAGCTTACACGACCCCCTGCTGCGGTGCTTTCTAGCACAAACTAGCTCTCGACTCACACATGCCAAAAGCATATTATTGTACCCAACTCTGATTATAAGATAATATTTGTTCATACTTTTATTAACTTTTTGATAAGATAAATACCGCAAACAAAGCTGCTTGAACCCGAATTTACTAGGATAATTATCATCCTATTTTTTACTGTAACTACTTGTTGGGTTTTATATATTTTTTGAATTGTTTTATCAAAATTTTAATTATTTTTATGTATAATCTTATTTTTATTATTTAATAATTAGTTTGTACCCTGATCCAAATATATATATATATATTTAAGTTTTATATGCTTTTGCTTTTTAAATGGTTAGATGAGTAAAATGAATAGTTGAAATTAATAATAGAATATATGAAGATTATCGCTTAAAAAAGTAAGAAGTTAATTTTAACCATTCATTTTACTCATCTAACGATCTAAAAATATATATAATACTCATAATTTTATATTATGTGTAAGTGAATCTTAACCTATATTTTTTTTCCTTTTTAGAAACCATTTTCTATATATCTTGGGGATTAAGTCTTATTAGGCGCCGAAAATCAGGGGGCTTTACAGCACATTCACAGTTTGGACTGAAAGCAAAATTCGGGATCCGCGTGGGTCCCTCTCCGCTCCGCTAAACTAACCCAAGGTACCACCTTTTGTGTGTGCAAACAAACCACGCTTGAAGAAACTCTTCTACTGCTAAACGAATCCAGCCGTTAAAAGGAGGCGCGCGCTCCTTTGCACGTCATTCTCACGTTAATTTCACGGCTCTCCGTTACTCTCTCCTCAATTTCCCTTCAAAGTTGAAACATTCATTATTTTTTTAGTCCCAGTAGATGAAGAAAATAATAATATAAATTTTTGGCTTATATATTATATTAGTACTTAAAATATACTAACTTTTTTTATTTTGGTACCTAAAATATTTTTAGTCAAAATAAGTATCTAAAGTATACTTTTTGATTAAATTAGGTACTTAAAGTATACTTTTTTGGTTAAATTAGGTACTTAAAGTATACTTTTTTTTTTATCAAAATAGGTACCTAAAGTATATTTTTTGGTCAAAATAAGTACCTAAAGTATATATTTTTATTAAAATAGGCACATAATGTATTTTTTAATTAGGATAATTATTCTATACACAAGCGCTTGTGGAAACTTTTTTACACAAGCGTCTTAGTTTTATGGGTTAGGGACTTTGTTTAGGTTTAAGTGTAGTAGTTTTGAATTTAGGGGTTGTTGATCGAATTTTGGATTTAGGGTTAGAATTTTGGGTTTAGGGTTAAAATTTAGGGTTTATAGGTTAAAACCTAATCCCTACCCATATTACCCTAAAACCTAAATACTAACCCTAAATCCTAAAATCTAACTATAAACCTTAAATTCTAAACCCTACAATAAAACCCCTAAACCCTATAATTGAGGCGCTTGTGGAAACAAAAAATTTCCACCGCCAGTGTATAGGATAATAATCCTTTTAATTAATGTCACATGACAATTTTTAAGAACCTATATAAAAATATATATATACTTTTAAGTACCCATTTTGACCTGAAAAATACTTTAGATACCTATTTTGACCAAAAAATTTACTTCAGATACTTACTTTGATGAAAAAAATACTTTAGGTACCTATTTTGACCAAATAATTTATACTTTAGGTACCTAGTTTAACCAAAAAATATACTTTAAGTACTTATTTTGATCAAAAAATACTTTAAGTATCAAAATAGAAAAAGTTGATATACTATATATACTAATATGATATATAAGCAAAAATAATTTATAATGCTGAGAAGAATATTTAGTGTGATCAAAAGAAAGAAGAATATTGAGTTGAAACCCAACATTTTGTTCTTTTTTTACTTCTCTCACTCGCTCTATTTTTCACCTTTGTGTGAGTATTTCTCCATCTCTTCTTCCTCAAGGTAAAGTTTTTGTTATTTCTTATGGCGGCGGCATTTTATTGATGTTTTGGTGATAGACTTTTAGTGGTTTGATCATTAAAGCAAATGGGGTTTCAGTAATTGCTTTGTTTGTTACTACTCTGATCATGTGAAGTTGAACTGAATTCCCATAATTTTATTTTCTCTCTTTGGTAAATATAATAAAATGAAAGAATGTGGGTGCTGGGAACTTACGCTTTACCATCTTTCTCCTAGATTTTCTTTTCAATGCACCAACACAACAATCGATCATATTAATGATTCAGTTTTTGTATGGTTTGCATATTTTTTGGTAAAGTTTTGGACTTTTTTTTAAATCATACAGGCTGATTAGAAAAAGGCAAGAAAAGCAACAGGATCAGTATTTTCTAGTTTCTTTTATTGATGATTTAGTTCGTTAGTTTTTTCTTGTGGATCTTCGCTTGTTAGTTCTTCAATTTTGATTTGGGTGTTAATTCTCTCTCAGGGGTTGGATTTTTTTTTTGTCAAGTATAAGAAATTGTGCAATGTTCACCCAAGCTCTTGACAATGATGGGTTAAGATGGGTTCGCCAGGTGGGTCATATCAATTGGTTATCCGTATAAATTCATATCTTTATGCATTTGTTGCAAACACTTGTTTTATATGAATATAGATCTTTCATTAATCCGTGATGTTAGTGTTTACTATAGTTTTTACTTTATAGTGTAGTCTGAGCCTGAGGTGCTGCCTGAGTGTGATCTTAATGTTTTAAACTTGTATTAGGGGGGTGCTGCCAAGAACAGAGATTTTTTCGGTGTGCCGTTGGCAGCAAGACAAACACTTGAACCTATTCCCAGTTTAAGAAATGCTGGATTGCCTCCTTCAGTGAAATTTCCTAATGGACATTTATCTTCTAATGTAATTCAAGTGTCTCAGAGAATACCTGTTAGTGGCAATGATCATGGTTCAGAATCAGACATGGACATGTCATCTGATTCCGATGATGAGCGTGTCTATGAAGGGCATTACTCATTCATATCATCTCCACAAGATGATAAGGTGCAAAATGGAGTGACTGCTAAACTTGCTGCTTCAATGCACAAGACTGGAGAAGAGCAATTTTCAGATTCTGCCTGTAGCACTGAAGTTTCATTTATGCAGCATAGAAGCAACAGTGGTGTTTCATCTCATAAAGAAGCATATAATTCAGATAGTTATTCTTCTACAGTTACTTCTAGGGTAGGCATTGCAATGAACTTTCAGGATGCAAAAGCTCTTTTAGTTTCTGTGTTTCAGTGCCTTGTGATGCCAAAACTATTCAAGCATTCTGCTAAAACTAGGTTTTAGAATGTCCTTATTTCACTAAGAATTTGCTTTTACTCATGAAGTTTCTCCTTTAGTGTTATTTTATTTGGTAATTTGTTATTAAGTTGCTTAAATTGTGCCCCTGAAGCTTTAAAGTAGAAAATTACTGGGTAAGCCGTAATTCTTTTTTTCTGTTTTTTTGGTTGTGCTTATGTAAATTTAGGTTAGTAGCTTTTATTATGTGCAAAGTCTGTCGGGTGATATCACCATTGTTAATGGGTAGGCTACCTTGGGTTTCACATCCTAAAATGTTACCCTTTTGACTTTTCTCGTTATTTGACTGGTTTTGGTACTGGAGATGTGCAAATGTGAGACCACTGTGATGGTCAAACTTAAAATTATTGTTAATCTAAAACATTATGTCATGTGTCATCCTTAAACTATTTATGTGCATGTAGGCTTTTCATACTGGAAGAATGCAAAAGACGAAACCTTCTCACAGTGATACCATTATTCTGGATAACAACAGGGATGATCTCGACCAATCTGTCAGGTTTATATGTCTCAATCTCTGAGCCTAGTTTCCTTGATGTTTTTAGCAAATTGTCATCATGCACTTTGACGGAACAATCATGTATTACAGGGCTGGGGAACATGGAGGAGCCAATGGATCCACTAATAATTTGCCCATACGTCACCCTATATTTCATGCAAGGTTAGCTAATTACTGAGCTAATCATGGGTTTCTCTTGATTTAGACATTTTACTTTCATAAAGTCTGAGTCAACTGACTGCATTATTGAAATGTTTCAGTGGGCTTGGTCCATGGGTTGCAGTTCTGTCTTATGATGCATGTGTTCGTTTATGCTTAAATTCATGGGCCAAAGGTTGCACGGAAGAGGCTCCCTACTTCTTGAATCAAGAATGTTCAGAGTTGCGAAAAGCATTTGAGTGAGTGCAAATGTTCCCTTTTTGTTTCTTCGGTATATTGTTTTTGCTGTTATAAATTGCCTGTTTAAGGTCAAATATGTGGTCAGAATACCAGTTTAACTCTGAAATCCAACTTAAGATTAGTTGAATGAAACTATTCTATTCTTGGAATCCTTTTAACTTGATATGCTGGTAAAAGTATGAAATGTTACCTATATTTAGCAATATGGGCAGAAATAAGGATCTATGGAAGTCGAACTTTGGACAAACTGACCATGTCATAGGATGCTTTGGTTAGTTCCTTGCCTTCCATGACTGTTAACTGGAAAAATGATGCAATAAGGTAGGTTGTCACTCATGTCTATCAAGAGGTTCTTTAAAAGTATTTCTGGTCCAACCTAACTAGCAAATCATAAGTCATGGTTGCTGGTGACTTGTGTGGAAGTTGTTGCTATGTTTGCGTTGTAATTTCATTTAATAAAGAACCATTTTAGAACATACTAAATACTTGCAGTCAGATTTATTGCATTTTAACCAGATCACTTAGAAGAAACACTTGGTGTTCGTGGCTTTTGCTTGCAATGATTGCATTGTCCATGCATGCTTACCTTTGTGCATCTGTGCATGCAAGATTCAAGCTTTCTTTTCTATATTTGGATATGCAGTCCACTTACATGATACTTTCTTATTGTTGATTTATGTCGGGCTTGTTACTGCTTGCTGTGGAACTTAGTACTTTTCTTCACGATTTGAATTACGTATCCCTGACACATTTTATTTTCTAGTTTACAGCATGTACTCTTGCAACCCGAAGAAGAGCTATTGGCGAAACAGTCTTCTGAGTTAGTAAGTGAGGCAGCTGCTCCTAAATCAAAGAGGTTCATTGGCAAAATGAAAGTGCAAGGTACTATCATGTTTCCGGAAAAAAAAAACATTCACCAAATCAGAAATTTTCATGTTTAAGCCTACATATATATCTTCTTTCTGTTGGACAGTACGTAAAGTCAAAATGGGTTTAGACCCTCCTCCTGGCTGCAATCTGTCTATAATGAAGATGGAATCCCTTCATCAACGGTTCTGCAAAGTAAACTCAATGTTGTATACTGGATGGGAAGCTCTTCGGAAAGTTCGAGTAACTCCCAATACTCCTGCAAATGGTTCTCTTTCAAAGCAAAGCCTAGCTTATCTGCAGGCAAGCCGCCAGTATATAAAAGAGGTATCCAAGCTCTTGAAAACTGGAGTGACTACTTTGCACAGCAATTCAACAACATATGAAGTAATTCCAGGTATTTCAACCCCTTTTAGTTAAATGAAAATTTAGAAGTCTTCTGCGATGATTCAAATACTATAACATGGTTAGAAATTTCGTAGTTAGGGTTTTATTACTCTTGCTCATATCCTTTGTGGCTTTTTCCATTGGTTTCAACATGCTTTACAAGGACATGATGTTTCTCCTTGTATGTGCTGATTCTCTCCTTGCCACCTAAAATTAGTGTGGCATGCCATTAGAGTCACTCCATAAATTCAGTAAGTACTGTTGTTATCCATGAAGACATGTCAAAGTCGTAGTTTTTAACGATCAAAACAATTTTTTGGAAGTACTTAAAACCAATTATATGAAACTCTTGCTCTATCAATGAGAAATTAGAAATGGCTTGACAAGGGGACATGCTGCTTAGGTATATTAACAACAGCTATCAACTACACCTGCAGGAAACCTTTATGAGACATGTGAGTTACAAGGAGCAAAATGCCTCGCTTGTAACAGTTGGAACCTTTCACTCTGGACATTTAGACTGTTTTTTTCCCTCCATTTAGTTTTTGATAGGGATGCAACTTCTTAATTATATGGCAACGAAAATGATGGTCAGCAACACCTTTTTTTTTCCAAATAGGTGTGCACAAGGGGATAGGTGTTAGCTTCATCCTATTCTACCAAGTAAGCAAAACGATATTTGGAGAAATTTGAACAAGGAGAGAGTACACTTTTAGTATGTGATGGTCCATGTTTGGTTTATTTCCTTGTAATCTTTTCCTTATTAATAAGATATTGGGCACTCTTTTCCCCCTTTGTATCGAACTTTCGGTATGCGGGGGTTTTTCTAACGAGGTCCCTTTTCCTCTAAAAAAAACTTTGTTTTTGGTTAAGTGAAAGCACCTTGGTTCTAGGAATATACATCAATAAATTAGACCTTGGCATAAAAGTTTGTAACAAGGTTGTGATCCTAAATAGAGAGCACCGTTTGTGCAATATATTCCACCACCAACCAGAAATAATGGAAAAAAGGCTTAGGCATTCATTGATGATGATGATTGGGCTCTCATAGAATAGGGTGCTATTACCATATATATAATCTCTTGGTGGATTGATTTTGTACACCTTTTGCACTATCTAACATCAGGTGGTTATTGTAATTCTCAGAAACATATTGTTGCTTGCTGAAATTGAAAAGTTCATCTGAGGATGATGTGATCAAAATGCAACCAGGATCCAGTGAAACTCATGTGTTGTATGTAGCTCTTCTGACCCCTTTGCATCTTTTCCTCCATCCATCCTTTTGCTTCACTTCTCTCAAATGCTTGTATTTTTTATCCTTGCTCCATAACATGTGTAAAGTTTCTTTCCTGATTTTTGTCACACAGCTTACCTGATGGTCTTGGTGATGATTTGATTGTCAAAGTTCATGACTCCAAGGGGCAGTATTGTGGCCATGTCCTAGCACAAGTGGTGTCTGTTGCTGATGACCCTGTAAGGATTTTTGAATAATACCTAGCCTTTAAGTCTTCAGGTAAAAGGGTGGATGAGTATGGTGAAAGTTTAAAACATTGGTTATGCAGGGTGACAAGCTTCGATGGTGGCCATTATATCGTGAGCCAGAACATGAGCTTGTTGGGAGAATTCAACTGTACATACAGTATTCAACCAGTCAAGAGGAGAATAATCTAAAGGTACATGCGAAATGTAATTGTCCAGAAAATTTTAAAATGACCCCACTGTTTTTCTTATTTCATTTTCCTTTACCATTAGCTACCATTTTATCATTTGAATTACAGCATGCCAACAGAAATAGCAACTATACTAGAAAGTGATAGTAAGACTAACTTTTTCTTGCCATCCCAGTGTGGGTCTGTTGCGGAAACTGTGGCATATGATTTGTTGTTGGAAGTTGCAATGAAAATTCAGCACTTTCAGCAAAGAAATTTGTTGCTCCATGGCCCTTGGAAGTGGTTGGTGAATGAATTTGCATCATACTATGGAGTATCTGATGCATATACCAAGCTAAGGTACGGACATGCAATAGAATGGTAGTTGATGATTTTATCATTAGGAGTTTAAATTTCTTTCTTATGTTTGATTTTCTTTTTGTCTGCAGATACCTTTCTTATGTTATGGATGTGGCTACACCAACTGAAAACTGCCTTACAGTAATACATGATTTGATATCTCCTGTCAAGGTCAATAACAAGCACAAATTAAGTCGCCAAGAGGTATGCGTGCTATGCAAGATAAATTATTTTCTAATTTAATTCCTCTTTGTATGTTTCCAGTGTCATGCATGTATGATATATTAAAAAATAACGGGCTGTTAGCTTCTTAGTAGTTCTAATAATCAGATTGTATCAACTCAGAAACGGAATTGTCAAGCATATTTCTTAAGTTTAATTTATCTTTTTGAAGCACCTTTCCAATTCTTGTTAGTTTGGATCTTCTGAATCACACGTATAAGTTACTGACAAAATGTTTCTTGAATTTCCATCTTAATTTTGATTTAGTTAAGATGTGCCACTTTTCCGTTGTCTTTTTGGTGCATCTTTCTTACATTTTAATTTTCATCTTTTAATCTAAAAGAAGTTAGTAGTTAAAATTACACAGGCATACAGAAATTCATTTCTATGCATACATGTTTAAGAAAATGTATGAATACTTGCAAACTCTTTCCTCATATGAATATATTGCTTTAACATCAATCAGAACCGCATCCTTGGAGAAGTTGAGGATCAGTTACAGCAGATTTTAAATGAGATCTTTGAGAATTACAAGTCATTAGACGAATCATCACCATCAGGGATGATGAGTGTTTTTAAGGCTGCCACTGGATCACCAGCTCCTGTGCTGGTCCCCGCCATCAAGCTCTATAGCCTATTACATGATATATTAACTCCCGAGATACAACAGAAGTTCTGTGGATATTTTCAGGTATAAGTGACTTATTTCTTCAAGTCATGGTTTTTATGTTCCTTTCCTGTTTGTTCCCTCTATGAATTTGCAATAACCTTGCAGGCAGCTGCGAAAAAGAGATCAAGAAGGCACCAGGCTGAAACAGATGAGTTCATTTTGAGCAATAATGACGGAGCACTGATGGGTCCGACAGCTCTTTCAATGTCTTATCAGAAGATGAAAACTTTAATTTTGGATATCAAGAAAGAAATTTTCACTGATATAGAGATCCACAAGCAGAATATTCTTCCCAGGTGATTTTCTCTTATTTCAGGAGATCACAGCATGCAAAATAATGTATTGCGGTTCTGAAACAATTGTTTTTTTTTCTTTTCCCCTTCCACTTGTTGATCAATCATGAGTGCAACTGTTTCTATATGTCATAATTTATTTGCACATAAAGTTACATGCTCAAACTTTTGAGCTGGATATGTGTCTAACAAGGGTGTTTTAAGATTTATTCTTGAAAGGTAATGACTCATATCCTCTTTGAAAAGTCATTGTAACATAGGATCTAGAGTTTCATGGTTAGCTAATTAAAAATAAGAAAAGACTTTGATACACAGGTTGTGTAAGTTTACGCAAGCCTTTTAGTTTTAGGGGTTAGATGTTTAGTTTAGGGTTTAGACTTTAAGGTTACTGTTTAGAATTTAGGGTATAGGGTTTATAGTTTAGGGTTTAATCTTTTAGTGTTTAGGATTAGGAATTTAGAATTTAGGTTTTATAGTGTATATATACAAGCTTGTGTAAAATAAATATTACACAGCATGTGTATCAAAATTTTACCCTTAAAAATATCATTACACTAGTTTGAAAAGGAAGACAAATGAGGGGGAGGGGAGTTTTAATTAACAGCACTGTGGATTATGCAAATCAGTTCTAGGAGAATGATTCAAATATAAAAGGGTTAAAAAGTACTTGATTGTGAGCTCTTAAATATTTTTTAAATTACTTTGTATTTTGGCGTATACCTTCTACTTGTATGTTTTCTGGCTTTGCTTTTTGACTGATTCAGTTGTTCTGTACTGATTTCCGTTGCCTGCTCTATCTTTTACTTTTTGCAGTTTTATAGACCTTCCAAATCTTTCAGCACCCATATACAGTGTGGACCTTTGCAGTAGGTTGCGTGCATTTCTTGTTGCGTGCCCCCCTCCTGGCCCTTCTCCTCCTGTTATAGAACTGGTTATTGCAACAGCAGACTTTCAAAGAGATCTGTCTTCCTGGAATATTAAGTAAAGTTTTACTTCTTTTAACTCATTTAGGATTATATGAACTTGTTCTAATCTATAATTTCTATGGTTTGAAAATTACTTTCTGTTTTCTGTTCTTCTCTGATCTTTTAACATTTTGCAGACCTATAAAAGGGGGAATTGAGGCAAAAGAGCTGTTTCACTCTTATATAACTTGTTGGATTGAAGAGAAGCGCCGTTCTTTACTTGATTCATGCAAACTAGATAAGGTACACATTTTATGTTGCAGAATTATGTAACTGCATTATCAAGTTCATGTGAGAATGCCCTATGTAGGAAAAGGTCAGAATGCCCCATGTAGGAAAAGGTCAGATCGAGTTGGTTTTGTTTTTCTATCTTGGCCTTTTCATGGTTAGACTAAGTAGTTTTTGGACACTTGTGCATGTTTTACTTTTACTCAAGTGACATCAAAGAAAACCACTGTCAATCTTGCTTTGAATATATGTCAGATTTTACCCTGATAGGTTGAATATATATATACACACACACACATATATGGAGGGATCCACTCACATCAGTGTTTAGTTTTACACACTTCCATAACTCTTTCTACGTTTAATATTCAAACAACTTGACCACCTTATTTGATATAAAAAACTTTCAACTTTTAAATATATGGATACATACGGTATTCTTGGTTGACATGATAGAGATGTCAGATCGATTCTAAACTGTGTGCATGAAAATACAACTATATTGATAAATTCAATGGTTGGGTTGTGGGAATATTAATCGTAGAAAGAGTTCCACTTTGGGGTATATATATATATATATATATATGCGAACTTCCTAGTGTGAATGACTGATTAAAATTGATTGTAAGACAAGGTTTTCTGTTCCCCCCCTCAATTGACAATTTTCTTGAATTTGATTGCAGGTTAAATGTTCTGATATTAAAACACAACAATCAACAGCTCCTTTTATTGATGATATGTATGACCAGCTAACACAAACATTGAATGGATATGAAATTATCATTTCTCGCTGGCCAGAATTCACCATCATCTTGGAAAATGTATTTTCTCTTCCCTGTATTAACTGTTCTTACAGATTTTAAAAGATTTATGGAGTACAGAGATGGCATATAGAATACAAAATGAGCTCTAAAGTACAGATACTTTATGTTTTTGTATCTTGGATTTGACGGATGCAATATTCTCTTTATATTATTTGTTGCTACTGCTGTAAGCATTATGGACTATTGAAAGGTAGGAATATTTCATTAATGGACCTGAAACTACAAATTAACTTGCAACCTTGTTGCATGATCGGCATCGATTTCCAGGGAATCTGGTAGCTTTGATCTTGAGCCTTAACTCCAGGCTTCAGCTTGGCAGTGTGTTAACTTCGTGCGTGATTTGTATCTTACTAGTATAGGGTATTAGATTTACAACTTGTTTGTAGCAATCCATCAGTTTTCTTAGTTAATTTGAAGTTAGCTAAAGACGTTATTTTTTATAATAAAAAAAACCCTAATTTTTTGTGCAAAAGCAGACACCATCCCACTCGGCACCTAAAGACTTGTTATTAATATTTAACAAGATATGGAGTATGGCAATCTTATTGTATTCTATTGCATTGTTCTTGTTTATGTTTATTTTGTGTTGTTCTAAATGAACCTGTTAATTTCTTTGGTACTCGTGGCTGTAAAAAGGCTATTGCAGATGTTGAAAAAGCTATTATTAAGTCTTTAGAGCGACAGTATGCCGATGTTTTAGCTCCACTGAAGGATGGCCTTGCTCCTAAGATAATTGGCAAATATGTTCAGAAATTCACCAAAGGAACACCTGTCATCTACGGTGTTCCTGATGAGGTAAAGTTTTGTTTACGTGTTTTTGCTGATTTGTTCTGTTTTTATCCCCTACGACTAAAGAAAAATGATTAATTTTTCCGTTAGGAGTTCTTTTGAATTCCATGAAAAGGATGCTTTCTGTACTGCATCCCAAGATAGAATCCCAGTTGAAGTTGTGGTGTCCTTGCACTCCACCTGGTGGAAACTCAATTCCAGGAGACCGTATCAGTGAAATTACGGTAATGCTGAGGGCTGACTTCAGAAACCATATTCAAGCACTTGTGGAGAAACTTGCAGAGAATGTACGTATCCTCTAGAACTCAACGAATTCTATTGTTGGTGTTAATATCATTCTTTCGAGACTCCTTCCATCAGTGTTTCTCGACTCATTTTCTTTAATAACAACTTGACATATGAACTGGTGCTTTATGTATATACTATCCTTGCTTTAGTTTACATTCTCTTTATTTTCCACAGACAAGAGTTCAAACTGCTACGAAATTGAAGAAGATAATCCAGGACTCAAAGGAAACTGTTGTCGAGTCAGATGTAAGAAATCGAATGCAGCCTTTGAAGGACCTCCTGATAAATATGATAGAGAACCTTCATTCTGTCTTTGAACCTCATGTGTTCGTAACTGTCTGTCGAAATTTTTGGGACCGGATGGGACAGGTGCAACTAGCAAATATCTTCACATACCTTAACCTAAAATCATGAACATGCATATGATATTTTTCGATACATGTATATAACATTGTTCTCTATTTTTCACAGGACGTTCTACACTTCATGGAAAACCGAAGAGAGAACATGTCCTGGTATAAGGGCCTAAGGATTGCAATTTCGGTAAGTCTTTCTTTGACGACGAACATTCTGATATAAATTCGGATCCCTTGAACAAACTTGTCATCTCCTTTTGATTTTGTGCAAGTCACTTGAAATATTTAATCTTCGCCCGTAGTTCAACAGTCTTAGTGGTTTTACATGTTATTCACAGTGCCATTAAACTGCAGGTATTGGACGAAATCTTTGGGTCACAGATGCAGAAGGTGCTCGGAAATGCACTCCAGGGAAAAGATTTGGAGCCACCTCCATCTGTGATGGAAGTGCGATCGATGTTTGCGAGGATTTTGTAGACTATGGTAAATCTTGGTTTCTATTCTCATGTACAGATTTAGAGGAATAGAGGGAATTGCACACAGCCAGAAGTGAAGAGAGGGGGTACACAGGCAGTTTCAGCCATCTTTTGAGAAATGTCTAAATTTTCGGAATATATTGGTGGTGCTCATGTAATCATTTTCTAACTCACTAGCCTTGCATTCAGCTGTGTTCTTTTTAGCTGAAAGTTATCAAACAGGGTTCGGTTTTAATGGCAACTGCTAAATACCAAAGGAAATCAAGGTGTTGTTACTTTCTTTCCTCTCCTCATGCCTTTAGAATTGATCATCAACCAGAAGCTGGTAATTAAATAAACTATATTAATAATATAAAACTAATGTAGTTAGTATTATATCCACGGATTTACTTTGGTTTTTTGGTGTGTGTGTGTTTTGGTGATATGGGGCACACATACATCTATAATACTTCTATATATTATGATACTATTTCAAAAAATATTAGGGTAAACTACATAAATAGTCCTCCGACTATGTTTTAATTATTTCTTACGTCTCTCGACTATCAGAAGTTATAAATTAGTCACGGACTTAAATTAAATTTTTTAACAGCTGCTGTATAATTGCATAATTAACCCGTAAGTTTTACACTTATTTTAATTTCACCTTAATTCTAAAAAAATAACTCACATTATTTTGGGGTGAATTGGTATAACTGCTCCAATTGTACCGGGTTTCCGCCGATGGGTTCGCCAAGGTGGAGCTGAAATCGATGATTTTGAAGCTGTCGTTTAATATAATCATGAGAATCATGGCGGGGAAACGGTATTTCGGCGACGATGTTGCCCGTAATTCCAAAGAAGGGAAGCAGTTCAGGGAGATGATTAAGGAGGCTTTTGAATTGTCGGTGTCTTCGTATCCGGGAGATTTCTTGCCAATATTGCTGTGGGTCGATTATAATGGATACATGAGGAGGATAAAAGATGTGGGAAAGAAAACAGATGAAGTAATGCAAGGAATAATTGATGAACATAGGAGCAACAAAGGCGATTCAAGCATACAAAACACTATGATCACTCATTTGCTATCTTTGCAAGAATCACACCCTGAATATTACACTGATGTACTCATCAAAGGAATCATTAAATTTCTGGGGGCTCTTAAATGGGTTTTTTTTTTGGCGAAAATGAATTGAAGAATTATCGGAGAGGTGAAATAGAAAAAAAATAGACTTAATTTGATAGATTATTAAAATTATGTGTGTTAATTTTTAAAATTAAGATTAAATTAAAATAAATGTAAAATTTGAGAGTTAATTATGTAATTGTATTAATTTATATTAACTGCCACGTAATCCACCATTAAATTTTTAACGGTGTTGGACGTTTTTGTTATTTTTTTTAAGTCGGAGATTAGTTTGTAACTTTTAATAGTTGGATGACGCAAAAGATAATTAGAACATAGTTGGAGATTCATTTATGTAGTTTACTCAAAATATTATATAGCGGAAGAGAAATTATATTTATTTTAAATAATTCGAGTTGAAGTAACTTTGTTTGTAAGGTATATATAACTAAAAGTATGTGTCTAAACAAAAAGGTTAAAAAGAAATATGAGAATATATTATATGGTAATCACTCTAAAACTATTAAAATTATTATATATTATACATAAATATTTAATATTAAATCTCAAATGAAATAAATAAAAAAATATATATAATTTGTTATTATGAATCAGAAACAATAATCTATTCTTAGTTTAATAAACGTGATTTTATCCTTAAATGATATTATGAAAAACTAGAATTAAAATATATTTCGGACAAACGTTATTTACCATCAGTAGAGATAATATTAAGAACAATATGAGTTGGATATTTGTAATTTTTAAATTATTTAATTTTGGATACGCGAATTTGTCTAAAAATTTAAATTTGTAAATCATTCAAGTAATACAATTTAAATCTAAACCTTAATTAAATAATATTTGTAATTTTTAGAATTTAGGGATTCATTTTAGGGTTTAGGGTTTATTGTTAAAATTTAATATTTAGATATTAGGGTTTAGAGATTATAGTAATATGGTTAGGGATTTAGGTTTTAACCTATAAATTATAAATTATAAACTTCCTAAACCTAGAGTCCTAAATTTTAAACCTTAAATTAAATCATTAAATCCTAAAACTAAGACGTGTGTGAATATTTTTTTCACCGTCGGTTTATGCAAAATTACCCCTATCAATTAATGGCATTGAGTTAATAATACTAATTTGTTTTTGTTATCTTTCGATCCTTTCTCTTTTTAATTATTTGTGGAATTAATGGACCTTCCCATCTTTTCTTTTTCGTGAGTACCTGTTAACTTAAAAGGTTGATAAATGGGTTTGTATAAAAAACGACAAGTTAATGCACGTCTAATAAACGACAGGATGTTAGAGCCGTCAGATGAGAAAATTTACGATTTTGACCGTTAGATTTAGATTCCTATAAAAAAAAACACACAGAAATGGGAAGAGGTCATTGCCGGTAAGTATCGAAATTTAGTAAGAAGTTTCGCAACTTAATGGAGAGAAAATTTGTGTTCCAACGTAAAAAGATAAAATGACTCATATGTTTCGGAACTATGAAATATGTACCGAAACCGATAGTTAATAGGTAAAAGTAAAATTGTTAGCGAAGTATGTAACAAGTAAAGTTGGAAGAAGATATTTCGGAATTAGATATAGGGTAACGAAACAGTCTGATGTGAAAGTAACTTTTAAGGGTTAACGCGTAACAGTTGACGTTTTTCTCATGATATCAGAACTTTTGTACATGTTCCGGAACATGTACAAAAGGTGTAAACTAGAAATGTTTTGAGTGCCTTTAATAATACATGTATGTATATTATGTATCGAAACGTACGTATAAGTACCGAAATCTGAAGTATGGTATGTTGGATAGTAAGAAGTAGACGTATAAACCATAGAAGTGAACGAAGTAGATAATATATTAGGGCAATTGCAAAGTATCAGAATTCATCTGTGACTTTTGCAACCTGAAGTAGAAGATGATAATATGTTCGGTTTAACGCATTCATATTTCTAGTTTTTTTGTAGGTCCTCTTAAAGCCCTCCGGCTTCCCTAGAATGAGAATTGAACCTTTTATTTCCCGACTGAAAACCTGGTTGAAGCTGAGAAAAATGTTTCAATCAATGTAAAAGATCGAAACCTTAGCTTAGGTCTACAACAGAACTTGTGCAGTAATCTCCATCGCAAAGGTAACGAGCAAAACCAAAACCGTAAGGTTCGCTTATTTGCGAAATACTTGAAATGTAGGGATTGCGTTTTGAAAATTTGGTATGAAATTGCATTTTGTGTTGGAAGAAATATGTTTAAACTGAATATTATATCCGGGTTGGGTTTTTTTAGAATGGTACCCTTTCCATCGGTTTGAACCAAAAAAAGTTAGATTTGTATGTACTGAGGATGAGTTTATTTATGAGTGAGTTGGTTTGCTTCTGCACTGATTCATGTGAATATTTAATTCTCAGGATGACTACTGCAAATCTGAATCCCGTTTTTGACGAAAATGCTGATAGAATTGGTAAAGAATTTGGTAATAAAGATGGTAATGATGAAGTTGGTAAAGAAGGTTCTGATGAAGTTGCTGAAGAAGTTGTTGATAAATATTGTAATGCTAAAGAAGTTGGTCATAACGATGGTAATGAAGTTGCTCCGTCTGAGATGTTGGCCATATGTGATAAGGCGTATGAGAAAAAAACATGTCCTCCCTTCATGAAGTTTTAGTATGTTGATATTTACGTGTTATTATTGAAATGAAATGCATAATGAATATATGTATACCTTTGTTTTTATTGTTTTACGATAAAAGTGAATGTATAAGGATAGAAAAAAATGACTATTGAGGCAGGTTTTAATTGATTATTATGTTAATAAATGTTAAATTCATTTGAATTTGTCATCTGTAGGTTAGGAAAGAGTTAGGCAAGAAATGGGAGAAAATGCCGAAGGAAGACAAACAACCTTACATTGATGAAACTAAGAAGGAGAAGGCTACAAACAAATAGTATAAATCAGGACAGTCGAAGAAGGTAATAGAGAATAGCAATATAAAGACATTCTTTATTTGATACAGTAAGATTGACGTAGGAACTTATCCCCTGTCTACAGACATATTTTGTCACAAGGTGTAGTCAGAAGAAATTGAACGATTTCATAAAAGAAATGAAGACGATGGAGTTTGATCATGTTCTTGAAGAAATTGGTTTTGGGTCGTTAGTTTTTATAAAATCGCGCAGTCTACGTCAAGACCTATGTGGGGAATTGATGGAAAGTTTTGATGTTGGAAGGAGTGTTATTGAGTTTGAAGGACACAACATTACTCTATCAGTTGAAGATGTAAAAGCTATTTAGGACTGAAGAATGAGGGTGTTGATGTTCATGAAGTGCTATCGAGTGTGAATGGTAGAGAACTCGGTGCAAAGTATAATATCGGCACATTTTTAAGTTATGAAGAAATCAAGCAAGATATAGTGTTTGGTGCTTTTGAACGGAATGCTTTGAAAGCAAGGGTGTTGTTGTACATTACTGGAGTGTTTCTGTGTCCAATTGCTGAGATACGACCATGTGAAGATATTTTGAAGTTTTTGTGCGACGATTGCTTATAGTGTAAAGTGAATTGGGCCAAGTATGTTTACGATACGCTTATTGAGGCAATAAGCTATTTACAAAAGCGAGGCATGCACGTTTACCTAAAATGGTGTATTACAATCTTAGAGGTAAAGTTAAATTAGCATTGGTTATGAGAAATCAGTAGAACAAAGCTTTGTCATATTAATGTTATGTTGTGAATGATATGGAATTTAGGTTCAGCTTTATAATTACTGGTCTAGATTTGATAGCATAGGCAGTGCAGCTTCTAATGGTGGTGAGACTCGCATTCTTTACTAGGTGGAGTCAAAGGCCGCGTTTGTTTATGCTCGCTTGAAGATAGATCGAGCTTTGAATAGACCAAAGGTATCTATTGGTTTATTATTAATCTAGTATGTCAAATAGCAATAATGGTTAAGTATTTTTTTTGCACTTTGACGATTATTGCCTGGAAACATCCATTACCTCAAACTTTTGAAGCACGTAAAGTCAAGGAATCTGCGGAAGTCATGAAAGCACACAAAGGCAGAAAAGCTTTGAAGAGACGTAAGGTAATACGTAATGAGTCATTGTATTAATCATTTATTATGTGGAAGGCGAGTCTTTAATATTTATTTAATTTGCAATGATGCTTTCACGGAGTATGACGTTGCGAGATGCAACGATGGTGGTGCAACAAGGGAGATGATGTTAGAGATGCTTCAACAAATAATATTGGAGGTGGAAGGTGTAAAAGAGGTTTTCAATAGGGGAAAGGAGAAGCAAATTAAAAGTGATGAGCAAATAATGTCCGAGGTGAATGGGCTAAAAGAGGTTGTCAATACGGGAATTGAGAAGCAAATCAAAGTTAAGGAGATATTGGACAATATGAGGGGGTAAATGATAAGAAGTTTGGAGAGAAAACGAGTACTCTTTCTAAAGACGTCGTAGAAGTGCGGGCCAGCATGACCTGATTAAAGCAGAGCATGGTAGAGAAGATAAACATTGTTGAAGTCAAAATCGACGGTGTTCATCAAGCTGTCGAAGCCTTTTTGTACGAAATAAAAGGTATTCTGCGGTAGATGTCAGAGAATATAGAGGCTGATAGGGAAAATATTGTGAATAAATTTAATAGGATTGTTTCCCATAAGTTAATGGAGACGTCACAACACAGATTTTACAATCAGAGCCGTATTCATACAAAGACAACAGAAAATAGTATTACCCCGCCTTCTAAATTCAAAACATCCAAAGGTGGAGCTAAAAGTTGCTTAAATTTAGATACAAACTATGACTGTCCAGCACCGATAAAGAATGAGGTAAAAGCTAACCTTATTTAAAGATCTTTTTTATCTTGTTCTTTTCTTGACAAGTGTAATGTTCCATTGTAAGATTTGTCACTTATCCACCAGGTTAGTCGAAAATCCCCTAGACTTTCAAAAGATAATCATGCAACTGCATAAAGTTTGGGAAGTTGATTTGGAATAATTATGTTGTGTAATTACCATTTTCAATGGTAAGCGTTGGTTGTGTGTACCGTGTACTTCCATAATAGCAAATGGAGGTTGCCATATGTATTGAACATTGAGCCTTAAACCCATCGAAGTGAACATTGGAAATTATACTGTTTTGGCCATTAAATGTTGTAACTTAACGGTTATGAATTTATTATTTTTGGTGACATGATTTATGATTGTTGTTGTTGTCATCATACATTTTTATTGTTTTGAAAGGTTGACAATGAGTCAATAGAACTTCCGTATGTTGTACTACCTGATAAGCTTCATGACGAAGAATGAGCCTACTGTAATTATTTATGGAATACCCTGTTACTGCAATAGTAATCCTTCAACTCTAAAACATTATGTTGTCATATTGTGAAATATAAAATAAAAGACATAATACAATGTTTATATGCAGTTATGTGGTCATTAAATTCGACAACATTTATTGCACTGTTAGAGAAATTGATACGTTACGACCTATTGAAAAGCCCAACAATATGGTTAGTGTAATAAATAGCGTGTATGGCTTGAAATTATATGAAACATTTGGAGCCTATTTTGCTAAGTGATCAATATTGTTTTGTAAATTTGCAAGATTATTAATATGGTTTCCGTGTGCGAGGCTCGCAAGGAGGCGATGGAAAAAATTAAATGCTGGGCCTTTATGCCTTGTTATCTTGATGTATGTTTTCTTTGTTACCATCTTATACAATGTTTATGCCATAGGTCATTGTAGATAAATTGTTTTCAATTCTAAATAACAAACGTTATTAATTGTTGTGTACTCAGGAACGACTGAAAAATGCCACATCGTCATTATTTGTAGAGTCTTATGCTAGTGAAATGATGTATTATGGGAACTTTGATGGCTCTGATATAGTAAGTAGAAATGGGTTAAAGGATTTAATTGTTAATTTGTTTGAGGATAAGGTAAATTTTAATTAGTGGGGGAGAAAATATTTTGCAGGTATTCATTCCCATGAATGATTTATAGGATTGGTACTTGTATGTCTTGCATATGGCACGTGGGAAAGTTTGGATACTAGATAGCCTACCGTATACTAATGGGAGGCAGCGTAAGGAGGAAGCAGTTAGGAAAATGGTGAGAACACATCTATTTGCCATGTCACCATGTTAGCATTGTATGTTAATAACGTCTACGAATGAATTTTGTAATATGTTTTCATTATTGTTCAAGTACGCACTTTTGTATAATTTGCTAAGCTTGAAGACTTCGTTAAAGTGTTTGGAAAATCGAAGATGGCATTTGAGAAGCTGAAATTTGAACGTCATAAAGTAAAAGAAGAATGAAGGTATTTAGCTTTCCATATTTTTTTATTGTTATCATGAAATTAGTAATTAAATGACTAGAACCGCATCGAACTTGATAGAGTGGACAGTGGTATGCTCATCATTGCATGGATTTTAAAACATGCAGACAAGTACCCAAATTAGTGATATGCCGCATATCGTAAGTGAATGATTATCAATCTTGTTTCATTTATAATCAAACGTTGAATTCTTAAGATGAAAGAGACTTTTGTACAAACATATTTACTTATTTCCAAGTATAAGGACTTAGAGAATGTGACAGGATGCAGCTCATATACCAGCTATGTGTACATGAAGCAAACACGAGCATGTTTGCACTGCACCGTGATGTGGAAGAACATAAGAAATCAAAACATGGAAATGACTTGGGAAAGAATGCAAAACATCCAAGAAGTGTTACTCGATGTCAGTATTCGCGCGAAACTATAGAGGAATGCGTTAGGTTCATTTCTAAACCATTATCTTTGCACAATTATATCATATTAATTCGATATGAAATCATAGTTATTGATTTCTATTGTCGACTAACAAAATTGGGTTTTTGGAAAATTTATAATATGAGTTATGCGATTTAGCCCCCAATTCTGCTTGGATTAACATCATATTCTGCATTGATTTGTAACCCTTGGACAACTTTTTGTGAGCAATTATCATCGGTCCCATCTTGATGGATGATAAGTTTAAATTTTAAAAAATGTTAGTGTCAACTAACTAAGATAATTCATACTTAATTGAGTTGATTTTATGCATGCAAGCAGGTTTGTGCAGATGTTCAAAATGTGAGTGGTCGATCTTGGTTCGTGCAAATCTGGCAGTGTCCCCATCTTTTTTTTAAAAAATATTGTTGTACATCCCCGTACGGAGGTCAACTTTTTTCTACACTAGTTTTGAACTTTGTACCCCACATTTAACATATTATTACTTTTAATGTTCGAAACTATGGATGTGGGTATACAAAGTTGTAAAGCAAAAGCTAAAATAGAACTGTTAGGAAATCATGTTACATTTGAGGTTTGACGTGATACGTTCGCTATTGTATTTGCAAAACATTCGATACGTGTGGTATTATAAAGAAATGACACTTACTGTGAGGTAAATGATTAAAGGCGAGATAGGTTTGTGCAGTACTCGTAATAGACCTACCCTCAAGTGCCTTCTAAAACAATTCTTGAATTGCAACCTTATCTCTTATCCATGAAAAAACCAATTCAGTAAAAGAAAAACAATAGAAAACAAAGTCAGAACCCAAGCAATCCTTTTGTTTCTTCTCCCCTATCATTGGATCGGACTTTCCTTAAGAGTCCAAGGATAAGTACCTGTGCACGCAAACTCATAGGTGGTTCATATCACTGGAAAAAATTACATGATTTTCAAAATCTTTTTCCATGGTTAGAACACTAAAAAATCTTCTTCCCGGATTATTATCTGACCAGGATGTCTTCAACACGGTAGGTTTACTACATCTGCATGTCGTAATTTCATTCGCCTCAAAGACAGAATCCATCTATCCACTTTTATTTCTTCCTTCTTCTTCATGTATTTAGCGGACATAGGGACCTTGAGGTTTTCTTTTATGTTGAAAGTTTGAATTTAATTGGGATTTTTGTACTTGGGGCTATTATAACTGAGAAGACAGTTTCGGGCGGGAACCAAAAATTGAACTTAAAATTGAAATCGTCAGGCAATTAAATTGAGGAGACACTGTTTTGCCTAATGGTACAACAGACAAAACTTATCTGCTTGTAAAGTATCGAAACGGGTAACAGAGATTCGAAACTGACACTGAAAAGGCGCTTGCTTATTGGGACCATGTGTCTTTTGTATATGTAAAACAGTTGTTAACATCACATACAGAAATCATAAATGCATGTTCAGTACTAATTACCTAAAACTAAAAAAGTGAGAACAAAAGGTAATAGTTTAGGTTGAAAGTTCAAGAGTTTCGAATGAAGTTGACGGTGTATCGATTCTGCCAGACAAAGTGACAGCTTCTATAATAAGTCATGGCTCGGCACGTTCTGGCCTATAAATACCCCCACTTTGGGTTGTAAATCGACATTTTCGTCTTATTTCTTCATCTAATTTGAGAGATCAACATGAATTCGCTTGTACGTATTCGAATGGGGTTCCATCCTAGTGCCTTGGAGAATACATTTGTAGCCCCTTATCTACTTTCTGGTAAATATCCCTCTGTTACGGTGTAATATGCGCAAAAATTTTGTTTGCAGGCACTTTATAATTACCACGATTCTACTTTAGTAAAGGTAGATGTCGACGACTTTCTATATCATTATCGACTTCAAATGCTGCACCTGAAGGCAGCCCTTATGAAGGGCATAATTTTGAAGTTAGCATTTTCTTCTTATCTAATTACCCTATGAATCATCCTAAGGTTATCTAATTAGCATCCCAAGATTTTTGTTATATGTTTTTCATTTTTTATGTTGAAGCATTTCAAAGAGTATTGTTATCTGTTTATGTAGGTTGCTTTAAAATTTGATAGAGACTTATTCTGTCCCAACTTCACTAAAGCTGGCGCAATTAGGTTGGAATTCTTCCATGAAAACTGGACCCCTGCTATCAAAGTTGTAGAGATTCTTGCGCGTATACTGGGTTTGCTACTTGTTCCAAACCCAGACGACCCTCGCCCAGATTGTAAGGGTGTTGCTTTAAGTTACAAGAACAATCCCCAACGCTTTGCAAACTATGCGAGAAAGATTATGGGTTGAAATGCATTGGCCACACCTGCTTGTAATATTAGTTTTTTTATGTTTATGTATTTGCCACTTATGCTAATTAAAGGTTTGCTATTATATTTTAAAATTTTCGTCGAATTCTGAAACTAGAAATAAGACTGACCAGCCGTGAATGTGACAATTTTTGTTCATATTTTAAGTCTTAAACATACTGTAAAGAAACATCCTTGTCCTATTTAAATGACATTTATGACGCGTTTATAAGTTTACCTCAGCAAACAATTTAGGGCGAAGAACTAAATCTGAAATAAGTTTGAACCTATGCATGTTAGTTTCAATTCTTTTAAACGGAAACGTAAACTTAAAACATTATAAGACAATATTATATTTCATGTTTGCAAAGAGAAGTTTGAGACTGTATATGCGGACGTTCGATACTCATCGAATTCATCAAAAGATGGTTTCTTTTTTTTGAAACACGAAAAGATAGTTTCTGCTTTACATACTTTGCTAAATGATGTTGTAACAGGTTATTAAATTTGGAAATATGAATATGAAATAAGCTTTATTTTTAGTAACTTCAATAGGCTCAATTAAGGAAGAAAATATTGTTTATAAATGAATTGGTGTAATGAATGAGTATTAATTACAAATAGGGAATGACTATTTTGACAACATTTAATGCATGAAGTTAAAAGAAATATATATATATATATATATATATATATGGGAATGGTTTACACATACTTAAATATCAACTTTAAAATTTTAGGAGAATCATCGAAATATGATAAGTATAAATAATGATACGGATAATCAAGCAATATTTTTGGCGTAATATGGTTGGAGGTGGTTACTAGGGAGGTGGCTCCCTGATAATGATGCCCTTGCCTTTGTCCCGGCCAGAAGTGGGTTTCTTCACAGGGTAGAAGGTGGCACCAACATCATTATCTGGTTGTTGCCTCTTCCTGGGGTGGTGGTGGCTGGTGCAGGTGGAAGGAGTTCAGTTGGTAGTGAGGGGAAGTCCTGAGCTGACAAAATGCCTATTTCATCAAGTTTTCTCAATACCTTCATGACTTTGACCCGCTGGGGAGCCATCTGGTTGCATCACTAGAGGTTACCGTATTCAATTCAAGAGATGGTGGATGAGAAAGAGAAGAATGTGGACTAGGGTTCCTCACCATTCGAGTGGCTGGTTGCTGCGACGGGTTACTATGAGTCGTCGAACCATGATTTCTCAGTAAGGAAAGAGAAGATGAATCAATGATGCATAGGGAAGTCATGGTTGTCTGGTAGATTTCCTTGTGCAGTTGTGTTGTATTTAAAAGGAAAATATCATGGAAGGATGGAAAGCCGGAAGACTAGAGTAATTTGGGGAAACTGACAGGTGAAAAGACACGTTTATATTGGTAACATGCATATTTTTATCTAAATTGATGTGCCAAATTAATTTATGACTAGCACGTTCTTGGACCTAACGTTTTGCTGATGTAGACATGTGGCCCGTTTAGTATTACAACTGAAAAGACAGAGTGGGAGCGGGAACCATAAAGTTAACCGAGTTTCGAAACCATGTAAATGGGTTTCGATACATTGCACTCGTACCTAAACTTCAACAATGGGCATCTCCAATCTTGACACCATGTTTGGTGCGGTACTGTAGCAACACCAAATCATTTTTTTATTTAAAGAAAAACCCACATCAGATCACTTTTTACCCTACCCATGTTTTTTATTTCTTAATTAATTAATTAATTTGATAAATTAAAATTTAAATTGAGCAAAAATTTGATCTTTCACAATATAAAAATAATCAGTAAAAATAATTACGAATTATTCATAGATTAAAAACTTAAGTAGAATATAATTTTTTTAATAAAACACATTGCATCATAGATTCATTTTGACCCCTAAATAGTGTTAAAGACAGAGCGAGAGCGGGAACTATAAAGTTGACCAAGTTTAGGGATGACATTTAGGTTTTACAAGATTTCTGCTTATGGATGAAATTGAATCACATTAATTTTTCATCATCCTAATTTTGTACAATAAAGTGATGATGGTGATTTTTTTCAATTTAACCATGGTGTGGTATATTTTTCTCCAGAATCAACCCACAATTTGTTACTATGAATACTCGATTCATAACGAAATAAGAAAATGGCATTCAAACTTTCAGCCTTTTAAAGGGGGAAAACATTCTTACAGATTTCAACTAACGGAATAATAACATTTGAGACACCAATATTGTTATGAGATTCCTAAGGATTTCATCTTAAGAAATCAAAACATTTCAGACGAAAAAACATTCAACCCTTTAAAGTAAGACAAAATATTATTTCCCTATAGTACTAGACTGTACATGGAACAAGAAATTTCAGAGGCTATCATTCAGTGCTGCATGTGCATTGTCACGATGGCCGCAAGCGAACACGGCCACAAGTGAGAAAGGAAAACCCTTTCAAAATAGCTATTCATAGCCTTTCAAATACCATTGTTTGTCAACACGAACAAGTTTGATAAAAAAAACATCACACCTTGATGTCGGCTCCCGATGTATTTCCAAACACCATCTGGAATATTCAACCTTGGTATCCTGATGTAGTTCCAAACAACAGCAAACATAGAATGTGTTCATATCTCCCTACCAAGGAAACAAGGTTTTGCCAAATACTATCTTTCTTGTTGTTCATCCCCGCAATTTGGCTAATAAAATCCTTTCAAATACCATTGTTTGTCGACAAGAAAACCTTTAAAAACAATGACCACTCCTCTAGGATGAACACAATGAAGTTTCTGGAGAATTGCCATCACCTCCAGTAAAAACATAAACCTCACATATAAATGCTTTACAGACGAAGATACCAAAGGAGATCATTAGTAATGAGGGTTTGGCATATCAGAATGAGTCATATTTATAATAGAAACAAGAAAATCAAACCTTGCGTTTAGGATATATTTATAATAGAAAAAGATTTTGACAGGGATAGGATCTTTTGTTTGCATTCCTTATATATAAACCTATTTCAGTACACATTTCATTATAAATAAACTAAAATTCTTTTAATGCAGATTAAAATTTCAGTTGGAAATCTGGGTTTCGAAATTTGTTAACTGGTTGTCGAACTAAATTATTAAACTTATATTCAAGTTGTTCTGCCCAATGAAACAATTGACAAGACATAAAAAATGCGTGTATTTAATGGGAACATGCATCTTTTGAAATTATTTCATTGAACCGACAATATGTAATTTTTATTAAACATACCAAATAATATTAAAATATTTTATTTCGTAATCCTTTCATATTAGAACTGAGAAGTCATTTTTTGGTGGGAACATCAAAGTTTGTGTAGATCGAACCACTAAATATGTGTTTCGATACGTGTGCATCGACAATTTAACGAATATCATTAGTGAAAAATATAATAATTTAGGTTTATGATAAAAGTTTGAGACTGTATGTGTATACGTTCAATATAGGAACCAACCACTGAAAAGATACAAGCAGGTAAATGCCACATTTTAGATGCATTTTAATTTTTATATTTAAAACATTAATAACCAAAGATCAGATTAAATCAAGTGAAGATTACCGTATCAAAAGAAAAATCATATCAAATTCAAAATATTAATTGCAAAACATTAATGGTTAAGATGAAAAGAATGGATGGCAAGCAGCAAGAGGGAAATTGTCAGTAAAAAGATTCATTTATATTGGGAACATGCATATTTCATATGTACTAAACACGCCAAATTAAATTACACCTTGTTTCGGTATGTAACGTATCCCGATAAACTGAATACCAATAAATCATGCCAAATTTAGGGATTAGGTTTAAAGTCTAAGTTGTTAAAAAGTAAAATATATGAGAAGGGCAATACAAAGTTTCTATTGGGAATAAGTGTAGCGACGTTTTTTTTAAGAAACCCTTTAGAAAAATTATAAGTTCGGCGCTATGGGTTATCCCCAAGATCATTTCTTTGTAATCTTGGTTTAAATGGGTTTCTTTTCAAAATTCTTTTTCTTTAGAAAACTGATTGAAAACTAGGAGTCGCCACCGGCCACTTGGATAAGTTAGGCCGGACACAAGAAAACCAGAGGTTCATTTTGAAAGGGTTCGGGAGTTGGTTACGTGTGGGGAAGGATTAGCACCCCCATCACGCCCGAAAATCGGTACCAAAATATTTGTTGCTTTTAATCGAAGGAAATTGTCGAAATTTGAAAGGAATTTAATTCAGTGACCTTAATTGAAAATTAACCTTAATTGAACGGGCTTTGTCAAATTGGTAGGTTCAAATTAATCGGACATTTAATTAATAAGGTTTATGATACATCGAACCATAGATTAAACCGACATCGAATAAGCCCGATTGCTGTGTTAATTTATGGTTCAAATCCCGTACGTCGCCTTTATGAATGGTGCAAACAGTTGAGACATGATGTAATGACTTTGTCAAGTTTTAATTCCACCTTAAGTCGGTAAGGATTAGTTCAAATATTTGGTCAACGTCCTTTGAGCTCGGATTGTTAAAACCCAAATATCAGAACTAATGAATACCTCCCCCTCTTATGATTCGAATTAACTTAAAATGAATGGGTCACATGAATGACAATTAAAGATGGATGTCATAAAAGGCTTGAAAATTAAACACACAAAGAGGTCCCCTAAGGCCCTAACCTAAAAGGCCCAGATTATGAAAAGCCCCAAATGATGATCTAATTATTAATTAGGTGATTCTAGTATTTAATCCTAGGTTAATTTCCCTAAAGACCAAAACTCTAACAAATTATATTAATTTAATGCTACTCTCTACTTTGGAGTTCATTTTATCCTAAAGATAATTAAGAAGTATTCGATTAATTTAATGAATTTAACACTTATCTCAATGAGGCAAAGACAAATTTAAATTTACTCAATTAATCCGAACCCTAGGTCTAACTATGGCTCTAGAAAACTAAGTCTAAATTAACCCAATTAATTTAAAGATCGTGCCCCGATAAGACGAGAACACGATTCTAAATTAATTAGATTAACTTTACTTAGTTCTAATCTAAATCTAACTTAATTAATCTAGAGCCCAAACTCACTAAAACTAGGTCTAAAAACTAAATGGGCCAAAACCAATGGCCCAAACCTCCTAAAAACTAGTAAGCCCAAAATAAGGCCGAAACTAAACTAAATAGGCAAAGAAAATAAAAACATTAACTATATAATCAAATATTGCACATCAGGAAATTATGAGCTTTAAAAAGACATATTGAATACTTTAGAAGATATATTATATATTACATACTATATGAATTAGGGAAAGAGCACACATCACATAAAAAGGTCACATAATAAAACTATATATTACATGAGAAAATATATATTATATAAAAGTATATTATAAAAACGCTTTATGTATATATATGCTATATTATATTAAAACCATATTCTATGTATATAAAAAGGCAAAATATATATAAATTATATTATGTATTATTGTATAAGGACTAGGGGTTATATATGACAAGGTATATATTACATAAACCATATTATATACTATATACATTACATAATGATTATATGTTGCGTAAACTATAAGGTATATACAAATCATACATTATACGTTTAATATAATAACATAATATATATATTCATCAAACCACAAATTCAACAAAAGCATGCAAAAATTATAAATAAATTACGTTACATAATATATACATATGCTATAACAAATAAACACTTCATTAAAATCAAATTTGGGCTAATTCAAAAGGGTTGGAAGAGGTTACCATCAGCCCACTGATTTTGGGCTTTCAAACCGGTCCGGATTGAAAGGGAAGCCGGCTCTGCACGGACTGCAGAGTGAACCGGTTCACTCGATTTCAACCCCCCAAAAGGGGATGAACCCTTTGTTATTCCCCTATTTGCTTTCTTCCTCAACAGATCATAAACAAAAGGGGGTCTCAAAACCCTAATAGAGCCACCGCTCTTGGCCGTTGTATAGCCTCCTTCCGGCGTTAAAACACCGCGTCAAAGCCACCGTCGCGAAGCTCTCATCCACCTCTATGCTTCCGCTCGAACGGAAATCACCAAAACGGCCGCCGACGCCTCAAAATCAGATCGCGATGAAACTGGGATATGTCGCTCCTCTCTAGCCGCGCAACCTTTTCACCGTTGGGATTCGCCGTTAGAGCCGCCGGCCACCGGGAAAAACCAAAAGCCGAGAGGGGTAACCACTTTAAGCGCATCGAGATCCTCGCCGCTGATTTGGAGATTCTGTCGTTGGATCGTCGCAGTTTCGGGATATATTGTTCCCCTCGCCTGGAGAAGCTTACCCACCGTTGGGATTCGCCGATCAATCCTCCGGCCGCCGGCAGCTGTTGAAGACCGAAGGTAAAGCTTCCTTTTTCTTTCTTCCCTTTTTGATTCGAACCCGAAAAACAGAACCTAGAAATATATTTTTGTATATTGATAAAAACTCTCTTTGTTTAGCTTTGTTGAGTCGGAAAAGAGGAAGAATTTAGAGAATAGGAAATCTGAAAATGTTTCCTATTCTGTTGATGCTTGAAAATGCTTCTTTGTTAATTGTAAATATTGCCCTTGCTTTGCTGTTTGAATCGAAAAGAAAAAAGGAGAAAGTTTTCTGTTCTCACTGGATTGTTTGAATGCTTTTTTTGAATAGTAGATAGAAAATGAACTCAGGAAATTCTCTGTTCTCTATTGATAATTGAATCTGCCCTCTATTACATTGTTTAGGGTTCTCTTTATAGAACCGAATTACTTTCCTTGTAAAAGAAAAAGAAAAAACCTAAAAAACACTATTGGTTGCTGTGAAGATTTTTGTTTGTATTCATGGCCCCTTTCTGCCATTGTCTGATATTTTGTTGCTGTTGTTTGTTTGTGTATGATGGTGCCCTTGAGAGTGATAGAGGAAGAGGGGACTAGCAAGCTGGTTTTTTGTGTATGTTGTACGGTTCAATGCTGGCCATTGGCAGCTGCTGTGTGGATTTCTCCTGGTTTGAACCTGGGCCATTCGATCACCCTTGATCGACAGTGGAAGATTAACTGCATAAAGGAGATTGATATATCATATTAAAGTTTCAGATATATAATTTTAGGCTCAAGTTGGGCTTTTGTAACATGTATTTAACTTTTGGTTTTTTCGAATGTAACATGGACTGTTATAAAGCTTTGAGCCATTGTCTTTATTTTATTGGGCTTTTAATTATAAAATAATATAATTTATAATATTTAAAATCTTTTCTGATTTTTTTAAGAAATAACAATATACTAATAATGATAAATATAATAGTAACGAATCATAATAACAATACCTAATAGCAAGTAATAATAATGGTAATATACGACATAGATGATAGTAATATATAATTACAAAATAACGTAATAATAATAAGATAATAAGATAATACAATATAATATACTAGTAATGTTTAGGTTTTCTTTTCAAATATAATAATAATATGATAATAAATAGCATACTATGATAGCAAATATGAATGCTTAATCAAAATAGAATTATAACTAATTAATTTTTGGGTTTTTTTAAGTTTTAATAAAAAGGATAAAGTAAGCAAAGCCTACAACATTATTTAGAAAATCGTAACACACACACACACACACATATATATATAAGCCAGTTATTGTAAAAATAAAAATAAGTAACGGGTCCACCTCGGACAAAATTAGTGATTACAGTTGCCTATTTTTGCTTATACTTGTGGAACAAGGATAAAGCAAATACCATAAACACTAATTTTGGTCTCACTTCCCAGTCGGACGATTCTGAGCTGCAAGTTCTTCATATATAGAACTGTTCGCTCTTTCTCCCTACAGCGTGAATCTATGAGTATCTGCCTATTTTGCCCCAAAGTCCTTGAGCTACGAGTATTTGCCCCTTTTGCTCCACAATCCTTGAGCTATGAGTATCTGCCTCATATGCTCGGTAGTTTTAATACAACGAGTTTGAAATCCCTCACCTAAAATCCTTGAGCTTTGAGTATCTGCCTCTTTCGCTCTCAAAACCCCGAACTGTGAGTATCGGCCTCTTTTACTCGGTAGTTTTAATATGGCGAGTTTGAAATCCTTCTCCTAAAATCCTTGAGCTTTGAGTATTTGCCTCCTTCTCTCTGAAAACTACGAACTATGAGTATCTACCTCTTTTGCTCGGTAGTTTTAATAGGGCGAGTTTGAAATCCTTCACCTGAAATCCTTGAGTTTTGAGCATCTGCCTCCTTCGCTCTGAGAACTCCGAACTATGAGTATCTGCCTCTTTTGCTTGGTAGTTTTAATATGGCGAGTTTGAAATCCTTGAGCTTTGAGTATCTGCCTCCTTCGCTCTGAAATCCTTGGGTATTGGTTTTGAAATTATCTACTTGAGAATCCTTTATTAGGTTTTTGCTTTGTTGTTTACTTCTCTTAAGAAGTATCCAACCTATCCCCTGAATATTCTTTCTTCTTTTGGTCCCTCGATTCCTTTGCTTTCCTCTTCTTCTTCTTTTTGTAATGGTGGCACCCCTTCTCTCACTCGGGTTCGCCTTTTATGTCTTTTTTTTCTCGACTCTTTGAATCTCTTGCCTTGAAGCATTTTTACGGGTCTTCTCTCTATAGACTTTCCTTCTCTTTCTTTCTTCTTCTTTCTTTTTCTCTTTCTTTTTTTTCCTTTTTTCCTTTTTTTCTTTCTCATTTTCTTCTCTCTTTTTCCTCCTTCTTTTGCTCTCTTTCTTTTTTCTCCTTTCTGCTTTCTTTTCTTATTTCTCTTTTTTCTTCTCTTATTCTTTTTCTCTTTCTTTTTCTTCTTTTTTTCTTTTCTTTTCTTCTCTCTTTTTCCTTTTTTTTATGTTTTTTTTCTTTTTCTCTCTTCTTTCTTTTCACTCATTATTTCCCTTTTTCTTTCTCTTTTTTCATCTTTTTTCTTCTTTTCTTTTTTTCTTTCTTTTTTCTATTCTTTTTCTTTTTTCTCTTCTTTCTCGTTCTTCTTCTTTTTCCTTTCTGGATGCCCCTACAAGTTTTCGTCTCTAGTCACTCTGGTTTTCTTCGTGAGAGACTTTCGTTCTCCTTTCTCGGTAAATTTTATCCATTTTGCATATGATGTCTTCCTACCCTAGCTTTGGCGGATTCCTTTCATGTCTTGAAGCGAGTGCTAGCTTGACTTTTCCCTTAAGATAGTGAGTTATTCCGAAACTTCTCGCTCCTCCTTGGCTGATTCTTCAAACTACGGGTTTCACGATGCCTCGATTTCCATTGCATTGGCACTTCAGCGTCATGCTCGAAAGGTCCCCTGACGACCCAGAAGTCTTGACCAGAAATGAACTAGTGGCCGAAGCTCAAAATTGTTCTCCTTGCTATGAAATTCTTTGAACTTCTACCAGAATTCGAGGTTTGGAGTTGTCCTTCTCATTCCGAATTTCTTCAACCTTCACAAATACTGGCGAAGTCTTCTCATTATGGGTTCTTCTCTTCTTTCTATTACGGTTGACGTCTGGATAGCTCTTTCCATCGTAGTCTATACTTTTTTGGTATGAGCTCGCACCATTCTCTTCTCGGCTACGCAACCTCTTCTTCTCGAAAACTCTTTGAATCTGAGTGAGTTCTTCTCATTAGGGGCTTTTCATCCTTACTGAGATCTGCTGTTCCAATCTGGAAGTTTTATGCTAACATATCTTTTAATTCTTTGAATCTGTCAACCACAACCAAAATGGTTTGATGATGTGAGTCAGCATGCTCTTAGCCTAGGAATGTCTAGCTAAATATGATGCATGAATTGTGACATTTTTATAGATGCTTGGGAAAACTTCCACAGGCTTTTCGTCTTTGCTAAGTCTTCAATCCTATTTTGGAAGGATGTGGCTGGCCTATATTGGTTTGACTACGACCAGTCCTCTGCTGAAGTCTACCTTTGAAACATTGCCCCATTCAACTGGGCTTCATTACTTTCTTTCCACTGAATCTACGTGCTGAGTCCTTCTTCATTCTCAATATTGGGGTGAACATATGCCCCTGGATCTTTTGAATCTCCTTTATTCCCCTGAGGATCGGTCTTCGCTTTTATTTACTGAATCTTCCTTATTCGTTCTTCTTGAAAGGAAATATTGACTCACCCTAGTCAGAATAATACTGCCCTTGCTTGACTCGGGCCTAACTATTGTTTCTCCATAGACTCTCCATGATAAGCCCTCGACAATCTCTTCGCTTGAGTGAACTCACATCCCCTAAATCTTCTAAACTTTCCCTACTTCCATGGGGTCTAATCTTCATTTTCTTTACTGAATCTTCCTCCTTCGTTCTTCTTGAAAGGAGCCGTTGACTTTCATCGGTCAGACCAGAACGTAATACTTCTCGCGTCGTCCATTCTTACCATATTGCCCCTACTCAAACTTAGGGGTCAATGTTTCTTTGCCTCGACTTATTATAACAAGTTCTCCTCTATCTCAACATTAAGCGAAAGACACGCCCCTAAGCTCGCTTTAAGTTTAATCTTTACTTTATCAAAGCTTCTTTGGCAAAGATTGACTTCCCAACCTTGCACTTTACTGACATACAGTCCTATCATCCCAAAGGTGGTATCTTAATGTTGAGCTTCCAAAAATGGTCCTTATAGGTATTACATGTCTCCCTTCAAGTCACAGGTACCCGCAGTACACAAAAGGTTAGTCCACTTGTTTATTCCAATGCAAGAGACTTATGAGGATGATATAGATAAAATAATTTTATTATCATTGTTATTTCTTTAAAACATGGCAAGCAATGTTCAATGAAATCAAGCTTAGGTTAAAAAAACAACCTAAGTAAAACTTTTGTTTAAATGACCACAAATGTTATGGTGATACATACTTATGTGAAACCCTTACTGGTTATTAAGCTTCCGAGAGGAACAACTCCTACACCTAATTTCTACCCAATTTTAAGGTGACTCTCTTTAACTCACTATCTCACCGTGTCCCCTTTTCCCTCTTTTCTGATCTCAATCAGGCATTAGAAGTGTGGCAATCCTTGAAGAAATGTTAACCCTAATAGGCAGGATGTGATCTGAAGACAAACTCAGACGTCCATGTATGGTCAAAATGGTATTTCAAGGCTTGTAATGTAGGATATGGCTCATGGTTATGAAAGAAATGATATGTAGGCCCAAACAAGTGTTTAAGGGTGATGAAACCAATGATCATTTCTTCTGACTGAAAATCTCAATTATGTACTGTCTGATCTGGATATGCTCCGATAGAACACTATTTTCTCTTTCTTTTTGGATCGCTCTAGACTGCTCGTTTTCGAGTTTTCACCATAGAGTTCATTTTTTCTTCTACTGTAGCTTCGGATCAACTTGCATCTTAACACTGTATCGATGCATTCTTCCATTCAAAGGTGATCAATTTTTCGAGGCTGGTTCAATTGGATGGGGAATTCCTATAGCCTTTTCTCTATTTATTTCTTGCCATTTTTCTTTTATTTTCCCTCTTTCTTTTTCTTTTTACCTTATTTTACAACTGCATTCTTCAACTTAGTGATTCCACTTTCAGCTTCTTCAACTTTTGTATTGGTGACTTTCAACTTGATTAGGGTTGGCTCTTTGAGCACAAACTTTTCTTTTCATGTTTTCTTTTTAGGTTTCTATTGCTCGAACTGAGAATTGTATTCAACACATTTATCTTCCTTTATTGCCCCCATAATTCATAAGGTGTCATCTTTATAGCACGATTAGAATCTGATGCATTCATTCATCCATAATTTTTTCTCCTTTGCCCCTAGTGTATGGGTGATCCTTGGTTTAGGTTGAATCAGAGAAAACATTATCAGGCTTAAAATAGGACAACAATGGATATTTTCCTTATTTTCTTTCTTTGTGAAGAGAAATGAAGCAATGCCAAATGTCCTCCCATACATGGATATCAAACAGTCTTCAGGTGGTAGATGTTTTAGGGTTATCACTTCATTCAAGGACCTTGAACAACAATGCCCGAGAGGAAAACTCACTTAATGGGATCAACCCATTACTTTTGAACACTAATTGTTGTTCTTCCCATAGCCTAAGTGGAACAAAAGGTTTTCACATTTGTAGTGTCCTCACAACATTCGGTTTTTAAATTTTGAATTAAATTCAATCTTGCAGAAGATATATACGTATATGCTTGGGAAAACAGAAGTAAGGTCATAATAGTAAAGAATAAATGAAAATTTTAAAATAAATTAAAGAATATGAAATGCTTGCCAAATGAAATGCACATGAATGCCTATTTCATTGAAATCGAACAAGTAAACATAACATAACTCATTACAAAAGATCACTACTATTGTCTTCGGGTAAATAAAAGCAAAGTGCAACAAGAGAATGCCACATGCTAGGAAAGAGAACCTTCTAAAGCTGACTACGGGATCAACACCTCTAATGGATCATCTCCATCAACCCTCCTCCTCAAAGCTTCAAAATCTCTCTCTCATTCAGACTTTGGACCCTGTTCTCCAAAGCTCTACAACTCTGTGGTGTGGCTCGTACCTCCTTCATGATAGTCACACACAACATTGGCATCGTAACCATCGGGATAAAGAAGATTCTTTGGTATGGACTGAACTGGAGCTAGAAGTTTTTCTCTAACAAGTGCTGGGAGCAAGTCTATATATGTCATTGGGATCGAGTGAAGAACCTTTGAGGGCTTCACAAATGAGTGTGGTTGACGATAAGAACGACTATGAAACTGGTTGTTCGGTCGATAACTCTTCGTACGACCCGATGAGTCATGTTTCTTCTGATCGGTGATGCTTGGCTCTCCAACTGCAATACTCTAGACTCTAACATATTCTGGACTAACTTTTTAAATACTGCAGCTTTCAATAGAATGACCTTGAACATTGTCATTATGCCAAGAAGGGTAAGGTGGGTTAAAGGGTACCACATGGTAAGGCCGAACCAAGTTTGCCTTGTACAGTTGTGAGTAGAGCTCCTTGTGTGAGATTGGTAGTTGGGTGAAGTTCTTGTTTTCCCTCTCGGGTCCCTTTGTTTCCTTCTTGTTCAAACCTTGGGAGCTCTTAGTTATAGTCTGAGATCGAGGGCTTTTTGGCGCTTCCTTGGGCTCCCTTTGTTTTTGAGTCAATCCCTTGTTCGTTGGAGGAGATAAGTTTTCCCAAAGATAATCCTTAATCTTATCCAACACCAACTCGATGGGGAATTCAGAAGCAGGGGGTGCTACCTCATATTGGTTAATAACAAAATCTTTTCCAATATGAGGTCGCGGTCCCCATTCTTACTCTCCTCTTGTGAAAGGTCTTCCTTCACACTCTTTCCTTTGGGTTATGGTGGCTAGCATTCCCGTCAATTCAATTGCTTGCCACCTAGTTTCTTCCTGAAACCTCTTCACGTAAGTCATTGGGTTTCTTTGTTTTTGTTGGCAAAATGCTCATGGAACTCCTCGAGCTTAACTACCCTAGCTGACAGGCCATTCATATTTCTGAAATTGAACTGGTTAGAAGCCACTCTCTCCTCACTCGTACTCTGAGGTGAATGTTTTCCCCGATTAGCGATGCATATGATGTATGCACAAAAATGTGTTATTTGAACAAAAATACGTCACAAACTGATACTACTATGAAAACATGAATGAATGCAAAGAGCGACACTGAGTTCGACAAATATCATCGTTAAACAACTTGCATTAATGGGAAATCGTTCCGTCACAATAGCCAAGGAAAACCCACTTTGCAAATGGTCCTAAGCTAGCATATAGATCAACAGTGTTTTTTCTCTCATCGAATTCATCATCCGCATAGTCCTGAAGCTTGGCAACATCTTCCCCTAGGAATTGTGACTTCTGGGTGGCCTCTTGTATCGGAGTTAACAAATGTGCCAATTCTTGTTTTTGCCCCCAAGTGGTGTAGGCGGTAAATTATAGTCGTTCCAATATCGATATTTGGTGCACTTAAAATGCTCCCTTAAAGGAATCCCACCGGATTCAACCTTCAACGTGTACTAAAGTCAGAAGTTCCTTCCGACTTGAAATATTCATTCTTGTTCTGGGTTGAGACTCGATTGTCGACCCAAGATGGTAAAATGTCTGGAAAACTTTCGATCCTACCCCGGAAGGCCTCATTCTTATTTGGCATAGTCTTCGTTGATCTCCTCGCAAGACTTGGTATTTCTCAATTGTCGAGGTCAAACCAAAGTTGCCAATTACAGAAGAACTGTTGACCTTGAAAGCATTTCTCTCCTCGTAATCCCGACCATCGCCTCATGAAGGTTTTAGTCAACATTACTGACCTGAACCTGACAGGAATACTGTCCCCGTCGTAATTGTTCTCCTTCTGACCATATTTGTACATCGAAATTCTTCTTATCATTGTTACGAACCAAATCTCCCGTTAATCTAGTCTTTGATTTCAGAATATTTCCAACTCAATATGCTCTTCATGATATGATAATATATGCAAAAAGGTAAAAGGAAACGGAAAGAAAACAAACAAAAGTCTATTAGTCATAAGATAAACAATCATTTTGACAACGATAAAAGGTAAACACAAACCAATAAAGAAAAAGGCAAACAATTAAAGAAAGAACCCTAACCGCGTAAATTATGGTTCGCTAAGGTTACCTACATGGCTCTAACAGGGTAGGCTTCTTAGATTCACACACATGGGTCTGGTTTTAATTAGGGTACCCGAACCTATCTCATCACCTACTAAGGTAACAAGAACCCCAATTATATCCCATTACAAGCTTGCGAATTGGTTTCGGTTCGAGGGAAAGCACGACCTAATGACATTGAGGGCTGCTCACATGTCAAGAGACATGGATTCCAGAAATGAATTACCGACCCGTGGAGGGCTGCTCACGTGGGTATGTGGCGTTTCACTCCCACTTAAGGGATGGATCTCGGGCATAGAGCTTGATGAAATGGTGCAACACATATCGGTCATTCCTTAGAAATTAAATGAAAAATTAATTCAAAGGCCACCAATTATGAAAGCCCGTTCAATTGTTGTTACATTTTCAAGAAAGAGTCAACCTTACTAGAATCAATTGAAATTGCGACAATTTTCCATCATTAATAAGCAACAAACATTTTCCTGGCCCAACTCTCTTCTTGTTTCAAAAAACAAAATCGATCCCCAGCGGAGTCGTCATGTTGTAGTGACGTTTTTTTGAAGAAACCCTTTAGAAAAATTATAAGTTCGGCGCTACGGGTTATCCCCAAGATTATTTCTTTGTAATCTTGGTTTAAAGGGATTTCTTTTGAAAATTCTTTTTCTTTAAAAAATAATTGAAAACTGGGAGTCGCCACCGGCCACTTGGATAAGGTAGGCCGGACACCAGAAAACCAGAGGTTCATTTTGAAAGGGTTCGGGAGTTGGTTACGTGTGGGGAAGGATTAGCACCCCTATCACGCCCGAAAATCGGTACCGAAATATTTGTTGCTTTTAATCGAAGGAAATTGTCAGAATTTGAAAAGAATTTAATTCGATGACCTTAATTGAACGGGCTTTGTCAAATTGGTAGGTTCAAATTAATTAGACATTTAATTAATAAGGTTGATGATACATCGGACCATAGATTAAACCGACATCGAATAAGCCCGACTGCCGTGTTAATTTATGGTTTGAATCCCGCACGTCACCTTTATGCATGGTGCAAGCAGTTGAGACATGATGTAATGACTTTGTCAAGTTTTAGTTACACCTTGAGTCGGTAAGGATTAGTTCAAATATTTGGTCAACGTCCTTTGAGCTCAGACTGTTAAAACCCAAATATCAGAACTAATGAATACCCCCCCCATCTCATGATTCGAATTAACTTAAAATGAATGGGTCACATGAATGACAATTAAAGATGGATGTCATAAAATGATTGAAAATTAAACACACAAAGAGGCCCCCTAAGGCCCTAACCTAAAAGGCTCAAATTATGAAAAGCCCCAAATGATGATCTAATTATTAATTAGGTGATTCTAGTATTTAATCCTAGGTTAATTTCCCTAAAGACCAAAACTCTAACAAATTATATTAATTTAATGCTACTCTCAACTTTGGAGTTCATTTTATCCTAAAGATAATTAAGAAGTATTCGATTAATTTAATGAATTTAACACTTATCTCAATGAGGCAAAAACAAATTTAAATTCACTCAATTAATCTGAACCCTAGGTCTAACTACGGCTCTAGAAAACTAAGTCTAAATTAACCCAATTAATTTAAAGATCGTGCCCCGATAAGGTGAGTACACGATTCTAAATTAATTAGATTAACTTTACCTAGTTCTAATCTAAAGCCATCTTAATTAATCTAGAGCCCAAACTTACTAAAACTAGGTCTAAAAACTAAAAGAGCCAAAACTAATGGCCCAAACCCCCTAAAAACTAGTAAACCCAAAAGGAGGCCCAAACTGAACTAAATAGGCAAAGAAAACAAAAACATTAACTATATAATCAAAGTAGTAGAGTGAGGGAGAAGATATAATAGAGCAAGGAAAGAGAAGAAGCAGAATATTAAGGAAAAGCAGAAAAAGGAGAAAGACGTGATCAATTTCATTCATTCTTTCGATAACATGAAAATCTATAGATTTGGGCGATTTTATCCTAAAAAGCAAAACGACAACACTTAATAAAAAGTAAAACATAACAAAACGACACCGTTTTCTTGAAATCAAAATAGTGCATTACAAAACTCACTGCTTGAATTAATCCTTGCTCTCAAAGATTCGAATATGACCTTCTTTTTCTGATGATTAGACCAATGGCTCTAATACTTTTGTAACAACACGAAACAAAAAAATAAAATAGTTGAGTGAGAGAGAAGATAGAATAGAGTAAAGAAAGAAAAGAAGCGGAATATTAGAGAGAAACAGAAAAAAGAGGAAGACGTGATCAATTTCATTCTTTCTTTTGATAATATAAAAATTAACAAACTTAGAGGATTTTATCTCAAAAAATAAAACGACAACACTTAATAAAAATTAAAACATAACAAAACAACACCGTTTTGTTGAAGTCAACACAGCTCCAGCGCAACCAGAAATGCAGACTCGTTTACCACCATTAAAGAAACAGTAATATTCGAAAAAGAAATTCATCACCATCGCTGGTCTCATCTCTAACAAACAATCTGCTCTCTCTTTCCTCAGTCAGGTCAAGGATCCGCGTGCTACTCACAATTGTTGGCCTTACAAGGTATCTGATATGACGCCCCCGGTTTGCTATTAGTATCATCCGATTCATCTTGGCTCATAATTTGACTTATCAAAAGTTTTATAGGTTGGGGATCAGTACCGGTCGAATGATGACGGTGAACCTTCTGGAACGGGGGGGAAGCCTATTCATTCTGCAATCGTTTCTTCAGGTTTAGACAGAATCATGGTGGTCGTTATTAGGTAAATTATAGCTACTTTTGATTTTATTTTATTTTTTCAATGATCAAAATTAGAAGGAAATGAAAAAGATAATATATAAATTAAATTTCAGGTATTTTGAAGGAATTAAATTGGGAACGAGAGGACTTGTTAGGGCTTACGGTGGAGTGGCGTTGGAGTGCTTTGAGAAATGCTCCCACTTGTCTTGTATTCATTCTGTGCTTCTACAAATGGAAATTTGAATTTTTGAAGCTTATGATTTTAATGTTTTGAAATACTGATATTTGATTGGAATTTTATACCATCAAGTGAACCTTTCCTTTTTCTGTTAGTTGTATGCATATAATGTTTACAAACAGAAAGTAGGAAATAATTGTGCTTCTTTTATTAGTATGAATTTCTCTTGATTTAGGTTCTCATCCGGTTTTCGGCTTATTGCCGTTGTGTTTGATTATATAATTTAGTTCTCATCCGATTATCACCGTTGGAAGCGAATGATTGTATAGTTTAGTTCCTCATCCGATTATCACCGTTAGAATGTGTATGATTAATTAGTTTAGTTTCCAATCCAATTACTGTCATTGGAATGTGGTTGATTGTACCATTTGAATGTGATTTACTGCATACTTTAGTTTCACTTCTGGTTATCACTGTATGATTGTATAGCATCCTTGATTAAAAGGTTCCCAACTTTAAATTTAAAATTCATTTAAGTCCTTAATTTCATTTAAATCGAACTTTAACTTAAATATTCTTTATAATTAACCGCCAAATTAAAAGGTTCAAAACCCGGATCCGAGACCTGATATATTAACCCAAACTTTGGGTTGTTACATGATAACTATTAAATTCAGTATATGTAAGTCGCATTATTGAAATTCTTCGAACATTTTGTTTCTCTCTTTGCCCAAGAAAGGGGACTTTCAAAATGTATCACACTTAGTTGTAAAAAGAGCGCCTAGGCGAGAGGCGCAAAAAAATCTCCTTCAAGGGCCGAGGCGAGGTACATGAGGTGTGTGCCTCGAGGGCTGTTTGCCTGAGGCGTAAGGCAAGCACTTTTATTAGGGATGGACACGAGTCGAGTCAGGTTTTGACCCATCTAAACCCGACCCAAAAATATTTATCCTATACCCGACTTGACCCAGCCACATTCTTTAAAAAACTAGATCCGACCCGACCCGAAATTTATATACCTAAACTCAACTCTGACCCGGACCTATTAAAAAATTAAATTTTAGGAATCTAATTGTCAAAAATTAAATTTTAGGGACCTAATTATAAAAAATAATTTGAGACCAAATTGTAAATAAAAAATTTAATTTTAAGGACTCAATTATAAAATTATATATAAAGAGGGGGTATTATTTCAAATATTCCTAAAAAATATAAGGAAAAATTACACTATTAGTCTCAGGCAGGGTCGAGTCAGATTTTTTTCATCCTAAACCCGAACTCGACCCAGCCTCACCCTTAAAAAAAACTCGACGCAAACCCAAATTTTTAATAATAAAAAATCTAACTCGATCGAGCCAGATCGGGTAAAATACTCATCCCTAACTTTTGCGCCTTTTGTAGTTAAAAAAACACGTGTTTTTTAATTAAAATATCTATTATTAAAAGTTTCCTTTCCCCTTGTTTTATTTCCACGATTGACGAAAAAAAATCTTACAATTGCTCTGTCTCCCTCAAATTTCAACCACCGTCGTCAAGCCTAACCACTTTCGCCAACAAGCCCAATCACCGTCACTTGCAACTCAGTTGCCGATAAGTACTAGAGCATCAAGGAATTCTTCCTCTACATTTGTTAAAGAAAATTGTGTAGCTACTAGTTCTGCAACCTTTTCTCTTGATGGAGATTATGGACTTCATGGAGATGGATATTTCGAGGATGGTGATGATTTGGAGTAATAGAGTATTAGTCCTTTAGTGTTTAAGTGATAATTGTCTAACTGCAATTTTGTGTATGTTGCTTATTTATATTTGAAGTTTGAACTATGTTTGATACTTTGATTGTTTTTTATTTTTTATTTAAACTATGTTTGGATGTTTTCTTATATCAATTTGTTTGATTTGAGATTTAAGTACAAATTTAAATAGAAAATATTTTTATCTTTTAACATCTATAATATAATTATTATTTTTTTAAGTACAAAATATGATATAGAGTTAATTGTAAAATTTTAGGATAAAAAGGGTTTCTCACCGATGAAAGCGAACCCCTTCGGCTAACACCTCAAGCTTTTTTTTACAGAGACCTTTTGCGCCTAGCAACTTTTAAAACTAAGGTATCACATGGTAATCTTGTTCTTTGCTGCAGTTGCAATCTTTTGAAGTCGAGGACAACAAACAGGATAATGATACAGGCAAAGAGGGGATCACCATGGTTTCATTCAAAGTTGATTTTGATCGAGTCGAGAAATTAGAAGAGGCCATCAAAACCAGTTGTAGCAGAGAAGTTGTGTTTTATAAACATTGAAACCGACTTCACACTTCACCATCGAGATTCCGTCTACAAATTTCCCAGCTTTGGTGTAACAGGTTTAAAATTTGTTATGTGCTGCAAATCAAATCTCCTCGATTAACATACTGTACATAGCTTTTGGTCCTTCATGGGCAAGCAGTAGGGTGAGAGGGTTGAATATTTTTTTACAATTTTATTTTTCTTTATTCGTTCCTTGCGTTGGAGCCAGAGAGTGAACGGAGAACCAACTTTCTCATTGGAATGCAAGGTGAGAATTTTATTTTATGATTTTAGTGTTAATAAATTTCATATGGTTGGTTGGATTCTTTATATTGAATTACAAGCAGTAATTGTTGCATTTTCAAGTGGAAATTAATGAAGCAGCAATGTGAGGAAATTATCAATATTTGGTATGTACCTAGAAATTATTTATATCAATTTTGATTAATAATTATTAATTGTTTGTAGTGGTGTTGTGGACATTTATCGAGAACCATGTGCTGATAATAAGGCAAATGTTCGAACCATGTACTAAATCAATGTCTTGTTAGATAACTCAATAATTAATGATTGAGGTATGTATATATGAGTTGATCCTAGCACTTTAGTGCATATTATTTGTTTCGACGTTGATTTTGACACTTTGGTGCATAGTGGGCGTTTACGCTATCCTGTTGACTCGTTTATCCTAACTAGTTTAACTATTGTTTATTCTGGACTACTCTATAATTTGTTATAATAAAAAGTGTTATATAAGAACTAATATGATTTAATGTGTTTCAATACCTATGGATCAATGTTCGATTATTCCTCGTCGCATTCGAAATGACATATATGTGTGCTCATGATGCTTTGCAAGTTAAAGGTACATGACTTAACCTTTTTTATAAGTATTTATGAGATATGGATACGAGCTTAACATGATGCTAATTGTTATAGATGAAGCATGTAAACTTAAGATTAGATGATTTTTGCATGTTCAAATATTGAATACTCATTTATGTAGTGAAAAGTTGAATAACAATTTTATTCACAAATTATTTTGGTCTGAAATGAAAAGTTGAAAGTTAATTGCTTTAAAAAAGATAAAAACAATTGATTATTCTATCAATTATGTGCAATTTTTTTGACATTATACCTAAAATAAAATTACAAACCCCTATTTCGTATGTGCAAACTGCAAATGTATGAGATTAAAATGGCCGAGTGGGAAAATGGGTAGCTCACATAAAGGTGTCATATTAGAGAAAAATCATGTCAATAGCTTTGAATTTGGTGCCGATTTGCTCATTTTGAATTCCAAAGGCGCATTGCAAAATGGTACCCTCATTGCCTATACATATCCCAGAGTCATGATTCAACCCATTTCAGACGCATAATCTACTTCAGCTGAAATGTACCTTCATATGAGTGGCCACGTCAACTTTTTATAAAGAGTGTGCAAAATAAACCGTAATCGTTAACTAGTAAGGTTGTTAAATTTTACCGATTAATTAACTTACCTTTAAAGTTTAAATAATTTCAATTAATCAACTACTAAAAAAGTTGGTTAACAATTAATCGTTTGATTTCTCATTATAAAATTATTTAGACATAAATAAAGTTTGTGATTATAATTTTTTTATCTAAATATTTTAGTGAACATGTGAAAAATATTTTATAATAGGTTATAAATTAACATGTAACAGAACCGTTACGACGGTTAACCGTTTAAAAATTTAGTGGTTAACCGTTTTTAATGGTTAGAATGCCGTTTAATAACTACTATGACGGTTAACCAACCGTTTATGCTAAACAGTACGATTAACCTACTATGAACACCCTTACTTCCTATATAGATATATCTTACTTCTTGTACTAAACACTTTTTTAACTTCATTGGTTCACATTCTATTATGCTGCTTTTTCCCTCCTTTTTCTTGGGGAGGGGCTGCATTCTGATTATCTTTCAATATGTACATTCATTTCCTACTCGGAATTATTGATTCCAGCATAAAATTGCCACTTTTATCAACCGCAGCAGCTGTGGATGAGACCCCCGATTCGGGTTTTTAATGATAGAAAGAAGCAGATGAGACAAGGGGCGTCAACAGTTGCGGACAAACTTCCGATACTCCGTACAACCCTAAAAAGCACGTTAAATCACAGGTTTACAACAACAGACTGCCCCTGCAAACAAAAGCCCTCCTAAAAATCATAAACCGGAACGAAGCGCCTGATCAAACATTCAACATCACAAAATAAAACAATATACCCTTCGTGTTCACGACTTTACATCTTTCAATACTCCCCCTTTTTCGAGCTCCCCAACTAGATCCCTTAGCGATGGAACCTTCATCGCCAAAGTCCTATACAATCTAGAATATCGAGCTCGAGTGCCGTCTGCAGTCCTGGCTAGGGCAAGTAAACTCAGAGCCTCCGGAAGTTCGGAGAATACTTGTTTCATTTCATCCAAGCTCATATTTTCTAAAACGGAGGGTCTTGGAACAACCCTCACAATTTCACCACCCTTGGGTTCCTGAACCTTTGCATCTGCCTTGATGACCAATTCGGAATTCGAGTTCGCTCCACACTTGATGATAAATGGGCTTGTTGAGCCTGTGTTGAATTGTAATACATTCCACTGTGCAACATCAGTTTCAGTACCAGATCCCAATTCCGTAGATGGCTTTCGAGCAGAGTCCATCTCTTGAGCCGGGTCATCCTCTTCACAGATCGACTTCAGAAGTACACGAAAGATTAAATAGCATGTGAGAAAAAAAATTGAAGCACCACATACTATGCACAAAACATCAGATGTAGTGCAGCACTCGATAGTTCAGTATGTAAAAAATCATTTTGCCTTCCACAGCACTCGATAGTTTACTTAGGGCACATTGTTTCGGCAATTTTGGTACTAACCCTAAAACCAGAAAGTTAAGGATTGAGGAGTTTACATTATGCAGCCAAATAAGCACATCATGTCTCATTCAAAAGAACTTGTGCTGATATGGGACACTTCAAGCTTTCCGGAAAACAACAGCATAGGTTCTAGACATTTTAGGGTAACTATGCCACAGGCTATTTGCCCCGACTCCAGATCGACATATAGGAAAGCTATGCAAACATAATTACCAACCAATTCCGGCTAATTCCTTTTAACACTAAGTAGGAAGCAGATGTTAAATAATTTTACAGCTCTGAAAACACTAAAGAATATTTCATACCTCAACCAGGCGCCGAGCATTGGCAATTTGCCTCTGAGCACATGGATGATCAATGTCAAGGAGAGAGGGCATTCGTTCGTCCAGCTCATCTAGAGATGCTAGCATCGCTTTCTTCTTACTTCTACCCATGCTACTTACAGAGGATTGCCTCGTTATATCCTGCTCAACATACAAGTGTAATGTTATTTTTCATTTTTTTACTTCCACAGCAAATCATCAAGTAAACAATAATTTTGAGAAGAGGTAAAACCTTGAGTTGCTTCAATATGCTATCGAGAGAAATCAGAGATGCTAAACGGGCATCTTCAGCTGCAGTAGAAGGATTCTGAATGGGTGAAGTGCCGTTCTCCAATGTAAGCAACGCAGCATCATTTCTCATTTGTTGCAAAATCTAACCACAAGCAAATATCATTCTAATCAGTCGGCATATAACTTGTGATGAAAACAAAATATCAGCAAATTTCAGTTAATAATATCCTCATGCAAAATTCAGCTAAGACCAACAATGTTCTCAGCAAGGACTAGCTAGATGTGGCAAACAGGTCATTCAGGTCGAGTTCAATTCAGATCATTTTGGTTCGGATTATTTCAAGTTTGATTACATTCGGTTTCAGTTCGGGTTATTTCAAGCCTGATTACATTTGGTTTCGGTTCGGGTCTTGTTTGGTTTTAGTTCGGGTCTATGGTGATTCAAGACATATCAGGTCAGTTGATTTTTCGGGTCGGGTTATTTTCGGGTTGGGTGATTTCGGTTTTGGTCAATAGGAGATCGATCGATTTTTTATTCAAGTCAACCTTTGGATGTCAGTTTTTTACACCCTATATATGGCTTTTTGGTGAGTGGTGCGGTAGTTCATCTTTCTTTATTTCTTTTAATATTTGTTCTTTATTTCGGATTGCTCTCGGTTTAGGTGAAATCAATTAGAGCCTATTCGGTTCGGTTGAAAATCGGTTCAAGAACATTTCAGTTCAACTAAAAAAGGGGTCAGTTTCGGTTCGATTTATTTCAAAATTCGGATCATCATGTTCGGCTCTATGAGAAAGGGGCCATGATGGTCGGAGATGCAATGAATAATGGTTGGTGGTTTGTGTGTGATCAGTGGTTAGGGATTTATTGTTTGAAAAAGATGAACAGGATATTTTTCAGGGAGAACAATGTGTTTCTCTGTATTTTCTTATTATTCTTAATTATCAAATGTATACAGAGTAAGCCTTTAAATAGGCTGATATAGAATTTTAATATAACTAAAACTATACTTCTATCTTTAATTTAAATAATACTTATTCCTAATTTAAATAAGACTTCTAGTAAATCTAAACTACTCATTAGGAATAAACTTTAATTACACATTAAATAAAAACTCTAACACTCCTCGTCAACTTACACTCCCCCTCAAGCTCTAACACTTCTCGGGTAACTTACACCCCCTCAAGCTGGTGAGCAAACGTAGTAGAGCACCAGCTTGGATCTTGAATGTGATGCCCTACTCATATTTCTTCACTTGTTTCTTAGAGAAAATGCTCCCCGTTCTCGGGAGTCTTTGATTTGAAGAGTGAAGACAGAACCATGATGCTCTTGCGCAGCAATTGTTGATGCCATTTAACTTATGGTACGCTTGAGATGGTTGATGCATCAGTTGGAATATCAAGACTGCTCCACAGGATGCTCCAACATGCAATTCCTGACTAAAAGGTGTGCACCACATGATGCTCTAGCATGCAGTTCCTGACTGAAAGGTCTGATGCAAACGAAGTAGGAAGTGATCACAGGAATCTACACTCCCTCTCAAGCTGGCAGTTACAAGACTAGAGTTCCAGCTTGGATCTTTGATGTAGAATCGCTTAAAAAATATTATCTAGTTTTTAAGGTTAAACTAGAACTGTGAGTTATAATCAAAGTTATTGTTTGTAAATAGAGTCAGTAAAGAGTTAGAGATAGAGTTAAAACTTTATCTTGTGTAAAAGAGTCTTATCACAAGTTAAGAGATAGTGTTTGTATTTAGGTTAAACTCCTAATTGTAATTAAACACTTGTATCCTAGCCTATAAGAGTCTTTGTAAACATGTATATTTTTTAAAAAAATGATAACCTGAGAAAACCTATTGTTTTCATCAGTTTCTACAAGAACCTCTTCTCCTATCTTTTAGGATGGATGGCTAAGATAGAACCAAATAGTTTTTAAGGCTAAACAATAACCTTTTCATCTATCTTTTTGATTGGCTAAGATAGAACCAACAAATAGAAAACAAAACATCAAAATTAAACGAGTAAAAATTTCACCAGAGACGTAAGATTCCAATGAGAAAGAAGCCAAGGAACGAGTGTGACCTAATGACAGCAACGGAAAAGAAAAACGATGTGCATTTGAAAAATCAGATCGTCGATCTGTTTCAGATTAGAGATGTCAGTAATGGTGACGACATCAAGACCGTTGTTGGCTCATGATACCATGTAAGAAAGGGGCCATGATGGCCGGAGATACAATGAATAATGGTTGGTGGTTTGTGTGTGATCGGTGGTTAAGGATTTGTTGTTTGAAGAAGATGAACATGATATTTTCCAGAGAGAACAATGTGTTTCTCTATACTTTCTTATTATTCTTAATTATCAAATGTATACAGAGTAAGCCATTAAATAGGTTGATATAGAGTTTTAATATAACTAAAACTATACTTTTATCTTTAATTTAAATAATACTTATTCCTAATTTAAATTAGACTTCTAGTAAACCTAAACTACTCATTAGGAATAAACTCTAATTACACATTAAATAAAAACTCTAACACTCATCGTCAACTTACACTCCCCTCAAGCTCTAACACTTCTGGGATAACTTACATGCTCTCTATCGAGTCTCAAGTCGGATAAATCGATTCGGGTCTCGGGTCAAGTTTGTCATGTTGTGAAGGAGATATCAAAGGGATAAAAACTAGCACACGATGGTACACTAAACAATGGCAATTGGAGAATTTTAAATTTAAATGCAACAGAACAAGAGATCAAAACAGAGGAATCATTCATCTACCAGACTTCTTATTGCACATGAAAACAATTTCTCAGCTTTCCATAAAAGGAAAAGTATCATAGACAGTAAGGCAATGTGGAAAATGATGTTTGAAGAAAAGAAAAAAGAATTAAGTAATAATCATTCATCATCCAGCAGTAAAAAACTTTATTGATCATCCATTGTGCTGGCCGAACAGACCGATCAAGCAATCTAATTTTAGTCCACAAAGAACAGGTATTCAGCAGATCATTCTGACAGAAGCAACCAAATTAGGTCTACCAAAAAGATCATAAAAAGAATCGGGGCTTTGGTCAAGAAGTCGCAACAGATATGCTAAGCAGTCACGGCTCTCAAGATTTCTATCTAATAACGACAAATTTTGACTAGAGATCAAAGTATGACATTAAACTAAAGCTTCCCCATAAAGTATGACTGAACTGGCACACACTATGAATACATTAAAAATATTAACTTCGGGTTAAACAACAACTAATCTATGAAGGCAAGCTACTTATAAGATATTTATGGAGCAAAATAAAGCATGATGGTTTACCTTTCTTCGTTTATGATCAACAGATTCAAGAGCTGAACGCAACTTTGCCACTTGGGCAGCGTCATCAGCCTCTTCTGTTGCTAGGGTGCCAGCAATATCCTGATAGGGAAAAGAAGATATTAGGAATGTCTATACTGAATCACGTTATTGGTTTTATCATTCATTTTTTATATTATATATGCATATTGTGGGGGAGGAGAATAAAATGGCAGACACTTTCCATAAACATATACAAGAAACACTTACAAGGCACGTAAGGCAACTGATAAAGCACAATGAGCTTTTTCTATTGTAATTCAATGTGCCTAAATTTTAATTCTAATAATTATTAAAATTATCAATTAAAATGAAAATTAATGAGGGGGAGGGGATAATAAATTGCAGCCACTTTCCATAAACATGTACAATAAACACTTGCATGGCATGTAGCACCATGTTTAGGCAACTAACAAAGCACAATGTGCCTAAAGTTTTAACTCTAATAATTATTAGAATTATCTATTAATATGAAAATTTTCTATATCGCCTAGAAAATGATTGTAGTGATCAACCTCCATTCGAGCCTTCTAAAAGAAAAGACGATAAGGAGTCAAGGGAACTAGAAAGAGAGCAATATGAAATCTCCAAGAAACGCAATAGAAAAACTAAAATTCCATTAAAAGTAAGATATAAATAAAATTTATCTTCATTGAAAGAATCCTTTCAATTTATAAGTTTCAAATAACAGAAGAAACAAATTTCTAAAAAATTAGAATTCAACAACTTCAACATTTTATTAGTTTTTCTGTAAAACTGACCCAAAAACCTACAAGGCAATGAAATTTTATTTGTCATTAAAGAGAATGTAGCAATCCCGCCCACTTGACTGCTTAACATTATTTGTTGAATGAGAAGTTAAATGGTAAGTCTTAATATTTAAGCACTTGTGAGGTCCAGCATATTGACTTGTTAAGAGTTCATTCTGTTAGATTTAAGAATCAGGTAATAGTAGATAAACAATGTCTACAAAACAATCTCTTTCCCCCATGAACAGTAAAAGATGAATGATTACACCCATAAAGAGGTTAGCCTTTTACTTACAACTAACTTAAGCCTGAAAGTAAAAGGAAATAGGTCTCACTAGCTTACCCTGCTTGGAACAACATGAATTCTTACATGAGAAACATTGCACCCAACTGTTCTACTTCTACCCAAAGCAACAAAAGCAAAGAACATTCCACGTGTAAACTGTAAAGGTTTCTAGAATCAACAAAAGAAAAGAACCAACAACACCCTAAAGTTAATTCCTTTGGAACCTAAAATGAAATGGATCATATAAGGTTCATTTGACATAATAAGTATTGAAGTTTTGACTTGATCACTATGATATTTCAGATTTAGGATATAACACCATCAACCCCAACTTTCCTACCAAATATTTATCCAAGATTTGGAATACTCATGTCTAAATTAAATAGTTAACAAATACGAGTTACAGAAAGATCGCTAAAAGGGTTATCCTTTAGGTATAATGCATACCTTCAAGTGCTGCAATTGAGATGTAAAAACTCGCTTTGCATACTCCGATAAAAGCTGACCAAGAGCATCCGTATTAGGAGGGAGTGCAGCACCAAGTCCAGCCATCCAACCATCCATAATAGCAGTTGAAAGAAGCTCTAACTGACCAGTGGTTCCCCCAGATGCTTCATCCCCAGTAATAGAAAGGAACTCGAAATTTTCTGCAAGCCAGGACCTAATTTGCCGCTGCAGTTCACCAGCAGGAGTATGGACAAAAAGAGCAGCAAGAGCTTTGTTTCCAACTGCAAAACTTTTGGCCTCCTCTTGTATTTCTCTTAGCTTTCCACCAGTAACCTGCTGCTGTCTCAGAATATCCTGTGCATTTAATTGTAGACTTGTTTAAGAAACTTTTAACTTTGATAGTTACCATGTCACATGAAGAAAAATATAAACCAGACGAATGTCTCTTATACACTATAGGATTTGACACATATAGTGACAACTGAATTATTTTTCTGAGAACAATTAACAACATGAAGCTTCCAGCAAGGAGGGGTAGGTTCTCTACCAGCCCATGTCAATGAAAAGAACCAAACACTTAATGGGAACACATACCTGATCAAGTCCACGGATTCTTGAAACAACCGAGGACAACTTTGATTTCCTTTCTGGTTTTATATTTACTTTAAAGCCCTGGATCTGCTCATCAACATAACGCACGGGAGATCTTCCAGGACTGCTACTCCGGCTGGAACTTCTACTACGTCCTGAATTAGGCTTTTCTAGAAAGCACTCTACTGGGGAAACCTACAAATTGAAAGATGAAATTAACATTAATCAACATAAAGGTATGAGTGCATATACACAGTTGAGAGTAAAAAACCAGCATCCAGTATATAGTTACCTTGATGGACTGAAGCTCAGGCGATCTAGCAAGCAAAGACCTTATATATAAAATTCTAACACGGGAAACAAGCATGGTATCCATTACTCTCTTTGGTTCCATTTTACAGATAAAAGCAAAAACGGCATCTCTAATTTCAGCAAGTATTTCATGCTCTCTAGAAGCACCTGCTTTAATGACAGCTGCTAGGACCTGTAACATTGTAGATAAACGTAACTGTCAAATTTTGTACATCTCCACAGTTTTACCAAATATATATCAGAATTTTAACAAGTGATACAATCAATATGCATAAATTAATGGTTATTTCAATTGACTTGTCCTAACATTGAACCATAGGAAGATTGAGATAGGATTAATCTAGCTTTTCAAGGAAAAAGAGTTGGAAGATAAAAGGGATACGTGTTTTTAGAAAATATACAAACTTTATCAACTCCTAAAAGACTATCCAGCATTTTCCAATGATAGGAAATCATTAAATAGATATAGAACTACAAAAATGCATGTTTTCTGCCAAAAAATATAAATGCAGAGAAGGTAACATCACTTTTTTCAATAAACCTTAGATCCAAAACAAAGAAGCTTGAATAAACAAAACATTGCAAAAGAAAAACAGCCATAAGTTGTGCTTCTATGGACCTCATCCATAAGGATGAAACATTGCAGGACCATGTTATCCCTTTTAGAGTGAGAGCACATAATTTTAGACTTATTTGGTGCTAATCTTAGTTTGGACTTTAGAGTTTAGACAAAACAATTAAACACATTCTCAACCTTACCAGCATCAAAAGCTTGTTTGCTCCATCTGAAATCGCAGCAATGCCATCATATTGGTCAGGATCAAAGTCATTCAGTGCAGCAGTAAGGTATTCTCCAGCAGGCGTAGTTTTAACTCTATCTGAACCTGCTTTAACCAAAGCACCTGCGCCATCAGTCTTGTCGGCCGCCAATTGCAAAGGGACATCCATGGACCATCCCTTGTTATCGTTCCTGTTTAAACACAATTACAAATGAGTTCAACAATTAGCTAAGAAGATAGCTAGAATCAAGAACAATTGAAGCCATGGAAAAAAAGAACTGAAGTAGCACCTCCCAGGTTCTCGAGGCTGAGCATTTTCTGTGTGTTTAGATAATGGACTTGGCACCTGAATCAACAGTACTTTAGCCCAGAATCTTAAAATCTTTTATAAACATAAACACCTAAAATAGAATCTAATCCTATAACAAAAAATTAATAACAGAACAAGAGTACACAAGTTACAACAAGGCTAAATATAGATGCTAATCTGAGTCATAGACAGTAAAGGACTACAATTATGCAGATTTGATACATAGAAAATTAAAATAAAAAGATTACCTGAGGCGATCCGACCGTAGATGCTTTTTCGGTTAATCTATCAAATAATTTCTCATTTTCTTCGTGCAACCTCTGTACTTGCAATAAAATTCATGTAAGAACAAACTAAACTATAGGGAGAAAGTCTCATCATTCAATTGACTAGAAAAAGCATTCCAAGAACAATAAGAGATACACTTTTGAAAAGCTAGCAACCAGAATTCAAAGATATACTTCCAGAGCCACCATCTGACAGCTCTTGAAAGAATGACATACTTTCCTATCAATGATCCAAGGATATCACGTTTGACTGGATTGTTTGGACTGATGCTTAATTGATTTTTCCAACTTTACTAATTTTTAAGCAATGAGAAATTCCTTAATCACCCTTTAGCGGAGTAACTAATTCAGCCTGTTCTACATACACTTTATCAGTCAAAATTCTTAAACGTGTAGAGGAAATAACAGATACTCAAAAGTCAAAACCATATTACCCTAACCCAAGAACCACTTCCTAGATAAATGTTTGTCAGAGATTAGATTCCTAAATCAAGGAGATTGAGTAAAATTTGTAAATATCTTTTATATGTTAGGATCCCTATCTCTAAGGGATTGTTTTTACTAGAATTAGTCTCTTTCCTAGTTTAGAAGTTACCTAAGTTAAGACATAGGTTTGTATATTTATTTGAAAGTTTCCTGTATGTTATGAGATAGAGAAATACAATAAAATTCATGGTTTTTGACATGGTATCAAAGCCACTCGATTTTGGGTCTTAATTCTCTTGTTGAACAGTTTCTTTTAGTTCGTGTCATCCCTTGAGAGAGTAGGGTATTTGATTGACAAAATATGGTCGATGGGGTTGATTACAGCAGTACTAAAACTGCTCAAGGAAGCACAATGAGTGAGGGAAGTCACTCTAATCCGATAGGTGACTTACAAAACATACAAGCTGCCTATAGATTAAATGGTAAGAACTACCTTAAGTGGTCACAATTGGTTCGAACCTTCCTAAAAGGAAGGGGTAAACTCAGTCATCTCCTTGGAACGGGTCCTAAAGAAGGAGATCCCAGATTCGAGGCTTGGGATGAACAAGACTCATTAGTTATGTCTTGGTTATGGAATTCAATGGTGCCTGAAATTAGTGATACCTGCATGTTTCTTAGAACAGCCCAGGAGATATGGGAGGCTGTAAAACAAACCTATTCGAAGGTTCGAGATGCTGCCCAGATTTATGAAATCAAGAGCAAGATTTCAGCCACCAAACAGGGAAACAAATCAATTACAGAATATTCTAATCTGCTGCAGAATCTTTGGCAGGAAATGGACCACTATCAATGTATTCAGATGAAATGCAGTGAGGATGCAGCAATTCTAAAGAGGTTTGTCGAAAAAGATAGGATTTACGATTTTCTTGCTGGACTAAATATAGAATTTGATGCAGTGAGAGTCCAGATTCTAGGAAAAGAAGATTTGCCCTCATTAAATGAAACTATTTCTATCATTCGTGCTGAAGAAGGAAGAAGAGGAGTGATGATGATTGAAAACAATCAGATAGAAAGTTCAGCCTTGGTTACTAGGGCGGTTCCTGAAGGACCAACACGTCTGGAACAACAAAATATTGAAGGCAGACTAGAAGCAACAAGGACTGTGAACAAGGACTCTTTATGGTGTACTTACTGCAAAAAACCTCGCCACACCAAAGAAAAATGTTGGAGGTTACATGGGAAGCCTCAGTCAGCAAATAAGAACTTCACAGAGAAAGGAAGCTTTGCAAGGGGACAGAGCAGAGCTTATACAATCAAACAGGTGGCCAAGGAGTCAGATGAACAATCTGTTGAGTTCAACCGAGAAGAAGTAGAAAAATTGAAGAACCTACTGGAATCTTTAGAAAAACCATCCTCTACAGGTACATGCAATCTGGTTTTTTCAGGTATATCCTCTTCCTTTTCTCATGACTCTAATGCCTTGGAATCATCCACCCACATACCTACCCAAAACTCTGGGTAATTGACTCAGAGCCACCGATCATATGACTAATTCATCACTAAAATTCCTCACCTACACACCCTGCCCTAGCAACAAGAAAATCACGATTTGCAGATGGTACTATGGTGACGATTCTTTGGTCAAGGAGATATAGCCATTAGTAAAACCCTACCGCTTAAAAATGTCCTACATGTGCCAAAACTATTTACTAGCCTTATTTCTATTAGAAGCTTATCAAAGATACTAAGCTGCAGTGTTTTGTTTCATCCTACACAATGCATTTTTCAGGAGCAAGAAACAAAGAGGATGATTGGGCGTGCTAGGGAAATAAATGGCCTATACTACCTTGAAGATCTTGGTAGACCAGCTAGAGTTTTGATTACTCAACCATTGTCTTTTTTATCCGAATCTACAACCAATAAAGACCAAATCTGGCTACATCATTTTCGCCTTGGTCACCCACCTTTTAGTCTTTTAAAAACTATGTTCCCCTCCTTGTGTAAATCCTTAAATATTGAAGAATTTCATTGTGAAATTTGTGAACTTGCAAAGCATAAACGTTCTTCTTTCCCAACAAGTAATAACCAGACCAACAGTCCCTTTACTCTTATTCATAGTGATGTTTGGGGGCCTTCTACTATCCCTAACATAACTGGAGCTAGATGGTTTGTGTCTTTTATAGATGATTGTACTAGGGTTACTTGGATTTACCTACTGAAACAAAAATCAGATGTTACCTCTACCTTTAAAAATTTCTACACCATGGTTAAGACTCAATTTGGGACTGAAGTACAGAGAATCATATCAGACAATGCCAAGGACTACTTTAACCAAGTCCTATCCCCTTATTTCTTAGAAAAAGGTATAATCCACGAATCCTCTTGTGTAAATACTCCCCAACAGAATGGGGTAGCAGAAAGAAAGAATGGACATCTTCTTGCCATGACTAGAGCTCTTTTATTTCAAAACAAGGTCCCTAAAAGGTACTGGGGGAGGCTGTGTTAACTGCCACTTACATAATAAACAGACTACCCACTAAAGTCCTTGCATCCCAAAGTCCCCTTCAAACCCTTACAAATTTCTTTCCCAATTTCAGTCCATCTTTTAACCTAAAACCGAGGGTATTTGGGTGTGTTGCTTTTGTTCACATCCATTCTCAAAGCCGAGGTAAACTTGATCCAAGGGCTGTGAAATGTATATTCATTGGCTATTCCTTAACTCAAAAGGGCTACAAGTTCTACCACCCACCTACAAGGAAATACTACACCTTTGTCGATGTCACTTTTGTTGAAAAAGAGAGTTATTTTACAGTCCCTTATCTTCAGGGGGAGATATCTTTTAGGGAAGATAAGGATGCAGATTTGTTTTTACTTCAGCCCCTTATTGATCTTTCTACTCATACTCCTACCCCTATATATCCTACTCCATCTTATCCTCACTCAGAACCTAATACTCCTACTCCTCAAACTCTTCAAACAAACATTAATACCCCACAGCCCAATATTCAAGGCACTAATTGTCCCCAAAGGACCTATTCGAGGAGGAAGGCATCTATGCAGATTCAATCATCCCCTTCTCCTGCTTTTGCTCCTACTCCTATACAATTTGAGGTACATTCTGAAACTCCCTCTGAACAAAACGAGGCTGAAAATGCTATATCTGCTTCTGATTTTGAATTTCCCATTGCTATTAGAAAAGGAAAAAGAACCTGCACCACCAAACACCCCTCCTATTTGTTATAACCTACAAAAACCTATCTCCTAATCACAGAGCCTTTCTTACTAGCCTAAATGACATTACTACTCCTAAAACAGTATCCGAGGCATTAGAAAATGAGAACCGGAAAAAGGCTATGAAAGAAGAAATGGAGGCCTTTGGAGAAGAATAATACATGGGATTTAGTGAAGTTGCTGGAAGGGAAAAAAGCAGTAGGATGCGGATGGGTGTTTCTTGTCAAGTATAAGTCGATGGTTCTTTGGAAAGGTACAAAGCAAGATTGGTGGCAAAGGGGTGCTCTCAAACCTATGGAATCGACTATCTTGAAACATTTGCCCGGTTGCAAAGATGAACACAGTGAGGGTCCTATTTTCCTTAGCATGCTATTCAATGATAGAGTTTTGCCTTGATTTGACATTAAGAATGCCTTCTTGCATGGGGACCTTGAAGAGGAAGTGTACATGGATATTCCACGGATTTGGTTGAATACTAGATGCAGACAGTTTGCAGATTGAAGAAAGCTCTATATGGACTAAAGCGGTCTCCAAGAGCTTGGTTTGGAAGGTTTACTAAAGTAATGCTAAGACAAGGTTTCAAACAAAGTCGGTGGTGACCATACTACATTCATGAAACACTCTCCTTTGGGGAGTAATCTGTACTATTGGTGTATGTGGATGATATAATTGTTACAGAAACAATTTCGAAGGAATTGATAGTTTAAAGAAGTGTCTTATAAAAGAGTTTGAGGTGAAGGAGCTTGGAAGATTAAAATACTTCCTTGGTATTGAGGTGGCACACTCACAAAGAAGGAATTTTTATATCTCGTGATATATACTTTAGACTTCTTTGAAGGAAACTGGAAAATTAGGATGTAAACAAGCAGAAACTCCTATAGAAGTCAACACAAGCTTGGAGAGACAAAGGAGGATGATATGGCGGTTGATGAAGTTCATTTGAGAGAGACTCGTGGGAAGGCTTATCTATTTGTCACATACCGGACGGACATAGCATATGTTGTTGGAGTTGTGAGCCAATTCATGCACAATCCTAAGGAATCACACCTAAGGGTTGTAGTCCAAATTTTGCGAGACTTGAAGGGCACACGGGCAAAGGAATTATGTTTAGAAGAGGGGGAACTTGACTCTGGAAGCATACACAGATCATGAGACTATGCAGGATCTATAAGTGATAGAAGGTCAACCTCGAGCTCTGCACTTTCTTTGGAGGAAACTTAGTTACTTGGAGAAGCAAAAAAGCAGAATGTGGTGGCTAGATCCAAGTCTGAAAAGTTGAATTTCGAGCCATGGCATTGGGAATTTGTGAGTTATTATGGTGAAGATGATTTTAGAGGACTTGAAGGTAAAATGGAATGGACCAATGAAGCTATCTTTGTGATAACAAGTCAAGCAATCAACATTGCTCATAATCCGATTCAACATGACAGAACAAAACATGTTGAAGTGGATAGATATTTCATAAAAGAGAAACTTGATGGTGGTTTGATCAGTACTCCCTATGTGACCAGCGGAGATCAAGTTGCGAGATATACTTACCAAGGGACTACGGTAAGTGTTTTGAAAGTTAACAGACAAGCCGAGGATGGAAGACATCCATGCCCCAGCTTGAGGGGGAGTGTCAGAGATTAGATTCCTAAATTAAGGAGATTGAGTAAGATTTGTAAATATCTTTTATATGTTAGGATCCCTAAGGGATTGTTTTCACTAGAATTAGTCTCTTTCCTAGTTTAGAAGTTACCTAAGTTAAGACATAGGCTTGTATATTTATTCGAAAGTTTCCTGTATGTTATGAGATAGAGAAATACAATAAAATTCATGGCTTTTGACAATGTTCAACATTTTGATCTATCCAGGAAAAATTATTGAACTAAGAACTTGCCAGCTATTATTAAGCTAAAAAATACTCCATTTTTAGCATAATAATAGAGGGTAGGTACTCTTTTCATGATAACTCCAACTTATCTCAAATAGTGTGGTCTTCTCCCACTCCATTTTTCCACATTTACATTCTAAGATTGACCTTTTTTGAAAAATTAATGACCTTCACAGCATTCCTTGTCTACACCCCCAATAAATATTACAAGATTGCAGCAGAATTACAAAAGACAAGGTGCATCAAATTAGGGTAATGCCGATCAGTAATAAAATCTGATAAATTCTCATATTTAATAGAATGGTCTTATATGATGGAATGATCAAGTGGGTAAAAGGAGTACAGTAATTTTTTATACAGGATTTTCATTGTTTCTAGAATTAAAAACAAGCAACCTCCTCTGACATTGCAACTTAACACGCAACAAAAAGATAAGATCCACACCTAAAATTCAACAGATTATGATTGTAAATTATGAAGTAGTGGATATCCTCTAGCAATAGTAATTCATCATCTAATAAACAACACAAAGAATAACAAAAATCGAAGATTTTAATTGCAAAGTTTAGCAGACCTCAATCAGAGCATCACGTTTCTTAAGCTCTTCCTCAAGCTTCTTAGTCACAGCTGAAGAATCCATACCATCTGCTGCTGCTTTTGATATTGTTGAAACTCCAGACCCCTTTTCTGAGCCGGAGGATTTAGCTTCATTGAGTTGTGATTCAAGACTTTTAAGTTTTGCCTACATTATGAAAGGTCATCTTACAAATGCAATCAACCATGTAGACATGAAACCTCTTGATCTGGAAAACAGAACTACAGATGTGTGCGTTTCTGAACAATAAATTTAAACCAAGTTCATCTTTCTCAGTTTTTTTCTCTTTTTTTCCCACTAGAAGCATACACATGGATATCTACAATCATACAAAGACAAACACATAAAAGTTAAGTCATGAGTCTTGATCTACAACCAACCTGCAATGTTTGAATTGTTGAATCATATTGTTGCATTTGCAACTTTTGGTCTTGTTCCAACTGTAGCAATTGAACTACTTGATTTCTGAGCTGAGCATTTTGTTCCTTCTCTATCTTATGCTTGTCCGCAAGCATAACATTCTCAGACTGCATAATGGAATACTAATTAATAGTTCAGCAAGATGCATGCCAAAGCTGAGAGTAATTTGATAACATGAAATTGCTGTGCATAAAACAAAATCTAAATGCAGAGCCTATAAGGCAATATTTCAATTTCCCATACTCCTCAAAAGGAAAAAGAAAAAGGACGGAGCACCAACTACTTCGATTCCTTGAACCTTGCAAAATACCCCTAAACACAAAGCATTTCTGATTTGAATGTTGCTAGACATTGAAGAACCAAGACTGCATACCATCTAAACCATTCTGTCATTCTCATAAAAAGTTAAAGCAGTCTGTCATGGCCATATTAAGAAATGACCACAAGACAGCCACATTAAGACTTAAACAGAAAAGGAACAACAGATCGTTGGAAGTCCAACGACAAGAGGAAAGGAGAAAGGGCGGCTGGCGTCACTACAAAACAAAAACAGAGACGGCGCTAGGGGTGTAAATAATTCTTAGCAATAAACAAGATCCAGCAGGTAAATGTCGAAAACATGTCAACCTGTTGGGTAAGCTTTAACTCACAGCAAAATCGCAGAAAACCAAACAAAGAAATTACAAACCTTTAGGTCTGAATGCAGAGTAAAAGAAACTTTCCATGCCTTCTGAACTTCATTGAATAGTAGGACACATTGATCATTTGCCCCTTTAAGTGCTTGTTTTAGTCCCAAAGCCTCTTGTTTGAGATCTTGAATTTCCTTTTCCTTCTCATAGAGTTCCTTACGTGCATCATTCGCCTAGAAGAATAATTGCAAGATATAAGGATGCATATTCCAATAGATAGGCTTTGATCAACAATTCAATGTATCACCAGCAAAAGAATTGATAAATACAGAATGCACATACCAGTTAGTTTTCTTATGGACTACAGCTAGTAATTATTTTTATTTCTGAGAAAAAGGAGGAAAAAATAAACACTAATTTGACATCCAGACAATTCTCGGCTTCAATTGTGTTGCACTACTACTAGGTTTATAAGTCTCTTTTTATCTCATTTCCCTAAAGTTGCTTTTGGCTTTATAATCAGCACCCCCTTTGCCAAACCTTCAAACATGCATAATCACTGCTAGTAAATAAAAAACTTCTTCCTTCAAATATATTTACTGACTTCATTATGCTTGTAGAAGGATACCAGTTTCTTAAATAAGAATACAAACACAAGTTAGAAGTTAAAATCTAACAGTGAATTCAGAAATCAATAACGACTTACAACATCTCTCCATTTCTTAATAGTATCCCTGTTTCCAAGACTTAGTACAGAATTTCGAGCTCGTGCAGCGAAATTAAGAGATGATAATGTCTCAGACAGATTTGCAGCATTTGGACAGATGTTAACAATCATTAAACTTTTTGAGTTCCCCCCTGCAAAAAGAAGAAGAATGGATTTACAAAAATACCTGGGTTCAAAAAGTTAAATAAGTTATAGGCACAAACAAAAGGTTTGTGCATTACAAAAGAAACAGTTACAGATCAAAATTTTCGGGAGAAAAAGAAACATAAAGCAGCACGTATGATGCAGGATAATTGCATCAATAATACCACTGAATTACTGTAGACCACTCGCTAGATTTTCATTTTCATAAATTTGATACTTTTAACAGCTGATAACTTGGTCAGCGACCCGCAGTCTGTGAGAAAGAGGCCACGATGGACTGGAGATGCAATGAATAATGGTGGTTTGTGTGTGATCGGCGGTTAGGGGTTTGTTGTTTAAAGAAGATGAACAAGATATTCTCTAGAGATAACAATGTGTTTCTCTGTATTTTCTTATTATTCTTAATTATCAAATGTATACAGAGTAAGCCTATTTAGATATAGAGTTTTAATATAACTAAAACTATACTTTTATCTTGAATTTAAATAATACTTATTCCTAATTTAAATAAGACTTCTAGTAAATCTAAACTACTCATAAGGAATAAACTCTAATTACACATTAAATAAAAACTCTTAACACTCCTCGTCAACTTACACTCCCCCTCCTCAAGCTCTACCACTTCTCGGATAACTTACACGGTCTTCGTTGTGAATAAGAAAACCTAAGTGTTAGTACATCACTTATATTAAGGATTCTTCTTTTGGGGGAGGGGGGACAAGAAAAACATGAAAAAATAACCTATAGTATTAAGATGTTTGAGTAAAGTTTGCATATGATATAAAAATGATGGGAAGTTATTTTGAAAAGCCATGCACTAAACTTTGCAGTAGGTTTAGAAAGAATGAAAAAGCCAAGGATTCTCAAATTAGGGCGAGTAAAACTTGATTTGACTCAAAAATTAGAAGAAAAAATGAATTTCGAGTTATTCGGTTTTTTGAATCAAGTTATTTGATTTTTTGAGTTCAAGTTAAGTTGAATTTTACAGTTCGAACAAACTGAGTTATAAATTTCTAAACATACTATTTGGGTCCCCCACAACTTCAAAATTATACAAATTGGTCATCAAATTAAAAAAAAAACTTCCACAAAAAGTATAAAAAATCAAGTACTTTATAAAAAATATAATATATATAATTCTTAAAAAATATTTAAAAACCTATAAAAACGAATATAAAAATTTTAAAATTGTTCCAAAATGATAAATCTGAGGCCTTAAAACAAATAAATTAGTAAACCCAAAGTATCTTATTCTAATTTAAAAGGGCTTTCAAATTTATACGGTCTTAAATTTATGTACTCTAACTTGAAATTTAATCATATTATTGACAAGATTTTAATTTGATTTGTTTTTTAATATAACTCAAACAAATTTATTCAACTTGAATTTCATTTCACTTTATTCGAAAAAAATTCAAACTGAGTTAGGATGATAAAATATGACTCATCAACTCAACTAATTTATTTGATTCGTTCGTATACTCACCCCTATCCAAAATCATACTAATGAGCTTAATCGATAACTATCATATAATATAAAGGTAAAACATGCAGCTCTTTTAAATAAGAGCAAAACTTATGTTATATTTAAAAAGCTAGGGAAGATTACTATATATTTGTCCTTATTAGTGAGAATATCTATCCATCAGTAATACCTTCCCTTAATTCTTATCTTTTAAAGTTTACCTTTTTTGAAAATAGCATTCAAGAAATAAAGTTACTTATTACGCCTCAACTAATAAAAGGCAATGAAACCAACAAATTCTCCTTTAAGCAGACATGCTATCATAGCCAGGCAAATTTCTCCATCAAAATTATTTTCAAATAAACAACTATACATGAAAAGCTGAGTCAAATACAAAAGCATTACATGCAATCAGTGCCAGTAAATTTCACATTATAAGAAGCAGAATGATACCTAGTGAGTCTGAAAGTATATTGGTAAGCATTGAATTTTCATAAGGAATATCATCTTTCTTTGAGGTCAAAGCAGACAAAACATCTCCCAACCTACACATGCAACACAAGACACAACAGGGAAAAATGGTAAGAGTGAAATCAGAAATATGGGTAGTCAAGTCTAAAACTAAGATAGATATCATATACATCATTATATAATAAGTACAATCTACTAGCGTACAAGCGCCACAAGTCCAAATGAAAGAGAAAGCAAGCCTTTGTAATTAAAAAAAGGGGGTGTATAAAAGCACTTTCGACATCACTAAGTGGCTATTTCATCTTCATTTATGTTATATAATGTTAAAAAAATTCCATAAACAGAAGTAAACGGACAATTATTTCAAATTGTACAACAAGTCAACAACAACCTTTGTTAATAACAAGTTTGTCAACTGATGACATAGAGGGGTAAAAGCTGATCAATTTTTTTCAGGGTAAAGATTTCAGTAGTAATTAGTGTGAATGCATTTAATATACTGTCTAAGTTCAGGAGCTTCTCAAATACAAGGTATGTAGAAAATAGGGTTAGAGAAGTTTTTCTACTCTTTCTTATTTCGATTTACAGAAAAATAAGTCTACTTATAGACTTTTACAAGGAGTTTTACATTGAGTAGATATCCTCTCGGCTAAGACTCTTATCCCTTACATGGATAGAGTTAGACTCCAACTAAACTACTTAGTTAGGATCGACTTACAACTCTTCTAAACTACTTAGTTAGACAACTCTTATAAACTACTTAGTTAGAATTGACTTACAACTCTTATTATTTACATATTAACCTACACTCCCCCTCAAACTGGTGTGTATATGTTATGTACACCCAGTTTGGATGACATTTCTTCAAAGCTCACTCTTGGAAGTGCTTTGGTGAAAATATCGGCTAGCTGGTCTTTAGTAGGAATATAGTGAAGTTTTACAACCCTGTTGTTGACCTTCTCATAGATGAAGTGTCTATCAATCTCAATGTGTTTGGTCCTGTCGTGTTGTACTGGATTTCTAGCAATGCTCATTCTTGGTCGGGTCATCACTATAAACTTCAAATTATGCCTTTCCATCCAACTCTAACTCCATGAGAAGTTTCTTGATCCACATTCCTTCACATATCCCTAGAGCCAAGGCTCTGAATTCTGCTTCCGCACTACTTCTAGAAACCACAGCTTGCTTCTTGCTTCTCCAGGTGACCAAATTTCCCCACAAAAATGTGCAATAGCCACTAACAGATCTTCTATCATCGGTTCTCTCCCTTGACTTGAACTGTAGACCTTTATTGTCCTATCCCGATGTTTCTTGAAAAGTAGTCCGAGATCCAGTGTAAATTTCAAGTATCTCGAATTCTATTGATTGCATCCATGTGCTCTTCTCGAGGGTCACTCATATGTTGACTAACTATGCTCACCGAGCACGCAATATCGGGCCTAGTAAGTGAGAGATAGATTAGTTTCCCAACTAGTCTTTGGTAGGATTCTTTATTCTTTGGATTCCCATTTCACCTTTCTTGAACTTTAAACTGGTTCCATTGGAGTTTCAATTTGGTCTACTTCCAAGCATCCCAGTTTCTATAAGTAGATCTAGGATGTACTTTCTTTGGTTTATAACAATCCCCTCTTTCGATCTTGCTACTTCCATTCCTAAGAAGTACCTAAGGCTTCCCAAATCCTTAGTCTCGAACTCCTTAGCTAGAACAGTTTTTAGCATTTCTATTTCTTCAGTATTATCCCCTGTAATGATCATATCATCAACATAGACAATTAGAAGAGTCTTCTTACCATCTGGAGCAACCTTTCGAAACAATGTATGGTCTGTCTAACTCTGCTTGTACCCATTTTGAACCATAGCCTTAGCAAATCTGTCAAACCATGCTCTAGGGGATTGCTTTAATCCGTACAATGATTTGTTGAGTTTGCACACTGTCCTCTTCGTGGTCTTTTCCTCCAAACCTGGTGGAACCTCCATGTATACTTCTTCCTCCAGGCTTCCATTGAGGAAAGCATTTTTCATGTCCAATTGGTGCAACTTCCAGTCCTTGTTAACAGCTGCTGATAATAACACTCTGATGGTATTCAATTTAGCTCTTTGGGGCAAAGGTTTCTTGATAATCTACTCCATATGATTGAGTAAACCCTTTAACCACTAGCCTTGCTTTGTACCTCTCAATGCTCCCATCCGAGTGATATTTGTTGTGAATACCCATTTGCACCCATGACCTTTTTTCCTTCTCGTAACTCGGTCAAACACCAAGTATTATTCTTTTGTAGTGCTTTGACCTCTTCTTCAATGACCTTCCTCCATTCGGGACTTTCAACGCCTCTTCTCTTGTCTTAGGAATCTTCACACTATCAATATCGGGTTGTAAAGGCTTTGAAACCAGATAATAACTTCCCATAGGCAACAAATTTATTGATAGGATGAGCAGCACATTTCCTTACCCCTTTTCTAATAGCAATAGGAAAGTCATCTAAGTTTCTGATAGAATCTTGTGGAATAACATTACCTCTGTCTCAATAGCATCGAACTCAAAACTGGTTCTGGCAAGTGCTAGGGTGACCAACATCTTGATTTGATTTCTTTTCCTCCTTGTATAGACGTTAAGTTGTTTCTCCGGTGGTTGTGGAGTCACAGAGTGTGATATAGTTTCGAGTGTAGGAGGAGGTGTTGTATAAGGACCTGGAGGGTTTAGACTGTGGAGAAGGTGTATTGAATCGTGGAGAAGTTGTGTCTGGTGGATTAGGGACAGCAGATTTCAATGATATCCAAGGCGAGGCTCAGGAAGGATAGGCATAGGAATAAAGGATTGTATGGACTGAGATTCTTTAGGTCTCTCCCCCTGAATGTCAGGCCTTGCAAAGTAAGGCTGATTTTCAAAAAAGGTAACATCAAAGGAAATATAGGTTTTCCTATTAGTGGGGCAGTAACATTTGTAACCCTTCTGACTCGAGGAGTAGCCTATAAACACACACTTTAATGATTCAGGATCCAGTTTACTACGATTGTTGTTGTGCACATGAAGAAAAGATGTGCATCCAAAGACTCGAAGAGGAAGAGCTGAGGACAATGGTTTAAAGTGTGGAAAATGTTGAAACAGAACTTCAGTGGGTATTTTAAATCCTAGAGTCTTGCTAGGCATCCTATTGATAAGATAGGTTGCAGTAAGAAGAGCTTCCCCCCAAAGATATTTAGTTGCACTAGCTAAAAACAAAAGGGACCTAGTTACTTCCATTAGATGTCTATTCTTCCTCTCAGCCACTCCATTTTGTTGAGGGGTATTGACACATGAGGTGAGATGAACAATTCCCTTTTCTCGAAAGAAACACCTAATAGACTTGCTAAGATATTCACTCCCATTATCACTCCTAACCACTTTGATATTTCTATCGAACTGTGTTTTTATCATTTGATAAAAAGTTTTAAAAATTACTTCAACCTCAGACTTTTCTCTCATTAAATATGTCCAAGTGGTCCTAGAGAAATCATCAATGAAAGACACAAACCACCTAGACCGTAAATATTTGAACTTTAGAAGGGCCCCAAATATCACCGTGTATAATAGCAAATGGTGAAGTAGGTTTAAAAGGAGAAGAAACATATGGTTTTTTGGTATGTTTTGCCATTTGACACACTTCACAAGTAAAAGAAGAGGGATTTTTATTGATAAAGTGATTTGGAAACAACTTTGCAAGGTAATAAAACTGGGTGTCCTAATCTAAGATGCGAGCATAATATTATCTCGAACCTAAGCTTGTGGATGAAATCGATGTTTGAAGGCAATCGGGAATGAAGGAGTTCGTAGGATATTCCATCAAGGATATATAAGCCATTAGATAGCCTAGCACCGCCAATCACCATCTTCAAGCCCGTGCTTGCAAAAAAAATACATCCATCACCCCAAAATTAGCATTACGGTGAATATCCTTAATCAACTTACTCACCGATAATAAATTACAAAGCTAATTTAGGAACATAAAGTACATCGAGATAATACTATGTGTTTGCTTAATTCAATAGAACCACTTCCTTTAATCTGTTGAGAGGGAACCATCTGCTATCTTGATCGAGGAGGGAGATCTGTGATGGCTATACTTTACGAAACAGACTCATATTTCTGTCATATGGTCGAGGCACCGAATCTACTATCCAGTGTAAGGTATTAATTGTTGCTAAACAAGAAATTCTACCTTGGATGTTGTTAAGGCGAGTAGTAAGTTTTAGACGATAGTTGGCTGAATATTTGTTGAAGTTACGCAATCTCTTTGTGTCTTGAAGTTCTTTGGAAAGATGTTTGTAGATGCAACATTTGCTTCCTTCAAACTGGATTTAGAGGGTTTCGGTCTCTTTGGTTTTCCATGTAGCTTCAAAGATTGCTCCATCAAATGTGACCTTTTACAATGCTCACACCATGGTCTCCCCCTCCTTTGTTTATTCCCGTGATTAGAGTTTGTAATGAGTGCCAAGCATCATGCATTGAGCATTTGGTATCATCAAGGAGAGTCCGCTTTCTTCTCTCCTAATCTCGAGAAAAGGCCTCCCGAACCAATGGTAGAGGTTTAGTAGCCAAAATTCTGCTCCTTGCCCCATCAAACTCACCATTAAGTCCAAAAAGAAATTGAAAGATTCTCTCTCGATTTTTGATTTTACTATAGAAGTTAATATCATCATAACACTTCCACTCATTGGCCTCATATAAATCGATTTGTTGCCAACACTTAGTGAGAACTCCAAAATCTTGTACTCTGAGACAAATCTCCTTGTCCGAGATCCTTAATCTGGTTTTCAACCCCAAATAATTCGTGTATTATCCACACCTTTGGAGTATGTATCCTGGCTACACTCCATATCTCTGCTTGATCATCGGGGTAGAGCATGAAATTTTCCCCAACTTCGGGAACCATGGAATTAATTAGCCATGACATAATCATGTTGTTCTCACTCAACCCAGTTAGAATATTTGGATCGATTCTTCCGGAATAGGCATTGAATCGAGAGATAGGAAGCTTTCCTTCTTCCCTGTAATATATAGCCTTATTGGTGAGACCAAGGGAGATAGTTGTTTCCATTTAGTTTGTAGGATGTAATTGGAGAAAGAGATGAATCTGAAAGTTTGGAACTCGGAGGGACGAGGATGATTTTGAGAACCGATTTTGAAGCGAGAGGGGTCTGAATGAGCCATTGAAAAGGAGGGTTTTGATCGACAGAGAGACTAGAAAAAAAAAGTTGTTGGATAGGTAGGATCTTCCTAATCTGATACCATGTAGAAAATAGGGTTAGAGAAGTTTTTCTACTCTTTCTTATTTCGGTTTACAGAAAAATAAGTCTACTTATAGACTTTTACAAGGAGTTTTACATTGAGTAGATATCCTCTCGGCTAAGACTCTTATCCCTTACATGGATAGAGTTAGACTCCAACTAAACTACTTAGTTAGGATCGACTTACAACTCTTCTAAACTACTTAGTTAGAATTGACTTACAACTCTTATTATTTACATATTAACCTACAAGGTAGCACTGCACTAAGGAAACTTCAACACATGCAGCTTTCCGTGCTTATTAAGCAAGCAGGAAATATTATACCAATAAAAGAAAATTAATAGTAAAGATGACATACGCCGAAAGTGATTTCATGACATGAAGTAAGTCTGTAACACGCTCCCCGCTATCTTCTTCTAAAATTTGACCGTCACTTCCAGCCAAGTCAATAAGAGAGAGCTTGCTGTATGAGTCTTCTCCACTGATCAGATTGTTATAATATATGTGCACTGTGATGATCCTGAAAAAAGGAACAAAAGAAATCCCCACAAATAAAATACAGAATGACACACAGTTCGAATGCCATAAAAGACTACTATAAATTGAGAAAGAAATAGACTACTGGCATACAACTAATAAATCTTAAAAACATAATTATAGGTCCGACATAAAATGTATTTCCTCAAGTAGACATTTTGTACAAATAAGTAGATATTGTGGGTCAAATGAACATAAAACGCACATATTTAAGTATTACTTATAGAGGATTAGGCATCTCAGAAAAAAAGGAACAAATACAATTTTCTTAGATTTAAATTTATTTAATGGCATGCCATGCATTTAATAATAAAAGAGAGGTAGAAAATACAGGATTTAAGCCGTACAAATGAGAAACATTGAGCTTTGATGTGTCACTTTGCCAGCTTTGAAATGCTGCTTTCAGGACCCTAGAGAAGTCCAGTGGGTTATCAACTTTGTCCTGCACAAGTTCTACAGAAGGTTCTGGTAACTTCAACCGTATCTTTGGTAAAGTACTCCCTAATTCTGAGAGCAAATCCCTTATCTATGGACATTTAAAGGATCGTCATTAGTACACTTCCAAATTACCACATTGTAAAGAAAATTCAACAATCAAAACCAAAGGTGAGATATTGAGACAGCCAATAAAATGTGAGAATACAGTGAGAACAGTTAAGAAACCTGTTCATTATAGAGGCCAAAGGCTGTGACAGAGAAATTGAATTTAGAAGTTGAAGTTAAATCTGAGTTGGCTAAATCAAACAGTTCCTCAAAACAACGAGCATATAAGCCACGATCATGGTTGGATCCTTCCTGAGATAACCAAAGCCAAAAGATAGGTCAATATTAGCCATTAATAGACATAAAATTCCCATTAAGTAAGGTGCTTCTCTAATCAAAGTGAACAACTCTAATCAGGAATTGAATATCCTGGTCATTTAGTTTGAAAAAAAATAGCAATCTGGAGGGAGGGGGATTTGAAGGGGTTATCATATGAATAATGATGAACCATCAACCCGTCTAAAGTAATGACTAATTCTAATCATACAGACAGACAGACAAGCCAAATGCACCAAACTCTTAATATAAGAAAAATTGAAAGAAGTTGAATGAATCAATATATTTGAGAAGCCTAAAAAACGCACAACCAGTGAAACAAGATGCTCCATGGGAGAAAGTGAGTACCAGTACTGGCAAGCATGAATATATTGATCATCAAATTAAAGTATCAAGCATATTATGAAATTAAAAAAAAAAAAAAAGAAGACTATCTACTAAGATGGTAATTCACCCATCCATCCAAAGGAAACGCATAGCAATTCTAGTTTTAATTTTATAGATAGATAAATAGACATAGTGCAAGAGCACATGACACACAAATAGAGAGAAAAATATAGGGAAACAACCATGGTGTGCGTCTTTCCTGACTGAGTTTGTCCATAAGCAAATACGGAAACATTATACCCATCCAAAGCTGATTGCACAAATGGTTGAACATCACTGAACAGCTCAGCTGCAGAGAAATGTAGGTCAATAAATACTTGTCTCAGCCAACATGTACAAACACTACCAGCAACAAGAAAGTAATTCAGATTCACAAACTCTGGTCAGTTCCTTCTTTCTTAAATTAATAAACAAGATAGTACTAACCTTGTCCAACATGAGGTCCATAAACTCTGTTAAATTCAAAATCTTTTTTGGGATTGGAGATTGAATCGTCGCCAGTATTTATACGAATAGTACACTCATCAGGAAATTCAACAATCGAAGGACCTTCATCTTCAAAAAGTGGCCTTGTCCGACAAAATAACTTTATGTTTCCTGAAAAAATTAATATTGTTTCTCAAAGAAAAGTACTATCATAGTCGTTTAACTCAGCATAAACATGAAAAACAGATTAAAACAATATATGCTAGTAAATATCAGAAAATCTTGAAGGAACGAATAGGAGAAATTATTCAGAAAGCACAAAGTTGAAAAGTACCTTTGGCTGTCAATAAGTCATTAAACAACCTTTTCTTCTCATTGACCAACGGAGATATTCTGGCCTCACTTTCAATGGCAAATTGATCTGCCAATTATATTTAGAGACAGTTTATAACCATCAATAGAAGTCATAGAACCCAGCATCAACAGAATCTTGAGAAGAAGGGGCAACACTATAACCATTTGGAGAATACAAATATTTTATCAAGTTGTGGTAATCTATATTTTTAAGATATAATGCTTTTCTCTTTGCTTTTTCCCTACTTTTTCTTTTTATTATCGAACAGAATACAAATCCTTAAATGATCCTATCAAAGTAAAAAATATTGAGGAGAAACCTACAAAACAAACCTAAACCAATTAACATCAAATGCATAAAACTGTGGGCAAACCGAAGACCCTCATTGTGCTTTGGTTGATTACCATATCCATATTACCAACCATTTATTATGCTATTCTAACTCACCTTGTAGCTATATTTCCATTCTTTAGCAAGAAGCTCTCTAAAGGTATTAAGACAAGGGTGACACAACTCCTGCAATATGCAAGCAGGAAATACTGAAAATGCTTTTTTTTTCTTCACTGTTTTTAACCATACAACTCTTTTCTTTTGCTCTCCTTATTTTTCTTAGTGCTTCTTTTAAAAGCATATTTTTATGCCCTGTGTTTTTTTTGGACAAGGGATCAACATAATGCACCTTTAACTATTTTCTAAAAAACTTTATCCCAAAATTCCTCTCATGAGCAAAAGAACACAGGCAACGGGACAGGGTTTGGCAGTTTCTTCCAAAAATTGCAAGGTGATCAAGTAAACCGAACTCCAAAGAAGCATCTTTGTAATAAGCCATTAGACATGTAAAACAAGCACTAAAATAGCTGAAGCATAAGGAATTCATCAATGTAACCCAATCAAACTGCCACTAAACCTAATATCTTACCTAGCTTACGAGTTTTATCTGCAAGAACACCTAAGTAACGTGTAACTCGATCAAGTTTAGCATTTGAATATTCCTGCAGATCACTAACATCTTGTCGCAACTCCAAGTAGTCTTCTTTTGCAAGCTGCCAAATTAATGTAAAAATGACAAACGGCATCAAACAAAAGATACTGCAATGACAAAATCCAAAATGCATACTAGATCAACTACATATTAAAGCCCACATGTGACCCAAAATAATTCTTCTTTAACCCCAAAAGAGCTTCTCACATTGAAGACATCACATGTTACCAATCATTATTTCAGACATCAGAAACAACCAGAGAAGTTTCGAATTTCCAAAAAAGTTCTTTTATTAAACTTGAATGCATAGGAAAAGAGCCAAAAGCTTTATTCACTCTAAATTTCATGACCAACTTCCCCCTAGCAATCACCTATTCCGTAGCTATCTTTTCAGATCAAGGAGAGACAACAAAACTAGCATAATAACACAGAAGCTTGTTTATTAATAGAGTCAAGAACAAGTATCACATCAGAAAACCGTAACCAGATCCATAATGGTCTCCAAATAAAAATAAATCCGACCTAGGAGTAGATATTAGTATTAGATTAACCAACTTTTGAATTGTCAGCCAGCTATTTCATTTGTTTGGAAATGACTAATGAATCAAGTTGCTGTTCCTCTAGATCAGCACATATATTATGTCAAAATTCTTTCAACATTACAAGTTTTCAACAGAACTATTATAAAACTGCCATATACGATGGGCAGGGAACTTTCTTTTCATCCAATTATCGATCAAAAAGTCCATTCAAATGTCTTAAGAAGCTTGTGTAACAAGACTGATACCATCATTAAACATTCTCAACTGTGTTTTCTACATGAACCGCAATGTACATTCCCGTCCACTTTATCAAATTCTAACGCTAGAAGCTGATGACTTAAGTCATGGTTCATCATAATCTAAAATCTAATTCGCTGTTAAAACTCTATACTGTTTTGAGCTCCTCCATTTAAGTTTGGATCGATTTCCCAAACTACGTAATCTTCCAGAAAATTACATTAAAAAAAGCAGATACTACTTTTATTAGTTAAAATTGAGAGATTAAAACAAATTACTTATGATACTGCATGTTGATTCGTAAAAATGGGAGCTTAGCTAAAATCACATTAGACTAGACCGACATCTTCAACTCCATCAACAGCTATGACAGTAATCACACGAAAACTTGAGAATCTAAAGCCGATTTTTACTGTTACCTTAAGTTTATCCTTCAATCGCAGCACCTTAGAAACCAAAGCCTGCTTAGGAAACTCCGAGGGATAGGGCGACACCATCGAAGACGGCGTTGCCGCGGAGATCGAGTAGCGTCGCATCAAAGGCGCAACACTGGGCCTAGGTAGCTCCTCCAGCGACGAACGCCGAGGCTCGAAGCCACTCACCTCCCAGTTCCACCGGTTATTGGTGTGACTCTTCTGCTCCCCCATCACGTTGGGGAGAAAAACAAGCAGAGCTGAAAGAAATTGAATCTAAAAGCAAAGGTGAAACAAATGGGGTTGCCGATTAGCAGTGTTTGGCTAAATTTGAAAGAGTTGTGTGTTCCCTGGGGAATGGGGAAACGGGTGGGAGTGGGCGTAAAAGGTAGTCATTTTCCCAACTTTATCAAGGCCAAGGGAATGTGCGTTTGGGAATGGTTTAGGACTCGCTCTCTCCTGGGAATGGATTGTCCTTTTTTCCTCTAATTAAAAACAATTTGGCGGAGCTTGTGAATTTTGGAGCTTCAGCGTGTACCCCATATCTCTTCATAAATGTGTTGGATGGCATATACATCAAACATTTAACTTGTTTTGTAATTATTTCAATCCCAAAATTATTTAGAAAAAAATTCACCAAAAAATTATTTAGAAAAAAACTAATATTTTAAAAGTAGTAATAATAAAAACACTTCATATAAAAAAATTATTTAAGAAATTGATCATTTTCTAGAGTATCAAAAGGAGAGGTCTTCGACTAGCGATGTCTTCCAAGTTTCATGGGTGAAGAGTTGTCGATGATTTTGGCCCATTTTTTTGAAATTAAGATGAAAAGAATTAAATTAGGGGGGCTAGAATGAAAACTTTCAAAAATCGACACAAATTTACCGTAATTGTGCAATTAAACTACATTTTGAAACTGTGTAGATTGCATTTTGAAAATTTTCATTTTGGTCCCTTGGTAAAATTATAGGGACTCAATTGAAGGGAAATTAAATTTAAAGAGACCAAAGTCAAAAATTCTATAATACATTAAAAGCACACATATTGAATCTTTATGAATAATGATATATATTTGTATAAAAAAATCAAAATTTTAAGTCCGATAGAAATTGAAGGCTAAATTGAAAAATTGAATTGTTAAGCCCGATAAAAATTGATAAATTCAAAATTAAAGGCTAAAACAATATTTTCCTGGATGAAGACAGCGACAAGAAAAGTAAGTCCCCTTGTCAACGTATGGGTCTAAAAAAGTTACGCGGATTCAAAAAGAAAATCACATGAATTAGACACTTGGCTCAAAGTTATGATCTTTCAAAGTTTCACTCCTATTATAGTTGAAAAATCAAATGATTTAATTTAATTACACCCTCAAAATGGTGAGTTTTGTGTCAAATTTTAAAAAATTTATTTTAGTCATTGTAATTCATGTTTTTACATCTTAGTTCTAAAATAGAAAAGAAAAGAAAAAACTATCCAATATTCTCACTCCGCCTATGGATATTGGTAGTAGTTGGTGACGAATCCCCTTTAGTAATGTAGATTTTGATTCTCTCTAAGTATTCTCTTTTTTTGTTGCCCTCTCGGTTCCCCAAGGCTTTGCCCTAACTAATTCGGATCAACTCGCGTCACATACCTAACCTTGATGGGTGAACTCTAGGCTTGGAATAGACAAGGCATCGTTTAGCTACGTGAGATACGACTCAAGGAGTGAAACCCATGTCCCATCATCTTAGTGCCCCCACTCGGGTCACAAGCTTACATTACAAAGCTTGGCAATTATCTCTCTCTAAATATTCTTCAAATGTATCATTTTTCAAAATTTTTAAAAATGGTTTTTTTTCTAATCTAACCTCAACAATATTTTATAGGTATAATGTAACGACACAGATTTCGGAATCTGTGGGTCAGTTCACCCGAGCGGTGGAAATTGCGTGTTGGTCCAAGATTCGAGGCCCATTAGGTACTTATGAGAGCCTTGGTAGGCTTTCATTTTGTTGTTGGGCTTGGAGCCTTGGTTTAAGTGGGTGTATAGAAAGATGATAGAGGGATAAGGGGCCAATTCCCTCATTTTTAAAGGAGAAAGGTTGGTTTTATTACCCTTGAAGAAAAGCTACAATAGTATATCACCCTTGTCTCTACATATTCCCCATCTCCTTCTACTTCATATTTCCTTAGGAGCCCAAAGACAAACATGGAATCTTTGTCTTTTTGAGTTGTAATCTTGGATTTTGGCTTGTAGGGGTTGAAATCAACATCAAATGATATAACATTTAAGGTAAGAATGGTTAGATATGGTGGTAAATGAAGAATATAGGTTCTTGGTAGGGATTGGAAGAGATGAATGGGAATGGAAGATTTAACCACGTTTCTTGTTGGTAAATTATTCCTTTATCATCTTTATTCTTTTTTAGTAGTGTTGTAATTCGATTTTACAACATTTGGTTGTAGTGAAAGAGGTTGGTGCACTCTAAAGCTCAAGGTAAGGGGAAGGCTTGAGGCCTTAGAGCAAGGAGTTCCTTTTCAACTGTTCGAAGGAGGTCAATACACTTTAAACTCCTTTTGTTTCAGGCACCAGCACATCCTAAGGATGATTCCTTGTATGCTTGACTTGGTGATTTGGGTGTTTAAATGCTTGAAAAATGCTTGTTAATGGTAAATTCGGGCTTTGATGTTGACCACATATAAAAATGGTAGTAAATCACCCTAAAATAAACTCCTATAAATTGTAGGATCATCTTAAGGGGTTGTTGGATTCGAGTTGAAGGCTTTGGGGATGATTTTTTGAACCTATGAAGCCATTTCTAGGCTTTAATACCGGTAGACAAGGAGCTCGTATTGGTACCCTAGTGTTTTGGGATTGAAGAACACTATTCAAATAAGATGAACTAAGATAAGGGTACTAGTACCGGTACGCCATGCAGATTTGTATCAGTACGGGTCGACCTGTACCAGTACGCTAAGGCTTAAGAAAATTCCAGTAAGCCATTTTGGTATCAGTACGCTGTGAGTACCAGTACCCAAGGGTACCATACCGGTACGTGAAGGCCAGTTTCAGTACCCATTGAGCATTCTTCCCAAAAATGTTGATTTTTGGCTCGAGGGCTGAAAAATTGTGAGATTCGAACCAATAGACCCCTAGTGATGTAAAATGAGTTATAAAACAAAGAAAATGAGATCTCACTCATTTATACGGACTTAATGCGTAAAAACTGAAGATATGGATGGGTGACTTGATAACGATAATTGTTATAATGTTGATGCATGTCGTATGAGCACTTATGTGGTAAAGTCACTTGATTGATGGGATCTGGATGCCCGAGGCATGTTGCAACACCATGATATATTAACCGAATGAACACCCGATGTTGTGTGACCCAGGATTTATTCGAGGATACTCAAGGGGGATTTTGAGTATAAGTGTACATCTCAATGTTGTGTGACCTGGGCCTGACTCCGAGTGTATGTCTCGATGCTATGTGACTCTGGCGTCACTCAAGGTTTGTGGATTATTTGTTATGATGTGATTGATGATGGCATGATATGTTTATTGATAGAGTATGATTTAGGCAACTAGTAGAGTAGAGGTGTATCCACTGAGCTCCACAACAACCCAACAACACTTAGCCTGAATTTCTAAGGGGATCATCTTAAGGGGTTGTTGGATGTTTATTGATAGTGCATGATTTAGGCAACTAGTAGAGTAGAGCTTCATGCAAATCATAAACATAAGCATGTTTATTGTCATGTCATCTTTTCTAGCTACATGCTTATGTTTATGATTTGCATGAAGCATAGTAGAGTAGAAGTGTATCCATTGAGCTTTATGATCCCAGCGTTCGAAATTGTTGTTTTTGTACGTAGGTTTTTAGGTTGATGCGTTGCATTGAATGAGCCCCATCAAAGTAGGACTTAAGCTCATCGATGTGTTCAAGAGTACAGTACTTAGATTTATCGGACAATGTATTTATAGGACCCTGATTTTATGTATGTAACTCTTATTTGGATTTATCTGATCATGTCGAATGTTTTAAATTATTTATTTTAAATTGGATCTCCCTTTGTAAACATTTTAACTATTTTTCTATCATTTTAATCTAAACGTAGATGAATTTATGAAAAATTATGGATTGGGATAAATTAGGTTAAAATTTTCATGGATGTGGTTTGGGCTTGATGCCCAAATGTGATGTTGGGTTTAGGGCGTTACATTTAATGGTATTAGAGCCTAGGTTTAGTCGGTTCTAAGAAACCTCGATTAGCAGAGAGTTAAAAATGGTGTCTAGTGCATACATGCCCATAAGTCAAAGTTACACACGTTTAAGCTAAATATTCGATAGAGTAATCTTATTTGTTTACTTGTGCAGAATTTTATCATGCCTAGAGAAGCGCGTGATCGTAATGAGAGATGGGGCTCTCGTGAGGAAAGTTATGATGAGGATTGTGTTCTTGACACCAAGGAGAGGTCGGAGGACGAGAGGGGTCGAGGGGCCAACTATTACACCCATCTGCATTGGGTTTTTCACCACATTATAAGGGCCACACATAGGCTTTCGACTACCCCTTACGAGGCTCGATTGAGAAGTTTCATCATCATTGCACAACTGATTTCCTTGGAACGAGACAAGATAATCCGGTCAAATCATATTAGTGGTTGAGGGATACTCGTTGGATCTTACGGCAAATACAGTTAGAACCCGAGGATAAGTTGGCATGCATCATTTCTCTATTAAAAGATAATGCTCAGGAATGGTGAGAAATCGTAAAGTTAGGATGGTACCCTAACTGACCCATATGAGATGACTTCCTAGATGAGTTTGAAATGAAATACGTAGGTGAGACCTACATGGATAGTCTGAGAGATCGGTTTACACATCTGATTCAAGGAAACTGGTCTGTCTTTAAGTACAAGCAAGAGTTCCTACAGCTAAGTAGGTATGTCCTAGAGTTAGTCGCCACTAAAAAGATGAGGTGAAATAAGTTTCAAAGGGGATTGAATAAAGATATGCAAATGTATTTGATAGTTGATCTACTGAAAATGTTTTCTGACTTGGCCACTAGTGTCAAATCTCTTGAGCAAGTGCAATGGTTGACCTATAGTCAGGCGATAGGCCATGGAAGCTCGAGTGAAGGGAATCATTCCCACTCCAAGAAGAATTGGGGTAATTAGAATCAATGTAGAAGAGTATCAAATCAGTCCACAAGGTCAGAGTCTACTAACTATCGGAGGCCTAAGCCCTCATCTTTGGCAATGAGTTTTGGAGGTTCAGTGAGAGGGTTGAGTGCACCTATTTGTGGCTAGTTTGGACGTAGGTACTATGGGGAGTGCTATGGGAATGCTAAGGTATGTTCTAGTTATGGATCGCATGACCACTTTGTGATAGACTTCTTAAAGGCTGTGGACACTGCCCCAGTTCAAAATCAGGGGACTTTATTTATAGCTCAAAGGGGTCAAGCCTTCGATAGGGGAGGAGCAAGCCATATGTCGGGACAACAAAGTGAGGCCCTATCCAGTCTACTATTAGGGCATCGATAAGACAGTTTGTAGTCAGGGCTCAAGAGGACTACGAGGCTACCGACGTCATCTTAGGTACATTTACCTTATTTTCTGTTCCCATTATTGCTTTGGTATACTCAGGATCTACCCATTCTTATATTCGTGATAGAAAATCCCATTAGTGGGGTACTCCTATCGATGACCTAAAAGTTTGGGTCCGTGTGACTAGTCCCTTAGGGTATGATGTCTTGGTAGACAAGGTTTACCGGAGGTGTCTAATAGAGGTTTAGGGTTTGATATTCCCTACAGATTTGATGGTGTTACCATTTCAAGAGTTTGATGCTATCTTGGGTATGGATTGATTGTTTGAGCATGATACGAGTTTGGATTGTAGAGCAAAGAGCCTTAAGTTTCGTGAATCAGATGGGGCCAAGCTAGTTGTAAAATGTGAAAAGAATCATTTTTTTCCAATGTGGTGTTGGCCTTAGAGACGCAAATAATGATTCAACAAGGGTGTGAGGCCTTCTTAGCTCATGTAGATGATATAAGATCTGAGAGTCTGATGCTAGATTTTTGAATTGAGATAATTCTAGGTATCACACCAATTCTCATTGCTCTGTATCGCTTGGCACCGACATAATTAAAAAAATTAAATAATCATATTCAAGAGTTGTTGGAGCGAGGATTTATCCAACCAAGCATCTCATCTTGGGGTGTTCCGATCTTGTTTATCAAGAAAAACGATGGTTCGATGAGGTTGTACATTAATTATCGCCAGCTCAACGAGGTGATGGTAAAGAACCATTATCCTCTTCCAAGGATAGATGACATGTTTGACCAGTTGAGAGTTGCTTGTGTGTTCTTGAAGATCGACTTGAGGTCAGGATATTACCAGTTGAAAGTAAAAGATGAGAATATCTAGAAGACCGATTTTAGGACGTGGTGTGACCATTATAAGTTCTTGGTTATGCCCTTTGAGTTTACCAATGCACCGACAACTTTTATGGATTTGATGAATCTAATCTTCTAGCCCCTATTTGGATGATTTTATGGTGGTATTTATTGATGATATTTTGGTTTATTCAACTTCAGAGGAAGAACATGATTATCACCTTTGTATCGTCCTTCAGATCTTGAGAGGTAGATAACTTTTTACCAAGTTCAGCAAGTGTGAGTTTTAGTTTTCCGATATGGCATTCTTAGGCCACATCGTGGCGGCAAATGGGATTCGTGTGGATCTAAAAGAGATTTTAGGCTGTGGTGGAATGGAAACCACCTAGGAATATTTTAGAGTTTCATAATTTCCCTGGACTTGCCAAATATTACCATCATTTCGTCAAAGGTTTCTCGATCATAGCTGCCCTTGTGAAAAAGTTATTATATAAAGGAGTTATGTTTGAGTGGAACGAGAGGAGACAACAAAGTTTTAAACAGTTGAAGACATATATGATGGAAGCCATAGTTTTGATGCAACTCGAACCGAGAAAAGATTATGTGGTTTTTAGTAATACTTCATTGAATGGGCTTGGGTGTGTTATCATGCAAGAGGGTAAGGAGGTCGTATATGCCTCGCGACAACTTAAGCCTCGTGAACGAAATTACCCTATGCATGATTTGGAGCTTGCGGCAGTTAGCTTCGCATTGAAGATTTAGATGCATTATTTGTATAGAGAGAAGTGATACATCTACACCGATCACAAGAGCCTAAAGTATCTACTTACCTAGAAATAGTTAAATTTGAGACAAAAAAGAAATATTGAACTACTTAATGATTATAATTGCGTAATAGAGTACCATCTCAGTAAAGCGAATGTTGTGGCTGATGCGTTGAGTCAGAAGTCAATGTTAGAGTTGAGGGCTATGTTCGCCCACTTGCGGATGACCGAGGATGGTAACTTATTAGTCGAGCTTCGTGTGGAGCCTATCTTAGTACAAGAAATCAAGAGAAATCAAGTGCTAGATAAGGAGTTGGTCTCAAAGATAGAGTTAGTCCAACGATGAGAGACATCAAGTTTTGAGGTACGAGATGGCAGAGTCTTATATTTTAAGGTTCGATTATGTGTTCTAGCCTTAGAGGATTTGCGAGATCAAATTCTCAAGGAGGCTCACTGTAGCCCATTTGTAGTGAATCCGAGAAGTAACAAGACGTGTCAAGATTTACGTCCTTTTTATTGGTGGCCTAGCATGAAAAGAGATGTATTAAAGTTCGTAACAAGGTGCCTAGCTTGTTAGAAAGTTAAGGTTGAACATCAGGTTCTTTCGGGCTTGCTTCAACCCATTCAAATTCTATAATGGAAGCTGGATCGGGTGACCATGGATTTTGTGATGGGTTTGTTGTTAAACCAAAAGAGGCATGATGACATTTGGGTGATTGTGGATTGTTTGACCAAGACCACTCATTTCTTACATATACGTATGGACTTCATACTTGAGAGGTTAACACGTTTGTGTATCCAATATATTGAGAGGTTGTATGGAGTACCATCGTCGATCATTTTAGATATAGACCCTTGGTTTACGGTAAGTTTGTGGAAGAAAATACATGAAGCGTTAGATATTAGGTTGCATTTCAGCACCGTTTTTCACCCTCAACTTGATAGTCAGTCTGAACGAGTTAATTTAGATTTTAGAAGATATGTTCTGCTGTTGTATCATTGATTTCAAGGGTAGTTGGGAGGAACATATCTCACTAGCTGAATTTGTCTATAACAACAGCTTCTAATCAGCATCAAGATGGCTCCCTTCAAGGCTTTGTATGGGCGCAAGTGTAGAACACTGTTGTGTTGGATGAAGCTCAATGAGAGGATGATCATATGATCCAATTTGATCAAGCAAACAAAAAAAAGGTTTAAATTATCAAGGAAAGATTGTAAGCTGGCTTTGATCGTCAAAAAGCTTATACGGACCAGAAACATAAGCACATTGAGTATGAGGTTGGTGACCAGGTGTTCCTCAAGGTGTCATCGTGAAAGAGAGTAATCCGTTCTAGGCAGAAAGGCAAATTGAGCCCAAGGTTTATTGGGACGTATGAGGTATTGGAGAGGGTTGGACCCATGGCGTACCGTTTAGCTTTACCTTCGGAGGTGGCATGTATCCATAACGTCTTCCATGTTTCCATGTTGAGGCCTTACCGTTCTGATCCTTCACATGCCATTCTTTTTAATGAGATTGATATCAGCACCAACTTGACCTATGAGGAGGAACCTATAAGAGTTCTTGATAGGGGAGTTAAGGATCTTCGTAACAAGTGTATACATTTGGAGAAGATGTTGTGGAGGAACCACATGGTTAAAGAAGTCACATGGGAAGTCGATGAGGACATGAGATTGCTTGACCCGTATCTTTTTCTATCAGATAAATTTTGAGGATGAAATTTTCTTTAAGGATGTGAGATTTGTAATGACCCTAGATTTCATAATTCGTGGGTCGGTTCACTTGAGCGATGGACAGTACGTGTTGGGCCAAGATTTAGGGCCCATTAGGTACTTATAAGAGCCTTGAAGGGCTTTTATTTTGCTGTTGGACTTAGAGACTTGGTTTGGGTAGGTGTATAAGAAGATGGTAGATGGTTAGAGGGTTAAATTCCCTTATTTTTTAAGGGGGCTGGTTTTATTACCCTTACGTAAAAGCTATAAGGGTGATATCACCCTTTTCTCCACATCTCCCCCTCTTATTCTACTTCATCTTTCCTTAGGAGCCCAAATACAAAGATGCAACCTTTGTCTTTTTTTAGTACTAATCTCAGATTTTGGCTTGAGAGAATTGAAAGCAACGTCAAATGACCTATCATTTAAGGTAAGAATGGTTGGATATGGTGATAAATGAAGAATATGGGTTCTTGGTGAGGGTTGAAGAAGATGAATTGGAATAAAAGATTTAACCACGTTTCGTGTTGGTAAATTCTTCATTTATCATCTTTATTCCTTTTAGCAGTGTTGTAATTCGATTTTACAACATTTAGTTGTAGTTAAAGAGGTTGGAGAACACTCAAAAAGCTCAAGGCAAGGGGAAGGTTTGAGGTCTTGGAGCAAAAAGTTCCTTTTCAGCTGTTAGAAGGAGGTTAGTACACTTCCAACTCCTTTTGTTTCATGTACATCCTAAGGATGATGCCTTGTATGCTTGACTTGGTGATTTGGGTGTTTAAATGCTTGTTAATGGTAAATTTGGGATTTGATGTTGATCACATGTAAAAATGGTAGTAAATCACCCTAAAATGACTCCCATAAATTGTAGGATCATCTTAAGGGGTTGTTGGGTTTGAGTTGGAGGGTTTAAAGATGATTTCCTGAGTCTAAGAAGCTATTTCTAGGCTTCGATATCGGTACATGGGGTGCTCGTACCAGTACCCTAGTGTTCTAGGATTGATGAACGTTACTCGATTGTGATGAACTAAGAGAGGAGGTATCGGTACTATATGCAACCAATATCGATACGTTGTGCGGATCCGTATCGGTATGGGTCGACCTATACTGGTACGCTAAAGCCTAGGAAAATTCCAGTAAGCCATTTTGGTATCGGTATGTTGTGAGTATCAGTACCCAAGGGCACCTTACCAGTACACGAATGCCAGTACCGGTACCTACTGAGCATTCTGCCCAAAATTGTTGATTTTTGCCTTTAGGGCTAAAAAATTGTGAGATTCGAACCAATAGACTCCTAATAATGTAAAATAAGTTGTAAAACTTAAAAAAAATGAGATTTCACTCACTTATACGAACTTAATGAGTAAAAACTTGAGATATAGATGGGTGACTCTATAACAATAATTGTTATGATGTTGGTACGTGTCGTGTGAGCACTCATATGGTAGAGTCACTTGATTGATGATATCTGGATGCCTAATGTGTTGCAGCACCATGATATGTTAACCGAATGAACATCATGATGATGTGTGACTCGGCCCTCACTCCGAGTGTATGTCCCGATATTATATGACTCAAACCTCACTCAAGGTTTGTGGATTGTTTTTTATGACGTGATTGATGATGGCGTGATATGTTTATTGATAGAGATTGATTTAGGCGACTAATGGTTGGGCCATGTATTAATTTATTGCCATGTCATCTTTTCTAGCTACATGTTTATGTTTATGATTTGTATGAAGCACAATAGAATAGAGGTGTATCCATTAAGCTTTATGAGATTAGCATTCGAAATCGCTATTTTCGTTTACATATTTTTAGGTTGATGCGTTGCATTGAAGGAGCCCTATCGGAGTAGGACTTCAGCTTATCGGTGTGTTCAAGAGTACAATACTTAGATTTTTCAGACAATGTATCACAAAGCTGATCGGTTATGAAACATCATCATAATTGTGTCAGCGTACACACGTCGATGCAAGTAAAGTTGATAGGTTAATCTTATTAGATATCGATCCCATGAGGAAAGCGATTTTCTTCCTATTGATGTCAGTGCAAAACATTTGAAAGTTAAAGGAAAAGTGAGTGAAGTTGTAGGTGTAAAGAAATGTAAATGCAAAAGATTTCAGAGAGTGATATGGATGCAATAGTAACAAAATAGCAAAGGAAAATAATATTTTATAAAAATATTGGATTCCCTCGGTGTAACTCTGCAGTTTACCAAATGTTGCAAGGTTAAAGCATGAGATGATTATAAAGCAAAATAAATCAAACTTATCCAACTAGCTTTCCTTCAACTCTTAGCCTATGACTTAAACAAACAAATATACCACAACATTCGTTGCTGGGAGATATTGTGTGTCCTCGAACGAGTGGACCAACTTTCATTACTTCCCCACCTAACTTTCATTATAATGCTCGTTAACTTGAATTGTCACTGCACCTTTTAGTGCCAGTGGTTGCATTGAACACTTTCATGCAAAATAGCATTCAAACCCAAAAGTTAAAACAATAGAGAAAACTTCATAAAATAAGTTACACTTCACAATCTAAAATAACTCTCATTTTTAAGGAAAGAAAACAGTAAATCATTATTCAAATTTTACAAAACAATCAAGTGAAAATAAATGAAAGTCTCTATCTCTAGCTATCTCAAAGCATTTCCATGAAATTTCCCTTGCTTCAGCACCTAGATCCTCTTTGTCACTGAGAGATCTTGCTCGTCTTCACCTTGGTTCACCAAAAGGTGTGCTTAAGCTGCCATGGATGAAGCTTCAGAGGAACAAAAAATGATATTCCAAAAGATGATAATATGAGTCTCCCTTTTTAGGGTAAGAATATATGTATATATATCCTTATCACTTTCCAGTTGGGTTTTTACATGTGTCATTCATAGATTTTCTAAATAAAATTTCGCATAGGACAGATGTACTAATGGACAGCTCATATTTTTTTGATTTTATCCTGACAGTTGTCATTGCGGTGACAATGATTGTGTCATTGCGTCGACATCATGTCCAGACAAAAAATTTGTAACTAACTACCAGCTCATTGTCCTTTGATCTTATCTGACCATGTCATTGAGGTGACAATGACTGTGTCATTGCGTCGACATCATGTCCAGATAAAATTTTTTGTAACTAACTACTAGCTCATTATCCTTTGATCTTATCTTCTTGCCAGCGTCATTTGATCTTATCATTTTGAAAACTGTCAATGTGGCGACAGCCTTGGAAGTAATCTAAAAACGCTTATACAACATCACAATACAGCGACAGTATAACATCCCAAAAACCGGTCTAGTCGAATTCAGGTTTCGGCGATCGAAAACCCTACACCGAAAGTACTAAACATTGCACTTGTATAGACCATAATGTCAATTTTATGGATAATGGACTTTAATTAAGTCTGATTCCTGGTTAAGGGCCTTATTGAAATGTTAAATGCTGAGTTTGAACTAGGTGTATTGATACAGTAGGACTTGTATCGGTACGGTTCAACAACCTTCTAACTAACTTACCAAATTGGGCTTAGCCGTATTGATACGTCTATGAGGCGTATCGGTACTGACAGCTGTCAAAAATAATTTTGGTGATTATTTTAAGGGAATTGATGAGATAAGGGTGAGTCACCTCCTTGCTTACTCCCACCCACGTGAACAAAGGCCATTTGATTGACTAGAGGGGGATTTGATTGCGAAAAAAAAAAGTTAGTATTATTAACCCAAGCTAGGAAACCATATGATTGGTTGCTTGGGAGGCAACCTTTGTGATTAAGAAAAACCCTCGGCCAAGGTTAAGAAAAGGGGAAAGGGAAAGAAATAAGGGAAGTAAATCAATACCAAAACTTTCCACCTTCATCATCCTTTTTCATTGAAGAACAATCAAGCACCACCATTTTCATCTTCTTCCTTGAGCTTAAGCAATCACCTCCCTTGGTTCCTTAGGTTTTCTTGAATTTCTCTACATCGTTAGATAGCCCTCAATTGGGTAAGATGAAACCTTCAAACAATTGTTCGAATCCATGGATATATTGAGTTTAATTTCAAATTGAAGTTGTTGAGCTTATAGACTAATCCATGGAAATCCTTCTTGCTCAACAACCAATGGTTAATTTCAAGCATAGATATTGAATTTAGTATTGTTATATTGCTTTCAATACCATACTATCGATTCTAATCAATTCCTATTGTTGTAACCTAGCTCAAGAAGTGGAGAAAGATCCCCCGTCATCTCTAACGAAAGCTATAAGCAAAGGAGTTGTAACTCGAGAGCCTTGAAACTTCAAAATCGATGTGAGTGTAGCCGGAGTCTCAGGATTAAGCTAGGTGCCTTTCCCGATTCCATTGTTATTGAAACCACCATTGCTAACCCTATTTGCTAAGGGATGTTGCATCGAATCACTTAGTGGGTGTTGTGGTAAGTATTGGTAAGTTATCGCATTGAGGATTAAGCATTGTCACTGTTATCGTCATTGTTATCAAATATCAGACATAGATAACATCATTGTCGTCGTGTACTGTTATTGTCATTATCACTGTCATTGCCATTGAATCATGGAAATATAGAGTATTGATCATAGAGCATTGTTATTTCCATCGTCATTGATATTGTCATTGGACATGTATATTGAATCATTGCTTACTAATAAAGTCATTTAAAACATTGAACATTGTTATTGCTATTGAGCATTGATAATTGATATTCTTACCAGACCTTGGATTCGAAGGAAATTGGATACAATTGGCATGCCATAGAATTCATGAGCTCAGTGTACGGGTGGACTATAGTTCTAGGGCTACGACCTATATTGATTTGGAGAGGCAGAAGGATGTGTTGTGATATTGGCAATGCGGAGGAACTAGACATTTCATTTATTTGGCGAGGCATAGGAATTCGCGTATCCACTATCCAGAATTGATCCAAGGGTTATTGCTAAAATATGGAAATGTTGTTGTCAATCATGATCATTGCATTGATATTAATAGTTCATTGTATTGATATTGTCATCATTTGAATTGGAATGCATTACATTGCTAATGGCATCATTTATGGCTACCTCACTAGGCAATGTATGCCTAATGCATTGCATCTATTCCATTTCAGGTTAAGGGACTCATCGTTTGAGATCGGAGAGGTTGAGGCGTTGGACAAGTCACAAACAAGCTTAAAGTAATGTATGTCGAACCTATGAACTTCTAGTAGGGTGGCAAAGTACTTGGAATAGTCACATAGGGCTCTTTTGATATGTATATGTTAAGCTTGTGGTGTAATAGTGCTTGAGGCTCTGAGTGGTCTTTTTGTATGGTTTAAAAATGACTAAAAATGCATAGTTGGCTCCTAAAGGTGAAAGCCTAGTAAATGGATTCACATTGACATGAAACTTGACATGTTAGTAGATTAAATGTTTATAAGCTTTCTAGTAAAGTTTCATTGTATTTGGGCATCGTTTGGTAAGTCAAATTGAATAAAAATTAGATAAAATATGTCAATACAGTGTAGGACGTATCAATACAGGTGGTGGTGTATCGATACGGCTTTGCATATTTAGTCAGGTTAACGTTGGTTAAAAGGGGGCGTATCGATGCTACTTAGGTGTATCGTTATGGACTTTGGTCATTGGAATTTGGTTACAAAAATGGTATCGATACGGGCTTGTTCCCTTTTAATCTGGAATCCTTGAATTAAGCATGAGGTATCGATACAGTCTCCAGAGTATCGATACAGTGGCAGGTAAATTAGTTATAAGTGATAAAGAATAGCTTTTAAATTTTTGCAATATAGTCACTAAAATCTTATAAGTCTAATTGATAGGGCTAACGAGCTCTGATTAGCATGAAATTTTACAGGCTCACTATTATTGCATTGAATTTCACTGTGGAATTTTTAATTACGTAAAAGGACCTCCTAAATTATCATATTTATAGTTTAGTCCCTAAAACTTGTAAAAGTTATAAATTAGTCATAGTTGAAGATTATTGTTCTATACATGATAAATTGGACTCATGCCTATACTTGGTAATGTTTAAAGAGTATAATATCGATTGAATGTTAGTCATTGATTGAAATTTTATAGCACCGATCACCGTATCGTTCAACGGTAGCACACTCCGACCCGATTCTCAACCAGGCCCGGAAGGGGGTGTTACAAACAATCATGGCTGCAATAATAAGATGTTTTTACAGTAACATTAATAATATAGTGACGAAACAACAAAAAATGGTAAAAATAAGGAGAATTCGAGCATAGTAAACTAACTACCAGCTCATTTCGTCGATATTATGTCTAGACAAAAGTTGTTGTAACTAACTATCAACTCATTGTCCTTTAATCTTATCTTCTCGCCAGCGTCATTTAATCTTATCATTTTGACAACTGTCAATGCGGCGGCAGTCCTGAACGCAATCTAAACAACGCTTATACAACAACGTCACAATGCAACGATAGTCCTGGCTGCAATAGTAAGATGCTTTTACAGCGACATTAACAGTGTGGTGAAAAAATAAAAAAATGGTAAAAATAAGGAGAATTCGAGCATAGTAAACTAAGTTAGAAAATATACAAATAGTAAACTAAAAATGCAAGAATGCATACATGAGATACTAAAGTGGGGACAAATTAATTGATAAATAGGGGAAAATACGCGCTCTTTAGAGTACCATCAAGGACCCTGATTTTATGTCTATAACTTTTATTTGAATTTATTTGATCGAGTCGAATGTTTAAAACTGTTTGTTTTAAATTTGAGCTCCCTTTTATAAACGTCTTAACTGTTTCTCTATCTTTTTAATCTAAACATTGATGAATTTATGAAAAAAATTGTAGATTGGGATAAATCAGGTAAAAAAATTCATGTATTTTGTTTGGGCTTGAGGCCCAGATGCGACTTCGAGTCTAGGGCATTACATATAATGTCAAAAAATGCCTCTAACGTTTGACTAGATAGTTACTTTGACCCTTATTCTTTTTGAAGGACTTTAACTATCAATGTTTTATTTTGGGTCAAAACGGTCCCTCCATAGATGAAAATGGTTAGTCAACTAACGATAATCAGCTTGAAATGACATGGCATAATGGCATGCCAACAGAAAAAAATAATTTTATATTTTATAAAATTATTTTTGACTGGTGTGTCATTTTGTCAAGCCGTCACCTTTGTCTATATATTGTTATATCAACGTGCACTACTGTGTAGGTTTGTCACGTGATTTCAAGTTATTTATCATTAGTAGACTAACAGTTTTCATTTACGAAATAGTCATTTTACCCAAAATAAAACATTGGGGGTTAAAGTGTTTCAAAAAAATAGAAATCAAAACAACTATTCAGACAAATCTTACGTGTTTTTTTTTTACCATTTTGCATATTTTATGTATAAACATATCTCACTAGATTCATTTTTCATGAAAATCTTAATCTCATAGTCGATCCCACATATTTACCACTTCAAAAATATTTCAAAATAAAAACAACTATTATTAATCAAATGCTAATATGATTTAAATAGTACTATCAATCAAATATTTTTTTGATAGAAACTGTTAGTTTTATTAAAAAGAGAAAATATCTAAAATTACAATGACAGTTTTACAACCATAATCATAAACTAAACACATAATTTGGACACTTCATATAACCATTGACACAAAAAATAGCAATTTGAGATCATACAAGGAAAATGTATTTACATCGTTGTGAATGCATGGAAAATAGTGAATGTATTTACAACGATGTAAATACGTGAAAAATAGTTAACGTATTTACATCGTTGCAATTACGTGAAAAATAACGAACATATTTACAACGATGTAAATACGTAAAAAAATTGTGAACGTATTTACAACGATGTGAATATATAAAAAAGATAGTTAACGTATTTGCAACGATGTAAATACATGAAAAAATAGCTAGGGTATAATTGACAAAATAATTTAGAATCACTACAAAGCCGAGTAAAACTGTGTGTTAAATAAACATTACATCTACCTCAGTGATAAATATCACTCAACTTGTATATTAAATAATATGACATATTAAATATCACTTATACCAAATACATGACTATATGTACTTTATATAATATAAGCGTGTTAAATAATACAAACATCAGTTACAAACAAACCAAACATATCGTGAAATCAAATATTCATGAATGTTGAAATTTACATCATCTCACATAAGAGAATCCTATAATGCTAATGCCCGAAGAAATAAAACTATAATTGATGAATATTTGCGCTAGAGGTAGGGTGAGTAAAATCAAACTCAATTAAAAAAGGCTTAACTATAAAATAAGTGTTTAAATTATATATTTTTTATAACAGGTGTTTAAAATATTTTTATGGTTAAGATAAATGTCTAAAGTTTCATTTTTGACTTATTTTAAAATCAACTAAGGCACCTACTTTAGTCAAAAAAAAAGAATTTAGGCACCTATTTCAGCAAAAAAAACTGTAGGCACCTATCTCAAAAAATGAATATAGTTTGGGCACTTATTTATAGTTAAGCGATTAAAAAATCAATTTTTTACCCAACTTGAATTTTATACATTTTACTTAATTTAATTTGACTTCAATTTTATAAACTTGATTTAATTCGAAAAAAAATCAAATAAAGTTTGAGTATAAAATAGGACTCGAATAACTCGAAAGTTTAAATTGAGTATTTTTTTACAATTTAGCCTCTCAACTTTGTATTTTATTAGATTTAATCATTTTTTTCAAATTCGTTAAAAATAATGTTGGATGATATTTGATTTATTAAATAACATTACAATTTCTAGTCACATTTGTCAAAAATATGAAGAAAAAATATACATATATATATATATGTATATATATATCGTATATGGTTATAAAAAGCCATTTAAATATATCAATATTATTACATTATAAATATTTATAATTAAATTTGAACCGAAACTCAAACAATTCGACTTAAACTTTATAAACTTGACTTGAATAGAAAAAATTAAATAAAATATAAATGATAAAAATATATCAACTTAACTAATATATTTTTTTACTCGATTCGATCGAATACTCGTCATAACTAATGGAGATGTGAAGCTTTGTGTAAGAATAATACTATCTGTCATCTGAGCATTGTGTGATGCCGTGAAATGTACAATACTCTTTTTATCATCGTTACACGTCATTAAGAAAATAAAGCACTCTTAATATTTTATAAGAAAATATATAATGTACTGGCAGTAGAAATATTTTATTTTCATAAGCGCTCTAATTTTAAGGGTTAGTGATCTAATTTAAAGTTTATGTTTAGGGGTTTAGAATTTAGAGTATGTGGTTAGAATTTAAGGTTTAGTGTTAGGGTATAAGGTTTAGAGTTAAAGGTAATATAGTAGAGATTTAGGTTTTTACCTATAACCCCTAAATTCTAACCCTAAACTCTAAATTAAAATCACGGTCTCTAAATTCTAAGCATATAAACTTAAATCCTAAACTATAAACCTTAAACTAAATCCTTAACCCTAAAATTAGGGCGCTTGTGAAAACAAAATATTTCCGCTGCCGGTACATAGTATAATTACCTATATTTTATTCCTAACTTTAAAAAGAACCTAAAATATCTCCTAATTTGTGAACAATCAAAATTATGGTCGCTTCATGAATTCGAATCCATAAGCAATCTTTAAATTTTAAAATGTATAATAATTTGGTCTATGTACATTTGAAGTATATTCTTTTTAGTATTTAAATTTATTTATAAAATAATATTTTAATTCGATTTTAAATTTAAATAAATTTATATACACTTATAAATTATACTACTCAAATTCAAAATACTTAATAAAGACAACGTCAATTTTTACCGTTGGAATTATTTAATGAGTTCCATTTGAAGTATATTTCTTTTTAGCTTTTTAAGTTTGTTGGTGAGACTTTGGAGTTGAGCATTATGCATGTTAGATGAGTTGGCAAAAGCATGTTTCCTCTTAGATAAAGCAAAGCCCGCTTCACCCTTTCAAACATTCTTTTTTCACCCAAAAACAATAGATAAACAGATTTTTAAAAAATAGTAATTTTATATAAGCATGCAAATTTATGTTATAAAATTTAAATCATAAATTTTAAACTCTAACTCTAAAAAATTAAACTCTAAACCTTAAATCATATACTTTAAATTCTAAACATTAACTTTAAATTCTAACCCCCTACAAGCTAAACCCTTAAACTTTAAACTCTAAATTAAAACTCTAACCCCTAAAACTAATGACATGTGTAAACTAAAATTTACAAGACATATGTATCAAAGTTTTTTCCTTAAAAAATATATATTTCAATTTGTCATTAAAAATTAAAATAAAACCATCAAAAAGTGTGGGTACAATAGCAAGACATATTGCTCTCTTGAGAAGAGGATAATAAATTTCGAACCTTGAAAATAATATTGTTAGGAGGAAGAGTCACAAATTTTGAGTATAAACCATCTATCATTTAATTGACGAGATACTAGATTTCTTAAGCAAGATTAAGAAATTTAAATTTAATTTCTAATTTTCTTAAGATTAAAAGTTAAATATTCTTAAGCTAGATAACCAAATGTTATTTTTATCGGATGAATTCGAAATCAAATTTTATTAAAAAAATTATTAAAGAATAAGAACCAGTTCGAAAGTGATACAAAACAAGTAGGGATGGGCGGCAGCAAGCATGTTTGAAATGATGATGAAAGTTTTGAGTGTAGATGCAGATTTTATCTTTACAAATTATATCTTATTAAAAACACTATTTTAATGGGTCTTTGATTGTCATATGTCCAAATGAAGGGAAGGTTTTAAAACATTTAAAAATAATAAAAAAATAGATTTAAAAAGAGAAGATAAGTGTTGTATCGATAAGATACTTCTTTTTGTACTAAATTTTTTTATGGTCTATTGTAGGAAAGGTTTTTAAGAGTTGTCAAAACACGAATTAGATGAAATTTTTAAAATCAGCAAATACTTTCACACCTATTTTAAAAAAGTGACGATCCGCCACACAGTTTTGATTACATCAGCCAACAACTCAAAAGAGATCAAACTATCTAAACCTAACGAAAAACACGAATAAAAAATAAAGCCATGAAAGTCACTGAATGAACAACAAGTGCTTGCAAAAAATAGTCAGAAAACATGTCATAAGGCATAAACGTACTATAAAGATAGAGAAAATGTACTACAAAGACAAAAAAATACAACAGGATGTGTGAAGAAAAAAATAAAAAAATTCAAATATAAAAAGTGAAAGAAAATATAAATTATTAACGATCGATAACAGCACTAAAATTAATATCGTTATCGATTAAAAAAAAGTCGAAAAATAAAGGCTAAGAAGAGAGCAAAACAAGCAAGCAGCTAGGGTTTTGATGAACTCTTAAACTTCAATTGGTTTCTTCTATTTTGGTTCTTCAAGGGAATCGAAGGTAACATTTTTTTTTCATTTCATGCTCAACACATTACATGGTTTATGCATTTTTTAAAATATTGTTTTTATTACTTTACTTCTTAATTTTATTTTTGCTTTTGAGCAAGCGTTAAGCGTCGGTTGGTCAAAACTGCTCACCTACTTTGTCCTTTTTTTTATTAGGTTCCGGATTCAAGACCCAATAAAAAATATTTCTTTCTTCTAGAATCTCCTTCCTCTAGGTAGAAGTAGAATAAGTTTATCAAAAAAAACTTTATTTTTACTTTTTAGTGATATTTTAAAATGCTTAATTTACACGGTAATTATTTAGGATCCATAATTATTTTATTGGGAAATCAATTCTGAAATTATTTTGTAAGAGATTGTTGTCATGAAAATTTACAAAGGGTTATGTTTTTATATATTAGTTTTTTTATCGACAACAATAATTTTATTAGAATAAAATCATATAAAAAATATATTTTCATGTGCCTTATTAAAAATTCTTAAACTTAAGATGGAGAAAAAGAATACAACATAAAAATATATAATATAACAACACGGAGCACAAAGAAATCCAAAATATGTACAACAATGATTTTGATACATTAGTTGAGTAAAATAATTTTACACAATCTTTCTTTAAAGTTTAAAATACAAATCTCTAACCATAACACCAAGGACAGAGTCAAAATTTGGGGTTGGGGTAAAACATAAATGATTAAAAGTGGGGGATAAATTCACAAATAAACCAAATTTTTAAAAAAATTATATAAAAAAACAAAAGTGGGAAAAAAAACTTCGCTGGTGGGGTGATTGCCCCTTTCCACCCCTTAATACCTATGTCCCTGCATAACACCATAAACTATAATCATAAATCATAAATTATAAATAATACAATTTAAACCCTAAAACATATATAATCCCTAAACTAAACCCTAAGTCTAACAAATATGTGTAAACTTAAGGGTTTTCCGCAACAAGAAGTACTCCTCATATACGATGCAATGAAATTAATTCATATCGTTATGCAATTCATATCGTTATGCAATCAAACATTCACATACATACACCTGCTTTTCGCAGCTATGCAAAACGTCCAATAAGTCCAACGAAGCCTCGGGAAATCATTTATGGAATTCTCAATATCACATATCAAAATCGAACAAAAATCTTTTGTTTTTTTATGTATCCTTTTTAATATCCTAATACTAAAAAAATAAATTATAAACTCTAACTTTAAATTTTAAGTCATAAACCCTAAAAATATATCATATACTCAATAATTTAAACCCTAATCCTAAACCCTAACACTTAATTTTAAATCCTAAATTCAATTTATTAGTGTTGGGACATAAATTGTAACGACCCGAAATTCGAATCAGTGAATCGGGTCTCGGGCACGACATTGGGCCTTTACTTTGAAGGATAAGTTAAGGGCTTTTAAGAGGGCCTATTAATTTTGGAGAATATGGTTTTGAATTTTAAATAAAAGTGTTGGTGGAAAAAGAGGGAGTTATGATGGAAGAGAGGAGAAAAAGGAGAAGAATGTGAAAAGTAAATGAGTGAGAGAAGAGAAAAATAGGAGAAAAGTTGAGGGAGAAAATTTCAATCTCTGATCTACGGAGATCTAGCCATTCGATGTCGACGCCTCCATCGCCATTGTGTTCATCTCGTCGAGACAGTTCACCGGTACTAGCGACACTACCATCGTAGTCACTGTCGGAAAGGGTGAGAAAGAGAGAAAGTTTTAGGTTTTCCAGTTGAGGAGGTTAGAGAGCTCAAATCGAGAAACGAAGGCCACCACCGCATTTAAAGGCTGGAGAACAGTTGATCTGGGCGTCGACCGTCGCCGTCCAGCCACCGAAAGCCGCCGCCGCACGCATCGCCATACGCTGCCCCTGCGCGTGGGCGACGTCCAAACGCGTGGACAGCTGTACCGGCTCAAGCTGAGCCGCTGGGCTCGAGCCGTTGGGCCAGCTAGATGAGCTGGCCTGCCAGCCAAACCCAAGTCGACCCGAGCTAGCCTACCAACCGAGCTGAGCCGCGCCGCCAGCCGCCGCCGTTGATGATAGATAAGCATGAGTAGGGACCGATATATTGAGATTTGATATTTATGAGATGCATGATGAAAATATGGATATGAGGAAACTGTTAGAGGCTTTAGAGACCGTGTAGGGTCGTCTGCCATGATTATGTGATATTTGATATGATTTGTTAATTGGTTGATAATTGTGATGACTTGTATGCTCGTTTCGAATGGATTGATGTAATTCGATGGGAACTGTGAGTTAGATGAATAATAATAATAATATTCGAATAAATGAGTATAAGTCGGTAATTAATATTAATGGGATGAATGCGTTAGCAAACCAACTCTAATGACTTCATAAGCTTTAGGGGTCGTATAAGCTTGGTAATATCGTAATTCGAGGAAATTGTATGAACCCATGAATAGGTTATCGGTACGAGCTTTGGCCTTATCGGTACGCGAATTATGGATTGTATCGGTACGGGTTAACCCGTACCGGTACTTGTGAAAATTAATGATTTCCAGTGAGCAGTTTTCATTATCGGTACACGTGTGAGTACCGGTATTGTATCAATACTCGTGTTCGAGTACCAGTACCTGATACGTTAAATAATAAATAAATGCAAGTTAAGGATAGAAATCGTTATGAATAATAAAAATGGGGCTAATGAATGAGATTAATTATATATGAGCCTAATGAGTAATAAATCGGTAATTGTTGGGTGACTTGTTCGTAATAGTAAACCATAGGGATCCTTGGTGGATCGTGGGTTGAGTCGTTCCAAGTTTGGGCACTCGTGTGGTTGAGTCACCGTTGGTTAGTGGGATCCGGATACCCAGTGGTAGAGTGTGGCAACACATGAAGACCACTCGATGTGAGATTCTGAGTGGTGATGCTCGATGCGAGATTCTGAGCCATGCCACTCGATGTGAGATTTCGAGTGATGATACTCGATGTGAGATTTTGAGTATTGATACTCGATGTGAGATTCCGAGTATTGATGCTCAATGTGAGATTCCAAGCATGAGTGTACGTTCCCGAGGTTGTGTGACATCGGGCCTCACTCCAGGTTTGTGATGATGTCATTGTGTTTTTGCTTGGAGGATCTGGTGGGATCTCGAATATGGTTGGGCATTATGGGCCCTGTATGATGATTGATATGTTGAGAGCATGTGCTTAGGCGACTAGTGGTAGCGCCACCTGTTTATTTATCTCTTTTTTTTGCTCGTACTAGCTTGCATGCTTATGTTTATGATTAGCATGAAGTTTAGTAGAGTATATGTGTACCACTGAGCTTTGTAAGCTCAGCGCTCGAAATCGTTGTTTCTGTACGTAGGTTGATCGTTGGATCGTGGGTTCGAGGAGCGCTATCGGTTTGAGATTCCAGCACGTGGGGGCCTTCAGAGTACGGTACTTGTGTTTAGTGGGTTATGTATTCATAGGGTCTTATGTGGTTGAGTATGTATTCTTTATTTTAAAATTGTATAAATAAAATCAAATCTTTAAATCTTTAAATTAAATTAGAGCTCTTTTGTACTGTTTCGATTATTTAATTATATTTTCAACTATTGATTTTAAATGCTTTTGGGAAATGACTCGTTTGGACTAAACCCAGTTTAAAGATTTTAATGGTTTTGATTTTGGCTTGAGGCCCAAATTGTGAAATCCGGGCCGAGGTGTTACATAAATAGAGTGACAAAAAATACTGGAGATTTCTATTTATCAAAATCTCGGATTATACGTCACTTGAAAGATTGCATAAAGCTTTTCTGTTGGCTATTAATAAAGTAAAAACCAAGAAAAAAATATAACAAATTTTGCATAGAACAAAACAATTATCAACCTAGACTCGTATTATAGAGAAGTCTGATAGGGTGGTCTTAATATACAAAATAGGTCACGCCACTCATCCTTTTCTCAAAAGAATTAATGGTTGTTTTTACGAAAGTTCTTTCGGAAAAAAATCGATTCTCACCCAAAGAGAACATTATATTGAATCATGTTACTATATAACACTCATTCGGTTAAGGAGGATAAGTATTATCCATAAGTTTAATAGTCGATTGATAGGACAGTTTGTTAGACATAATTAATTCACTATTAAACAATTAATAAAATAGACTTATTATAACACCTTAAATTCGACTAATCAAATTTTTAAAATTTATTTCTTCCAAAATCATCCGATTTTTACTTAAAACAACTCAATAATAATAATAATAATAATAATAATACTAATGAAAACCATGTATACGTAAAAGGTAATAAGTTTTTTAAAGCGTGGAGCTCCAAGATTTAAAACAGTATGTCTGTTTTACCTACTGATGGCAAACGGGGTGGACTACCCTCTCTCTGTATTTATGTTAATTTAAAATTTTCATACTCTATTTACCTATCATTTACGACGGATATAGTTTTTAAGTTCACAACCTTTTACGCGAGTACATTTTCAAAGTCATCTCGTACCCACTACTCAGTTGAGTATCTACTACCCAGCTTATATGCTCCCTTGCCAAATTTGTCAGTCAAACAATCAATAATATCAAATAAAACGATTTTTTAAAATTAAATTAATTGAATAGTAAATTTATACCCTTCAGAATTCTAAGATTTACGAAATAACTTGTGAGCTTATCCTTGAATTCATATGGTGGGTGTGGACAGACGGATGTGGGACGAGTAAGATCTTAAATCTATCACCTACTCACGACGAATATGACATTTGACATCAACATCCACCTACTACTCACCAAACCTATACCCATATATACCCCAACTGCGACAAGTGGTACAGAATCAGTAAAAATTGTATTCATTTGTTATCCCTACACTTTTACGTTGTTTGTATATGAATGAATTAAAAAATAAAATGATAAAAATATCTCTATTTCATGCTTCATTTGTCGATACAGTCAAATCTATTCCTATCTATCTTTTATTTGAGTTTTTAAATTTTTTCCTTGTATAATCATTGTATGATTTAAGTTGCTAATTTATTGTGTTAATGATTATAAAAAAATATCTAAATTATATATTTAATTTACTATTATAATTTTAAACCTTCGCCGTAATCTTTGAATATTTATTTTTTAATAAAATTAACTGTTTTTATATATATACAATTATACCAATCAAACTGATATATCATATTGCACAATAAATCAAATTTCATACGTAATTTTGGGATTTAACTCTCGTATAATTCACAATTAAAATGTTCATTTTTATATTTTGAAAAGCAAAATTTACCAAGTAATCTAAGCGAAAAAGCAGATGATGTTGATTCTAAGAGACACATGTTTAATTATTTTGTCTACAAGGTATATGCATTGTCCAAAACTTAAGAATATGTATGAATATATATTACCTTTAGATTATTAAAAAATACAATTAATTAGATACCCATAGCAGACCACCAAACTTACCTACAATTTGGTAAATTCATCAGTTGCAGCTGCAACTACACCGTCATATTGAACGAAAAGCGCTACTGGTCGAACATTTTAGCCAAGAAGCAATGCTGAAAAGAATGGAATGATACATGCACAAAGTTCTGGTACAATGAACGCAATGTGGCAAATCTCAACAGTGTTTTCACTCCTTTTTCGATTTGGAAAGAGCTCTCTTCCTCTGCCCCAGCATATAACGGTACAGGTGAGGACTACCTGCAACGAAAATAGGCCCTTTGAATAAGCATCGAAGAACGAAGCAAGTAATCAATCAAGCCGAGATGAAACGCTAAATGAGGAATGCTTAGTTCATACCTGGGACATAGATTCCAAGGGCTATAATTGCAGCGTAGAAGTAATCAAAGGAGAAATTCCACTTGTTTGGCATTCTTATGCAATACTTCTCTGAAGCCTGCAGATACACCAGTTTTATAAGTATGCGCTTTTAAGGCTTATACCGATTTTATGTGAATGAAATGTTAAAAAGCACGAGCTAAGGGGAGTTTAAGAAAACGGCGTATTTGGTCATACAATAACAAAATACCACTTGGCAACCATCAACGGTAATGTGTCGAATTATATGGTTTATTGATATTATTGGTGTAGAACACATAAGCAGTGAGTGATTCATTACCATGATATAAGGTAAGGCAAAATAGATCAGACCAACTTCACTGCTGATGCCAGTTGGATAAAAAACCAAGAATGTGCTATACCTGTTCAGAGAAATCAAATATTAGCAAAACGAACACCGAGGATTCAACAAACCCACCTAACTAGAATATAACACATGTATTGTTTACCTAAGCCACAAATGCCATGAAGGTGCAAAACCAAATGCCTCCTTCATGCCAAAGAAGGAATAGCGAATAATCTGCAATTACAGGGAATTTATGAGAAGTAATTTCTGTATGACATCTATGTCTATAAAAGAAATGCCCTTTGGCATCTCAATGTAGAGCGAAACGTTAGCTCAAAAGAAATGATGGAATGACAAGTGAAAACGATAACAAGCATCAATGCTACGTTCCAAGCAATGTTATTCGGACTCGAGTGTTAAAGTTGGATACAAATATATATGTCCGACACAGGTATGTTAACTTACTTAAAAGTTTTTCCATGTATGTGAAGGTTACCGGAAAATCATAGGCATCATTGTCGGACACGGTTACTTCAAGGAAAAATGAGGGGTGGGAGTTTTAAACACGAGATAGACACAAATGAAAACGCTTAGGAAACAAATTATATTTAGGTTTCTTGCTTCAGCAAAAGTAAAATCATGAAAACAGAAACAAGCTCCCAATCCCAGTTGAAATAACAGTCTTAAGTAATCAAACTTGACCAAACAATATGCTCCAAACAATGGAAACAAAAGAAGATTACAAATGTAAAACCCTTCCATATTATCATACTTTGAGTACTAAAAAAGGATCTCAAACAAAATAAAATGATGATCATTTAATGCAGAGTAATATATTCATCAGTTTCAACTCTAGAATATCGCAAAATACAGCTTCCTAATATTAACTACAAATTTGAAGGGAAAAAATTAAAAAGAAAACAGCAGAATTCAGTTAATTTACCTCTGTAATGGCCCAACTGATGACCAGCGAAGTAACAAGTACGTGGGTTCGAATCTGCAAATCACGAGAACCATTTTAACTTTAACTAAAGATTAAGAAGAAAAAAAACATAAAGACTGTAAATTAAAAGTTTTCTTTTGTTACCTCAGGAAAACTCCATAAAATTCCCCAAGTTAAATACAATCTTGATCCTATCTGTGGTAGAGTTGATGACACTGGCGACCTAACCAGACCTGCAAAAATTAACAAAATAAAATATAAAATTCAAAATGTTTTTGAATTCAAATTAGTGAATTATCCAAAGAAAAAAACTATAATCACCTGTTAAACCGTGAAGAATCTGTCAAGTAAAACAGAATTAAAATTAATTAAAGTTAATAATACATTTGGAAAGAAGACGTGAAAGCATACAGGACGGAGGGAAAGAAGCAAGAATACCTCCAAAACGGCGGCGGATTGAGCTAGAAGGAGAGGCTTTTCGACGGCATTATAGACATGTTCATGACCTGATTCTTTCAAAGTCTTTAAAGCCAAAAACAGAACCTGAGACCTGCAAAAGAAAAACTAAAATTACAAATTTGAAGTTCAAAAATCGGAAGATTATGAAGAAAAAGAAGAAGAAGGAGATCTGAGGTGAGGAAGCTTGCCAGCCGAAGAAGACGATCCAATTGTAGATGGAAAGGTAGAGCCGCCTGAGAAGAGTCAAAGCGGAAGCCATGAAAACCAAATTAAGAAAACAGATATATTCTTTGATTTGTTGGAAAAGGCTAGCTATAGAGTAGATCGGTAGAACAAATGAAAAATTTATATGGACCAATGGACAATTATTTGCATCTAATAAGTAGAAAAGCAAAACTAGATTTGATTTGATTTGAAAATGAAAATGAAAATGAAAATGAAAATGAAAAATTTGATTCTATTTAAATTTTATAAATATAACTTTATTTGATTTAATTCGATTCGATTAGAAAAATAAAATAAAACTTGAGTATTAGAATAAATATTTTTTACAGTTTAATCTCTTAACTTTATATTTTATTCAATTTAATCTTATGACTATAATTCTTTATAAATGTTTCTTTTTCTTAATTGACTCTTTTATGCTCTCTCGTCAATATTTTTCCTTCAAAATATTTTCTTTAAAAATAATAAATATATTATATGATTTTAGATGATATTTAATTTATTAAATAACATTACAAATTTTAGTCACATCTATGTAAAATATGAAGAAATATATATATGTTTATCATATGTAGTTGTAGAATGCATAACATTAAAAAGTTTATAATTAAACTTGAGCAGATACTTGAACAACTTGAAAATTTTCAAATAAAATTTAAGTGATAAAATAAAATTCGTCAACTTGAATAACTCTAAATTTTTTTAACTCGACTCGATCGAATACATAACATTACACTAATACATATAAAATAGATTTATAAAAATACATAACATCCCAATACAAACATTGTAAACTACTTTTAAGTTGTTTATGTTAATTTTTTTAATAAAATAATTGCATTTAATTATTAAATACTAAATTTATAATAGTATAAGTGTTTTTAAACTAAAATTTGAAAAATAACATTAGTGAACCTAAAATTGATTTAGATTAACTATTTAAAAAATCCAAACAAATTTATATAAAATTTAAAATTTTGTTTTAAAATAAATCAAATTTAAATAAACACAAAATATATTAATCTTACTCTCCATTTTTTTTATCAAAGTTAATCTTATAAACTCAAACCAACTCAAATCATGAACATCTTTAATGACAATCACAATAATATATGACTTAATCATATCTTTACAGTAAAAAAAAAATGATGGGTGATCCAGGCACGTTGGACTAAGCTTTAAATCTTTTAATTTTAAAAATATTACGTTTAATAAAAGGTTGCCAATAACCAACTGCGATTGTTCCAAGTAATAAATAACGTGGTGTTATTTAAATAGGTCACGAATTCGAAATGTTGTGTAAATAAAAAATTTTCACTAAAAACTTACTAAAAAAAATACGTGTACAACTAAAAAAGTTATCAGTAGATGAATATATAAAAATAACATAGTATTTGAATTAAGGGAGTGATTTTAGTTGAAAAATAAATAATCTTTTTTAAAAATAATAGATAGTATCATATTAAAATATTTAAAAAATAACCTAATATTTACAACTTTATTAGTTTCATCAAACGATTATTTTTAAAAGTATAATATATATTTTTAATATTTTTTTAATTAAATAAAAAAATAATATAAATATTTTTAACCACTAAATTAATTAGTAAATCTTTATTGTAAGATGTGCCTAAATTATTTAGGGCAAACGACGAATACTATGCTGGCCGTATTAGAATTAATAAAAAAGATTATTTGATAATTAATTTTGATAAAAAAACATATTTTCTTATATAAAATATTTATTTCATTCATACAATGTGGACCGTAATGTAATGAATACATTGAAAGCAGTTGGAAGATTGGTGAGCTGCTCAACTGCCATCTTCTTACCCACCTCATGTATAATATAATACAATAATCTCATCAGGCTCCAACTCCTTAAACGTGTTATTCTAAAATTGTTGTGTACTATATTATATTTTAGAATTATCTTATAAAAGTAATATTGCTTATATAAAATATTATACAAAAGTAAAATTTAAAATTAATTTTAAAGTCTTCAATTATCTTGTATTAAATTTTATTACTTGCAAATGGATATGGTTATTTTAATGTAATTTATCCTTTTACCCCGTGTAAAAGAATAATTTTAGATTTTCTAAAAATTAAAATGTCTATTTTTTAAATTATCCTAAATAACTTTTTTATATTTCCTTTTTTCAGAGTTATAAACACTGATACAGAAAAGAAAAATTTTACAACGGACATCGAGCACTGTTAAATACCACTATCGTTGAACATCAATAAATTTACTAATAAAAATTAAATTTATTTGCAGGGTAATTATATGATGTATTCTAAACTGCATAAGGACACGCCTTTTAAATTTGTTTGTCTTTCAAATTATTTCTAGATTATAGTTCATGAAATGAAAGGATTAAACAGTTGAGCACTATTAATTGCAATTTTATCCAACAGTGTAAATCCTTTTCCTGCTGATTGTTGCCTTTGTATTTGCTTTATTAATCATGTAATCATCTCCTACATGTTGATTGCTTTCATCAATGATAGCTGCTTTTGATTCATCATGTTTAGGCATATTTAAGCATACTCATGCAGTTGATAGCAATTCAAATATGAACATAGAAGCCGGAATATTCCTAAAACTACCTGAATTAACAACCCTAAATTTAAAAGAGGGGAAGAAGGAATACCCAAATTAAGGAACCCTAAATGGAATTCGAAGATTAGAACATTGAAACATAAAAGTGGTAGAAAAGGGAACCCTAGAGTAAACGTACATGGAGCTTGCCACGGAGCTCACGGTCGGTTCCAAATTAAATTCCTAATTCACAAACCTTACCGAATTTGTTGCGTGAACAGCGGGAAACGACGGCCAGACTCGAATAGCGATTAGGCTACAGCAAGAACAGAGGCGCGGCAGTAACAATCTCGCCAGCAGACGGTGACTAACGGCGGTTGCGACTAGAATGACAAAAGAAAAAATTTATTAGGTTTTTTAATTTAAGGGTTCATATTAGATCTAATTATTTGAAAATAAATATTAAATAATAGAATATATAAAAATAATAATTTAATTGAAATTTTATTGTAAATAATTATTAATTGTACGTTGAGTTTTTGACATTTTTAATCTTTATTAATTAATTTAATGGTATTCAATAGTGTTCAGTGTTAGTAATGTTTAGCAGTGTTTGACGCACGTAATAGACTCGTCCTAGAAAAAAAAAATTTAAATTTTATAATGTATATTTTAGATAAGGACACTTTCGTCTGTATATTATTTAAAATGAATTTAGATTTTTAAACTTTTCGTATTAAAATTTGAGGTAAACTACTTAAATAACCATCTAATTATAAGGTGACTACAATATGACCACTATATTTTTAATTTTGTTATTTTGACAATATGACTATTTAAATAGAAACAATTAAGTCATGTACTGTTAAAACATAACAGAAGGAGTGATGTGATAGTTAACAGAAATTTGTTTAATTATACATTTAGTCATTGTTACTTACATAGACTATTAATTTAGTCTTAATTTTAATTTAATAAATTCAATTCCTCACTCACATGATTACACATATCTTTTCTTTTAATTTAATATATTTAATTTACCAATTAGATAATCGTGTCACTATCAATTTGGTACAATACAAATGCATCAAAGAAAAGAGGCAAATGCAAGGGTTGGGAATCGGGATCGAGCTTTTACCAAAGCGGAGAAAAACACCTATTAAGAAAATTAAAAATGCTAATTATTATATTTAATGTGGCATTGTTTGTGAAAATTTAAAGGTGAAAAAAGGGGTGGGAAGATTCGAGCCCGATCTATTGCGATAGAAAATAGTGCTTAATCATTAAGACAAAATTATTACCTAAAAACTAAAAATATTATATAAGATTTAAATAACGAATAATAATTATTAAGATAATAATATATTTGTATAATAAATTATTAATATTATTTAATAATTTACCAGCGAGATTGGTCCAAGTGGTAAGCAGCTTGCTATCGCTTAAGTAGGTAGGTCTCGGGTTCGAGGTGTTGTGTATGCAAAAATTCTCTGCTGGAAGACCCACCCACTAAAGCTAGGTGTACGACGAGTGTTGGTTCGGATTAATCAGGACAAAGCCTTGAAAAACGGAAGACAACCAAAAAAATATTATTTAATAATTTCATAACAATATCATATTATTTTATTAAAATTATTAATAATATATTTTGAATATTTTTATTAATTACAATCAATTAGTAACTTATAAGTAAATATTTTTAATAATAATTATTAAAAAACAATTCTAAAATATTATATTAGTACTAAATGAATAAAACAATATACTTTTATACAATCAGCTAGTCAAATCAACTAATGCAATCAACTATCAGTCATCCGCTAATTGTCAAATAAAACCTAAGTGCGAAAACTACGGCTTATAATTTAATCATGGCCGGTTAAAAATTTAATTTTTTTTATGTAATTTATTAAAACTAATTTAAAAAAATAAACAAACATTTCCTGATTTGATGTGATAAACCGACTTTTAAATAAAAATAAATATAATATAACTTAAACCTGAAAAAATACAATAATATTTTACTTTTCGTAAGATTTATCATTAGTCATGAACTATACTTTTCTTTCTTTTCTTATAATCATTTAACTTTATTTATTTTATAAAGGTAATTATACAATGTATTGGCGGTAAAAATATTTTATTTTCACAAGCGCTCTAATTTTAGAGGTTAAGGATTTAAATTAGGGTTTATAGTTTAGAGGTTTAAGTTTATATGCTTAGAATTTAGGGATTGTGGTTTTAATTTAAAATTTAGGGTTAAAATTTAGGGGTTATAAGTAAACACCTAAATCTCTACAATATTATTATAAAACCTAAACCCTAAACTATAAACCTTATACCCTAACACTAAGCCCTAAATTTTAACCATATACTCTAAATTCTAAATTCCTAAACCCCAAAACTATAAACCTTAAACTGAATTATAACTCTTAAAATTAAGACATTTGTGAAAATAAAATATTTTCATCATAGCACTAGATCTTATATTTTGCCATTTTAGAATTGATAAATGATCTTTTAAAGCAAGTAACCTAACAACTTCCTAACCCTGCTAGGCTGCTACGTATTTTTGAGAGCCCTTATCATTCACGGGGTAAATATGACAGACATTGGACGCTTTGAAAATATTTATATTTGAATTCTTATTTAATATTTAAATATTTTTTTAGTTTGTCTTGATCGGCGGTGACACTAATTTTAGTGTTAATTGTCGGTCGTTAATTTTTCGTATTTTTCATACTTTTTATATTTCGCTTTAGTTTGTTATCTTCTTTCAGTTTTATCTTATATTTTAATAAAAAATTGTTTGGTTTTTTTCTTTTCGAATATTTGTGTAAGTTCATATGCCTTTGTAGCACGCTTTTACTATGCTCTTATGGTACAATTCTCTTGTCTTATGGCAGGTTGTTCGCCTACCTCTGCAGTAGATATATGATTGTATAGAGATTTTCACGTCGCTGGTATTTAATTTGCGATTGTCGGTGTTCTTTTAAGGTTAGATTCTCTTTTCGTGGTTGTTTGCCGATGTATTTAAATATGTTTTTGCGAAGCAGCCTGTAAGTTTGCTTTGGTTCGCTCACCACTTCCTCATCATCTCAAAAGCTTCTAGTTATATAGAGACAGATGAATATTATTGAAGGTTACTGGCTTCGACTGTCGTTGCGACTTTGTGTTTTTTTTTCTTCTTTATTTGAGATTTTGGTGGACATCGTCCCTGAATTCTTCTCTTTGAGCGGTTATATTGTTAAAATTATATTTTCTTTTGTTTCAATAAAATTCAATATCGTTCTAAGATTAAAAAATTACTATTTCCTAAAACTGCATACAATTTAGATAAAAATATATGATGAATATATAATTTTAAGATTAACTATTGGGATGGTCACTTATGTTTTCCTTCAGTACAGTTTTAGTCACTAATTTTTAAAAATGACCGATAAGGTCACTTACGTTTTCGGGCTGTAAACTTTTGGTGACTCGTATATTTATTGTCGTTAAACGTTGTCGGCTTTGTGATCTAGCAGCTGAAAAAATAAAAAAATATTACACGTTTATTCCACGTGGACTGTCAATATCCTATGATCCTTTAGAAGAAAAAAACCCAGAATCAAACCAAACCCAGAGTTTTTTTCTGCAAACCAACCATGGTGACCATGCTGATCTTGTCGTCCATGCCCGTTTTAGATCTGGTAAAGTCCTTCAAACTCAAAACAAAGCAACATGAGCTCTTGATCCGTGTCTCCATCCTCTGTCTCGTCTACATCTTGGCCTTCATTACCCGTCTTTTCTCCGCCCTTCGTTATGAATCCATGATCCATGAATTCTACCCCTACTTCAATTATCGCACCATTCTTTACCCTACCCAAAATGGGTTTTATGATTTCTGGAACTGGTTCGACTACGAAAGCCGGTACCCTTTAGGACAAATCGTCGGTGAAACTCTTTACCCTAGTCTCATGGTTACCGCCGCTCTCATTTATCGCATCTTCGTGGAGTATGAACCCTAAATCCTCAATATCCTATGAACGATTTGATTTCCCCCCAAGCCCTTTTTTTTCATAGAATGAGCCCTAGAATTATCGTGTCGTTTTCCCCCAAACCTTTAGAATTAATCAAAATTAACAAATAATTTTAGTTAAACGTTGTTGGGAAGTCAAATAGACAGTTCACCTCGAATAAACGTAAAATACATTTTATTTTTTTCAGCTGCTAGATTAGAAAGTCGTCAATATTTAATGACGATAAACGTTTAAGGGACCAAAAGTTTACAGCCCAAAAACGTAAGTGATCTTATCGATCGCTTTTAAAAATCGATGACCAAAACTGTATTAAAAAAACATAAGCGACAATTCCAATAGTTAACCCATAGTTTTATTAATTACATTATTTTTATATTATTTATTTTCGAAGGTAATAATATAAAGTTAAACTAGTTTATATACTCGTGCAATACATGAGTTAATTTCTTTGTAATTTTATGTATATTTATATATTGATTTTTTAAATTTTGGATAAGAGACATTGACACATTTTTAAATCATATTAAATATAAAATCAGTTTTAACTGAATGATATAATCATTACACTTAAAATAAAATAGGAAACATATATAATGTACTGGAGATAGAAATATTTTATTTTCACAAGCGCCTTAATTTTAAGTATTAGAGATTTAGTTTAAAGTTTATAGTTTAGGGGTTTAAAATTTAGAGTTTGTAGTTATAATTTAGGTTTTTAGCTATTACTACTAATTTTTTGACTGGAAATACAGGCTAAATTTTATTGATCAAAACCAAAATACAGAGACATAAAAGTCAAAAGCAGAACATGCCCAAAGGGACACAGACAAAAGATGGGCAGCAAAGACCACCTGAAGAAAAACAGAAAAACAATCTCTGTAGAAGAACAACATCAGACCAGTCGAACAATTCCTCAAAACAAAACTTCAAGGAGAGAAGCATCAAGATAAAATACGAGCATCCTGTTGAGGAAAGAAGGGCAACCATGGATCACATAGAATTGCATCATCGAATATCGAAGTCCACCCAGGAAACAACGTCCGTAGGAACTTCTTTAATCCAAAATCGATTTGTTGCGGAAGACAACTCAAACTTTGAGATAAAATGAGCAACTTGGTTTCCCGATCTTGGAATAAATCGAAACTCGCAAGCTGAAAGGCTCCTAGAGATGATATTTGCCTCCCAAATCAGCGCACTTATCTCAGAAAGGTCAGGCTGTGAGCTTCGCAATTTCTTAATTACCGTGAGTGCATTGCCTTCAACAATTACATTCGAGAAGCCCATGTCCACAGCCAACTCCACTGTATGGATCGCAGCGGTTGCCTCCGCTGCAAAGCAGGAAGAGACATTAGAGTTTCTTCTAAAGCAAGCTCCTAAAACATTGCCAAAGCTGTCTAGGATAACAACCCCCGAGCTTGATTCATTTTTTCCGAAAACGAAACTTGAATCAAAATTATCTTTCACAAAATCCGGTGGAGGAGGGCGCCAATGGGAAGGCGAAGCTGGGATTTGTCCTTGGAGCCGTGAAGTAGAAGACGTAAATTCCAAACAATAGGATTTAATAAATGAAACAATCTCCTCTTTTCTTTGGTAAATGCCTTCATGCACATGTTTATTCCTTGAGAACCAAAGAGCCCAGATTGTGACCAGAATTTCAGAATGTTTTCCTTTCAGTGTTGACACAAAGCCACAGAAGCCAGTCAAAAAATGAGAAATGATTGACATGAGTGGGCCAAACATACCCCAAAAAAGACGCAACCTTACTTGCAGAAGTACAATCACGGATGACATAAATTCCATCTTTATACACATTAGAGCACCATAAACAGTTAGGATCAGAAAGCAATCTCTTATCATAAAGATTGCACCTAGTGGGAACAAAATTCTGAATGAACTTCTAGACATGGATCTTAACTTTTTTAGGACAGGCCACGTTCCACAACTATTTAAAAAATGACTCATGGTTATGGTTAGTAGAGCGGTTCTGAACTAAGAGCTTATAGCCACTTCTAACCGAATAAACTCCAGAATATTCCCCCGTCCAAGCTTGAACATCTTCTTGTAAGAAACTCGACAAAGGTATACATGAGATGGTCTTCGCCTCCCTTTCATTAAACACAGAAAAAGTAATTATGTGTTCTAAGTCCTCTATTTTCACAAAAGAGGTTCACAACCCAGATCACACTTTCCATTTCCAGGTGATTCGATTTTCTTCAAGCACTCCCCTAGTAACCAACAATCGTTCCAAATATTGATGGAAGTCCCTGATCCCACTTTCCATCGAAGCCCCATATTTAGGAGACCTTTTGCACTCCAAATACCATGCCAACTCAAAGATGGTTGGGATCTTAACCGATAACTCATAGAGTCTGAGGATGTGTAGTATTTTGCTCGATGAACTCTGTTGACTAAGCTGGATGTGTTAGAGAGTAACCGCCAACCTTGCTTAGCCAAAAGAGCGAGGTTGAACTTGGCAAGGTCCCGAAAACCAATACCACCCTCCTTTAGGGTGCTTAAGAACTCTAATTTACACCAATGGATACCTTTTTTCCGATCTGATTTCTGCCACCAAAATCTTGCCATAATGGATCCCAGTTTTTGGCATAAAGATTTTGGCAGTAAAAAACAACTCATCACAAATAATGGAATAGCTTGCGGAACGCTTTTAATAAAGATCATTTTACCACCTTGTGATAAAACTCTTGAACTCCAAGCAAGGACCCTAACTTCGAACTTATCAATCAAAGTTGAGAAATCTTGTTTAACATCTTTGATGGCAAGCCTATTTGCATCATTCACATTTGAGCTAAACAAGATGCTTGACTTGTCCAGATTAATTATCTGACCAGAGCATCTAGAATAGATACTCATAAGGTCCTTAAGAACCACTACTTCGCGATTAGTAGCTACCCCAAATATCAAGCTATCGTCAGCAAAGAAAATGTGAGTAAGTGAAGGGGCATACCTATTTAACCTCACGCCCGAAATGCTACTCTGTTGTTGCGCTTGTCTAAGTAAGGACGAAAGGCCCTCGGTACAAATGAGATAAAGTTAAGGGTTCAATGGATCACCTTGTCGAAGACCACATGAAGGCTGAAAGGGATCTCCCTCAATCCGTTAACCACAACAGAGTAAGATACAATGCTAATACAGTGAACAATAAGGGAGACCCATGATGAATCAAAACCCATTTTAGTCATCATAGCCTTGATGAAACTCCATTCCACTCTATCATACGCTTTACTCATATCCATTTTCAGGGCAAAGTAACCTTTAGTGCCCAATCTTTTTTTCTTAAATGAGTGCAACATCTCATAGGCCACAATAATGTTGTCCGAAATAAGTCTCCTCAGGAGAAACGCACTCTGAGCATCATCAATACAAAGATGCAAAACTTCTTGGAAAAGGACAACAATCATTTCTGAAACAATCTTATAAATCACGTTACACAAACTAATAGGTCGGAACTGTGACATTGAACTAGGGTCCTTGACTTTTGGGTCAAGCATTATGTGTGAGGTTCACAATGTCCATAGAGATCTCTCCCTTCAGTAGGCCAATACAAAAGTGAGTGACATCTTTACCGATGATATGCCAAAACCTTTGGAAAAAAATTACCCCCAGCCCATCTTCTCCTGTCGCCTGAAGAGGACTCATCATTTTCAAAGCTGAATACACTTCCTCAGGCTCAAAATCCTTACAAAGAGCAGCATTCATCTCAGGAGATATACCTTGATCAACCCCTGCTAAAACAAAATCAGCATCTTGAGGATCACAAGACGAAAAGGGATTCTTAAAATACTCATAAGTAATGGTTCTTAATTTAGGCTCAGACTCATGACGGACTCCATTAGCATCATCAAGGTAAGAAATGTTCCGTCATATACGATGAGTAGCACAACGGTGAAAAAAAGAAACCAATTTGACCGAGCTCTCTACTCCCAATAAAGTTTAGATTTATCAAGTTCCAAATTAAGTGCCAACCTGGAGTTAACTATATCTCCCAAGATTTCGTCAGAAGGGTCAAGATCCAAAAGCTCATCAAGTTTTTGTTGTAATTAAGAAATAGAAAATTGTTTCTTTTTGCGGATTCTCATGAACCACCTATCTAGGACAATCCTCCATTAACCATGCAGCTTCAAACCGAAAATGCCTTTGTCGAGGTCTAGAAACTGCAGGAACTATATCCAAAAGCAAAGGGCAATGGTTCAAAAATGAATGAACACGGTGATTGAGTGAAAAATGAGGAAATAGTTCCCACCATTTATCCGAAGCCACACCCTGGTCAAGTCTTACTCTGATGTTTGAAGAAGCAAGAGTCCCTTTAGACCATGCGTACCAACGACCATTAAAGCCAAGGTCTATTAGGGAACAATCCTCTAAAACATTTTTGAAGCCTACCATTTGTCTCTCGCTTTTAATTAATCCCCTTTTTTATCAGACGAAAAAAGAATCTCATTAAAATCTCCTATAACAAGCCATGGCAACCCCAGAGAATCATTAAGTCTTCTAAGTAAGTCCCAAGAAGCATTTCTTTGCCTTACCTCTGGTGCACCGTAGAACCCCGTACATCGCCAACACTTACCCTCAACATCCGTAATTAAAGCATCAATATGACGGTCAGAAAACGACTGTAACGAAATAGTAGAGCCAGCCTTCCAAACTAAGGAGAATCCTCCACTACGACCTGATAAACTTACATCCACACCATTATGAAACCCACACTTTTGTTGAACTTTTTTCATTTTTTCACTCAACAATTTGGTTTCAATTAGAAAAATCACTGATGGATTAACCTCTCTCAGCTTGCACTGGAGGCGTCTCACTGTTCGAGGATCCCCCAAATCTCGTACATTCTATCTCAAAAATTTCATAGCTCCCGAAAGACCAGAAAAGAACACCTTATCAAAAAAGAGGAAAAAACAAGTACATAGCTACAAAACACACTTAAATCCAAACAAGAATACTATTGAGACATGGGGAACTTGGGGGGAAAGGCAGAATGAAGAAAGCCCTGAGGAAGCTCGATAATGCAAAACCCTAAAAGAGAGGAGAACCCCACAAGAAAACCACAAGCACGAGCGACCCAAAGACACCGAAAAACACCAATCGACTGGATAGAAGACGATGGGTGAGGTACCAGGCCGGATCAGGAACAAAATCACGACCTAAATCACCAGCAGCAACCACCACGACGCGCCTAGAACGAAATGGGGGTTAGGGATTTCGAACGGAGCCATTTATAGCAAGTAAACGATGAAGGAAGTAAAATTAATAAATAATTTAGTTCATACTTAAACAGGCAATTTAACATAACATTCAAGATCCTAGTTTCATATTAAAACTACCTTGAAAGAAAACGTTGATTAGATTTGAAAAAATAGCCAAATGGAAAATTTACGAATTTTATGGACTAAATTTCCAATTTAAAATATTTGGGGACCACTCAAAACATTCAATTATTTACTAAACAAATTCTTAAACACATTTTCAAAACAATGAATTAAAAAATGGGGACCAAATCAAACGTCAATTGGCCAAGACATGATTTAAGTACTAAGTTATAAATTTTTCAAAATTCAAGAGATCGATCCTTTTGTACCTAAATGGATGAAAACTCATTTTAGTAGGAATTGAAACAAAAGAGATCGATCTTTTCGACACGAGATCGATCATTTATTGTTAAAAGTTCGGAACATAACATTTTGCTAAAAACTAATCAATTTAGACTTAAAATGAAAATTTGACACTTAAAAGCAAATTCAAAGTAACCTCGGCTACTTTAACATCAAAAACCATTTTATCAAACTAGAACATATCAACCACTCAAGGATTTTTAGAAAGCACTTTCAACCAAATTACCAAATTTAAGAGACATTAAAAACCTAACTAATTGAGTTCTAAAAATCCATATAAACACTTTACAACCATTTTCAATTTAACAAAAGAGATCAAACAAATTTAAGTTATATACATGAAACTAACAAAACAAAAAAAAGTTCGTATTTATACATTGATTTAGTTGTGTCGATTGTTTAAACTCTCGATGTGGTCCAAAATAAAGTTTATACAACTAGATGTTCATATAAAAAATTGCACGTTTAATTTCGAACTCAATGAAACTAAAATTCATTATTTTGTATATTACAATTTACAATCAAGGAAACATTGTAACACGGTGGACAATAATCTAGGTATGCGAGTAAATTAAGATGCATCGAAGTGCGAACAATAGCACTGAAGTGCAAGCAATGAGCATAAGTGTAACGACCCCGAAAATTGAGGTGGGTTTGGATTTAAGATGTGAGTTTGATATTTTAAATTTAAGGATTTAATTTAAAGAAGAGTAGTGATTATTTTGTGAAAGGATGGGAGACTAGGGGGTTTAAGATGCAATTTTACCGTAATGTTTTTGAAGAGGATATTTGAATTAAAGTGGTAAGAAAGGACTGAGGAAATATTAGATTTTTATATCCCTTTCTCACTTCGACTTTTCCATCTATCTTTTCTCTCTTTCTCTTTAAATTTTTATCTCTGATCTACCGAGATTCGGTCGTCCGTTGTCGACACCTCCACCGCCATTGTGTTCATCTCGTCGAGACAAGTCTGCTAGTACCAGTGGTGTCTCCATCAGAGCCTATTATGAGCTTTAGAAACTGTGTAAGGTCGTTTGGATATTTGTATAATTATCTAATTGGTTGGTTTACGTGTTGTGTTGCTTGAGTGCTTGAGATATGAATTGACATGTTCGAATGGAAATTATACTAAATGGACTAATAATTGTAAATATTTGAAAAAATGATCATTAAAAGCCGATAATTAATATTAATTGATTAAATGCGTTAGTAAACAAACCCTAATGACTTTCATAAGCTTTAGGGACCAAATAAAGTTTTGTAATACCGTAATTCAAGGAAATGGTGCGAACCCGTGTATAGGGTATCCGTACGAGCTTTGGCTGTATTGGTACACGTTTGGGGACTGTATTGGTACAGGACGACCCGTACCAGTACTTGTGGAAATCTAGGATTTCCAATAAGCAATATTTGTATCGGTACCCGTGTGAGTACCGGTACCGTATTGGTACTCGTTTTTGAGTACCGGTACCCATTGAACGAAAAAATTTATAATACTAATAAAAGATGGAAATTTACGTAGGATGATAATGAGATATTATAAGTTAATAAAGTTAATAAACGAATATGATTAATGTATACTTTCATAATGTATTAACAAGTTGGTAAACTTAAATGATGGCTTGATAATTAATGGAAACCATAGAGTTTGGTAATCATGTTAATACTTTGTGTTGTGTGGTAATTGTGTCCATGATGTGTGTTATTTGGACAATTGGTTGGTTGAGTTACCTTGTTTTATGGAATTCGGATACCCAATAAGAAAGTATTGCAACACTATGGTTAGAGATGTCGAATGTACGTTCCTGAAGCTGTGTGACACCAAGTCTCATTCAAAGATACTCGACGAGAGATTCTAAGCATAGGTGTACGTTCCTGAAGCTGTGTGGCATCAGGCCTCACCCAAAGAGTGTACGTTCCTAAAGCTGTATGGCACTGTGCCTCACTCAGAGTGTGTGTTCCCAAAGTTGTGTGGCACCGGGCCTCACTTCACGTTTATGGTTACGACTTTGTGTGCTTTTGCTCGGATGGTATAGTGTGATCTCGAGTATGGTTTGGTCTTGTGGGCCATGTATGATGATTTCTATGATGAGAGCATGTGTTTAGGTGACTCGTGGTAGCGCCACGTGTTTATTTATATCTTCTTATTGCTCGTACTAGCCTACATGCTTATGTTTATGATTAGTATGAAGTATAGTAGAGTAGATGTGTACCACTGAGCTTTGTAAGCTCAATACTCAGAATCGTTGTTTTCATGTGTAGGTTGACCGTTGGATCGTGGGATCAAGGAGCACTATCGGTATGAGATTCTAGTATGTGATGATCTTAAGAGTACGATACTTGTGTTTAGTGGGCTATGTATTAATATGACCTTACATGGAGAATTTTCTAATCCATATTTTGAAATTGTATTAATCAAATCGTATGTTCAAAAGTTTTAAATTAAATCGAAGCTCCTTGGTACCATTTTGATTATTTATCTATATTTTTAAACTATTGGCTTTAAATGTTTTAAGAAATACCTTGTTGGGTTAAACCTAGTTTGAGAAATTTTATGGTTTTTGGTTTAGGCTTGATGCCTAAATGTGACTGATAAGTGTTCAAAAGTATTATTTTTCTTACCCTTTTTACTCATATTATTGTTAGACTTAGGCTCATATTAGTTGCATAGTTAGCCATTCATGCATTAATCCATGTTTCCTTCAATCGTTGAGCTTGATTACATAACTTGGTGAATTTTTGTGGAAATAGATGCTGCTTTGGTGTGTTTTTGTGTGTGTATGTGCAGGATCACTTGCCAAAGCAATGCCGAGCTAGTTGCCAGGGCAATGCATGAAGGATATGCCGAGCTAGTTGCCATGGCATTTGTCGACAAAGACCAAAAGCAATAGGGATATCGAAATTCATGATTTTACAAGCCCAAGATGACATGGAGCAAGGCCCAAGCCCAAAGGAATTTGATTGCCATGCAGAGATTAAAGAAGAATTAAATTCCAAGAGGATAGGAGAAGTTCTAATAGGAATAAAATTATAATAAAGAATTATATTCTTTAAAGATAATTTAATTCCAACTCAAACTCCTCCTCAAAGAAGGACTTTGGCCTAGCCCTATAAATATCAAGGAGATTTCGACAATTCCAGAGGGAGAGAGCAAGAGGGAATTTCGACAACTCCAAGAGAGGAAGCAAGGGGAATTTTCGGCAAGCATCTAGGGCAAGGGATTTTCGACAAGCTTCATCTTTTCTTCCTTGTTCGATTGGGTTCATGCTAGGGATTGTTTATCTTGTGTTTCTTTGGAACCTAGCCATGAACTAAATTTACTTGGCTATGGTTATTGTGTTTTGTGGTTGTGAGAAACTATTGGTTTTTGTTTAGGTAATAAGAGTTTGCACTTTTCTATTTCAAGGTTTATTCATTCTTGATTCTTATCATTGTTTGCGAGTGAATTGGGAGAGGATCTCGTGATTTCATCCATTTATCTAATATCGGGAGAGTTAGATTCAAGAAACGAATGAATATGATCTTTATGCAATCCAATGATGGTGAAGATTAATCCGGCTTAGGAATAAGTTAAGGATTTCAACGGCTAAGAGGAGCGCAAGATTGGTTGTTGTTCACCCTTGATTCACACAGGGATGTATTATCAAGGCATGCACAAGTAGCTAGAGTTTCGACTTAGGGATAAGAAGAAACCATTGAAGAACGCTCCGCCGAACCTTGAAGTTGCTGCCCGATCGCCCAAGTAGTTGCCCAACTAGTCGCCCAAGCAACCATCAATTAGTTGCCAAGGCAACCCCGTTACAGCAAGTCGCCACGCAAACCGAGTTGCCCATGCACTCTTTTACCAAGACAATCCAATCGGCTATCACACCTCAACTCACGATAACCTAGCCTATCTCTCTCATTCGAATTCATCTTTTCTTTTACTTAATTGCTTTCTAGATTAGTTATTAGTTAAAACTTCTATAATCCTTCACTTGTGTTTTTACTTTTTACAGTGCAAGAGACTAGATTCTTGAAGTGGCACCAATCCCTGTGGAGACGATATCTTTTATACTATAACTTGCGACATGTATACTTGCACAATTACGTAGCACTTATTACGCGCAACAAGTTTTTGGCGCCGTTGCCGGGGATTGGCAATAGCGACTTTGTTTTTATTTTCTTGCATATTCTTTTTATTTTTCTTGTTTAAAATTCAAAGGGCTAACAAACTTTGGTTTTGCATTGGTATATGACCAGGGCGAGACCGACTTCACCAGAATATCCCTTTGATCCAGAAATCGAACGAACCTTACAAAGACTTAGACGAAGGATAAGAGAAGCAATGGCAAATCAAGACGGCAATATTAATCAAGATGTTCGAGCAGGAGGAGGAGTGATTCTTGCACGAAACAGAACTATTCGAGACTATCTTGAAGAAGATCTTGATGGACTCAACCCAGGAGTTGTCGCACCCGAAATTGAAGCCGACCACTTTGAGTTGAAACCGGTAATGTTTAATATGATCAACACAATAGGTCAATTTGGCGGCTCAAAGAATGGAAGATGCACGACAACATCTGAAATCTTTCCTCGAGATTTGCAACTCGTTCAAGATACACGGAGTTACCCCCGATGTCCTACGATTAAGATTATTCCCCTATTCACTGAGGGATAGGGCGAAAGCATGGCTGAATAGCATTCCTGCCGGATCCATAGCATCTTGGACTGATCTTTGTCATGATTTCCTTGCTAGATTTAATCCTACAAATTTGACTGATAAGCTTCGTAACGACATTACTTCTTTTCGGCAGGCAGATGATGAATCCATGTACGAGGCTTGGGAGCGATATAGAGAACTTCTACACAAATGCCCTCTACACGGATTCCCGGTGTGGACGCAAGTGACAATGTTTTACAATGCCGTGAATACACCAACAAGGATGATGCTAGATGCCTCGGGAAACGGCATACTCTTAGATAAGTCGCCGGAGGAAGCAATGCAAATTTTAAACAGGCTGGCCAAGAATGACTATCAATTCCCATCTACTAGAAGAGGAGGAGTTAGACGCCAAGCCACAATACATGAACTAGGATCATCAGATTCAATTTCGGCACAATTGGCCGCTTTAACCAAGATGGTCCAGAACATGCAAAAACCAAACAACACACATGAAGTCAAGGTAATGGATTCTTTTTGTGAGTTATGTGGTGATAACCATAATTCTTCTGAATGTATGCAGAATCCAGAATCCAGCTTCTATGTGGGGAATTACAATCGGGGCAACAACATGAAGTCCAATACATACAATCCAGCTTGGAAGAAGCACCCGAATTTTTCATGGAGTAATCCCAACAATGCTCTAAACCAGAACAATCAGAATGCACAAGCATCGGGATTTCAGTGAGAATATGCCACGACAACAGATGCCGCAGCAACAATCGACAACATCTAGTTCTTTGGAAAATTCTCTAAATGCTTTTATGATGAAAACTGAATCCTATATGGTGAGAATAGTAATTTCATAAAAAGAATGATGCTTTTATTAACAGGACCGAGATGAGATTGCAAAACCAAGAGGCGGCAATCAAATCATTGGAAAATCAAGTCGGACAATTTGCTCAAAATCTGAACACTAGACCACAAGGAGGTTTACCTAGCGATATCAAGTCGCAAGAGGAACGGCCATGAGCAATGTAAGGCAATCACCACCAGAAGTGGCCAACAACTTAGAGAGGTTCAAACCCGCTCGTCAAACAAAACTCCACAAAAAGATCAAGGCGAACCTAGCGGCAAAGCCTCGGATCTTTGAACCAGGAATTGCCACAAAGAACCGAAATAAACATGCCTCGGCAACCGATGACGCCTCGACTTCTTGTGATAAGCATGCCTCAGCAACCCCAGTTGATAACGCATCGGCAACTCCAGATGTCCCGGCAATGCCGTCAATCAGGTTTCAAACCAATGAAAGGATAGAAGATATCCGACTTCCACCACCATTCCCACAAAGGTTGAAGCGACAAAAGCAAGAATACCAATTCAAGAAGTTTCTTGATATCCTAAAGCAAGTCCACATCAACTTGCCATTGGTGGAAGCAATTGAACAAATGCCAAACTATGCCAAGTTTTTTAAAGACATTGTGTCCAAGAGAACAAGGCTAGGAGAGTTTGAAACAGATTTCATGACAGAGGGATGCATGGCAATGTTGCACAATCGCATGCCGCCCAAGTTGAAGGATCCGGAAGTTTCACAATACCTGTTCTATTGGAAATCACTATGTCGGGAAAGCACTATGCGACCTAGGGGCTAGCATAAACTTGATGCCTAAATCGGTTTTCGAAACTAGGAATCGGGAAGGCAAGACCTACAACAGATTATCTGCAGCTAGTCGACAGATCCTATGTGCATCCAGAGGGAAAAATTGAGGACATACTGGTAAAAGTTGATAAATTCATTTTTCCCGCTGACTTTATTGTTTTGGATTGTGAAGCAGATGGGCATGCACCTATCATTCTCGGGAGACCATTCCTAGCGACAGGGAGAACTTTGATTGATGTTGAAAAGGGAGAACTCACAATGAGGGTGAATGACCAACATGTCAAACTAAATGTATTCCAAACACTAAGGCATGCCGATGATCCAGAAGAATGCCAACTACTTCATGCCACGACAGAGTTTAACTTCGATGAGGAATTTAGTTGCCTCGGCAACTACATTGCCGAACACAAGGAACATGAGGAGTATGAAGAACCGGTCGATGAGGAACAACCAGAAGAGGCGAATTGGCTAGTCAATCGACCAGGTACATACTTTGAACCACTGGACTACTCAGGTAAGCTCGAAAAACCCTCTATCGAAAATCCACCAATTCTTGAGTTGAAACAATTGCCAGAGCAACTGAAATATGTATACTTAGGGACCGATAATACATTACCTGTAATTATTTCCTCTAAGTTACAACTGAGCAGGAAAAAAAAGCTGATCAACATGTTGAAGCTACATAAAAAGGCAATAGGGTGGACAATTGCCGACTTGAAGGGAATTAGCCCGGCGGTGTGCATGCACAAGATCTTGTTGGAAGATGATCACAAACCTTCAATTGAGGCCCAGAGGAGACTGAATCATGCCATGAAAGGGGTTGTAATGAAAGAAATCATCAAGTGGCTTGACGCCGGCATTATATACCCTATCTCCGATAGTACATGGGTAAGTCCGGTACAATGTGTACCGAAAAAGGGAGGTATAATGAGTGGTAAGCAATGAAAATAATGAACTTATCCCAACCAGATGTGTGGACCGGTTGGAGGGTTTGTATGGACTATCAAAAGCTAAACAAAGCCACTAGGAAAGATCACTTCCCATTACCCTTTATTGATCAAATGCTTGACCGTCTTGCGGGTAAACCCTTTTATTGTTTTCTTGATGGTTATTCAGGTTACAATCAGATTGCCATAGCACCGAGAAGATCAAGAAAAGACAACCTTCACATGCCCATACGGTACTTATGCCTTCCGAAGGATGCCGTTCGGATTATGTAACGCCCGACAACCTTCCAAAGATGCATGATGGCGCTCTTTTTGGACATGGTCGAAGACTTCCTTGAGATCTTCATGGATGATTTTTTGTTTTTGTAATGACTCGACGGCTGTCTCGGCAATTTAGAGAAGGTGTTGGCAAGATGCAAAGCATTTAGTCCTCAATTGGGAGAAATGCCACTTTATGGTAGATGAAGGAATAGTGCTCGCCACAAGATTTCATCCAAGGGAATTGAAGTAGACAAAGCCAAGGTGGACGTGATCGAGAGATTACCCCCACCAATTTGGTTAAAGGAATTGAAGTTTTTTCTCGGACATGTAGGTTTTTACAGGAGGTTCATTCATAATTTTTCTAAAATCACTAAACCCTTGTGTAATCTGCTTGAACAGGATAAAGTCTTGATTTTGATGATTCTTGCACCCAAGCATTCAAAACCCTAAAGAAAAAGCTTGCCTCGGCACCCATTGTCGTTCCACCAGATTGGACGCTACCTTTTGAGCTCATGTGTGATGCAAGTGATTTCGCGGTAGGAGCAGTCCTAGGCCAACGCACAGGTAAGACCTTCCATGTGATATACTACGCTAGTAAAACTCTTAACGATGCTCAAGTGAATTACACAACAACGGAGAAAGAGTTACTAGCTGTAGTTTTCGCATTTGACAAGTTCCGATCCTATTTAATTGGTACAAAGGTAATTGTTCATACGGACCATTCGGCAATCAAATACTTATTTGCTAAAAAGGATGCTAAACCTCGTTTGATTCGTTGGATATTACTTTTACAAGAATTTGATATTGAAATTAAGGACATGAAAGGAACAGAAAATCAAGTGGCCGATCACTTATCACGTTTGGAACGCAATAGGGAGGAGGACGCGGATCTAGAGATATGTGATGCATTCCCGGATGAACAAATTCTAATCGCCTCGGTAACCCTTGACGCCTCGGCAGCCCATGACGCCTCGGCAACCATGGATGCACACGCCTCGGCAATTTTGGGAGCGAACACTACGGCAAAGCACATGCCTCGGCAATACCGTACGCAGATTTAGTTAACTTCCTTGTTTGTGGTATTTTTCCTATGGCATTACTCACCAAGGGAAGAAGCGGTTTCGCCATGATGCTAAGCATTACTTTTGGGACGAGCCTCTTTTGTTTAAACAAATGCAGATCAGGTTATACGCCGATGTGTCCTCAAGAAGAGCAACAGAATGTACTCCGGCAATGCCATTCTTCACCCTATGGAGGACATTTTGGAGGAACTCGTACCGCGGCCAAAGTCTTGCAATCCGGTTTGTATTAGCCAACATTGTACAAAGATGCCCAAGACTTTTACAAGCAATGTGATCGTTGCCAGAGGACGGGCAATATCTCTAGGCGACATGAGATGCCACTCCAGAACATCATCGAGGTGGAACTGTTCGATGTATGGGGGATCGATTTTATGGGACCTTTCCTATCTTCATTCGGCAACCTCTACATCTTACTCGCCGTCGACTATGTGTCTAAATGGGTAGAGGCAGCTGCAGTTCCCAACGACGATTCCAAGACCGTTCAACGATTCCTGCAGAAAAACATATTTACACGGTTTGGGATGCCGAGAGCAATTATCAGCGACGGGGGCAAGCATTTTGACAACAGACTAATTGCCAAGATGTTGCAACACTTCGGCATATCACACAAGATCGCCACGGCATATCACCCACAAACCAACGGGCAAGCAGAAATTTCTAACCGGGAGTTGAAGGGAATACTCGAGAAAGTTGTAAATCCCTCAAGGAAGGATTGGTCATTAAGACTAGATGACGACTTTGGGCATATCGCACTGCATTCAAAACACCATTAGGTATGTCCCCTTCCAACTTGTCTATGGTAAAACATGTCATCTACCGGGTGGAAATCGAGCACAAGGCGTCTTTGGGCAATCAAGACCGTGAATATGGATTGGGAAAGTGCGGACAAAAGCGCTTGATGGATCTCAATGAGATAGAAGAATTTCGTGCACTCGCCTATAACAATGCACGAATCTACAAGGAGAAAACAAAGCGATGGCACGACAAGAAACTATTGCCACGACAATTCACGCCAGGGCAACTAGTTCTCCTATTCAATTCTCGGCTAAAACTTTTCCCGGGAAAGCTGAAATCAAGATGGTCAGGACCATTTGAAGTCGTCAAACCATTCTCCCATGGTCTTTGTGATAATCAAGTCCATCTCGACAACCATGAATTCAAAGTTAATGGACAAAGATTGAAGCACTACAATGGTGCCCATGTAGAACGTAACAAGGAAGTGGTCAACTTAGGAGATGCATGAGCATGCTCTCCTTTCAGTATTTTCTTTTTATTTTTATTTTTATTTTCATTTTTATTTTTATTTTTAGGAGATATTTTATTTTTTCTTCATTATCTTTAGTTTCAGGTTTTCTTTGTTTTCTTTTTCACAACAAGACTCACAACTACTATGCTAAGGAAATTTACTGCCAAGATCCTTGCCCCGGCAACCAATGAAGAAGATGCCGCGGCAACCTACATCGTGCCTATACAAGCTGATGCCACGGCAACCAACCCTGAAGATGCCACGACAACCAAAGCTAAAGACATCCCGACAACAAGAAAACAACCATCGCATTCAAGCAAGAGAATCAAGACACCGACCAAAAGGAAACTAATCATCTACGATGATGAACTCTCGGAGTAAGTCCTCGTATGCATTTTTATTTTTATTGTTATTTTTCGTTATTTTTATGCATGCATTGAGGACAATGCCTCACTCGAGTTTGGGGGGGATTGTTATTAGTAGTTACAATGTTTAGTTACATTCACTTAAGTATTACATTTAGGATACATAAATTGCTTGCCATGCCTTTAATTGGAACAAGAATTGCTTAGATTTGATGAATATTCAATGATGACTTTACCAATGCACTTAATTGATAGAATTATTATTCTAGGATAACAATGGAAAAACTTAGAATTTTACTATGATGCTAAATTTGATGAAACACTGTTGTGGTTTGATTGATTTAAGGAGTTCTAGTAAACTTAGGTTGATAATTAACTAATTGGGAGATTAGAATAAAAATTGGATGAAGGCTAGAGGTGCCCGAAATTGGCTCTAGCATATGCAAATTGATCACTAGAGGTGCCCGAAACTGGCTCTAGGAGGCGTTAAATTTTTTTTAACTAGAGGTGCCCGAAACCGGCTCTAGTCGATTAAATTAACTTAAGAAAACTAAAAATAAAACACTAGAGGTGCCCGAAATTGGCTCTAGTTAAAACATGTTAAAAAAGAACCCAATGAAGTAATTTGAAAACCTATTGTTTGCATAGAATCCGAAAAATCAACTTGTACACAACTCCGCACACACTCACAAGCATTATAGTTTGATTCCGAGTAACTCCTCAGTTTTCTGAAAAATAAAAAGCCAATCATACTTTGTGCCCCGGTTCAGAGAATTGAAATCAAGTTCAAAGCTAAGTTTGTGAAAATTTGAAGTCTTGGCAGGTAATTATGAGTTTGCATTGCTTGAGGACAAGCAATAGTTCGAGTTTGGGGGTGTGATAAGTGTTCAAAAGTACTATTTTTCTTACCCTTTTTACTCATATTATTGTTAGACTTAGGCTCATATTAGTTGCATAGTTAGCCATTCATGCATTAATCCATGTTTCCTTCAATCGTTGAGCTTGATTACATAACTTGGTGAATTTTTGTGGAAATAGATGCTGCTTTGGTGTGTTTTTTTGTGTGTATGCAGGATCACTTGCCAAAGCAATGCCGAGCTAGTTGCCGAGCAATGCATGAAGGATATGCCGAAAGCTAGTTGCCATGGCATTTGTCGACAAAGACCAAAAGCAATAGGGATATCGAAATTCATGATTTTACAAGCCCAAGATGACATGGAGCAAGGCCCAAGCCCAAAGGAATTTGATTGCCATGCAGAGATTAAAGAAGAATTAAATTCCAAGAGGATATGAGAAGTTCTAATAGGAATAAAATTATAATAAAGAATTATATTCTTTAAAGATAATTTAATTCCAACTCAAACTCCTCCTCAAAGAAGGACTTTGGCCTAGCCCTATAAATATCAAGGAGATTTCGACAATTCCAGAGGGAGAGAGCAAGAGGGAATTTCGACAACTCCAAGAGAGGAAGCAAGGGGAATTTTCGGCAAGCATCTAGGGCAAGGGCTTTTCGACAAGCTTCATCTTTTCTTCCTTGTTCGATTGGGTTCATGCTAGGGATTGTTTATCTTGTGTTTCTTTGGAACCTAGCCATGAACTAAATTTACTTGGCTATGGTTATTGTGTTTTGTGGTTGTGAGAAACTATTGGTTTTTGTTTAGGTAATAAGAGTTTGCACTTTTCTATTTCAAGGTTTATTCATTCTTGATTCTTATCATTGTTTGCGAGTGAATTGGGAGAGAATCTCGTGATTTCATCCATTTATCTAATATCGGGAGAGTTAGATTCAAGAAACGAATGAATATGATCTTTATGCAATCCAATGATGGTGAAGATTAATTCGGCTTAGGAATAAGTTAAGGATTTCAACGGCTAAGAGGAGCGCAAGATTGGTTGTTGTTCACCCTTGATTCACACAGGGATGTATTATCAAGGCATGCACAAGTAGCTAGAGTTTCGACTTAGGGATAAGAAGAAACCATTGAAGAACGCTCCGCCGAACCTTGAAGTTGCTGCCTGATCGCCCAAGTAGTTGCCCAACTAGTCGCCCAAGCAACCATCAATTAGTTGCCAAGGCAACCCCGTTGTGCAAGTCGCCACGGCAACTGAGTTGCCCATGCACTCTTTTACCAAGACAATCCAATCGGCTATCACACCTCAACTCACGATAACCTAGCCTATCTCTCTCATTCGAATTCATCTTTTCTTTTACTTAATTGCTTTCTAGATTAGTTATTAGTTAAAACTTCTATAATCCTTCACTTGTGTTTTTACTTTTTACAGTGCAAGAGACTAGATTCTTGAAGTGGCACCAATCCCTGTGGAGACGATATCTTTTATACTATAACTTGCGACGTGTATACTTGCACAATTGCGTAGCACTTATTACGCGCAGCAGTGACATTCGGGTCGGGGGTGTTACATCAATGGTATCAGAGCTTACGTGTAGCCGATTCTAGGAAACCCTGAGGTGGTAGAGGTGTTTTAGTAAGGTGTCTAGTGAATACAAGTCCTTAAATTAAGTTCGTACTCCTTAAGACTGGAATCTTGAAGGTTTGCCGAATGTTGCGACGCTAAGATGGTTGCGATCATGGCCGAGAGGGTCGAGTTAAGTGTTGGGCCGCTCATAGGAGCAATTTCGGGGGGCGAGGTCGCACCGGATTGTTGAGATGCAAGCTAGTTGAATGATGTTGGAGTTGAGGATGTATCCTCCTCCCGTTAACTGAATGGTATCTTCATTGCGTGTTGTAGATGTTCCGAAGCCTTCAGATATGTTATGAGAGTTGTGGCCAAGAACCTTCATCGTTATGCGTAAATAATGTTTATGTTGCAGATATGGATAAACCTCTCCTAAAATCAGTCAGTGGATGCACGTTGGTTGGAGGACCTTTTGTTCGCTTAAAGGGAGTCTTGTTGATATTCGAGAAGTATCATTACCCTTTTCAAGGGCTTTTCTTGGAGATAGTGGATTCAGGATCCACTAGCTCATTAAAGTGTGGCTGAAGTTAGACATTCTACAGTTTTGAGAGAGAGCTACCTTCTTGGGAGTTGTTGCACCTTGGAAATTACTTTGGTTGATCATGCACGACGCAAGCATGTAATGTCGAGAGTTGTACTCGAGGCTTTGAGGAAATTTAACCTTTGGTAAGGAGAATTTTGGACCGTTACCCTTCTACCGTTATTTTCATAGTGGCCGTTTTGAGAATGACACAACATGGTTATGAGAAATGTTTGATCATTCGATAGATGCTAATGTGTACAGTTTGATGCTAGGGGGCTTTCAAACTGTCAGAGTGTTTGTTTATGCTTCTTGGAGGAGCCGTTAAGACTTTTTCTTTGTCAAGAACATGAGTAAGTGTTGAGGTAAAGTTGATTTGGACGTCGGTGTGCATCGCCTTTGTTAGAGGACACTAACCTAGTTGAGAGAGTCAAGGATTCAGTTCCAAAGGTGCAACTTAGGCGAGGATTCTTTTGTCTGAGTGTTTCATCCAAGGAAGAATCAGGCTTGTACACTAGCAAGAAGTTGATTCGTTGAGGTGATGTTTAAACCATTGATAGCTTGTTAAGTAACAGTGAGGGACTGTTACGTGTCTCATAAGGTGGATGACTCGTTTATTCAATTGTGAAGTACCCGTGTGTTTTTCCTGGATTGGTTCAAGAATAAGATGGTTTCGGTTAAAATGTTAAAGGCTTGTAATTTTGAAGTGAATTTTGGAATTAAGATTTCTCTATTTAAGTGTGTCGTGGTAATAGTTAATGCCTGCAATGATGTTTGAGGTGTTTCAGCTATGATAAGGTAGGGGCCACCATATTGTCTCTTGATGGTTTCAGTTAAAGTGTTAAAGGCTTGTAATTTTGAAATGAATTTTTGATTGAAGATTTCTCTCTTTAAGTGTGTCGTGGTAATAGTTGATGTCTGCAATGATGCTTTGCCTGACACGTAGAAATGTATAAGGAATATGGAAAGATAAGCGTTAGCAAGATAATTACCTTAATGACCTTGTGTGTGAGAAACGTTAATTACCATGCAATCAGTTAAGGAAGCAATGGTTTGAGACTTCCTAAATGCTTTTGGTTGTATCACAGTTTCCTTGAGGCAAGCCGAGGAACGTTGGTGTAGATTCGAGTTACATGAGATCATTTTGTTATGATAGTGGTGCTGACTCGATTAAAGTCGAGTAAGATCTAGAGACCTTCGATGATGTTTTTTTGGTTTTTTTAAGGCTGTATTTTTGTGCTAAAAAAAGAAATATTGTGTTCACCTCAATAGCATGAAATTTTGGGTGCTTGATCTTTAAAGAACTTGAGATTTGGACAACGACGTGACTCGAAGTAATTAAGAGCTATTGATCGTGTGTGATCGATCATCGCCTAAGTAAAATGAACTTGATAAGTGATATATTGTACGAATTTAGTTCGAGTTAAAGTATCATGCTACCTATGTGGGGCGATCAAAAAGCCTAAAAGTCATTCTCATCATACCTTTTCCTAAGCCCCATTACAACCAAATTCAAAGACCTTTTGATCTTGTAATTCGGCCCAACTAGTGGTGGAGATGTGATGTATTTGCAAGCCTATGGTAAGACTCTTTTACATGCTTTGACTTGAGTGTTGTTGTCCCTTAAACACCTTGAGCGAATTGAGTGAATCCTTTGTGAGTGTGTTAATTTTATTCCATCTTTGACTTCATGATAATTAATTAGGTGATTATTTGCTTGTGCTAAATTGCAATCATTAACTTACTACTTCTCTTATCCTTTCTATTTACCAAAAGGACCCTAGGTTTTGAGTTTCAATATGCTTGAGGACAAGCATAATCCAAGTGTGGGGGTATATGATAAGTCTAATATTTGCATATTTTTTTACATATATATACCTATATTTTAGTGTTCTATTCCAACTATAAATCTATGTTTTAACAAGTGTTTGATTTTTGTAGGGATTTTGATAGATAAAGGATAATACATGCTTAAAAATGAAGTTTCAGTTAGTTTTGGATTTTAAGGAGCACTTAACATAAGAAGAGGAATTCTACTTCAAGTTGAACTTTTATGTTTTATATTATATTTGGAGTAGGATAGAGTTTGAAATTAAATCTTATTGTAATTTCTTCTCCTAGTTGATGTAAATGACCTCTATTATAAATAAGGCCATGAGGAGAAGAGAAATCATTCATCCCATAATTCTCATTGTTCTCTTCTTTGTTTCCCTTCTCTATGAGTTGCTAAACTCTTTTTCTAGTTAAGGTTTAGGTTCAAGGTTATTAATAAAAGTTTTTAGTGAGATTTCTTGTTCTTCATCTTCTTCATCTATTTCAAGTATTTTTATATCTTATGGGCTTATTCAACACATATATATTGGATTATATATATACGAAAACCAATCAAGGCATCCTTGATACAAGTGGTAAGTAACCAAGCAACGGGTTAGAAGGTATGAATTCATATTCTTGATAAGTTAACGGATTAGTGTTTTGATAGTTTATATGCATTGGGTCTCTTAATTCAGTAAAGCTATTTGATAGGTTTTAATTCTAAGTGGATTATCTAAGGATTTTAATCTTGATAATAAGAGTTATTCATTTATGGATTATTAAGTGATTATCTACTAAGTAAGAGAGATTGAGTTTAATTGTGGATTATCAATTAACCTATAACCAAGCTATTTGAGATTGATGCAGATTTATCTTTCGTGAAGTTCGATGATCTAAATCCTTGATTTAATATTCCAAGTTCTACCTTGATTAGAGTTCCAAATTATATTGAATTCATTTTTACTTAAATTATTTTCTTCAACTCAAACACAAAACCCCATTTTACTTTCATTACTTGTGAGCTTAATCTCTTAACCGCTCTCTGTGGGATCGACCTTACTTGCCGCTACTACAAATCCAAAGAACAAGTAGGTATTATTTTTTGATGAATTCGACACCCAGCAAGCCTCCTTAGTTTTACGGGGCCAACTACTCCTATTGGAAGAATAGGATGATGTACTTTATGAGATCCAAAGATTATCATCTTTAGGACATTGTTCTTGATGGCCCGTTCGTTCCATAAAGAAGCAAGCATAATGAAGTGTAGATGATCGCAAGAAGATGGAGTTAAATGCGAAGGCCTTGCCATTATCTTTTGTGCACTTGGCTCGGAAGAATATACCAAATGCCAAAGAGATTTGGGACAAGCTTGAAGTCACTCATGAAGGAACAAATGAAGTAAATGAGACCAAGATTTGTCTTCTCAACCTTGAGTATGAGAACTTCAAGATGAACCCATAAGAAGACATCAAAGCTATGTCTGATTGATTCTCCACTATTGTGAATGAACTCAAAGGCTATAGAGAAGTGATTTTGGAGGACACGCTTGCGAGTAAGTTGATTTACCCACTTCTCGACTTAAGGGATTCCAAGAAGACCGCCATCATAAAAGCAAAGAATTTGAAGAAGCTCAAGCTTGATGAGCTTATGGGATCTTTGCTCACCCATGAGTTGGTGATGTCCAAAGGGAAGAAGAAGATTATAGAGCAAGGCATTGAAGACTTAAATTTTGTTGCTCTCAAATCCTCATCAATAATTCAAGGAGAATCAAGTGAAGAGGAGAGTGAAGATGAAGAAGAAGAGATAGTCAGGCTCTTCAAGAAATTCACTTGATTCATGAAGTGCCATAAGGAAGAATTAAGGTGTGGATCAAAAATGAAAAGAGGTATCCCATCATATGCTTTGAATGAAAAAAGCTGGGAGCATACCAAGTACGATTGCCCTCGTTTCAACAAAAGGGATTAAGCCATAAGAAGAAGGCATTTGTGTCTACATAGAGTGATGAAGAAGACTCCATCGATAATGAGGTAGCTTATCTATGTCTCATGGCCATCTATGATTTTGATATAACTCAAATGAAAATTGTTTTTGGACTTAAACTAATTTGCAAAAATATTTCAAAAGTCCAGTAACTTGAAAAATATGTGTGAAAGGTTTTCAAAAGGTTTTTGACATGTTTAAAATTATTTTAAATAACCAAAGTGTCAAAAACATGCCGTGAGTATCAATACCTTTTCTCAGGTATCGATACCTGGTTAGCCATATCGAAACTCATTTTACCCGTATCAATACGCCTCTTTGTTTTCCCAAAACTTTATTTTCTAGTAGCCAAAATGAGTATCGATACGGCTTAGCCCGGACTGATACGAAAGGGTGAGTACCGATACACATTTATCATGTACCAATACCAAATGTAAAATTTCATAACGACTTTTTCTGTTTTGAGGCAGGTATCAATACTTGAAGCCCGAGTACCGATACAGCCTGCACTAGACTGCATTTAATATTGGAAATAAAGTCCCCAACGGCTCTTAACAACCCCCAACAGCTAGAAACAGTCATGAAGCCATTAGAGGGTTTAAAAGACCTCTCCAAGCATCCATGGAACAACAAGAAACATATTGCCAACATTCATGATTGAGAAATCTTGTTTTGAGCTAAAATTGTCATATTTCTTGTAGAAAAACACTAGTGAGCCAAATTGTCATATTTGCTCAAGTAAGTGTTTAGGATTTTGGGTGAGAGCTTATTTGTGCAAACACATTTTCCTAGTGAGGTTTTCTTTGTTTGCTAATTTGTAGTCTCTTGTAAAAGAGTGTTTCTAGACTTTGGGGTATAAGTCTAGGTTTGCGAGGGTTATATCTTTGATCCCGGAAAAAGAAAAGACAAATTAGTAAATTTGTAGAAAATCCTTAGTGTGGATTGTAATACCCTAACTTTGTCTAGGTACCCTAATATATAGTTTCTCTATAAATAAAACCCAAAAAATATATAGTAAATAAAGAGCCCAATAAATAAAAATATATCTAAAAAATATTAAAAATCCATTACATAAATGTCCAAATACTCTTTACAATACTAAAGCCCAAGAAAGGCCTAAATCCTAAATCTGATACAATTCCTTAACCCAACAAACACAAATACACAGCCAAAGAAACACAAATTTCCCGCCCAAACTTGTGCCCAAATGGACACGTGTCAGTCATCCATTGGACCATTCAACCATTACATGGATTGAGCCCCGTTACTGATGTCATCACTGGCAACCTTATAAATAGGGAGAGAGAAAAAATAGTCAGAATTAATAACCATCATAATTGCTTTCCAAAATAATAATAATATAATAAAAAAAGAAAGAGAGAGAAAGGGCATTTCGGGAATTTACCTACCCAGGAGTTAAATCGCTGGGAAATTGAGAAGTTGTCAGAGAAGCTCGTCCGTCACCGTGAAGCAGAACCGTCACCGGAGATATAGATCGTCGCCAGAGAGATTAGAACTTCGATTTTCACCGCCAATGAGGTAAATTTCTTTCAGATCTCATTACCTGCAAAAATAAACATATAAAAATTAGTTTCAAAGCTAAAACAATAAAAAACAGTGAAGGAAAAATATAAGTGGTTGTCGGAGTTGGTGTTTGAGTGACCGGGGATGTTTCGAACACGACAAAGTTGAAGGGCTTCGGGTAGTTTAGGCCGGGGAAGAAGGTAAGCTCTGTTGAGCCGATTAGACCTAGGTGAAATCGGAGTTAAAATTAGAGTTTTTAAGGGTTTTTATGGTTGCCGGAAATCACTCAACGATGACTAAAAATCGTTTTACGGCCGCCGAAGCTAGATTAGAGGTGGTCGGTTTTTAGGACAATGGCCGATGAATGGCTAAAGGTCATCGGAGAAGGGCGATTGAGGATCCAACGGTGGAGTAGGTGGCGGAGACACGTCGTGTTCTTAGTGTTCATCGTTGTTCTTGATGAACATTGAAGAACACCAAGCAAAATGTGGTGTTATGATCCATTTGGATCAGTTTTCTGGGTATTTTGCATTTATTTGAGAGATAATTAGAGAGAGGGAGAATGAAGAGAGAGAGTGGGCTGAGAGAAAATGAAGTAAAGGGTCAGAATTTTGGGAAAATAGGGGTTTATATACTCGTCGCCAAACGACGTCGTTTAAGAGCCAGGTCAAGGAGATCCGCGTATCTGAACTCAGGTCGGGTCTTAGTCCCGCGCCCTTTTATTCGGGTTCTCTTGATTTTTTCTTCCAATTTGTAAACATTTCAATTTAGTCATCATTATCTTGTAATTTGGCTCTCAATTTTAATAGAAGTTCGATTTGATCCTAATTGCGGTTTTAATTATTGTATGTTGCATGATTTTAAATTTCAAACATGTAGTATATTTGTTAGGAGATTTTAATCACTTAGTATAATTAATTAGGGCCTTTTAAGTGTAGGTTCTTGAATTGAATTTAATTAATTCAAATAGGGAGAAAATTGTAGAAAATAAATGAATATTAAATGGACACTTTAATGTCCTAAGTTGATTAGTGTCACATTGCAATGTGATGTTAATCAAGAGGGTATTTTAGTGGAATATTTAATCATTTGAGCTTAGAATATTGTAATTACACATAGATATTTTAATTAAAATAAAATTAGGATAAGATTTAAAGTAGTTAATGTCACTAAATGATTAGGAATATTGTTGATTTAAGGCCTAATTAGTGCTCAATTATCTAGGTGTTATCACATAAACCCAAAACTCGATAATATTCATAGTTTTAATTAATTAATTAATTAAAGCCCTAATTAGGTTTAAACTCAAAATTGACAAGAAAATAAATGGACATGCATTAAAAACCTTTTGTGTTGAGATACATTTTTGAATATAAATTGAAGTATCCTAAAATAACTGGATGGTTCAAAACTTATATTCGTATAAGAATGTATTTTCTTACAAAAGGATATCTCCATTTGAAATGAAATTCAATTAACGATTAAAGATTTAATTAAATTCAAATTATTGCTCAAAATGCCACGTGAAATTAATAAGGTACTGGTAACGGGCGTTTGTGGGGGTGCTAATCCTTCCCTACACGTAACCGACTCCAGAACCCAAATCGTTTTAAAATGAATCTCTGGTTGTTTTTATGGTGTCTAGTCTACCAAAGTGACCGGTGGCAACTCCAAATTAGTTTTCAAAATTAAATAAAGGATTTAATATAGAAGAACCCTAATTTTCAAGATTTAATAAATTAAAATGAATAAAAACTCGATTTTCGAAAGAATCAATCGTCAGACTATTTTTCCACACTTCGGTTTTAAAAATGGTCGTGACAGCTTGGCGACTCTACTAGGGATGAACTAAAGAGTCATGCCTAAGTAATTAATTTCACGTTGCATTTTGGCATTTTAGAGTGATAATTTGAATTTAATTTCTTCAAATGATTATTGATTGGATTTTTAGGAAGAATGGAGGTTGTTTTTATTGTGTGATATATCTGTCATTCATGCATAGCCTTCTACCCGAGCTTTCACCCTTAAGTGGGAACGGGACATTATCGTACGTTGAGTTATTCAGCTTCGTGATCGAATTTTTGTCTCTCGTCTGGTATACTAACCTAACACACTGTGAGGTCTACGCCTCCGATGTAAGGGACCTATACCACCGAATCAATGTCTTGCTGTCGCAGTAGACAGTAACGACAGTTCGGGAACCCAGAGTCTAGAACAACACCCTTATGCTAAATATTAGAAACCCATCACACTAGAGCTAGACAGGGACCTAGGACAGGTGCTGCCGGTTTAAATACTATTTTCTGGTTATTTTTTTGGCTTATTATAAATTGTTTTATTTATCAGCAATTTAATTGTTGCTTACATAATTAATTTATCATGCTGACTCGTATCCTTTTGTTTTTTTTTTTGCATTTTTGCACCGCATCTTCATTATATAGAAGAGGTATTGATTCAAAAGTGGCCATCATTAGAAGACAATCATGAAAGATAAAGGGTTTTGTAATCTGATAGAAGAGACTACAAATATGGGGCAGTGTCCGGGACAAGTCACAGAAAAATTGAGGGGTAGTTCATCCAAGAGTCATACATCCGATTATGTTGGTGTTGATGCTGGCAAGAATGAGATGCAAGAACTAAAAAGACAAATGGCTGAGATGATGACTGCTATGACCAAAGAAAAAGGGTACACTGAAATGAAAAAAGAGCCGAACGAAAACCGTAACATGTATAAACGACTAGGTCCGAGCATCGTTACAATTCACATCAATAAACCAACTGGAGGTGTAAGTAGGTTAAACTCCAAGAATGTGATGAAAGGCCAGGAAGAAGCCCAAATAGAAGATAGTGGAAGATCTTTTAATCCAATTCTGATGTCATATACGGAGCTGCTTGATGTACTTTTGGAGAAGAATCTTGTAGTTCGAGTTCCGTCCATGCCCAAAATATTTTCTTATCCCAAGGATTATGAGGCAATATGTGACTATCATCAGGGAAGTTTAAGCCATACTATTGAAAACTGCAAAGCTCTGAAGATCAAAGTTGAGAATCTCATTAGGGGAGATATGTTGAGTTTTGAAGATGGAAAACCCAAATTCCCTAAAGACCTGAACATTAACAAAATACCTAGAGACGCAAAAGTGAAGGAAAGCTCAAGCCCATTGAAGCCAATTAACTGTCTAGGACAAAGTTCAGATTCCTCAGAAGACAAGAAATCATAAATTTCATTTTGACCCAATCTCTATTTCATACAAGGAGCTTTACTCTCAATTACTGAAAGCTAGATTTGTGACCCCATAATTTGTCACACCTTTGCAACCACCGTATCCAAAATGGTATGATACCAAGGTTCACTGTGAATTTCATGGTGGAACTCAAGGGCATTCTATTAAAAATTGTATCGCCTTCAAACACCGAGTCCAAGTTCTTTTGGAGCATGGAAAATGGAAGTTTGAAACCAAAATTCAGTTTGATTCAACGGTTGAATGGGAGATTCGAGATAAAAATACCCAAGGGACGGGGCATCAGTTCGAATATGAGATTCAAACGAGCAAGTTAAGGCAAGAGAGAGACAGTTTGAATGAGGAGCTAAAAATCTTGCAATTCAGTCATCAAGAAATTTGTTCGATACTCAAGAATACTGGTTTGGGTGTGACTCTAGAACAATTGAAAAAAAGAATTAAGGAACTGAAGTATGAAGCTGAATACTGGAAAAGAAGCTCTGAGGCAAGTGAAGATCGAGCTACTGCACTCTCGTGTGATCTGCAGGTAATGGAAATTCAATGCAACACTGTCATGAGTGGTCTAAGAGTTACGAAGCTAAATGTGAGATGATAAAAATGTACATGCAGATGTATAAGGATGCCATTATCAAGCTGAATGACAGTCAAGCTAAAAATGAAAAACTAAAGAAGAAGGTAGATGAATACCACAATCTTATGCTAATGTACAAAGATCTTGTTGATGATGTCAAGAGAGACTGTCAATAATGTGAGGAGAAGCAATATGCCCAATCTCAAAGATCGAGAATAAGGATACGAGAAAGAGACAATGACATGAAAGCTGTTGTTACTCAAACACGAGAAGTAGCTCAACAAGTGGCAGACCTAGCTGGTGTAGTAATGGCACTGAGTCAGAATATTGAACCAGCATTACATCACGTATGGAAGCTGATTTGGCTTTTAGAGGAAGTTAGGAAGTTGGGAGTTAAAGCTCCCCAATATTTGTAGAATTTGATATCTAATGTATTGAATCCTTTTATTTCAATAAAAGTTGTTCTATGATAATCACTTTCAAAATCAATACTTTTTGCATTCATGCATACGTGCAATGCATAGTTATTAACATAACATTATCATCCAACAGCATTGTATAACATTATCATTGCATCAACATTCATGATATGAAGCGATCAAGGTTTCGATGACAGTAATCTAGGGATCAATGGAAGTTTAGAAATCTATTATCATGGATGAAGACATAGAAGGAATTGAACAAGCTCAGGAAGTGTTGCAAGAATAGATGACCAAGCATCAGCAAAATGTGAAGAACCATGTTTCTACATCATATTTGACAATTTATCTCGGGGCATCTAACCTGAATGCTTAGAGAGATTTTGTGAATCCAATCATCCCAAAACCAAGACTTGAGCAGTTGAAAGATAAATGTGCAAGACTTGAGGAAGATATTAAGGGAGGGAAAGGAGTTGATGATCTCAAATTTGATGCAAGAGAATTTTGCTTAGTTCCTGATCTGGTTATTCTGCCTAAATTCAAGGTCCCCAATTTCGAGAAGTATGATGGTTGAAATTTTCCTAGAATCCACTTGGCAATGTTCTGTAGAAAAATGGAAGGACATTTGGAAGACGATAAATTGTTGATCCATTGTTTTCATCATAGCCTGGTTGGACCTGATGCAGTGTGGTACAACAGATTAAGTCAAGAACAGATTCGATCATGGGTCGATTTGGCCAAGGTATTGTTGGGGCAATACAAATATGTTATAGACCTGGCTCCAAAACGCTAGCTTCTGTAGAATATGAGTATGAAAGTCAGTGAAAGCTTTAAAGATTATGCATTGAGGTGGCGAGGAATAGCAGCCCAAGTAAAATCTCATATGATAGAGGAAGAAATATCTCTCATGTTTCATCAAACACTTCCATCTCCTTTCTTCGAGAGAATGCTTGTGAATTCAAGGAACAATTCAGCAATCTTGTGGCAATTGGAGAAGCAATAGAGATAGGGACCTGACAAGGGAAAATTGAATCAAGATTTGGAGATTATGCTGATCGGGAAGTGAAGCAAGAGAAGAGGTGAATGAATGTGATGTTAACAATTCCAGAATCGTAAGAGGAAAAGGCCAGCCAATTTATTAGAATGACCATATAAAATTCCTCGAGCAAGTGCAAATCTGGAGATCCTTGGCGTATCAATTTCAGACTTATTTCCTCACCTTGTTGAAGGACAACATATCACTCCAAGGCTAATGAAGGTGGTGCCAAAGCCATCTGCCCATAGCTATGATCCAGACAGTGTTTGTGACTTTCACATGGGGGCACCAGGACATGCCACCAAGAAGTGTAAGCCTTTAATGGAAGAAATCAAGAAGCTAGTTAGTAATAGAATCTTGACACGAGAACTAGTTCAACAATGGCAAGGAGTGGGGCAATCTGTTATACCAACTAAAGAATCAGAAGGCCAAAATGAATGTTTCCAAGACTGCCTGGAATTTTGAGAAGTTTGTCTTGACCATGACTCCGCATCATGTGGTTATAATCTACAAGAACCATTTTTGAAGAAATACATAGAAATAATTATGCTACTCTTGGTCCGAAAGTAGTAGAATTCATTTTCTAAGGGCATATGTCTTGTTTGCTGGTTTTATTTCAATGGAAGGATATTTTTGAAATATATAAATATATGTATATCTCTTCTTACCCTTGTAGGCCTTTGGATACCAATTGCAAGATGTAATATTGATTCCAATACGAAGAATGATTGGTTGTTGTGAAGACAATGAAGTGAAATTTATTTTGGCCTACTTTGGTCAGTAAAGCAAGAAAAGGCAGATCGTTACTCCATTGATGATGTTCGATGACAAATCTTTGAAATTCATAAACAGTGAAGTGGACTAGATGATTTTAACCAAGTAGGGTTGCTTGAAATTGAAGTTCTAAGCGTAGCCTTTTATACCGTAAAAGACACAATAAAAATAAAGAGAAGAAAATGAGAGAAAAAGTGAAGAAAAGAAAAAAGTGAGAAAAGAAAAAAGAAAAAAAAGAGAAATAGAAAAAAAGAAAGAAAAAGAAAAGAAAATGAGTGAGAAATAAAATGAGAAGAAAAGAGAGAAAATGAGAAATGAGAAAAATGGAAGGGGTGAGGCAATGAACTATTGAATAAATAAGTCTCGGAGCATCCTGATGGGGCTATGGGGGATGTCGACAAATCTAATAAGGAGCTATGCTCCACCTGTCCAATGCCCAAGCGTCAGAGATGTATCTTTGAATGCATGTGTATAATAATATAATAATAAGTACTAATAACAGTTAAAAGCACACACATGCACTCATAGAATTCTATTCTTAGAATGATATTTTTGCACTATACTGGTTAAACAAGTCCGGGAAGCTTGAACACACTTATGAATGGAAAAAGAATGAAGAGAAAAGAAAAAGTGTCGTTTCTGACTGAATCGAGCAATGCGGTAATCATAGGGTGTGAACCGAGTGTTATGAAAGAAATTTCATAACTTCAGAAATCGACACACCATTCAAAAGTTATGTTACCCATGGAAGGGTTGAATCTAAGCCGCTCTTGCACTTGATATCTAGGACATCCTATTCTTTTTATATATATATTTGAATCACGATTTTCCAAATCTTGTAAAGTATCCATCATTGAAATGTTGATCAACAAATTGTATTTTTTTACAAGTAAAAATTCCTTTGTATTTCTTTAGAGATAAACTTTAAAAATGCAAGTAATTGATCTAACATGGTGAGGATATAGGAGAGCCTGGAGCAATATTTGGTCAATGGGGCAACATGATCCTTCATATGGTGAAATTTAACACTCGTGGATATTGAAGAAGAGTGTATAAAACGAAGATAGTGTTGAATCCCACGTCAGCAAGTACATAGAAATGCAATAATGATGAAGCATTGGATCAAATTATAGATGATTACAATATCCTTGATGAGAATTGGAACCCAAAGGATCTCCAGACAATGTACAACCTAGAACTGTTATTGACAACAAAGTTTATCACCTGAAGAACAATGATTTTTCATTTCTGCACTTATACCGAGATGATTGGAACCACAAGGCCAACACATTATCATGTACTCTTAGATCAATTTGGTTTTTCAGTTGATGACCTGCATGAGCTTGCCTATCATCTGTCCTATATTAATCAAATGAACACTATTGCTATCTCTGTCGTTGATTCTATTTGCTACACTCACTTAGCAACATCTCAGTTGGACCGTTTATGAAGTTTGTGGATGTTTCTGAAACCTTGTCGAGCCATAGTAACGTTACTACACCTGAAGTCATTATCATCCCTCATATTCCCATATTGAATAAGGATGTTCGTAACTCCATGTTTATTGGGAAAAGAAATTTGAACAAATATTTTGAGGCTCTTAGATTTGGTGAAACTTTAACAATATTCAAGATGACGTGGTCGACTTGATCAAGGATCGCTCAAAAAAAAGAAAAAGAAAGAAAGAAAAAGAAAGAAGAAGAAGAAGAAGATTTTCTTGTATTCCTTAAGAGTTAAAAAAACAAATGATCGACCTGACATGATGAAGACATGGTTGAACATGGGGCATTCATCTGTAGTCTGCGGTTCTCTGACCAGAAAGAAGAATCACCTATCAGAGGCCATGGTAATGAAAATGACAATAATTCATATATCATAAAGTTTAGGGACCTAAAGCAAGTTTCTACCACATAGCTTTGGTTGGCATTGAAACTAAAGAATGAACTCGATAAAGTTCGAGGACTAGAGGATAGTCTAGGGACTTGAGACATCTGCTTGCCCTAAATGATGAAAATGGGCAAATTTTACATGATGAGACAAGAAAACAAAGAGATCAGTGGGGCATCATGTTACATAAGAGTCTAAATCAAAATAGACAAGAAGGGAAGCAGAGCTTGAAAGAGTTCGACCATTAAAGAAGTCAAAATTTGGTCAAGAAGAACAAGAGCTCAACAATAAATTCTTGGGGCAAATTTTGTTGGAGCAGGAAGAAAAGAAGAGCTTAAGACGAAAGTCAAGAAGACTAAGCTAAGTCAGAACTGAAAAGAGCAGTCTCAAGAGATGAAATACCTTTGTAACAGAAGTAGAAAACTTAACAAAAAGACAAAGAAGACCAGAACTCATCCGAGTGGTCCTCAGTTTTCATAATTCATGCATCATATAGTAGGGCATCCGTAAGATAGGAGCATACTAACGCATGCATTCAATGCATTTGTACATATTTCGTCAGGAATTTATAAGATCCAGTAAAGGACAAAACAAGGATTTCAATCTACAACTTCAAAGATTAAAGAAGTAATTCAGTAAAGATCCAGTAAAAAACAAGACATCAACCTATCAGAAGAGGCAGATTGCAAAAAGACATCAACCCGTCAGAAGAGGTAAATTTCAGTAAGACATCAACCCGTCAGAAGAGGTGGATTTCAGAAAGATACCAACCCGTTTGAAGAAACAGATCTTGGTAAGAACTTTTCAATTGTCTGCACAAGATAGAAAGTGTAGTGCAATCTTAAATCCTTCAGGTTATTAGTAAGTCCTTCGGGCATGATGTTAAGTCCTTCGGGCCATCACCTTCGGGAGTGATGATTGTATGCATAAGACAAAATGCATTGCAATTTTAAATTCTTCGAGTCATCAGTAAGTCCTTCGGGCATGGTGTTAAGTCTTTAGGGTCGTCACCTTCGGGAGTGACGAGGATATTCAATTGTTTGCACAAGACAAATAATGCATTACAATTCTAAAGCCTTCGGGTCATCAGTAAATCCTTTGGGTATGATGTTAAGTCTTTTGGGCCATCACCTTCGGGAGTGAGATTGTATGCATTAGACAGAAAATGCATTACAATTTTAAATCCTTCGGGTCATCAGTAAGTCTTTCGGGCATGATGTTAAGTCCTTCGGGCCGACACCTTCGGAAATGATGAGAACCTTTTGGATGGTGTCACAGTAAGACAGTTGGGGCATGATATCAATAAGGATATTAACCTTTTGGGTTACCAGTTTAAAAAAGAAAAAGAAAGAGGTTCAGGTTGTCAGGTTTGAAAGTAAGATAGATCAACTTTGGGCTTAAAGGAAGAAGATTCACAATTTAACCGACCCAAAAGTCACATACATAGAGATTGATCAATAGAAGAAGAGAAGTAAAAGAGCTCATGTGAACCTCGGACCAAAGGATCAAGATATCCTAGGCAGAAAAGTAGCAACTCTAAAGATCTAGCACTTCAAGCTGAAAATTAAGAATATTCCATACCACTTCAAGTTGAAATTTTATTAATTGATGATAGTTCTTTTTGCAGATTCAGTGTTTTTCCTAGAAGATGAGGAGAATCGACATTCGTTAACCAGAGTGTAGATTCCCTAATGTGAAGAGTTTAGCAAACAAAGAACTCAGAGCTCGTAGTGTGAAGAATTTGCCTAGTAAAGAAGCCAGAGTTCCAAATAGGAAGAGCTCGTTTGTTCAACACATTTATAGAGAGGTGGATCAATATTTCAAAAGAATGAAGGGAGTGTCTTGCTACAGGCTTCGGAACGTTTCAGAAGAATGGATGGGTAAACGTTTCCAACGGTGAGTGGGGATCAGCCTTTTGCAAAGTAAAGTAGATCAATGTTTCCAAGGAAATGAGTGCAGAGTTCCAGATTAGAAAAGATTCTTTGTTCAACGTCCTTACAGAGAGAAAGTTCAGTGTTTGTAGGAAGACTGAAAATGTTTTAAATAGGAAGAGCTTGCTAGTAGCAGAGTTAAAGATCGGTCTGCCAAGAAGAATGAATGGGTTTATAAGAATAACTAGTGTAGCGATGTCTCCGATTCCTTAACCCAACAAACACAAATACACAGTGTAGCGATGTCTCCGATTCGCTAGAAAGTGGATTTTCGAGGTGTTTGTGGTTGTCTTTCGGGTATTAAAATATCCATTCCGTGGGGTTTTAAAAGCCGCATTTTATTTAGAAATTGGAGTCGCCACCGGCCACTTAGGTAGGCCAGACATCATAAAACCAGAAATTTGAAAACTATTGGGTTCGGGAGTCAGTTACGGATGGGGAAGGATTAGCACCCCATACCGCCCAAAATTGATACTTTAATAATTACTGCTTTATTACTATTAAACTTTTCGGATTAAAGTGATGATCAATTTAAAATTTGGTTATAAGCGCGAGTAAATTTTAAAGGCCCCGTTATCCGAGGGTAAACGCCCAACCATTATCACTACGCCTGATACTGGCCCCATTTACGCTCGGATAAAAGGACACCGCATTGACAATTTATATTCCATTATGCAACCTTAGAAAGCAAAATAAATACAAAGCGATAAAAATATAAATAAATACTAATATAATAAAATAATAATCTAACATAAATAAAATACTAATCCGAAACATACATACATAAATATTAATCTAACACATAAAACGAATCTAACATAAATAAAATATTAATCTAAAACATAAATTTAAAACATAAATACTAATCTAAAACATGCATACATAAATACTAATCTAACTCATAAATAAAAACAAATCTAACATAGATAAAATACTAACATTCATAAATATTAATCTAACACATAAATAAAAAACAAATTTAACATAAATAAAATACTATTCTAAAACATACATACATAAATATTAATCTAACTCATAAATAAAAATATATCTAACATAAATAAAATACTAACATTCATAAATATTAATCTAACACATAAATAAACATACAAACTAAAACACAATTTTAAATTAACTACTACTTTATTAAACCGTAAAAATTACAACACAAATAAAAGGGGAAGAAAATATACCTAACTAGGATCTCGAATGACGAACCCCACCAAGATCTACCACGACCTCTCCAAAAATATTAACTAGATCAGACCTAAAATAGGACCCCGATCGAACCGGTTAGGACCGAGAGCACTGCCCTCGGTCCTTGGCTACCGAGAGCATAGCTCTCTTTTTGGCAGCCACTGTTGATTGCTTCTTTTTCATTCTTGTGCGTCAATTGCCCCTATTTATAGGAAATTACAAGGGGTGGGGGTAGTTTGGGTGACATGGAGCATGCTGCTCCACGCAGTTTCTTTCTTTTTTTAATAATATATTTATTATTTTTTTATTTTTCATTAATTTTATATTAATAATAATATTATTAAAATAATACTAATAACACTAAAACCCAGTCAAAATGAGTGATTACAGTTGCCCCTCTTTGCTTGTTCTTGTGAAACGAGGACAAAGCAAAGATCAAAAACGCTCATTTTTGACCTACTTCCTCGTCTTTGGCTTCAGGATCACGTGTTCTTCTAGAACTCGTCGCTCTTCCTTAGCTGAATCTTCAGGCTCGTAAGTCTTTCCTATATAGAACTTCTTCGCCTTCCGATCTTAGAGCTACAGGCTCTTCCTTGAAATCATGGAGTTTGGGCTCTTCATATATAGAACCTTTCACTCTGAGACGGTATAGCTTGGAGTTCTTCCTAAATAGAACTTTTTGCCTTCAATGCGGGTTTTTCCTATATAAAACCTTCTACGTCACCGACGAATTCTTTCGACCGGGAGTTCTTCCTATATAGAACTGCTAGTCTTCAAACCCTGGAGCTGCCAGTCCTTCCTATAGAGAACTTTTAGCTTCTGGAATCTCAGAGCTACGGGTTCTTCCTATATAAAACCTCTCACTCTAAGACAGTAAAGCTCGAAGCCCTTCCTATATAGGACTCTTCGCCTTCAACACAACGGGTTTTCCCAATATAAAACGTTATGTGTCATGGGTGAATTCCTTCGGCTGGGAGTTATTCCTATATAGAACTACTAGTCTTCACCCTAGAGCCGCCAGTCCTTCCTATATAGAACTTTCGGCTCCTGAAGCCTCGGAGAGACGGATTCTTCCTATATAGAACCTTTATCTTCACATTTGGGATTCACGCCAAAATGGCTACCGATCTTTCTTCAGATTTGGGGATTCACGCTAAAAATGGCTACCGATCTTTCTGGACTCACGCTGCTAAGGTTGCCAAAATCTTTTTTCAATTTGGGGATTCATGCAGAAAATAGCTACCGATCTTCTAGGACTCACGCTACTATAGCTGCCGAAATCTTTCTTTAATTTGGGGATTCATGCCGAAAATGGCTACCGATCTTCTAGGACTCACGCTACTATAGCTACCGAAATTTTTCTTCAATTTGGGGATTCATGCCGAAAATGGCTACCGATCTTCCAGGACTCACGTTACTGAGGCTGTCGGAATTTTTCTTATATTTGGGGATTCATGCCGAAAATGGCTACCGATCTTTCTTCAAATTTGGGGACTCACGCCGAAAATGGCTACCAAACTTTCTTCAAATTTGGGGACTCACACCGAAAATGATTGCCGATCTTCTAGGACTCACGCTGCTATAGCTGCCAAAATCTTTCTTCAATTTGGGGATTCACGCTGAAAATGGCTACCGATCTTTTTTCAAATTTAGGGACTCACGCCGAAAATGGCTGTCAAACCTTCTTCAAATTTGGGGACTCAAGCCGAAAATGGCCACCAATCTTCTAGGACTCACGCAGCTATAGCTGCCGAAATTTTTCTTTAATTTGGGGATTCATGCCGAAAATGGCTACCGATCTTTCTTCAAATTTGGGGACTCACATCGAAAATGGTTGCCAAAACTTTCTTTAAATTTGGGGACTCACGCCGAAAATGGCTGTCAAACTTTCTTCAAATTTGGGGACTCACGCCGAAAATGGCTGCCAAAACTTTCTTTAAATTTGGGGACTCACGCCGAAAATGGCTGCCAAACTTTCTTCAAATTTTGGGATTCACACCAAAAATGGCTACCGACCTTTCTTTAATGAAATCCACTTCTTAATACTCTATGATAATTCTTCAAGTACCTGTCCAAGCAAAAATTGACATGCCCCTATCTATATGATGCATGCAATGTAATGCTTTCTTTCTCATATTTTTCTTTTTTTTCTCTTTTCTTTCTTCTTATTTTCTTTTTCTTTTCTTTTTTTTCACTTTTTCTCTTTCTTTCTCTCTTTTTCTTCTTTTTTTCTTTCAACACTTTTTTGTTCTAAAGTCATACACCCTGAAAGGTCGTTCCTCAGATTTCTTCATCTCTTTACTGCTTCAATGTATGCTCTTAAATCCTCATTTGAACCTGTTTTAAAACCTTTTGTGCGAAAGGCTTTCTTGTCTTCAAGGTTATCACCCGTCTTCATAAATGATCCTCTGGTTCTTATATTATTCTTATAAGAACCTTTGTCATCTTCTTCGCTTGGCGCTGCCCCATTCAACCACAGGCTCCACTGCTTTGAATTTTCTGACCCATCATACAGAGCCTTGATTTATTTCTAGTCACTAGGGTGAGCCAAAATGCTTCCATCCTCTGAGCTCATCCTTGATCTTCTCGTAGCACTTCGACGGGAACTAACTCTCAGTCCCTATGCTTTAAATCTCATCATCATTCATTTTTAAAGTAATGCAAAGGCAATTTACTTGCGTATATTTCAAAAAATAATGATTGTTTGAAAAGATAACAGTCATTTTGAAAATCACAACTTGGAGGGGATACCAAACATTTTGAAAACAATGTTTGGAACAAATGGTAAACATCGTTTTTCTTTTTTAAGGACCAAACATTTTTAAAAAAAATTAATGTTTGAAGAGTGTTAAACAGAATTCGAAGTATATTGCCAAACATTTTAAAAACTAATGTTTGGGGGAAATGGTAAACATCAAAACTTTGGGAGAAAATTTCAAACCTTTTAAAACATGTTTTCCCCCGAAATATCAAACACCATAGCACATCTTCTTCAAGTTACTAGAGATCAACTCTAATGAAGTGCATATTTAGAAGATCTTGACCATTGTGGAGATATATGCCAATGTATAGTTTCTTCTGGTCTAATATGCTTTTGAGAGGAACAACCCTACCTAGTTTCTACCCCGTTTAAGGTGGCTCTCTTAATCTCACTATCTCACCATGCCCCATCCTTCCCTCATTTGGGTGTCGATCAAGCACTTCGAAGTTTGACGTTCCTTGAAGCAAAGTTAACCCTTATACGCGGAATGAAATCTGAAGACATTCTCTTTCAACTTGGATATCTATGGATGACCAGAATGGTCTTTGAGGGCTTGTAATGTAGGTCTTTGGTTTATGGTTAAGTGAAACAATATTTCTGTACTTGTGTAACTTGGATATGCTCATTGTTCCTTCAATTTTTTGGATCACTCTAGACTGCCCGTTTTTGGGTTTTCACCCTAGAGTTCATTTCCTTTCTTTTTACTGTAGGCTGCCTTGCATTCTGGCTATGTACTGATGTTCGTTTTCTGTTCAATAATGTTTGATCCTCCAATACTCCTCGAAACTGAGATTTCTTGAATGAAGGACTACGAATACATTTCTTGGAATTCTTGTGATTTGTACTCCCAGATGAAATATTATTCTTTATTTCTTCTTTTCTCTTTTTTTTCTTCTTTTTCCTTTTTTCTCTTGGATCGCACTAGACTGCCCATTTTTAGGTTTTCACCCTAGAGGTCACTTCCTTCTTTTGTACCTTCAGATCAGTGTATTTTGGTTGAATATTGATGCCAGCAGGCTTAGGCAGACTACTCTTTTTCTTCATTTTCAGGATCACTCTAGACTGCCCATTTTTGGGTTTTCACCCTAGAGGTCATTTCCTTTTTCAAAATTGGCAATCTTCGGGTCGACTTGTCTTGACTTGGCTTCAATTCGAGCTGCTATACTAATTTTCAAAACTGATATTTACTTGAAATGTGGATTCCTTGTGTCTCTTTCTCATAGTTGAAGTCTCGTTCTTGTATTGTTTGATCTATGTGTGAAGCATATACAATATTCTTTCTTTCTTTTTCTTTTCTTCTTTTTTCTTATTTTCTCTCTCTTTCTTCTTTTTTATTTTATTTTATTTTTTCTTTTCTTTTCTTCTCTTTTTTTTTGTTTTCTTTTTCTTTTTTGTTTTAGACTGCCCGTTTTGGGTTTTTAGCCTTGAATCTCTTTCTTCTTATTCGAGTCTATAAATGTATCCTCGAATCAACACGTATCTATACTGGTATTGATGATATCTTCTGCTCGAAGTTACTTGCCTCTCTGCAGCTCTTCTGTTATTTACTCGATCTGGATTGCTTCGGCCTTCTGATTACCATTTCTCTTCTTTTCTTTGGTTTTTCGTTTGGACATATCCTTGTTTTCAACCACTTTCTTCTGATGATTTTTTGATCTTCGTATCCAATCTGTCTGAACTTATCTCTGTATTCTGGTAAAGTAAAAAGAATATCATTCGTTGTAAAATTCACAGATGTCCTGAGAATGCCTTCAGGGGGTAGAGGTTTAGGGTCAACTTTCGTTTCAAGGATCTTAAACGACAAGTGCCTGAGAAGATAAATTCTTAAAATGGGAACTGCCCCATTGTCTAAACACTCGCTTTGTTCCTCTGTTGGCCTAAGTAAACTAGCAGATACTCACATTTACAGTATCCCCACAACATTCAATCTCTTCTAAATATATGCAACTTAGAGTTGATCTTTGGATCTGAAGCAAATGTACTGTTGCATTTAAAATTCGAGGACCTGGTATAGAAATGATATATACATATGTCCATTCAAGAATGCATGTATATGCATATGGGAAAACTACCCCATAAAAATAAAATGTTTAAAGAATCAAGAATGTAAAGATGCTTTCTAAATGGAAATGTGATTTTTAATTCTAAAAAATATATGTTTGAGAGTTTTTTTCAAAGCATTGAGAATTTCTTTGCGAACTGATAGGAAAACCATAGGGACCTCCGGATTGCCTCCCGAGTACTAAATCATTCCGGTCCTTTGTAGTGCAGGCTTGCCTCTTCTCTTGTTTTCCACTGCTGGATCAACTCTCTCATCATGACTCCATCGTTAACCAGATTCTTGATTTTTTTTCTATTAACGACCCCAAATTTCTTAGTGTCATGCCCCGACGCCTCAATGTAGAACTCACATATACCTTGACCAGATGAGGCCATATGTTCGAGATGGAATACTCTGAATATCTCTAAATATGTACTAGTTTGAGGAATTTTTCTCAGTGATTCGGAGGAATCTGCCTGTCTTATTCTCTTACGATCACGAGAACCTTCGAAAGTGGTACCCATTTATCTCTTTCTGCTCCTAGGCATGTCTGGTCTGTTAAACTTAGGTCCTGGAGTGCATGTTCGATTCTCTCTCCGACTGTCATGAAGTCCTCAAAGCTGGCATTCATTTTCCCGAGCACCTTATCAAAGAAGAAATAAGAAAGGTGGCATGGAAGTCACTCTCATCTTCATCTACGGGAGGCTGCACCTGGGTCGCTAAACACAGACACCTCAAAGCACATTCCTTGAAGCTTTCATCAGGTTTCATCTTCGTACCCTGGAGATACTGACGACTTGGTGCTGGGTCAAAAGCATATCATATCACGGTAGGTCATGTTAGACTGTCGAGGAAGTAGTGGATCGGCAATTTTTCAATGCAGCCCTCCATCTTTTTGCAGAATATGGTCGAGTGAATCTTGGGGCATCTTGTTCTGTTATCATGCACAAATCTGGGAATCTTTGGAATTTGGAGGAACGACCAAACCAGGGTTCAAATAGAGTTTTCTTGCATCGAAGGCATCAAACTTCTTCTTTTTTTCTTTTTTCCTCTCGAACCCATCTTTTAACTGCTCGAATCTTGATTTTTGAGTGTCTTCAATTCTTTTATCCATGATAAAACCCTAATTGGTCTTTGAATTACTCCTCATAAAGTTTATGCCAGGTAATAATAATGCAAGGTAATGATAATGTCATGTAAAACATGCCAGGATCGTGCTAAGCAATGCAATGCAATCCTAAAATATAAACATGAATGCAATAAGGTATTGATTCCAAAAGTGATCCCATAGAACGATGTTCATTGAGGCCAAAAGGTTTCATTATATCAGATATTAGATATTTATAGTTACTGATAAGCTTCGGTGCCTACTTTCTTAACTTCATCCAGTAGTCCGGTCAGCTTGCCTCTGTAGTCCAACACTTGGTCCATGTTCTGACAAAGCCTGCCACCTTGTTGAGCCGCCTTACCTGCTCGAGTAATATCGATCTTCGGGTCTTTATCTATCCCCTACTTAGTCTTTCGTAGCTTGGGAGTTGCCTTTTTCCAACTGAAGAGTGTTGGATTGTCATTGCTCTGTCGTAAACTTGTTTTCATAACTCTTGTTAATGGCTAAGTTATTCTGTAACTAATCTTTGGAGACTATCGTATCTATTCCCAATTCCCTCAAACTTACCTGATAACAGTCTGACTTGATTCTTGCTTGACTAGTTTCTCTTCTTCCAATATTCTTAGTCGTCTTTCAACTGGACAACACCGTTAATCTATTCTTTAAAGGTGACCCAATCTCATATTCTTAAACACTCAGGAAAGCTTCTGGTGATCATTATGCAAATTTAATTTTATCCAAGTTATCTCTCTCTTATCTGAGCTGGCTGAACTCGAAAGAATATCCTTCTTCTGGGATGCCCCAATCTCCGATCTTGAAATTTAAGTCGCTTGAGTGACCCACTTCGGCATTACTTGAACTTTGTCCTGGATATCGATTCTTCCTCGACTTTGCCCCTCGGGTGATTGTTAGATTACCATAGAATTGGGGAACTCCGTCTTTGAAACCCAAAATTCTCATCGTGATAAGATCTTGAACTTGTTCCTCAGGGCCCCACAATCCTCAATACTGTGACCCAAACTTCCTAAACGATGTTGTAATCTCTCGGATAAGACTGTCTCTTCACTAGAGACTTCACCGAGGTAATAAGGCTCTTCACGATAAACATTAGGAGTAGTTCGCTGTACCTCACAGGAATTGATATGTACTTCTTTTCATTACTTGTTTCTCGAGTTTCTTCTAGACCGAGTTGTACCTTTTTGAAAGCCCAACTCAGACATACCTTCCGCCTGTTTATTGATGCGGATCACAAAAGGTTTCGATTTATCGTATTTAGCTGGCTTAGAGGTAGAATTCTGAATATCCCGCTTTCTATTCTGATCCTTAATCGGTTCTTCTTTCGATTCGATAGATCACTTACCTTTCGTCGGAGTATTCATCTGATTCATCACTTTTTCCTCCGATTCTTTCAACTCTTGCAATTTACTTTGCTCATTACCAGTACCGTGTCTCCTTACTGTTTTTGACCTAAAGTCTTCATATGGTTCCTCTTCTATTGTCTCCGATCTTGTTCTGGGACAAAACCCTGGATCCGTGCCCTCTAATATCTTACCAGAGGACCCTTTGCCAATTATGAACGATTTCTGAGATTTGAGAAACCACTTCGGGAATCAATACCCTATAAATGCGAGAATGCATGCAAATGCGGTGTTGATTCTCGAACAGTCTTTGAAAAATTTCAATAGAGAAAATGTATGTTTGCAAGAAATTAATAATGAATTACAGGCAATAGTTGAATTTATTCTGGAGACCTTGACTTCGGAAAGCAAAACCTGTGCTCCACGTCTCGACGTCGTCTTCAGGATGATGGATGACTCCGTCTTCTCCTCTTATTCTATTCTATGGACTCGTGACGTCACGATCTTTATTTTTGTGGCTTCTGAAAAGGACATCAGACAATATATTTTCTTCTGTAGATCTGGGTATGTCTAAACAGGGATGGATTCTATCAATCCTATGGGAGTACTTTAAAACTTTTTGGGGTCTAAATTAAAATTTTCAAGGATCATTTGGTTTAAAAATTCCCCCTTTTTATTATCAAAAAGTTTTAACTTACTTAAAAAATGAAACTTTTAGGTTTCTTTTTGTTATTATTATTATTCTGAAAGTTTTATGAGGGAAGAAGTTTCAAAGCAAAATAATAATATTTTCAAAAATTTTTAATGAGTTAAATTAAAATCTAAGATTTTTTAAAAAATGGTCAAATGTGAAGATTTAAAATTGGGGTTCTGCGGCCCTGACTGAATCTTCTGCGTCGCACGTGCCTTACTATCGTACCGTCTTCTTTCGCGATTGGTCTTTGCTCGGCCTAACTTGATACTGTATTATTATCATTTCTGGCAAAGCAGACTTTTTTCTATTTTGAAAGCCTTTTAATGAACTGTTCTTGAATCAACACCATGTCATGATATGCAACATGAATGCAAATAAAGGCATTGATTCCGCTGGTAATCACCCTTTCGAACGACTTTCATAGGAATTGAAGGGTCCAGATTACAAAAAGGTCCATATTATAAAAGGAGTCCCTATTACAAAAAGAGTCCCTTTTACAAAAAGTCTTAATTACAAAACAATGTTCTACACATAAGCCCTAGCTCTACCTCTTAGCTTCTCGATAGCTCTGAGCAACTTGATAAACCTTGGTGCTTCTTCCATGTCCGGGGTTACGAAAGGTCGGAGAGTCGTGCCTTCGGTAGCTAAGTCATTCACACGCCTTGCAACTCGTCGTATGTCCACCATCAGGGTCTCGTGTGTATACTTTGGCACTACACGCTCGCTCGGCAAATTGTTACTTCGGATCTGTTGAGTAATCTCTGACCGATGTCGCACGACTAGATTGATGTCGTCCTTCCTAAGACACATTTTTTCCATGATGAAAGATTTTCTAATCGGGCAAACCACTTGAATCAACGCCTCTATGTAATGTGGATGCAATGATAATGCAACAAAAATATGTGTAAAATAAAAATAAAAATAAAACACAAAAAAATGAGTTAGTACCGGATAAAAATAATAAATACATAAATAAAAGGACAAATTAAATAAGGTAAACAAACAAAAAAACCCTATTTATCCCATCTAAAACACCTAAGGTTATCCGCATGGCTCTAAAGGGGTGGGTTTCTATATGTTCTCTACATGCAGTGTTGAAGCTAGGAGGTACCCGAATTGTCCTTGCTATCCTCTACTAAGAGTAGCAAGGCCCCCGATCATCACCCATTATAGGCTCCTTTCAACCGGGTTCAATTCAGGGGGACTCATTCGCTTATGCCCGTACGAAGGAACGATATCCTTACGAAAGCATAAGGTACTCGAGCCTTTAAGGTCCTTGCTAGGCCCATACGTGAGAACGATATCTGCACAAAAGCATTAACGTTTTCCCCCCACTTAAAAAAAGGGTTTATATGCCATATTTTAAATGCGTTAAAATAAACGCGCAATTATAACTGAATGTTAATTTAATAGTCACTTTAACCTGGAATTTCTAATATTAATAAAGCGGTAATTATTTTAAAAAGCTTGACTCTCTTCTTGTTTTCGAGAAACAAAAAAATTCCCCAGCGGAGTCGCCATCTGTGGCGATGTCTCTGATTCGCTAAAAAATGGATTTTCGAGGTGTTTGTGGTTGTCTTTCGAGTATTAAAATATTCATTCCGTGGGGTTTTAAATACCGCGTTTTATTTAGAAATTGGAGTCGCCACCGGCCACTTAGGTAAGCCGGACACCATAAAACCAGAGATTTGAAAACTATTGGGTTCAGGAGTCAGTTACGGATGGGGAAGGATTAGCTCCCCCACACCGCCCAAAATTGGTACTTTAATAATTACCGTTTTATTAATATTAAACTTTCAGGATTAAAGTGACGATCAATTTAAAATTTGGTTATAAGTACGGGTAGATTTTAAAGGCCCCGTTATCCGAGGGTAAACGCCCAACCACTATCACTCGCCTGATACTGGCCCCGTTTACGCTCGGATAAAAGGACACCGCATTGACAATTTATATTCCATTATGCAACCTTAGAAAGCAAAATAAATACAAAGCGATAAAAATATAAATAAATACTAATATAATAAAATAATAATCTAACATAAATAAAATACTAATCCGAAACATACATACATAAATATTAATCTAACACATAAAATGAATCTAACATAAATAAAATATTAATCTAAAACATAAATTTAAAACATAAATACTAATCTAACTCATAAATAAAAACAAATCTAACATAGATAAAATACTAACATTCATAAATATTAATCTAACACATAAATAAAAAACAAATTTAATATAAATAAAATACTATTCTAAAACATACATACATACATACATAAATATTAATCTAACTCATAAATAAAAACATATCTAACATAAATAAAATACTAACATTCATAAATATTAATCTAACACATAAATAAACATACAAACTAAAACACAATTTTAAATTAACTACTACTTTATTAAACCGTAAAAATTACAACACAAATAAAAGAGGAAGAAAATATACCTAACTAGGAGCTCGAATGACGAACCCCACCGAGATCTACCACGACCTATCCAAAATATTAACTAGATCGGACCTAAAATAGGACCCCGATCGAATCGGTTAGGACCAAGAGCACTGCCCTCAGTCCTTGGCTACCGAGAGCATAGCTCTCTTATTGGCAGCCACTGCCGATTGCTTCTTTTTCATTATTGTGCGCCAATTGCCCCTATTTATAGGAAATTACAAGGGGTGGGGGTAGTTTGGCTGACGTGGAGCATGCTGCTCCACGCAGTTTCTTTTTTTTAATAATATATATTTTTATTATTATTTTTTGATTTTTCATTAATTTTATATTAATAATATTATTATTAAAATAATATTAATAACACTAAAACCCGGTAAAAAATGAGTGATTACACACAGCCAAAGAAACATAAATTTCCCACCCAAACTTGTACCCAAATGAACACGTGCCAGTCGCCTATTGGACCATTCAACCATCACATGGATTGAGCCCTTTTACTGATGTCATCACTGACAACCTTATAAATAGGGAGAGAGAAAAATTAGTCAGAATTAATGACCATCATAATTACTTTCCAAAATAATAATAATATAATAAAAAAGAAAGAGAGAGAAATGGCATTTCGGGAATTTACCTGCCCGGGAGTTGAATCGCCGGGAAATTGAGAAGTTGCCAGAGAAGCTCATCCGTCGCTGTGAAGTCAAACCATCACTGTGAAGCGGAATCGTCACCGGAGATATGGATTATCGTTGGAGAGATTAGAACTCCGATTTTCACCGTCGATGAGGTAAATTTCTTCCCGATCTCATTACCTGCAAAAATAAACATATAAAAATTAGTTTCAAAGCTAAAACAATAAAAAACAGTGAATGAAAAATAGAAGTGGTTGTCGGAGTTGTTGTTTGAGTGGTCGTGGATGTTTCGAACACGATGGAGTTGAAGAGGGTCAGGCTTCAGGTAGTTTAGGCCGGGGAAGAAGGAAAGCTCTGTTGAGCCGGTTAGACCTAGGTGAAATCGGAGTTAAAATCAGATTTTTAAGGGTTTTTATGGTTGCCAAAAATCCCTCAACGGCTGCAGAAAATCACTTCACGGCCACCGGAGCTAGATCGGAGGTGGTCAGTTTTTAGGATGGTGGCCGGCGAATGGCTTAAGGTCATCAGAGAGGGGCGATTGAGGATCCTGAGGTGGAGTAGGTGGCGGAGACACGTTGTGTTCTTGGTGTTCATCGTTGTTCTTGATGAACATCGAAGAACACCAAGCAAAATGTGGTGTTTATGATTCGTTTGGATCAATTTTCTGGGTATTTTGTGTTTATACGAGAGAGAATTAGAGATAAGGAGAATGAAGAGAGACAGTGGGCTGAGAGAAAATGAATTAAAGGGTCAGAATTTTGGGAAAATAGGGGTTTATATACCCGTCGCCAAATGACGTCGTTTAAGAGCCAGGTCAAGGAGATCCGCGCATCTGAACTCGGGTCGGGTCTTAGACCCTCGCCCTTTTATTCTGGTTCTCTTGATTTTGGCTTCCAATTTGTAAACATTTCAATTTAGTCATCATTATCTTGTAATTTGGCTCTCAGTTTTAATAGAAGTTCAATTTGATCCTAATTGCAGTTTTAATTATTTGTTATAATTATTGTATGTTGCATGATTTTAAATATCAAACATGTAGTATATTTGTTAGGAGATTTTAATCACTTAGTATAATTAATTAGAGCCTTTTAAGTGTAGGTTCTTTAGTTGAATTTAATTAATTCAAATAGGGAGAAAATTGTAGAAAATAAATGAATATTAAATGGACACTTTAATGTCCTAAGTTGATTATGTCACATTGCAATGTGATGTTAATCAAGAGGATATTTTAGTGGAATATTTAATCTTTGAACTTAGAATATTGTAATTACACATAGATAGTTTAATTAAAATAAAATTATGATAAGATTTAAAGTAGTTTGTGTCACTAAATGATTAGGAATATTGTTGATTTGGGGCCTAATATGGATAGTGCTCAATTATCTCGGTGTTATCACATAAACCCAAAACTCGATAATATTCATAGTTTTAAATAATTAATTAATTGAAGCCCTAATTAGGTTTAAACTTAAAATTGACAAGAAAATAAATAGACATGCATTAAAAACCTTTTGTGTTGATATACATTTTTGAATATAAATTGAAGTATCCTAAAGTAACTGGATGGTTCAAAACTTATATTCGTATAAGAATGTATTTTCTTACAAAAGGATATCTTCATTTGGAATGAAATTCAATTAACGATTTAATTAAATTCAAATTATTGCTCAAAATGTCAAAATGCCACGTGAAATTAATAAGGTACCGATAACGGGCGTTTGTGGGGGTGCTAATACTTCCCTACACGTAACCGACTCCTGAACCCAAATTATTTTAAAATGAATCTCTGATTGTTTTTATGGTGTCTGGTCTACCAACGTGACCGGTGGTAACTCCAAATTGGTTTTCAAAATTAAATAAAGGATTTAATATGGAAAAACCCTAATTTTCAAGATTTGATAAATTAAAATAAATAAAAACCCGATTTTCAAAAGAATCAATCGTCAGGCTATTTTTCCACACTTCGGTTTTAAAAATGGTCGTTGTTGCGTGTGATAAGTGCTACGCAATTGTGCAAGTATACACGTCGCAAGTAATAAAGTGATATGAGTATCGAGTATCGTCTCCACAGGGATTGGTTTGGGCCACTTTGCTTAAGTTCTTGATTGTGAAAAGTAAAAACACAATTAAAGGATTAAAGGAGTTTAACTAATAACTAAACTAGAAAGCAATAAAGTAAAAGAAAAGATGAATTCAATTGAGAGAGATAGGCTAGGTTATCGTGAGTTGAGGTGTGATAGCCGATTGGATTGTCTTGGTAAAGAGTGCATGGGCAACTCGATTTGCCGTGGCGACTTGCACAACGGGTTGCCTTGGCAACTAATTGATGGTTGCTTGGGCGACTAGTTGGGCAACTACTTGGGCGATGGGCAGCAACTTCAAGGTTCGGCGGAGCGTTCTTCAATGGTTTCTTCTTATCCCTAAGTCGAAACTCTAGCTACTTGTGCATGCCTTGATAATACATCCTGCGTGAATCAAGGGTGAACAACAACCAATCTTGCGCTCCTCTTAGCCGTTGAAATCCTTAACTTATTCCTAAGCCGGATTAATCTTCACCATCATTGGATTGCATAAAGATCATATTCATTCGTTTCTTGAATCTAACTCTCCCGATATTAGATAAATGGATGAAATCACGAGATCCTCTCCCAATTCACACTCATAAAAACAATAATAAGAATCAAGAATGAATAAACCTTGAAATAGAAAAGTGCAAACTCTTATTACCTAAACAAAAACCAATAGTTTCTCACAACCACAAAACACAATAACCATAGCCAAGTAAATTTAGTTCATGGCTAGGTTCCAAAGAAACACAAGATAATTAATCACTAGCATGAACCCAATCGAACAAAGATGAAGGAAGAGGCTTGTCGAAATCCTCCTTGCCCTTGATGCTTGTCGAAAATTCTCTCCTCTTGCCCTACTTGGACTTGCCGAAATTTCCCTCTTGCTCTCCCCATCCATCTTGTCGAAATCTCCTTGGTATTTATAGGGCTAGGCCAAAGTCCTTCTTTGAGGAGGAGTTTGAGTTGGAATTAAATTATCTTTAAAGAATATAATTCTTTATTATAATTTTATTCCTATTAGAACTTCTCCTATCCTCTTGGAATTTAATTCTTCTTTAATCTCTGCATGGCAATCAAATTCCTTTGGGCTTGGGCCTTGCTCCATGTCATCTTGGGCTTGTAAAGTCATGAATTTCGACATCCATATTGCTTTTGGTCTTTGTCAACAAATGCCATGGCAACTAGCTCGGCGTCTCCTTCATGCACTGCCCTGGCAACTAGCTCGGCATTGCTTTGGCAAGTGATCCTGCACATACACACACAAAAACACACCAAAGCAGCATCTATTTCCACAAAAATCACCAAGTTATGTAATCAAGTTCAACGTTTGAAGGAAACATGGATTAATGCATGAATGACTAACTATGCAACTAATATGAGCCTAAGTCTAACAGTAATATGAGTAAAAAGGGTAAGAAAAATAGTACTTTTGAACACTTATCAGTCGTGACATGGATAGATAAGGTAGTGGAGGTAGACTTTGTTTAGAATGTCGAACCACTATAAATCATCGTGTCATATTTTTAATTCTTAGCCTTTCATACACCAAATCAAAAATCCAATTCACCCTCTCTTGGTATTCGGTTGATCGTTCGAGCCTTCCAACAATTAGTACACCTCGAACTCTGAAATGCTTCATGAGCATCATAAGTGCAATTGCCTTGATTGTTAGTGTTTGTAAAATAGGTAGAGGAAAATAAGCATGTGTTGAGACTGGTATTATGAGACTTGTATGTATTGAGGTGCCTAATGAGCTTGAGAATTTTTGAGATTATTATGATATTTAGAGAGTGTGTAGGGTCTTTTGAATATTCATATAATAATCTGATTGGTTGGTTTATATGTTGTGTTGCTTGAGTGAAAGTGACATGTTCGAATGGAAATTATACTAAATAGATTGATAATTGGTAATATTTGAATAAATCATCATGAAGTCGGTAATTAATATTAATTGATTAAATGCATTAGTAAACAAATCTTATTGCCTTTCATAAGCTTTAGGGACCGAATAAAGTGTTGTAATACTGTTACATGTTTGGGGATCATATCGGTATGAGTACTTGTGGAAATCTAGGATTTTCAGTAAGAAATATCTGTATCGGTACGCGTGTGAGTATCGGTACTCGGGGGTGTATCGTATCAATACTCATGTTCGAGTATTGGTACCCACTGAACATAATAATTTATAATGCTAATAAAAGATGAAAATTTACGAAGGATGATAATGAGATAATATGAGTTAATAAAGATAATAAACGATGATGATTAATATACACTTTCATAATGTATTAACAAGTTGATAAACTTAAATTATGGCTTGATAATTGATGGAAACCATAGAGTTTGATAATCATGTTAATACTATGTGTTTTGTGGTAATCGTGTCCATATTGTGTGTTGTTTGGACATTTGGTTGGTTGATTTACCTTGTTTGATGGGATCCATATACCCAATGAGAAAGTGTTGTAACACCATGGTTAGAGATATTGAATGTACGTTCCTAAAGCAGTTTGGCACCAGGTCTCCTTCGAAGATGCTCGACAAGAGATTTCCAACATGGGCGTATGTTCTAAAGCTGTGTGGCGCCGGGCCTTATTCAGAGTGTATGTTCCTGGAGCTGTGTGCCATCGAGCCTCACTCCAGGTTTGTGGTTATGACTTTGTGTGCTTTTGCTCAGATGGCCTGGTGTGATCCCGAGTACGGTTAAGTCTTATGGGCCATGTATGACAATTGCTATGATGAGAGCATGTTTTTAGGCGACTAGCGGTAGCGCCATGTGTTTATTTATCTCTCTTTATTGCTCGTACTAGCGTGCATGCTTATGTTTTTTATTAGCATGAAGTATAATAGAGTAGATGTGTATCATTGAGCTTTGTAAGCTCAGCGCTCGGAATCGTTGTTTTCATGCGTAGGTTGACTGTTGGATCGTGAGATCGAGGAGCACTATCGGTACGAGATTCTAGCATGTGATGATCTTTACAGTACAATACTTGTGTTTAGTGGGCTATGTATTCATAGGACCTTACGTGGTGGAGTTTGAAATTGTATTAATCAAATCGAATGTTCAAATGTTTTAAATTAAATCGGAGCTCCTTGGTACTGTCTTGATTATTTATCTATATTTTTAAACTGATGGCTTTAAATATTTTGAGAAATACCTTGTTGGGCTAAACCTAGTTTGAGAAATTTTATGGTTTTTAATTTGCGCTTGAGGCCCAAATGTGACATTCGAGTCGGGGGTGTTACACCCCGATTATGATCCGACCCAATTAGAAAATCTAAAGTGCCTCATTGAGCCAACAAAATAACCGACCTAAAATTTCTATTTAAAACCTCAAGTTTAGCGATAAAAGTTTCAACTTTTAGCGATAATTATTTTGAATTAGGATCAAATTGATAGAATGTATTTGGTAATGAACTATACACATTTTTCCAAGTTGAAACCTAAACAATTTTTGCTCTCAAGTTGGTAATGAACTATACACATTTTTCAAATTGATAGAATGTATTTGGTAATGAACTATACACATTTTTCCAAGTTGAAACCTAAACAATTTTTGCTCTCAAGTTGGTACCCAAACTTTAATTTTATTCATTGTTTTGGTATTTTTATTAACAATTTTAGTCCTCAAAACTTATACATTCTATCAATTTGATCCTAATTCAAAATAATTCAATAAATTTGACCTTTAATATTTATAAATTACATCAAATTAGTAAAAAATTATGATACTATCAAATCAACCGAGTCTATATGATTAAAGAAACAATTGGACAAATGCATTTTACGATAAAACAACAAGTTATTGTAACTTTTATTATACCAGAAAAGTGATATAGCATTCATGGGAGAAGAACAAATAATTTAGGAGAATAACAGAAAATATTTTGATAGCATTTCTAAATATAAAGAGGTAAATTTACTGGTTTGTTTCGAATTAGGACCAAATTGGTAGAATGTATAATATTTGGTACCAATTTGAGGGAACGTGTCTAGTTCAAGTACCAACCTGACAACAAAAGTTTTTGAGATACTAAGTTGGAAGAATGTGCCTAGTTCATGTACCAATTTTAAAACAAAAATTCTTTAGCTACTAACTTAAAAGAAAATGTCTAATTCAAATATCAAATGTATATTTAAGCCTAAATCAAAATACATACTAGAGTCTCGTACAATTAAAACATCTTACGTATAATTACAAAAGTTATGGAAAAATAAAAAAATCTTCAAGTAAAAAATAACAAAAAATAATTTAATGTCACAAAATCAAAATATAAAAAGCTAAATTTTGATTTTTAAGACAATTCATGTACCTTTGACATATTTTAAATCTTTATCTAATAGTACATTTGGCTATAATTTTTTTCCAACATTAACCCATGACTTGGACAAACAAAATGATGTTTGCAGAACGATAAGCCAGCTTGACATTTTAACAATATTAAAAAAAAAAGTAAAACTTTGATACACAGGAAGCAGTGTAAAATTAATTTTACACAAACATGTGTATTTACACTATAAAAACCCAAATCCTAAATTCTTAACCCTAACTCTAAAAAATTAAACCCACACTCTAAACCCTAAATTTTAAACACTAACCTTGAATTCTAAACTCTACAACCTAAACCTCTAAACCTTAAACCCTAAACTAAAATCATAACCCTTAAAACTAAAAGACACACGGCATGTGTATCAGAATTTTTTCCTTAAAAAAACGTATTTTAGAGGACGTGCTTTTTAAACATGATGTTGCTCCCATTAACTTTAAATTTCATTTTGATAAATAATTTTATTCGAGTGTTATATTCTTTTTTTAAGAAATAGTTGGTTGTACAAAGATATGAACTCTGACAGAGTTAACCAACAAACCTGAAACAAAAAATCATTCCTGACAAACATTAAACCAACACCAGCTAACAGAATTTGGAAAAACTCGAGAAGCATCAAACAAATGCAGATCTAAATAAATTCGAGAAAAGAAAACCAACCAACACCCAGGAACTAGCCTGGGAAACTGTTACGCCTGGACAAGCCCCTCACATTCCCTCGCAGCCGCGATCGAAGCCTCTTCAATCCAGAACCTAGGGCATTCAAAGCTTCCACCTTCTTGGGCCACTGTATGAGCAGCCATATTAGCCTCCCGTTTGACAAAATTGAAGCTGATACTCTTAAAAACCTTAGAGGTCTCTCTAATATCAACAATAATTGGGCTGATCAAAGACGTGTCCAGAGCCTCCATTAGACATTTCCTTATAACAGTGAGTGAGTCTCCCTCTATCACCACTTTAGTGAATCTAAGATCCCGTGCAAAATCCACAGCTTGCATACATGCTAAGGCTTCTGCCATAAAAGGATCACTCACATAGGAATGAGACATGGAACAGGCTGCCATAATCAAACCTTTATTGTCTCTGCAAATGACTCTGAAAATCGACTTCATAGACTGAATTTTAAAAGCTGCATCAAAATTTACCTTAATCACCCCCTCTGTCGGAGCCTCCCATTTCTCCTGGCTTAAACCTAGGCCCGAGATCTCATGAGCACTAAGCATTTTATTCTCCCTGAAAAAAGTCAATATGAATGAGAGTGCAATGGACATCACCGGTTTCTTCCCTCCATGGATCACTTTGTTGCGTGCATACCAAACTACCCAATATGTGACCATTAGTGCAGATCTTTGTTTTTGATTCAGACCGAAAAAAGCAAGAGCTAGCCATTCCTTCCAAGAAATATCAACTGGAGATATGACATAGTAGATCCCTTGAGATTCAAGTAGCTCCTTTACAAAATCACACTCCCTTATAACATGCTCAATGCTTTCAACATCAGACTTGCACAGCAGACAATAATTATTGACATTAATTCTCCTGACTTGAAGGTTTGCAAACGTAGGCATATAACTATTAGATATTCTCCACATAGTAATTTTTACCTTAGCAGGCAACGGGGCCTTCCACATCTCGGAATAGAAGTTAGAGAGAGATAAAGAAGAGCCAACAGCTATACCAGTTGTATTATGTGAGTCCTCCTGGAGAAGCTTATACCCGCTTTTCACTTTGTAACAGCCGGAGCTATCATACCTCCAAACAAGCTCATCTCGCAATCCAGCTTTAGATAAAGGGATAGCAACAATCCTTTTTGCATACTCATCATCAAATAGGCCCTTAACAGTTTCAGTCTTCCATGTTACTGAAGAAGAGTCAATCAGGTCCGAGACAATAGTGTAATTTTGATTAATATCGTGCCCTCTAACAAAGCTTCCATTAGGACCAGGGATGTGATATTCTTAGAGGAATGAGATATTTTTATTAAAAAAAATTGCCCAAATTTAGGGTTAGTTTAACATTATTTTACGATGAAAAAAATATTTTTAAAAGGTACTTTTAATTTTTTTGATTTAAAATTTGTGTGTTTAATATTGTTGTCAAAAAATGTTGTTAAAAACAAATAATCATTTTAAACATGGAATTATAACTTAAAAAATATATATTCAAATGATACTTAATTTTTTTTAATATTATAATATATGAAATATATCAACTTAAATTATGAAAAAAATATAAAAATATTTTTTATTAAAGAATAAATATTTTTAACAATTTTATGTATTTTATAAAAATATATAAAATTTAAATAATATTTATCTAAATAGTTTGACATGAAAAAGATATAAAATTTTTAAACTAATAAATAGTTTAATTATCATATAATTAAATCATAATAAAAAACTATAAATTTGTAAATTATAAAATAAACACATCATAAAATAACAAACGAAGGTTAAAATTACGATTTGACTCTCAAAAATGTTTTTTCAAATATAAAAGTTAAAAGTTCCAACTTTTATGTTTGAGTTAAAAAATGTAAGGATAACAACGGAGCGGGTCGGATTTTTGACCCCGACCCGAACAAAGAGGACTAAGGCCCAACCTCAACCTAACCGAATACTTTTAGTATTTCACCCGCCCCGAAATTAAGTCTTCAAACCCGTACCCGCCCCGCTCTGATTTACATCTCGTCGAACCTTAAAAATTCAAATTCATCTAGCAAACCAAAAGTCAGATCTAGAACACCATGCAATTAAACAATAGTTTTGAATTTAGAAATCTGGAACAACGTTAAAAATGGTTCTAAAAACCCAATTTATATACTAAGATAAACACGTTAGGACTACCAGATTTGCTAGAGATAAGCAATCGAACAAAAAATTAGAGTTTGTAATTTATAAGAAAATTTTAAAAACCCTAATTTATAAGAATTTCCGCAGATGAAGTTATTGTTGGTTTTAGAGTTAAAAAAATGAATCTAAATAAGAAGTAGAAGAAAAATCTAACAATTCCCTTAAAACTCTTCGAATGGAAGAAGATTCATTTATAGGAATCAAAAATTAAAATATTGAAATCAAAAGTGAAGGAAGAGGAACAACGCTGACAAGCAAAAATGGAAAAAAAATGTGAAACTAGAAATCAGAAGGAAAAAATCAAAGTTGAAACTCATAAAATTGATAGAAAAAAAAAAGAGAGAGGGGAGCAGAGAACGGCGCATACAAACAAAATGAAAATTTAAAACCCTACATAAATATATGTGGAGTGGCATTTTCGTAATTATAATAATATATTATTAAAATATATCAGCTCGGGTCGGGTCGGGTTAAAAAATTCTCACCCTAAATTCGCCCCCAACTATATCACTCCTAAAACCCACCCCGCCCCATCTCGAATTCGAATTTATTTTAAAAAGTATGCCCTTATAAAAATTTGGTCGAAACCTGTCAAATTTGAGTTAAATTGCCAAAAAAATGCTTCTCAAATACACTTTTTTTTCTTCGGAAAATTAAATGTTTGAAGTACTTTTGGAGTCAAAAATACTCTTTAGAAGAAATACTAAACGGGCCCTAATTAATTTCTATAAACCTCAATTAAGCTTTCTGTTTTTTAGGCGGGCTAGATTCAACCGCAATCTGGAAAAGGATTATTGGCTACATGGCTTAAATTTTTTAAGTAGCTTTAAATTAGTCTAATATTTTGATACACAAGTTAGTTTATATAAACTTTTTAATTTTTTGGTTTAGGATTTTATGTTAGAATTTATGGTTTATAAGCTTAATGTGTAGAGTATAAAATTTAAGGTTTATGGTTAGAATTTAGAGTTTAGGGTTTAAGCTTTAAGTTTCAGAGTGCTAGGGTTTGTGATTTAAGTTTTAAATTTTATAAAAGGGTTGCATATTTTTTTATACAGCATGTATATCAAAATATAACACTTTTGGTAAAAGAAAATACTTTGATACATAAGTCTTTCAATTTTAGGGTTTAGAGATTTAAGTTGTGGTTTAGGGGTTAAAGTTGTAGGGTGTAGAATTTAAGATTTAGGGTAAACTACACGGGAGACCACCGATCTTTGGGGTTGGTGTCGAAATGACCACCGATCTTTCAATTTTGTCAAAATGACCACTCAACTATTGATATGGTTCCAATATAGCCACCGGTTAAAACCTAACGGAGAGGCTGACGTGTTAGTTAACAAAAACTTGTATAATTACACATTTAGTCCTGCAATTTTCACATTTCATCAATTTAGTCCTAATTTCAATTTAATAAAATAAATTAATTATTCAATTAAGTGTTACCACCTTATTGGAGGACTTTATCTATTTTTATTTAATTAAATTAAAATAAAAGCATTACACAAATGTAGTTGGGGGAATCAAACCCACAATCCCTTGGGTGTAAGGGGAAAGCCTCTACCACTAGACTAAGCACATATTTATGACATGAAACACAAAATTTAATATATGAGTTATATGATTGTTAATGCCATGAAAAAAGAATTAAATGTGATTTTAGGGGATTCGAACATGACACACTTATGATGCATAAAAACATCTACCAAAATTTTATAAACCTTAAACCCTAAAAATTTTATAGACCCTAAAACCTAAAAAATTTATGAACCCTAAACCCTAAAATTTTTCTAAACCCTAAAAATATAATTAGTGCACAGTTTAAAAAATTTATAAAACCTAAACCCTAAAAAATTTATAAACTATAAACCCTAAAAATATATAAACTTTAAACCCTAAAAATTATAGTTAATGCATGATTTAAAAAATCTCTAAACTCTAAACCCTAAAAATTATAGTTAGTACATGATTTAAAAAATTTATAAACCCTAAAAATTTATAAACCATAAACCTAAAAATTTATAAACCCTAAACTCCTAAACACTAAAAATATGTAAACTCTAAATCCTAAAAATTATAGTTAGTGCATGATTTAACTTTTTTATAGACCTAAACCATATACCCTAAAAATTATAGTTAGTGCATGATTTAAAAAATTATAAACCATAAACCCTAAAAAATATAGTTAGTGCATGGTTTATGATTTTTAACTCAATTAATAATTTTTAGGGTTTATGGTTTATAAAATCTTTAGGATTTATAAATTTTTAAATCGTGCACTAACTATATTTTTTAGTGTTTAGGGTTTAGAGATTTTTTAAATCATGCAGTAACTATAGTTTTTAGGGTTTATAAAATTTTTAGGGTTTAGGGTTCATAAATTTTTTAGGTTTTAGGGTCTATAAAATTTTTAGGGTTTAGGGTTTATAAAATTTTGGGTTAGATGTTTTTATTCATCATAAGTGTGTTATGTTCGAATCCCCTAAAATCGCATTTAATTATTTTTCATGGCATTAACAATCATATAACTCATATATTAAATTTTGTGTTTTATGTCATAAATATGTGCCTAGCCTAGTGGCAGAGGCTTTCCTCTTACACTCAAGGGATTGTGGGTTCGATTCCCTAAACTTTATTTGTGCAATGCTTTGATTTTTTCCTCCAATCAGGTGGTGACCACCTAATTGAATAATTAATTTATTTTATTAAATTGAAACTAGGACTAAATTGATAAATGTGAAAATTGCAGGGACTAAATGTGTAATTATACAAGTTTCTATTAACTGCCACGTCAGCCTCTCCGTTAGGTTTTAACGGTTGGTGGCTATATTGGAACCATATCAATAGTTGAGTGGTTATTTTGACAAAATTAAAAGATCGGTGGTTATTTCGACACCAACCCTAAAGATCGGTGGTCTCTCGTGTAGTTTACCCTAAGATTTATAATTAGAATTTATAGTTTGGGGTTTAGTCTTTATGTTTTAGGGTGTTAGGACTATGCATTTAAGTTTTAAATTTTATAGCTTAAATACGAAAGGTTGTGTATATTTTTAACAAAATATAACCTTTGATAAACTCTTCGAATTTGCACACACATGCACATATTTCTTGAATTCTCTTGCTTCCTGACGTATACAAACATACATTAATAACATGGAACTCAAAATTTTCATGATTCAGCTTTCGATTTATAACTTAAATTTATGAATCTTTTATTTCAATTTTGGACAATTGAATATTTGTTAATAAAAAAAATTATAAAAGTCGTGTAACCCTCTCGACCCAGATGTTACATTCAAACTAAAAGCTCAAACCAAAAGTCATAAAATTCTCAAACTGGGTTTAGCCCAAACAAGTTATTTTTCAAAGCGTTAGGATCTAATAATTGAAAACATAGATAAACAGTTTAAATCATTTACAAAGGAGCTCCACTTTAATTTAAAATATTTAAATACTTGACTTGATTAATACAATTTCAAAAGAAGGATTTGCAGTCTCAACCACGTAAGGTCCTATGAATACGTAGCTCGTTAAACACAAGTATCATACTCTGAAGACCTTCACATGATGGAATCTCGTACTGATAAAGCTCCTCGATCCAACGATCAACCTATGCACGGAAACAACGATTTCGAGCACTTAGCTTACAATGCTCAATGTCACACATCTACTCTACTATACTTCATGCTAATCATAAACATAAGCATGCAAGTTAGTACGAGTAATAAGGATAGATAAATAAACATGTGGCTACCATTAGTCGCCTAAACACATGCTCTCATCATAGCAATCATCATACGTGACACACAAGGCCCAACCATACTCATAACATGGCAATATAACATCAAATACATATGGCGCTACCTCTAGCCGCCTATCCGTATATCATCAGTAAGCATATAGGCTTCACATAGCATATAAGCATAATACCACAATATAGGAGTGAGGCTCAGTCCCACTAAGCATCGGGGATCATACACTCTAAGTGAAGCCCGGTTCCACTAAGCATCGAGATACATACACTCTTTGGGGTGAGGCTCGGTACCACTAAGCATCAGGATACATACACCCATACTCGGAATCTCTCATCAAGCATCTTTAAATAAGTCCCGGTCCTACTAAGCATCAGGTTCATACATTCGAGAATATTTAACCATGGTGTTGCAACACACTCTTTCTCACACTGGGTATCTGATACCCATCAATCAAGATGATTTAATCATCTAGGTGTCCATATCAGCACATAGAAAGGACACGTCTACCACACAACATACAACATCACACGATCCACCAAAGATCCATATGGTTGCTATTACCATCAAATTACCCAATTAAGTTTACCAACTTATTAATACATTATGGAAGTGTACATTAATCATCCTCGTTAATTATCTTATTAAGCCATATTATCTCATTTATATACCGTGCCAATTCCCATCTCTATTAGTATTGTAGACTATTTATCGTATCAGATACCGGTACTCGTACATGAGTATCGATATGGTACTCTCGAGTATCGGTACTCACACGCGTACCGATACTAAAACTGTTCGTTGAAAATATTTAATCTCAACAAATATTGGTACGGGTCGAATCGTACCGATACGACACCCAAATGCGTACCGATACAGCCAAAGCTTATATTGATACCCTTTACACGGGCTCGCACCATTTCCTTGAATTACGATCTTACCACGCTTTATTCGATCCCTAAAGTTTATGAAAGTCATTAGGGTTTTTTACTAATGCATCCATTCAATTAGTATTAATTACCAGCTTCATAACCATTTATTTGAACATTACCATTATTTGTCCCTTACATACATTTTCCAATGAATCACGCCAATCTATTCGAATAAGCATACAAGCATCAGAACTTATCAACCAATCAACCATACATCAAGTAATCACACGAGCATCCCAAACAACCCTACACGGTCTTTAAAGTCTCCACGAGTCTCATCATATTCGTAACATCATCATGCATCTCATAGATATAAGTCTCATAATACTGGTCTCAACACATGCTTATCTATCATCAACCTATTTTGCAACCACTAACAAGTAAGAAAATTATACTTATGATGCTCATGAAGCATTTTGGAATTCCAGGTATACTAACCTTAAGCCTATAACGCTAAAATCCTCATCCGAACTTCTCGAATATTCTACTCGACCCGATATCCGATCTCGAAATCCTCGTATACCAAATAATATCATAAGTATCGCTTACCCACATATTTTAAATAATTCGAAGGGTCAACTGAGTAAAAACATCTTACCAGGCTCGAATTTAGCGAAACAGACTACACTATTGGATCTGAAACATCGAGAAACCCTCGGGTAAGGTCCCCCGAAAAAAGTCAACTCTTGGTAACAGTCAACTGTCAGCCTAGTCAACGGTCAATGGCTCGGCTCGGTCAACGACTCAGCTCGATCAAACTCGGTCTTACTCGGTCTGACTCATCCTGGTGGTTTCCCTGAAACAGCACCACACCCACGCCCAGCACCAGTCCGATAGATCTAGAGTTGGCGGTTCCAATGGTGGTGACGACTCTCGACGGCGGCCGATGGAACTTGCTGAATGAGCTTCACTCGATCTTTTTTCTCCTCACCCTAGCGAGTGACGGCAGCGACGGTGACGTGCCGACTATCGGCAAGTGCGTCTCGATGAGCCCTATCTGGTGACGGCGGCGGTGTAGCCCTGACAATGGCTAAACAAGACTCAAACTCCTCTCTTACTTTTTCTCTCTTCCATCATTTCCCTCTCCTTCTCTTCCAACCAAATCCTATCCAACCTTAGCTTCTCCTCCTTTTTTCAACCATCCACCTTTATTTTAAAATTCAAATAACACCTCCTTCCAAAATAATGGGCCTAAACCTAAAAACCCAAAACTTAAGCTCACAATATAATGGCCCATAACCTGGGTCCAAGACCCGATTCTCTAACTCGAACATTGGGTCGCTACAAGTCGTATCATGTTATATATTTGTTGTATATCTCCGTCACCAGTCGAAAGAAATGCTATAAAGTCATGTGTCAAAATGAAAAACAATTGTTGGATATTTAATCAAGTAGGGAGCTCACGTCCTTAAATTTTATGGTCTAGTAATAATTTATGTCCCTATAGGTTTAATATTAGACAAATTAAACTTTACCCTGAACTTTAAGTTTAAATACTTAATAAACTCTTAAAATTCGAATTTAACTACATCTCTATTTTGAACCTCATCCCTATTGTAACGTTATTATCATCATAGAAAGAAGGCTTAACTATAAAATAAGTGCCCAAACTATGTCTCTTTTTTGTAATTGATGCTTAAAGTATTTTTTGACTGAAATAAGTGCTTAATATTTTATTTTATCTTGGTTTAAAGTCAACTGAAGCCTCTACTTTGGCCAAAAAAGTAAAATTTGAGGCACCTATTTGAGCTAAAAAAACTTTAAGCACCTATTGCAAAAAAAGATATAATTTGATAACTTAGTTTATAGTTAAGCCTAGAAAGAGGGCAAATTTTAAAAGAGGATATAAAAGAAAAAATGCTTAAAGTCAAAATAAGTGTCTAAATTATTTAGTTTTTTCCTTTTAGGTGCTCAAACTATCTCTTTTCTTCTTTTAGATGCCTAAATTTTTTTACTCCTTCTAGGTGTTGGAGTATGCCCAAAGACCAATTATGAGATGGTTGTAAAAGACATACTTATTTTATCTTGTTTATTAATAAGAAGCCATTATTATTATTCCAGTCTTATTCTATGTATCTATAAATAAACTGAATTATAATAAAGTCTTTAGAATAATATAGTTATTCTTGAATGTCCTTAGTCAAGAATTATTGTGGGCTTGGACAACAATAATGTATTAAGACTAATATGTAGTTGATTGATGACAAAGTGTTGTCATTGACATGGAGATGTCAAAATTAATACATAAGTATGTGTTAGGGAATGACATACTGGACTGACTCGCTATGAGCATGTTTCTTAGATTATTATGTGACAGTCTCAACATTGCTCATAGTGATAACTACATGTATGATCCTCAGACTTGAGATCATCATTATTTCAACATCGTGAGTGACATATTTTGATACGGTCAAACGTGTGTCGTAACTAGATACACTATAAAGACTGATATTGGATATGTCACAATCCATGTAGCGAAATATGGTTGATCAAGATAGGATTCTTCCCTTCTACATAATAGGAGTAATATCATAGGCCAATTGATTAAGTGGGACAAGAAAATGCATGGCCATGCTCGAATGAATTGATATGGGATATCGTAGTTATTCGTTTATAATAGTCTACTCAAGATATCAAGAAACATTAGATGGACTATACAAGTGTGACTAATCCATGACTTGTGTCCGATCTAGATATGAGGACAAAGGGGTGAAATACATCAAAGAAGTTAATCACGAAAAAAAGTTAAATCGAACCACGATTTCATGTAACTTTGGTAGTAATGATGTATTGCTAGATGCCACTCATTGCTTGTAATATTAGAATTGTTCTGATATTACTGCTAACGTTACATGAACCTACAAGGGTCACACCCTATGATGATTGAAACGAACAAATATCGACTAGATAGCATGTGTACAAACTTGTTGTACATGTAATTAGTGAGAAACCGAAATTGTTAATTTCGATTTTATACATATGTTAATATTTGATAAGTTATTGTAATTATCAAATACTATATATATATCTTTAAAATAAACCTAATTAAAGTATAATCAGAATCTACATATTTAATTATATTCGGTTAAATATATTGTATATTTAAAGAATCCGAATTTAATTAGAATTAGGTTTTTGAATGCTATATAAAGGCATAAGGTATAACAACAAAATATGTCATTTTTGAAAATCATCTCTAACAGTTAGAGAAGAGAAAAATTGTTCGTTTTATTCGGGTGGACTGCGTAAAGGTTGGAACGCTGCTGTGACAACTCAGATTCGATTTGCATTCTGCTATACTTGCTGCGGGATTCCAGATTGGTTGAGGTAATGTTTTTCTTCCTTTATCACCCCGAATTCGTCCCTTGTACATGGATCACTGGTGGATTACGTTGGATAATTTTTCTGATGTGCCATGGGGTGTACCGACGTTTCCCAATAGTGGTATCAGAGCCACTTGTACGATACGAGTTCGGAATTAAATACTTCGATGATGTTTTTGTATGAGATGCATGTTTTACCTTTTCTGTTTTGACAAGTATGCGATGTTTGTACGAAACATAGAAATTGAGTCCAGTCGCGATTAATATGTTAATCCGTTTTAACAAGTTTTTATGATTGATGGTTAAGTGTTAATCATGTGTTTGTTGCGGTAAGATTTGATAATCATATGTTAATAGTTGACATGATGAACATGCGATTAAGATAGCAGATCATTTTTGGCAGATGAATAATGGTTGTTCCAGAGTAAAAAACCTTAGGGATTGAAAAATCTCAAAAACACGAATCTGTTGATAAAAGTCATCAAATAGTGAGGTTTTTCCATAGTAATTGAAGTGCCAAAATTAAAATTTTTCCCTAGCATATCGAGCGGACCAGACGGCCCCGGATCTGCCGGACCGCGTAGGCAACAAAGGTCGTAGGAAATATTTAGGTAATCTTAATTAACATGACAAAGCATGTGTATGTTTTGGATGATATGCACGGTGTTTGAAATGCATGGTTATAGCCCAAATAGCCTATTTACTTTGGTTTTATATAAATACGGCATGCGTGTTGTGCCTTTCTTTCTTCTATTGTAATTCTCTTCTCATCTTACTCCCTTGTATGTAAAACGAGTTTCTAAAAAATTTTAATATTTGCGGAGAAAGCGTGGGCCAAAAGAGCAGACTGATGGGCCGATCAAAGATGGGTTAGGTGCTTGAGAAGCAAGTTCTATCTGTAGTAAATTTGGTTCTCCCATTGGCTTGGGATGGGCCACCATAGTTTTAAGGGCTATAACCATTGCATTTATATTTACTGCTTTACAGGTATGTGATACAATGTATGTTTTTTAGCATGATGGTAACTAATTAGATCATAATAGAATGGTGAGATTAATATAAAAAACCCTCCATATTTAATTAAAATTAGTCATCCAATATTATCCCTCATTAAAACCTCGATCGGTACTATGTAGGTTTTGCCAAAGCAAAATACTTAGATCTATCTTGGTTAAACGCGAAGAATAAGCAAGTGATATTCACTAGTAGTAATATTGGTTAAACTAGGTTGTTCTAATAAGATTAGAAACCTAAAGACTAATGACTATTCAAGAACTTTGGTGATTGAAAAACAATACGAAAATGCATGTCTAGGATTGGTTCTTTGAAAGACTTGGTTTTTAAGCGTGCCTAGTACACCACCTCTCTTTTCATAAGTTACCTACCCGGTGCACTGTTCATTATTGTTCTTTATATTAGACAATATGAACTTTTGTTTTGGACAAATAGTTGTTCATCAAATATAGTAATTACACGAGATGTAATTAGCAAGTGTTGCTTACCTAAATAATTGAATTCTATGAGTAAAGCCAAAGTTCACTTAGAATGAAATGAAATATGGATCCTTACCTACTAGAAATACTTTTAGCAAGTTTTTTGATTTTGAGGGTTTTTAATAGTAGGAATGTTATTACTTTATAAATTACAAATATGATAAAAAGGTACTTATAAAACATATTTTATTGTTTTAGATTTATTATGGCAAATTCAAACACATTATCATTGTGATCCGTCCTTGAGAAGGACAAATTAAATGGCCTGAACTTCCTTGACTGGTTCTGTAATTTAAAGATTGTCCTCAAACAAGAACGAAAACTAATAGTCATCGAAGAACCTGTACCTAAAAAGCCAGCAGATGATGCCTCTAAAGATGAATTGGAAGCTTTTGAAAAATACTCTAGTGACATGGTAGATGTTGGTTGTTTGGTGCTTGCAACCATGACCCTTGAGCTTTAGAAGCAACATGAGGACATGGTTCTCTATGAGATGGTTAAAAATCTCAAGGAATTATATGAGGGGTAAGCTCGTCAAGAGAGGTATGAGACCTCTAAAGCTTTGTTTCGATGCAAGATGGTTGAGGGAACTTTAGCGGGAACTCATGTTCTCAAAATGATAGGGTATATTCATACCTTTGAAAAATTGGGCTTCCCTCCAAGTGTTGAATTGGCTACTGATGTTATCCTGCAATCGTTGCCGGATAGTTTTAATCTGTTTGTTCTTAATTTCAATATGAATAAAACTAACAAATCGTTGCCCCAGTTGCTTGGTCTATTAAGAACAGTAGATAACAACATGAAAAAGGTTAGCTGCAAACCTCTTTTGATGGTCCAAAAGGATAACAGAAAAGGAAAGCCCAACACCAAAGTAAAGCCAAATCCCAACAAAGGAAAGGTTGCATTGAAACCTAAAGGAGGAGTTGCAAAAAAAGAAAAATGTTTCCATTGCAACAATGTTGGACATTGGAAGAGAAACCGTTCAGTCTATCTTGAGGACATCAAGAAGGCAAGAGAGAATGGATAGTCTAGATCATGTATTTATGTTATTGATATTAATATATCAACATCTACTTCTTGGGTATTAGATACAGGTTGTGGTTCTCACATTTGTACTTCTGTACAGGGACTAAAAAGGAGTAGAAAATTGGCAAAAGGAGATGTGGACCTACGAGTGGGAAATAGAGCAAGAGTTGCTGCATTAGCTATAGGAACATACACTTTATCATTACCTAATGGACTTGTTTTAGATTTAGAGAATTGTTATTTCGTACCTAGTTTGACTAAAAACATTATTTCAATTTCTTGTTTGGACAAGATTGGTTTTAAGATTATTATTAAGAATAATAGTTGTTCTTTTTCCCTCAATAATGTTTTTTTATAGTACGGCTCAATTAATCAATGGCCTCTATATCTTAGATCAAGATAAATCCATATATAACATAAATACGAAAAGATAAAAAACAATTGACTCTAATCAAACTTATCTCTGGCATTATCGCTTGGGTCATATAAGTGAGAAACACATATCAAAACTTCATAAAGATGGATTTTTAGATTCTTTTGTTTTCGAACATTTTGATATATGTAAACCTTGCTTAATGGAAAAAAATGACCAAATCATCGTTTGATGGTAAAAACGAGCGAGCAAGTGATTTATTAGGTCTAATACATGGTGATGTATGTGGACCAATGAATACACAAGCAAGAGGAGGGTTTCAATATTTCATTGCTTTCACTGACGACTTCAGTAGATATGGGTATGTTTACCTAATGCATCATAAATCTGAAGCCCTTGAAAAGTTTAAGGGATTTAAAAATGAAGTACAAAACCAACTAGGAAAGAGTATCAAAGCTCTTCGATCAGATCAAGGAGGAGAATAATTAAGCCTAGAGTTTGATGAACTTCTTAAAGAATGTAAGATTGTCTCACAGCTTACACCTCAGGTACTCCACAACACAATGGAGTCTCTGAAAGGAGAAATCAAACGTTGTTAGAAATGGTTCGATCAATGATGAGTCATGCTGATCTTTCAACTTTTTTTGGGGACATGCGTTAGAAACATCTGCTTTCACACTAAATCGTGTCCCGTCTAAATCGGTTAAAAGGATACCATATAAGATATGGACTGGAAATCATCTTAGTATGTCTTTTATGAAAATTTGGGGATGCAAAGTTTATGTTAAACATCAGATGTCTACAAAACTCGAACCCAAATCTCATAAGTGTAATTTTATGGGATATCCTAAAGAAACTAAAGGATATTATTTCTTTAATCCACCCGAGAACAAAGTGTTTGTTGCTTAAACACGATTCTTCCTCGAAAGAGAATTTATTTTCAGAAAAGGAAGTGGGAAAAATATTGAACTTGAGGAAATTCAAGATCAACCACAAATCATTAAACCAGAGATTGAACAACAACAAGTTTCACAAATAGTTGAAGAACATCCAATCGTTCTTGAAACACAACCACTGCGAAGGTCTATGAGAGAACGCAATGCGCTTGAGAGATACGAATTTCTTGTCACATTGCATGAAGATGTTCTTCTCATAGACCAAGATGAGCCTAGGACTTATCAGGAAGCAGTGAAGAGCCTAGACTATGAGAAATGGCTAGAAGCCATGAAATCCGAGATGGATTCCATGTCAAAAAACCAAGTATGGACTTTGGTTGACCCACCCGAAAGAATTAAGCCCATAGGGTGCAAATGGGTTTTTAAAAAGAAAACCGACATAGATGGTAAATATACAAACATACAAAGGGCAATTGGTCGCTAAGGGATTTCGTCAAATTCATGGTATAGACTATGATGAAAATTTTTCCCTTGTTGCTATGTTTAAATCCATCCGGATATTGCTTGCAATAGCTGCATATTATGATTCTGAAATCTGGGAAATGGATGTCAAAACCGCTTTCCTTAATGGAAAATTGGATGAGGATGTGTACATGACACAACCTGAGGGTTTTGTAAATCCAAAAGATGCCCAAAAAGTATGCAAGCTACAAAGATTCATTTATGGACTGAAGCAAGCTTCTCGAAGTTGGAATCTTCGTTTTAATGAGGCAATCAAAGAATTTGGTTTTATTAAAAATGAAGACGAGCCATGTGTTTTCAAGAAAACTAGTGGGAGCACTGTCACATTCTTGGTATTGTATGTGGATGACATACTAATAATAGGAAATGACATACCTACCTTATAGTCTATAAAGACTTGGTTAGGAAAATATTTTTCTATGAAAGACTTGGGTGAAGAAACCTACATATTAGGAGTCAAGATCTAAAGAGATAGATCAAGACGACTCCTAGGACTAAGTCAAAATACATACATAGACAAAGTACTGCAAAGATTCAGTATGGAAGAATCTAAAAGATGATTCTTACCTATGAGACATGACATTTCGCTCTCGAAGGAAATGTGTCCTTCAACACCTCAAGAGAGAGAACGCATGAGTAAGATACCATATGCTTCGGCCATTGGATCTATCATGTATGCCATGCTATGTACACGTCTAGATGTATCATATGCACTAAGTATGACAAGTTGATACCAAGTAGATCCTAGTGAAGGTCATTGGGTTGTAGTAAAAAACATCCTTAAGTACTTAAGAAGAACTAAGGATACATTCCTTATATATGGAGGTAAGGAAGAGCTAAGTATAAAAGGTTATACTGACACAAGCTTTTAAACTGATAATGATGATTCTCGATCGCAATCGGGTTTGGTGTTTTGCCTTAATGAAGGTGATGTAAGCTGAAAAAGTTCAAAGTAAGATACAATAGCAGATTCTACGATAGGAGCCAAATATATTGTAGCAAGCGATGCTGCAAAATAGGCTGTTTGGATCAAAAAGTTCATATCTGAACTAGGGGTCGTGCCTAACATATCAAATGCTATAGATCTACGTTGTGATAACAACAGAGCCATCACACATGCAAAAGAACCCAGATCTCACAAACAATCTAAACGCATACTTAGGCGTTACCATCTTATTCGTGAAATCATTGATCGAGGGGATGTAGAAATATGTAGAGTACCAACGGATGACAATATCACTGATCCCCTGACAAAGCCTCTGGCACAACAGAAGCATGAGCATCACACTAAGTCTCTTGGTATTAGATACATGAGTAATTGGTCTTAGTGCTAGTGGAAGATTGTTGGAGTATGCCTAAAGACCAATTATGAGATGGTTGTAAAAGACATACTTATTTTATCTTGTTTATTAATAGAAAGCCATTATTATTATTTTAGCCTTATTCTGTGTATCTATAAATAAACTGAATTATAATAAAGTCTTTAGAATAATATAGTTATTCTTGAATGTCCTCAGTCGAGAATTATTGTGGGCTTGGACAACAATAATGTATTAAGACTAATATGTAGTTGATTGATGACAAAGTGTTGTCATTGACATAGAGATGTCAAAATCAATACATAAGTATGTGTTAAGGAATGACATACTGGACTGACTCGCTATGAGCATGTTTCTTGGATTATTATGTGACAGTCACAACATTGCTCATGGTGATAACTACATGTATGATTCTCAGACTTGAGATCATCATTATTTCAACATTGTGAGTGACATATTTTGATACGGTCAAACGTGTGTCGTAACTGGCTACACTATAAAGGCTGATATTGGATATGTCACAATCCATGTAGCGAAATATGGTTGATCAAGATAGGATTTGTCCCTCCTACATAATAGGAGTAATATCATAGGCCACTTAATTGAATGAGACTAGAAAATGCATGGCCATGCTCGAATGAATTGATATGAGATATCATAGTTATTCGTTTATAATAATCTACTCAAGATATCAAGAAACATTAGATGGACTATACAAGTGTGACTAATCTATGACTTGTGTCCGATCTAGATATGAGGACAAATGGATGAAATACATAAAAGAAGTTAATCACGGAAAAATGTTAAATCGAACCACGATTTCATGTAACTTAGGTAGCAATGATGTATTGCTAGATGCCACTCATTGCTTGTAATATTAGAATTGTTCTGGATATTACTGCTAACGTTACATGAACCTACAAGGGTCACACCCTATGATTGAAACGAACAAATATCGACTAGATAGCATGTGTACAAACTTGCTGTACATGTAATTAGTGAGAAACTGAAATTGTTAATTTCGATTTTATACATATGTTAATATTTGATAAGTTATTGTAATTATCAAATACTATATATATATATATATATATCTTTAAAATAAACCTAATTAAAGTAGAATCAGAATCTACATATTTAATTATATTCGGTTAAATATATTGTATATTTAAAGAATCTGAATTTAATTATAATTAGGTTTTTGAATGTTATATAAAGGCATAAGGTCTAACATCCAAATATGTCATTTTTGAAAATCTTCTCTAACAGTTAGAGAAGAGAAAAATTGTTCGTTTTATTCGGGTGGACTGGGTAGAGGTCGGAACGCTGCTGTGACGACTCAGATTCGATTTGGATTCTCCTATACTCGCTGCGGGATTCCAGATTGGTTGAGGCAATGTTTTTCATCCTTTATCACCCCGAATTCGTCCCTTGTACATGGATCACTGGTGGATTACGCTGTATAATTTTTTCGCTGCGCCATGGGGTGTACCGACATTTTTCAATAGTGGTATCAGAGCCACTTGTACGATACGAGTTCGGACTTAAATACCTCAATGATGTTTTTGTATGAGATGCATGTTTTACCTTTTACGTGTTTGACAAGTATGCGATGTTTGTGCGAAACGTAGAAATTGAATCCAGTTGCGATTAATATGTTAATCTGTTTTAACAAGTTTTTTATGATCGATGGTTAAGTGTTAAGCATGTGTTTGTTGCGGTAAGCTTTTGATAATCATATGTTAATAGTTGACATGATGAACATGCGGTTAAGATAGCAGATCATTTTTGGCAGAGGAATAATGGTTGTTCCAGAGTAAAAAACCTTAGGGATTGAAAAAACCCAAAAACACGAATCTGTTGATAAAGTTATCAAATAGTGAAATTTTTCCACAGTAATTGAAGTATCAAAATTAAAAATTTTCCCAGTAATTTATTTATCTATCAAAACCATGATTCCACATGTTATACATCACCAATATCGTAACTGCCATATTCACACATGAACCTAAACACTTGAATACTTTGAATGCTAGCGTAGGTGCTCCCATCTAAATCTAATCACATTCTCATCATTATTCACCGATAAAGATGAAAACTTTAATCAAAACTCACAAATTCCCCCACCGCACCCAACGGTCTAATTTTTGTCTCAATCATTTAAAACAAAGACACGTGAAAAAGAAAGTTTTTACTGTGTTTTCCCATGATCACAAGGTTCAAAACTTTATCCATGGGGTATTTGCTTTTATGGGACCTTGAGAAAAAAAAAGGACAGTGTCGCACAATCAAAGCTTTACAGGTGTCCAAGTGTAAACAAGGCCAGAAAGTGAGTGTAAGAAATATTTGAGTGATTTATGTGATGTTGGGTGCTTAAGTTGAGCTTCTTCTTTTCAGCTGTTGATTGGATTTTGTTTTAACATTGCTTGTTTGATTGGTTTTCCCTATCAAGGCCTAGAAAAGCCAACAAAGAAGAAGGAAAAATAAAAACTGAGGAAAGGGTTCATTTTGGAGATTTGGGTTTTGTTTTTCAGCTTTAAATTGCCACAGGCATTGTTGTCAGCCTCTCAGAAGAGCAATGTCTATGCTATCTATGTTGCTTTCCTCACTTATTTTTCTCTGTTTGTTCACTCCATTCAGCCATGCTTCCCCTTCTACATTCTCGGTATGTTTTTATATCTATGTTTTCTTTATGTAAAAAGAAAATCAAAATGAGTTATGGGTTCCTGTAGAATTCATGGAGAACATGGGAAGTTTGAAGTTGTTCATAGAAAATTTTGCAATTTACTAAAAATGGAAAGTATGGATTGGTTTGAGTTTATTTTGCCGACAGAGGGTTGTGGCTAAGTGACAAGCTTATGTATCGAAGTGTCTGATAATCAGATTGCTGTATTAAAATTATACCAACCCTGACATTATTCTCTCGGTGGTAATATATAGTTAATTTACTTTAACTGGAAAATTGTAAATTATGCAAGTAAATTATTCAAGTTTTCTTCAATTCTTGTAAATATCTTTGGCCTTGCAAGTTTTCTAGTTCTTTTGATTGATGAAATGTACAGTTCCCACATTAGTCAATTGGTAATGGAGTTTTGTATGGAACTTAGGTTGGAGCTTTAAACAGCAGGCCAGGAAATAAAAAAAAAAAAATCATCCATTTTCAAGTTTCCGCTGGCTGGTGTAACCCGTGTCCGACATATATATGAACATATGAAGCATATTCGGAATGAAATTAAACATACTCGGGTTAACAAATAACCATATTCGGTATTCACGTCTGCGTAACATAGCTTATGAATGTTAACATGACAAATGAAATCATCATAATTTGCTCCTTGTGGGAAGGAAATGAACTTAAACTAGCTTATTGTTTTATTTTTCATTGATTAGGAAAGGGAATTGACTAATTATGTCCTTTGAGCTTTGTTGCAGGAGTGGAATGTTCCTAAATCTAGACATTTACCTTTACTCCGGAGTGCGTTACATCGTGAAAGTGTGAGTGGATGTTTCTTAGGCCACATCTGCCCCTGTTTGCGCTTGCACATGTATATGTTGTGATTTTCCTTTTTTCTGACTTGTAATTTTGCTGTTTGATTTATTTCTACATTCAGTTTAATGGAGAGGAATCTGATCTATGGGCTCCTTTGGCTGACCAAGGATGGAGACCATGCCTTGTGTCTGTAAATGCCCCTTGTGAGTGATTAGCATCGAGATTTTTAGTTTTCGTTTCTTTATATTGTTAGTATCCATTGAGTTATTAGACACGAGCTTGTGTTATTGATGTTTTAAATTATTATTTCCTGATCATGGTGACTAATTTCTTGGATTTTATGCTTTGTTTACCGTGCGCCAGTGCCATGGAAATCAGAAGGATATCTACAGGTATTTCTTGATGGGGGACTCAACCAGCAAAGAATGGGGGTAGGTTTTTGTTTGCATTTTACATGCTTAGAGGAGACTATAATTCTGAAACATTCCAATAGTTCAAGTTCTGTTGATTCTATATTTTAGTTAACTGTATGTTTCTGAAAAGAAATCAGAAATATATTATGGTTCATGTTTTTGTAGATATGTGATGCTGTTGCTGTTACTAAAATACTGAATGCAACTCTTGTGATCCCGCATCTCGAAGTAAATCCTGTTTGGAAAGATTCAAGGTACTTTATGGGGAAGGAAATTATCTTTTCCATTGCTTATGCCAATGGGAAATATCTGGTTTTTGCCTCAGTTTTAAGGAGGCATTTTCTGAAGTAATTATTTTCCCTGCAGCTCATTCATGGATATATTTGATGTGGATCACTTTATTGATGTATTGAAGGATGACATCCTGATTGTCAAAGAGCTGCCTGAAGAATTCTCGTGGAGCACAAGGGAGTATTACGCCACTGCTATTCGAGCCACCAGAGTAAAAAGAGCACCTGTTCATGCATCTGCAAACTGGTATCTTGAGAATGTCTTGCCCGTACTGGTGAGGTTGGTTGCAGCTCGAACAGTTTGATTTGAATACACGATATAGTTGCTTTAAAAGTTTTGAGCCTAAGGACTTTTTATGCACATTATCAAGCACTTGATAAATGTTTGCTCGTCACGGAGGATTATAATACACATGCACTGTCTGATATGTTCTCTCCATCTACACATTGGTAGGTATTGCATTTTATTCATAGTGAGGCACATAAAATTTGGAAATGTGAGCTAACCTGTTTCCCCGGTCTTGTGATTTTAGCCCTGTTTCTTACATTTGCCACTTTGTGTGATCTAGTAAACATGTCCTATTTTGGTACAGTTATGGGATCGCTGCAATTTCTCCGTTCTCTCACCGTTTGACTTTCGACAACCTGCCGAGTGACATACAGCAACTACGTTGTAAAGTCAATTTCAAAGCGCTTGTTTTTGTTCCGCACGTTAGAGCACTTGGAGATGCCCTTGTTCATCGCCTAAGGTATCCTAAGGGTCAAAGTCAAGCAATTAGCACTGGCTATCTCCGGGAGACCACTGATCGAAATGATGAACAAAAGCCACAAAAGTTTGTTGTGTTACACCTTCGATTTGACAAGGTATATCCTGCTCATACTGTAGATTAAGTTCCTTGTTATAACCTAGTGGCTGAAATTTATATGTATATATAGCCTATAGGCATTTATTTGAAATCTTATCAAGCATATTCTGAGATAAAGACCATAAATGTTTACTTCTCTATATGCTTGAGTTCTGTTGCTCTTAATCCTTAACCTCTATTGTTAAGATGTCTATTTAGTCTTTTAGACCTCATAGACTGTCTGCCTGCATAATTTATACATGCATATAGTTTACATTGGTGGTCTGCGAATTTTTCTCGAATGGCTCTTTTTCGGGCCGGTCACTTACCTTTCATATGTGCAGGATATGGCTGCTCATTCGGCATGTGATTTTGGTGGGGGTAAAGCTGAAAAATTGGCTCTGGCCAAGTATCGGCAAACGATTTGGCAAGGAAGGGTTCTCAATTCGCGGTTTACTGATAAAGAGTTGAGAAGTCAGGGGCGCTGTCCGTTGACTCCTGAAGAAATTGGATTGCTTCTAGGAGCTTTGGGTTTCGACAATAATACCCGTCTTCATCTTGCCTCCCACAAGGTCAGTTGTTTTTATGAATTTGGTTTTTCAACAATTTATTTATCAAATGGAAATGTATTTCAGGTATATGGAGGGGAAGCTAAGATTTCCACACTACGAGTGCTGTTTCCGTTGATGGAAGACAAAAAGAGCCTTGCCTCTTCGGAGGAAAGGGTCCGTATTAATGGAAGGTCTTCATTGTTAGCTGCCGTTGATTACTATGTTGGTATGCATAGTGACATCTTTATCTCAGCTTCTCCTGGGAATATGCATAATGCTTTGGTGAGTATTTCTGACTAATACAATACTCATAGAATATGCACCATGCTTTGGTGAATATATATGGCGGAACACACACACACGCACTAAAAGTTACATGATAAGAAGGGTTGGCATGATAATTTTTTTCCTAGAGTTACTTAACATAGAACTTTCGACTTTGCTGCTACACTGTCATCGGTGCATACTCGATTCTCATTGGTTTTAAGATGCAGTGTTTCAAACCGATGGATAGTTTTGGTGCTTTTAGCCTTTTATGATGTTTCGCTGCCTTCTGCTTAGTTAATTGTATGCATATGAGCCTGCGAATAGATGACAGTTGCAATGATGCAAACAGGTGGGACATCGAACTTTCGAGAACACGAAGACCATACGGCCAAATATGGGATTGTTGGGCTCACTCTTCCTTAACAAAAACATCACTTGGTCGGAATTCCGTCAGGCAGTGGTGGAAGGGCATCAAAACAGACATGGGCAACTCAGGTTAAGGAAACCAAAACAATCCATTTATACATATCCTGCTCCTGATTGCATGTGCCATGCTTGAGCCCTATAGTTTTATTAAAAGATATTTACCATTGGTATAGTAGATAATCAGCATGAATCCGATTTTTAGCTCAGTTGTTTCATATAGCCAGCCTTCTGAGGTAGCATCTAATAAGTCTGAGATCTGCATTTCGGCCTTTTTTTAATAGTTACAAGCTGTGGTTTCATTTGTACCCAAAAAAAAGAAAGGCAATTCTTAGTGGACTGTGTAGTGGAATATGCCATGTTTAGATAATTCATCGGCAAATCTCAATTTTGTTTGTTGCATTGCATCTCTCTTCCAGTGAAGCCGTTTGTAAAATTTTCCTTTTGTATGGGAAAAATTATTTCATTAACACTCTTCGCTGCGTTCCTAATGATCCAATTAGGGGCGAGTCTAAGAATTTAAATTTTGTAGTTTATCGACCGATAATAAATACAATTGTATGTAATTTAAGAGTAAATTGAACAAATCATCAAAAATTAATAAATATATTTATAACCGGAAAGATAGAGGACCATTCAATCACGCTTGAGTATATATGTAAGCGATCTACTATAATTTAGTTACTAATGCTCTTTAGTAAGACACCTGTCTAGATTAATCCACATTAACCTATATAAATTTCTTTCCAATTAAATCATTACAAAAACACCAGTTTTACAACTAATACTCCGAACACAAAATATTCAGGATTGAAATCATCTAAAATGATTTTCAACATTTCCATATGATTGAAATCAAGACTAATCTAAAAAGCGAAAGTCATTCAAATAAGTGAGGAGAAGATAGAATAGTACTTCAATTGATATTAAAATCGAATTTGTGCTTGATGCCATGAAATTCTAGTGAAAGAGATTTAGGAAAATTTTGGAGAAGATAAGGTGTCCGCCCTCCCCACAGCAATGATCATTTGCATATAGGCCTTGCTCGCTGCAATCTCCATAAAGTCGGGATCAAAAAGTCGCCGATTACGTCGACGCCACAGTTTCCGGCGAACAAGAAAAACTCGATGAATATCATTGATTAGTTTATTATTTTTCTTATTTTCCTGCTCAACGGATGAATGAAACACAAAAATCGACAAAATTCTCATAATTTATACAATTATTTAAAATTCAAAAAAGTCTAATTAAAAAAATGATTAAAGCGATCCATTAATTGGTCAAGTAGCCAATGATGCTCATGTTGTTTCATATTATATATATTCGAATCTTGACATTTGTCTTTAAAATGTAATATTTATATGCTTAATAAAAAAGATTATTGAATAAATTAATAGGATTAAAGCATTATTATTAATGAGATTTGGACCATTTGGTCACGCCATACAGCATTTAAAAAGTAAAATTAACAAGGGAAATTACAACGGCAATATGCACCAGGATATTTTCCAACAAAAAACCCCTTGGCTTGATTTCCATGTTTATCAATACACTCTTGCAAGCAAAGCTCGGCATAGCAATGTGACATCTCTATAACTGCTGTGCATGGTTTCTTCCCTGCTGCTTCGTTTCCAATATGCATTCAAATTCAAACCATCTTTCATATACATTATTAATCCAATACATTTTTAACAAAAAAAATAATAAAAAACTATCTCTTCATTTTCATAAAGTACATCGGTGATGGATCTAGAAATTTAAGAATAGGTATACACACATTAAATTAAAATAAAAATTAAAAAAGAAATTTAAACCAAATTAAACTTATTTATGAAAAATGAGATGCAGTTGCTACCTTAGGGAGCTGCATGCATCCACAACTGGTGTACATGAGAAGCATATACTCAAAATCTTGCTCATATACTTTTCTAAAAGGGGAAACATTATATGTAGGTAGAAGGTAAAATAAAAAAATATTGAGTAAATCAATGTATTATTTTACCTGCAGCAAAAAGAAGAACCAACATGAAAATGACATAGACCTGGAAATTCTTCATCCTTTTTTCTTTTCTCCCCCCTCCCCCCCCCCCCCTCTTTTGTTCTATGTAAATATGATGCCTGAAGTGAGAAATAAGATGCAAATTCTGTTGAGCTTATAAGTGGCTAAGGGGGCAAGTTATGGAAAATTTGTCTCAAAATATTCAAGAAAGATTATTTCCTTATTTTACAGTAAATGTTGTTTCCAATTTTATTTTGTTTATTACAACCATATAAGACAATTAGTAGGGACTTTTCCTTATTTACAAAAAACTTATTCATACAAATTGACAGTCTTTTAATAAAAATATAATCCCCTATAACCGTCTATACGTTACACTTAATTTTAGGAGGCCACATTAGGGTCACAAGAACGACCCGCGGTAAAAACCCAAATAACATAAATATTTTCTTTAAATACATTAAAACTGTAAAACAAGTTTTTGTTCAAAATGCCATTTCAGAAAATCATGTAAATGTCATGGACCGTGATATGTACGCGAGAGAGTGCCCAAGAGTTTCTTTGTAAGATCTTGGGCCTGCCCAGAAGAATAATAAATAATATTAATAATTTATTATATATTAATAATTTAATAAATTATAAATATTTTAATTAATAATTCAATAATAATGTTTTTATAAATAATAAATAATATTAATAATTTATTATATATTAATAAAATTAAAAATAATAGTATTTATATTACTATAATAATGAAAATTATATTATTACATTATCAAAATTATAAATTAATAAATTATAAATATTTTAATTAATAACTTTTTTACTAAAATAATAATATTATATTAATATTAAATACATAAGAAAATATTGTTTTGCATGTTCATGTTTTGAAGTGAAAAGTTGGAAAAATGTTTTACGAAAAACCATATTGTAAAATAGTTTATAGAAAATGCAAAGGAAATTATGTTAACCGGAAAAATGAATTACTAATTTTGCATCAACCAATCACTAGAAAATATAAGAAAAACAATTTTCGTAAAATGAATTATAGAAACATACCCTAAAACTTAAGTCGATTTGTTTTGAAAATAATATTATTTTTTTGTTTTATTTTTTCAGGGTGAGCAAAACTTAACACGAAAAAATTACTTTTTCTTCCAATTTTGAGTTATTTAAGCTGAGTTATTTGAGTCCTTTCGAAAATTTTAAAGTTCGATTCTAACTGAATTCGATTTTGTCAACTCGAAAAACTAAAAAAAATCAAATTTTATTATTTCACAATTTTGTCCAAAAATTCCTTATTTCTTCAATTCATCCTCCATTTTAAACTCATTTTTGAAAAAAAATTGAACCACATGCTCATAACCACCGTAGAATAACAATTGAACTTCAATTACTATTTATAAAAACAAATTTCCTCCTTTTTTTTTGCAATTTGAGTTATTTGAGTCCTTTTGAAAATTTAGAGTTCGATTCTAACTGAATTCGATTTTGTCAACTCGAAAAACTAAAAAAAAATTAAATTTTATTATTTTACAATTTAGTCCACGAATTCCTTATTTCTTCAATTCATACTCCATTTTAAACTCATTTTTGAAAAAAAAATGAACCACATGCTCATAACCACCGTAGAATAACAATTGAACTTCAATTACTATTTATGAAAACAAATTTCCTCTTTTTTGCAATTTAGTCTCTCAACTTTGTAAAATTTCTTTATTTCTTCAACTACTTATTTGTTTTAAGTTTATTTTGACCAAATTTGGACCACATGTTCTCGTAACACTATAATATTCATGTAACTTCAATTCATGTTTTTTAACAACAAATTTATTCTTTTTATAATTTAGTCCATTAACTTTTCATTTTATACATTTTGGTCCTTCAATTGTATTTTTTTGTAAATTGTTTCTTTGCATCAATTTCTTGACTCCTTTATACTCTCGTCAATACTTTGATCTAAAAAATTCATTATTTAAAAGTAATATAAATATATTTTATAATTTTAGATGATACTTATTTTTATTAAATAACATTATAAATCTTACTCTCGCATGTAAAAAAATACTATAGAAAAATATATATGTATATCTTATATGATTAGAGCAAGTCGTTGAAATTAAAATCAATATGTACTATAACATTATAAATAATTCCAATTAGATTTGTGCAAAAACTCGACATCTCGACTCGAATTTCTTAAAATCTACTCGAACCAAAAAGTTTTATATAAAATTTAAATCATAAAATATGACTCGTACACTCTTTTACCAAGACAATCCAATCGGCTATCACACCTCAACTCACGATAACCTGGCCTATCTCTCTCTCATTCGATCTCATCTATTCTTTTACTTTATTGCTTTCTAGATTAGTTATTAGTTAAACTTCTATAATCCTTTATTTGTGTTTTTACTTTTTACAGTGCAAGAGACTAGATTCTTGAAGTGGCACCAATCTCTGTGGAGACGATATCTTTTATACTATAACTTGTGACGTGTATACTTGCACATTTGCGTAGCACTTATTACGCGCAACAAGTTTTTGGCGCCGTTGCCGGGGATTGGCAATAGCGACTTTGTTTTTATTTTCTTACACTTTCTTTTTACTTTTCTTGTTTAAGATTCAAAGGGCTAACAAACTTTGGTTTTGCATTGGTATATGACCAGGGCAAGAACGACTACGCTAGAATATCACTTTGATCCAGAAATCAAACGAACCTTACAAAGACTTAGACGAAGGATAAGAGTAGCAATGGCTAATCAAGACGGTGATATGAATCAAGATGTTCGAGCAAGATGAGGAGTGATTCTTGCACGAAACAGAACTATTCGAGACTATCTTGAAGAAGATCTAGATGGACTTAATCCAAGAGTTGTCATACCCAAAATTGAAGCCGACCACTTTGAGTTAAAACTGGTAATGTTTAATATGGTCAACACAATTGGTCAATTTGGCGGCTCAGCAACTGAAGATGCACGACAACATCTGAAATCTTTCCTCGAGATTTGCAACTCGTTCAAGATACACGTAGTCACCCCCGATGTCTTACGATTAAGATTATTCCCCTATTCACTGAAGGATAGGGCAAAAGCATGGTTGAATAGCATTCCTGCCGGATCAATAGCATCTTGGACTGATCTTTGTCGTGATTTCCTTGCTCGGTTTAATCCTACAAATTTGACTGATAAGCTTCGTAACGACATTACTTCTTTTCGGCATGCAGATGATGAATCCATGTACGAGGCTTGGGAGCGATATAGATAACTTCTACACAAATGCCCCCTACACGGATTCCCGGTGTGGACTCAAGTAACAATGTTTTACAACGCCGTGAATACACCAACAAGGATGATGCTAGATGCCTCGGCAAACGGCATACTCCTAGATAAGTCGCCGGAGGAAGCAATGAAAATTTTAAACAGGCTGGCCAAGAATGATTATCAATTCCCATCTACTAGAAAGAGGGGAGTTAGAGGCGTAAGCCACAATACATGAACTAGGATCATCATATTCAATTTTCGCACAATTGGCCACTTTAACCAAGATGGTCGAACATGCAAAAACCAAACAACACACATGAAGTTAAGGTAATGGATTCTTTTTGTGAGTTATGTGGTGATAACCATAATTCTTACGAATGTATGCGAGAATCCGAATCCGGCTTCTATGTGGGGAATTACAATCGGAACAACAATGTGATGTCCAATACATACAATCCGACTTGGAAGAAGCACCCAAATTTTTCATGGAGTAATCCCAACAATGCTCTAAACCAGAACAATCAGAATGCACAAGCATCGGGATTCCAGCAGAATATGTCACGGTAATAGTTGCCGCAGCAATAACCGACAACATCTAGTTCTTTGGAAAATTCTCTAAATGCTTTTATAATGAAAACTGAATCTTATATGGCTGAGAATAGTAATTTCATAAAAAGAACTGATGCTTTTATTAACAGGACCGAGATGAGATTGCAAAACCAAGAGGCGGCAATCAAATCATTAGAAAATCAAGTCGGACAGTTTGCTCAAAATCTGAATACTAGACCGCAAGGAGGTTTACCTAGCGATACTGAAGTCGCAAGAGGAACTGACCATGAGCAATGTAAGGCAATCACCACTAGAAGTGGCCAACAACTTAGAGAGGCTTAAACCCGCTCATCAAACAAAACTCCACAAAAAGATCAAGACGAACCTAGCGGCAAAGCCTCAGATACTGAACCAGGAATTGCCTCGGCAACCGTCATTAAGCATGCCTCGGCAACCAACGATAAAGACGCCTCGGCAACTTGTGAAAAGCATGCCTCGGCAACCCCAGTTGATAACACCTCGGCAACTCCAGTTGTCCCGGCAATGCCGTCAATCAGGTTCCAAACCAATGAAAGGATCGAAGATATCCGACTTCCACCACCATTCTCACAAAGGTTAAAGCGACAAAAGCAAGAATACCAATTCAAAAAGTTTCTTGATATCCTAAAGCAAGTCCACATCAACTTGCCATTGGTGGAAGCAATTGAACAAATACCAAACTATGCCAAGTTTCTTAAAGACATTGTGTCCAAGAGAACAAGGCTATGAGAGTTTGAAACAGTTGCCGCAATAGAGGGATGCATGGCAATGTTGCACAATCCTATGCCACCCAAGTTGAAGGATCCCGGAAGTTTCACAATACCCTATTCCATTGGAAACCACTATGTCGGGAAAGCATTTTGCGACCTTGGGGCTAGCATAAACTTGATGCCTAAATCGATTTTCCAGAAACTAGGAATCGGGAAGGCAAGACCTACAACAGTTATGCTACAGCTAGCCGACAGATCCTATGTGCATCCAGAGGGAAAAATCGAGGACATACTGGTAAAAGTTGATAAATTTATTTTTCCCGCTGACTTTATTGTTTTGGATTGTGAAGCAGATGAGCATGCACCCATCATTCTCGGGAGACCATTCCTAGCAACAGGGAGAACCTTGATCGATGTTGAAAAGGGAGAACTCACAATGAGGGTGAATGACCAGCAAGTTAAACTAAATGTATTCCAAACACTAAGGCATGCCGATGATCCAAGAAGAATGCCCACTTCTTCATGCCACGACAGAGTTTAACTTCGACGAGGAATTTAGTTGCCTCGGCAACTACATTGCCGATCAAGAGGAACCTGAGGAGTATGAAGAACAATAAGAAGAGGAAAATTGGCTAGTCAATCGACCAGGTACATACTTTGAACCACTGGATTACTCAGGTAAGGAAGGTAAACTCGAAAAACCCTCTATTGAACAACCACCGATTTTTGAGTTGAAACAATTGCCAGAGAAACTAAAATATGCATACTTAGGAACCGATAATACATTGCCTGTAATTATTTCTTCTAAGTTACAGCCTGAGCAGGAAAAGAAGCTGATCAAGATGTTGAAGCTACACAAAAGGCAATAGGGTGGACAATTACCGACTTGAAATGAATTAGCCCGGAAGTGTGCATGCACAAGATTTTGTTGGAAGATGATCACAAACCTTCAATTGAGGCCCAGAGGAGACTGAATCATGCCATGAAAGGGGTTGTAATGAAAGAAATCATCAAGTGGCTTGACGCTGGCATTATGTACCCTATCTCTGATAGTACATGGGTAAGTCTGGTACAATGTGTACCGAAAAAGGGAGGTATAACGGTGATAAGTAATGAAAACAATGAACTCATTCCAACCAGGACTGTAACCGGTTGGAGGGTTTGTATAGATTATCGAAAGCTAAACAAAGCCACTAGGAAAGATCACTTCCCATTACCCTTTTATTAATCAAATGCTTTACCGTCTTGCAGGTAAACCCTTTTATTGTTTTCTTGATGGTTATTCAGGTTACAATCAAATTGCCATAGCACCAGAAGATCAAGAAAAGACAACCTTCACATGCCCATACGGTACTTATGCTTTCTGAAGGATGCCGTTCAGATTGTGTAACGCCTCGGCAACCTTCCAAAGATGCATGATGGCACTCTTTTCAGACATGGTCGAAGACTTCCTTGAGATCTTCATGGATGATTTTTCTATTTTTGGTAGTGACTTCGACAGTTGTCTCGACAATTTAGAGGGGGTGTTGGCAAGATATGAAGAAACTGATTTAGCCCTTAATTGGGAGAAATGCCATTTTATGGTAGATGAAGGAATAGTGCTCGGCCATAAGATTTCATCCAAGGGAATTGAAGTAGACAAAGCCAAGGTGGACGTGATCGAGAGATTACCCCCACCAAGTTCGGTTAAAGGAATTCGAAGTTTTCTTGGACATGCAGGTTTTTACAGGAGGTTTATTCATAATTTTTCTAAAATCACTAAACCCTTGTGCAATTTGCTTGAATAGGATAAAATCTTCGATTTTGATGATTCTTGCACCCAAGCATTCGAAACCCTAAAGAAAAAGCTTGCCTCGGCACCCATTGTCGTTCCACCAGATTGGACGCTACGTTTTGAGCTCATGTGTGATGCAAGTGATTTTGCGGTAGGAGCAGTCCTAGGCCAACGCACATGTAAGACCTTCCATGTGATATACTATGCTAGTAAAACTCTTAATAGTGCTCAAGTGAATTACACAACAACAGAGAAAGAGTTACTAGTTGTAGTTTTCGTATTTGACAAGTTCCGATCCTATTTGATTGGTACAAAGGTAATTGTTCATACGGACCATTCGACAATCAAATATCTATTTGCTAAAAAGGATGCCAAACCTCGTTTGATTCGTTGGATATTACTTTTATAAGAATTTGACATTGAAATTAAGGACAGGAAAGGAACAGAAAATCAAGTGGCCGATCACTTATCACGTTTAGAACACAACAGGGAGGAGGATGCGGCCCTAGAGATATGCGATGCATTCCCGAATGAACAACTTTTAGTTGCCTCGGCAACCATAGACGCGTATGCCTCGACAACCCTCGACACCTTGGCAACCATGGATGCACACGCCTCGGCAACTCTCGACGCTGCAGCAGCCCTTGACGCGCACGCCTCGGCAATTTTGGAAGCAGTCGCCACGGCAGCACATGCCTCGGCAATACCCTGGTACGCGGATTTAGTTAATTTCCTTGTTTGTGGTATTTTACCTTATGGCATTACTCACAAAGGGAAGAAGCGGTTCCGCCATGATGCTAAGCATTACTTTTGGGACGAGCCTCTTTTGTTTAAACAATATGCAGATCAGGTTATACGCCGATGTGTCCCTGAAGAAGAGCAACATAATGTACTCCGGCAATGCCATTCTTTACCTTATAGAGGACATTTTGGAGGAACTCGTACTGCGGCCAAAGTTTTGCAATCCGGGTTGTATTGGCCAACATTGTACAAAGATGCCCAAGACTTTTACAAGCAATGTGATCGTTGCTAGAGGACGGGCAATATCTCTAGACGACATGAGATGCCACTCTAGAACATCATCGAGGTGGAATTGTTCGATGTGTAGGGGATCAATTTTATGGGAACTTTCCCATCTTCATTCGGCAACCTCTACATCTTACTTGTCGTTGACTACGTGTCTAAATGGGTTGAGGCAGCTGCAGTTCCCAACAACGATTCCAAGACCGTGCAACGATTCTTGCAGAAAAACATATTTACACGGTTTGGGATGCCAAGAGCAATTATCGATGATTTAAGGCAAGCATTTTGACAACAGACTAATTGCCAAGATGTTGCAACGCTTCGGCATATTATACAAGATCGCCACGGCATATCACCCACAAAACAACGGGCAAGCAGAAATTTCCAACCGAGAATTGAAGGGTATACTCGAGAAAGTTGTAAATCCCTCTAGGAAGGATTGGTCATTAAGACTAGATGACGCACTTTGGGCATATCGCACTGCATTCAAAACACCCTTAGGTATGTCCCTCTTCCGACTTGTCTATGGCAAAACATGCCATCTACCGGTGAAAATCGAACACAAGGCATATTGGGCAATCAAGACCGTGAATATGGATTGGGAAAGTGCCGGACAAAAGCGTTTGTTAGACCTCAATGAGATAGAAGAACTCCGTGTACTTGCCTATAACAATGCACAAATCTACAAGGAGAAAACAAAGTGATGGCACGACAAGAAACTATTGCCGCGGCAATTCATGTCAGGGCAATTAGTTCTCTTATTCAATTCTCGGCTAAAACTTTTTCTGGGAAAGCTGAAATCAAGATGGTCAGGACCATTCGAAGTTGTCAAACCATTCTCCCATGGTGCTGTGATAATCAAGTCCATCTCTGACAACCATGAATTCAAAGTTAATGGACAAAGATTGAAGCACTACAATGGTGCCCATGTGGAACGTAACAAAAAAGTAGTCACTTTAGGAGATGCATGAGCATGCTCTCCTTTCAATAATTTCTTTTTATTTTTATTTTTATTTTTAGGAGATATTTTATTTTTCTTCATTATCTTTAGTTTTCAGGTTTTCTTTGTTTTCTTTTTCACAACACAACTCACAACCACTATGCTAAGGAAATTTACTACCGAGATCCTTGCCCCGGCAATCAATGAAGCAGTCGCCACGGCAACCGCAAAAGATGATGTCGCGGCAATCTACATCGTGCCTGCACAAGCTGACGCCATGGCAACCAACCCTGAAGATGCCACGGCAACCAAAGCTAAAGACATCCCGGCAACCACTGAAAAAGCCAAAGGTAAAGCACTTATGCCCGAATCAACTCCTACGGAATCATTTTCTGATTTTTCAGATTCGAATGAGTCCTCCATTGCACCAACAAAGACCACATCAATTGAATCCTCCAAGCGAAAAGCCAATGACACTGATGAAGAGGACGATGAGGACAACCCCGTACGAGGATCGATTCCACCACCGGCAACAAGAAAATAACCATCGCGTTCAAGCAAGAGAATCAAGACACCGACCAAAAGGAAACTAATCATCTACGATGACGAACTCTCGGAGTAAGTCCTCGTATGCATTTTATTTTTCGTTATTTTTATTTTTCTTTAATGCATGCATTGAGGACAATGCCTCACTCGAGTTTGAGGGGGATTGTTATTAGTAGTTACCATGTTTAGTTACATTCATCTTAAGTATTACATTTAGGATACATAAATTGTTTGCCATGCCTTTAATTAGAACAAGAATTTCTTAGATTTAATGAATATTCGATGATGACTTTGCCAATGCACTTAATTGATACAATTTTTATTCTAGGATAACCATGGAAAAACTTAGAATTTTACTATGATGCTAGATTTGATGAAACACTGTTGTGGTTTGATTGATTTAAGGAATTCTAGTGAACTTAGGTTGATAATTAACAAATTGGGGGATTAGGATAAAAATTGGATGAATGCTAGAGGTGCCCGAAATTGGCTCTAGCATGTGCAAAAAAATTGATCGCTAGAGGTGCCCGAAAATGGCTCTAGTATGTGTTAAAAAAATTAATAGCTAGAGGTGCCCAAAACCGGCTCTAGTCGAATAGATTAACTTAAGAAAACTAAAAACAAAACACTAGAGGTGCCCAAAACTGGATCTAGTCAAAACATGTTAAAAAGAACCCAATGAAGTAACTTGAAAACCTATTGTTTCCATAGAATCCGAAAAAATCAACTTGCACACAACTCCGCACACACTCACAAGCATTATAGTTTGATTCTGAGTAATTCTTGAGTTTTCCGAAAAAATAAAAAGCCAATCATACTTTGTGCCCCGGTTCAGAGAATTGAAATCAATTTCAAAGCTAAGTTTGTGAAAATTGAAGTCTTGGCAGGTAATTATGAGTTTGCATTGCTTGAGGACAAGTAATAGTTCGAGTTTGGGGGTGTGATAAGTGTTTAAAAGTACTATTTTTCTTACCCTTTTTACTCATATTATTGTTAGACTTAGGCCCATATTAGTTGCATAATTAGCCATTCATGCATTAATCCATGTTTCCTTCCATCGTTGAGCTTGATTACATAACTTGGTAGTTTTTATGGGAAAAGATGCTGCTTTGGTGTGTTTTGTGTGTATATGCAGGATCACTTGCCAAAGCAAGGCTAGAGTTAGTTGCTAGGGCAATGCATGAAGGAGACGCCGAGCTAGTTGCCAGGGCAATGCATGAAGGAGACGCCGAGCCAGTTGCCATGGCAGTTGTCGACAAGAGCAAAGGTGATATGGTAGTCGAAATTGATGACTAAACAAGCCCAAGATGACGTGGAGCAAAGCCCAAACCCAAAGGAATTTGATTTCCATGCAGAGATTAAAGAAGAATTAAATTCCAAGAAGATATGAGAAGTTCTAGTAGGAATATAATTATAATAAAGAATTATATTCTTTAAAGATAATTTAATTCCAACTTAACTTCCTCCTCAAAGAAGGACTTTGGCCTAGCCCTATAAATAAGATGGAGATTTCGACAATCCATAGAGAGCAAGAGAGGGGAATTTCGACAAGTCCAAGGAGGGCAAGAGGAGAGAATTTTCGACAAGCATCTAGGGCAAGAAGGATTTCGACAAGCCTCCTTCTTCATCCTTTTCTTTCTTGTTCGATTGGGTTCATGCTAGGGATTATTTATCTTGTGTTTCTTTGGAACCTAGCCATGAACTAAATCTATTTGGCTATGGTTATTGTGTTTTGTGGTTGTGAGAAACTATTGGATTTTGTTTAGGTAATAAGAATTTGCACTTTTCTATTCAAGGTTTATTCATTCTTGGTTCTTATTCTTGTTTGCGAGTGAATTGGGAGAGGATCTCGTGATTTCATCTATTTATCTAATATCGGGAGAGTTAGATTCAAGAAACGAATGAATATGATCTTTATTCAATCTATTGATGGTGAAGATTAATCCGACTTAGGAATAAGTTAAGGATTTCAAAGGCTAAAAGGAGCGCAAGATTGGTTGTTGTTCACCCTTGATTCACGCAGGGATGTATTATTAAGGCATGCACAAGTAGCTAGAGTTTCGACTTAGGGATAAGAAGAAACCATTGAAGAATGCTCTGTCGAATCTTGAAGGTTGCTGCCCAGACGCCCAAGTAGTTGCCCAACTAGTTGCCCAGGCAACCATCGATTAGTTGCCAAGGCAACCCCGTTGTGCAAGTTGCCACGGCAACTGAGTTCCCCGTACACTCTTTTACCAAGACAATCCAATCGGCTATCACACCTCAACTCACGATAACCTGGCCTCTCTCTCTCTCATTCAATCTCATCTATTCTTTTACTTTATTGCTTTCTAGATTAGTTATTAGTTAAACTCCTATAATCCTTTATTTATGTTTTTACTTTTTACAGTGCAAGAGACTAGATTCTTGAAGTGGCATCAATCCCTGTGGAGCAATATCTTTTATACTATAACTTGCGACGTGTATACTTGCACATTTGCGTAGCACTTATTACGCGCAACAATATCTTATATGATTAGACCAAGTCGTTGAAATTAAAATCAATATGTAATATAACATTATAAATAATTCCAATTAGATTTGTGCAAAAACTCGACATCTCGACTCGAATTTCTTAAAATCTACTCGAACCAAAAAGTTTTATATAAAATTTAAATAATAAAATATGACTCGTAAACTCGACAAATTTTAAAAAAATTTACTCGATTTTATTTTATAGAATACACTAGGAGTGTAATCTATGGTGCCCAGGCCCACCATGGTGAAAGGGAGAATGCCACGTGGAGACAGATACAAACTTTTGAACTGTCTTCTTAAAGATATGCAAATGGGGAAATTCTAAAAACAAACGGCTTAAAGGAAGACTAAAAAGAGGCCATACCTTTATAACCGTTAGATGAAGCCAAATTTATTATAGCCCTTGGATGAAAAATAAAAAATAAAAGGGGAAGGGGAAGGGGTGAACCGGTTGTGCTCCCTCTCCCCCAAATTCTCCCAAATCCCCATTTAAAACCCTAAACGCTCTGGTCCTTGTTTTTCTCTCCCCCAACCCCCAACAGTTCTTTTCATCCCTGGCATTTCCCGAGAAAGAAGATGAGGACGACGCCGACACTCCGATTTGCTACGTTTCCTTGGACCGCGTCTACTTCGCTGCTTCTCTATGCGTGAGCGCTACTAACTCGTCCAACGTCATGTCCAAGAAGGTCAAAGCTCGTAAACTCATCGTCGACAATGATCACCTTCTCAAACCTCACAATCCTCTCTTCCTGCTTGTTTACTCTCGCCGCCCTAAACGTCCTCGCCAATGTGACTCATATGACTCTTTTCTTCAAGACGAGGGTGAAAAAACAGTGGTCAAAGTTGAAATTGACAAGACTTCAAGGTAAAAGAGGAGGGTTGGGAGTATTGAGTTGGCCAATTTAGGGGTCAATTTGAGTGTTTTGTGTCAGCCGGGTTGCCCTCGTTTGAGGGTTTGCAGAAATAATGGTAGTTTTAATAATAATGTGAATAGTAACTCTGTTGAGAAAGGGAAACATATTTCTACTCTGACCTCTCAGTGGGGTTTCATTGTTTCTTCTACTGCCAAGAGATGGGTCAGGTCAGTTTTTATTTTTAAAAATCATTTCGTTTTTATATGTTTTGTAGTGAATATTGAGGATGGTATAATTTAATTATATGGCTGATTTAGGTTAAATATGTGTTGCTGAATCTTGTTTCCATACATAATAGAAAAAATGTATTTGGGGTGCAATGCAAACATATATATGGAATTTGTTTGGAATTGGCGTGGTTTCTATGTGTGGGGTTTTATCTATAATCAATCATGATTTTGCTTTATGAAATTTGTTTTATGGATTTGAGCTAAAAGCAAATAGCTAAAAAGAGCCATTGTAAATTGGGTTTAAATGACTATGATATTGATGCAGAAGGCATTTGTTTGAATTTTCCTTTCATCTGTAGGTACATATTACTTGTGTATATATTTTGGTTATATTAACTGGAAAAAAGTGTAACTTGAATAGGTTGAGTTTTGATGGTGTTGATCCAAAAGCATTCGTTGGATTGCAATGCAATGCAAGCATTTTGATGGCTCTTTGAAGTTGCTACTTTTAGACATTGAATTTACATACGTCTTGACATAAATCTTTGTTGATTACAGGTTTTTTGGCCGTTGGATGCTGATTGGTATTCAGGTCGAGTTGTTGGGTACAATTCGGAGACTAACAGACATGATGTATATCCATTGTATATTTTTTAGTTTTTTACTCATAATTCTAGAGATTGTTTTGGCATTTAATGGTGTAAAAATATACTTTATTTCATGGGCCAGTTTGTTCATTATTTGACAAGTTCAAATGCAGGTTGAATATGAAGATGGAGATAAGGAGGATTTGATGCTTTCTAATAAGAAACTGAATTTTCATGTTTCTCATGAAGAGATGGAGCGCCTGAACTTGAATTTCAGTGTTAATAGTACAAACGATGGTTACTATGATTATGATGAGATGGTTGCATTGGCTGCCAGTCGAGATGATTGTCTAGAACTTGAACATGGGGATGTTATATGGGCAAAACTTACTGGTTTGTGCTAAATCCATCTGATTCGTATTATGTTAATTGGAGACAATTACAATTTACTATGGAAAGTGTTTTAATGTCATGACATGAGATGTCAAGGATTGTCAATCTGTCATTATTTATAGGCTATGATACACTTTGGAGTAATTTGTCTGAGGTGAACCTGATAGTTGGGAAATGTTTTTGAGGATTACTTCATTCTTAGTCTCCAATGGTCATATACTTGGTTTTTCTTAGCAGTTGATTTTGTGTAGACCTATGAATTCTAACATTTGTTGTTGTAGCTTTTGCATACGGTGAAGAATCATACTTGTTCAATTTTTCTACAATGGTTTTGCAGTGTTCTTCAGAATTTAATAAGAGTTTTTTGTGTGTCTCTAGGGTCTAGTACTATAAATATATCGCCGTGCATTTAATAATGAATTAATTTTCTTTTTGAGTCAATTATCAATATGTTTGTATATTTTCCACGAGAAAATATTTTGTGTTATTATTGCAGGTCATGCAATGTGGCCAGCAATTGTGGTAGATGAATCATTTATTGGTGATCGTAAAGGTTTGAGTAAGATTTCTGGTGGAAGATCAGTTCCAGTTCAATTTTTTGGCACCCATGATTTTGCAAGCTCTGTATTTTAATTTTGTGAGACATAAGGTTCTTGATTTACATGGATGCTAGACTTCTCTATCTTGAGGGCTAATTTCATCAGTTCCTTTTGTAATTGTCAGAATAAAATTGAAGCAGGTGGTCTCTTTTTTCAAAGGACTTCTCTCATCACTTCACCGAAAGTGCAAGAGACCTCGTTTCTCTATAGGCTTGGAGGAAGCAAAATTGTAAGTTATTTATATTTGCTAAAGTTCATTTAATTCAATTTATGAAGAAGAATGTAGTAAAGAAAGTTCTCTCCCTTTTTATATATCCATCGTTCTAATTCCATTGGGATTAACATGTCTATCAATTGTTTCGTTGTCTGCTCACACAATATCCATTTGTAAAGCATAGTCCATGCTAACTTTGTGAATAAATTGAAAATGATGCTCTTCTAAGGTTATTGCATATGCCTCCTACACAATATCCATTTGTAAAGCATAGTCCAGGCTAACATGTCTATCTAAGGTTGTTGAGATGGAAATGGAGCATGGTACTCTTTATATAAAAGTGAGAACTTTTACTTTTAGAAGTCTATGATTCTATTGTTTTATCTTGTCAAATCTTTTGGCATTGTTAGTTACAAGCTCGTTTGGTTGCTATTTTCTTTTATATTGCTTCGTCATTTTCATCCCATTTTTACTTTTTTTTTACTCCTAGTTGCTGGAAGAAAAGTAAAATGAAAAATGAACATAAATGATCTTAGCATTAATATGTTTCATATGATCAGTTCGTATGAGTTGAAATTTGTTTTCTCCCTTTTTTTGATTTTTAAGGTTTACAGGGGAATCACATAAAAGATGTAAGGAAATTATTAATGACAAAAGCTTCTAGATATTGAAAATTGTTATGTTTCAAATACCAAGCTTCTTACAATTTTACAGGCTCCTTACGGTCCACCATTTGTACTGATTCAAGGAATTCTTGAAGCAGAAGTGACCTCATTCAAAAAGATACCAGTAGAGGCTTGCTCTACCATAAGAAAGGGATCGGTTGCTTAATTATTAGCTTAATCTTTGGTGAAATTCATACGTCATTTTATGGTTTTAAGTTCTATTTTAAACATATTCAAGCAAATTAAATAAATTTAGCTGGTAAAGCTTTCTTTAGGGTTTAATTTCTTTTTTCTCTCTAGTTTTTTTATTATTGTTAAGGACATGATGATTTATTGCCTTGTATTTTGCAGTATAAATATCATGAGGATATATTTATAATGTTCTCCATTGTTTTGTCGGCACTAACTTGCTTATTCTAATATACAATGCTCTGTAGGAAAATAAGCTAGTTGACGTATATAAAGAAAGTTCAGAGGCAAATAAATTATGCAAGATGATAAATGTAGCTCTGGATCTGAACAATGTAATGTAAACTTACTTGTTAATGTATCTTTTCTTATCTATAAGTGGCTTATATTTTTGAAATGCAAGTGTTCTAGATTGAATGTAAATCGGATAAATTTTCAAGAGAAATGATGAGTCTTATAAAATTTTCATGCTCAGTTTTATCATGCCGAGTTGTTCACTGACATGCACTAAATCCCATATTATTTGTATAGTGTTATGAAAAATATAATAAATTTAAACGTCATCACGGTTGAGTTAAAAGGTGTTATGAAATGTAAACATTTAATTCGATAACCTATTTCATATGCATGGTTATTTTTCTCATATATCAATCGAAAGGTATAAATCAAACGAAAATCACTAATACAAATGCTTATACATATTAACATCATTGGTAAGTTATTTTCAATTGAGAAATGCATGTAACATTTTAGGTTGTAAGCGATTTTTACCAATTAATAACTTTTTTGGTTGGACAGGATAACATTTTAGTTTTGAACTTAAAATGTTATGTTCATATTAAGTCATTTAGATCTAATAACTCATTAGGTTAAAACCTAAAAAGTTACCATTGGTTTTAAGTTTTTAGATTTAGAGAAACACATCAGGTTTCCTTGTAAGAAAATAGGTTTCCTTGTAGGCCAATGTGTATGTATACAAATGCTTACCCTAAGTTGAGCTCCTTTTGGCCTTGGTGTTCTCGTGTAAGGATTTCGGTACCTACCATTTTTCTTACAATCATTGTAAGGATTTATGTATACTTTTTACTAATTTGTGAACCTACTAAAATCCTTACATTTCTTGTAATAAAATAGGTATTCACGTAGGAAATTATGTATGTACACAAATGCTTACCCTGAGTTGAGCCCCTTTTGGCCTTGGTGATCTCGTGTAAGGATTTTGGTACATACCATTTTTCTTACAATTTATGTATACTTTGTAGTAATTTGTGTACCTACTGAAATCCTTACATTTGTTGTAATAAAATAGGTTTTCGCATAGGAAATTATGTATGTACACAAATGCTTACCCTATGTTGAGCCCCTTTTAGCTTTGGTGATCTCGTGTAAGAAATTCGGTACCTACCTTTATTTTTACAACTTTTGTAAGGAATTATGTATACTTTGTAGTAATTTGTGTACATACACAAATCCTTACATTTCTTGTACCAAATTATATTTTATCGTAGGAAATTATGTATGTACACAAATCCTTACACTAAGTTGAGCCCTTTGGGCCTTGGTGAAATTTTGTAAGGAATTCGGTACATACCATTTTTCTTACAAATTGTGTAAGGATTTGTGTATACTTTGTAGTAATTTGTGTACATACATAAATCCTTACATTTCTTGTACCAATTTATGTTTTCTCGTAGGAAATTATTTATGTACATAAATCCTTACACTAAGTTGAGCCCCTTTGGGCTTGGTGAAATTTTGTAAAGAATTCGGTACATACCATTTTTCTTACAAATTTTGTAAGGATTTGTGTATACTTTGTAGTAATTTGTGTACATACACAAATCCTTACATTTCTTGTACCAAATTATGTTTTATCGTAGGAAATTATGTATGTACACAAATCCTTACACTATGTTGAGCCCCTTTGGGCCTTGGTGAAATTTTGTAAGGAATTCGGTACATACAATTTTTCTTACAAATTTTGTAAGGATTTGTGTATACTTTGTAGTAATTTATGTACATACACAAATCCTTACATTTCTTGTACCAAATTATGTTTTCTCGTAGGAAATTATGTATGTACACAAATCCTTACACTAAGTTGAGCCTCTTTGGGCCTTGGTGAAATTTTATAAGAAATTCGGTACATACCATTTTTCTTACAAATTTGTAAGGATTTGTGTATACTTTGTAGTAATTTGTGTACATACATAATTCCTTACACTTCTTGTACCAAATTATGTTTTCTCGTAGGAAATTATGTATGTACACAAATCCTTACACTAAGTTGAGCCCCTTTGGGCCTTAGTGAAATTTTGTAAGGAATTCGGTACATACCATTTTTCTTACAAATTTTGTAAGGATTTGTGTATACTTTGTAGTAATTTGTGTACATACACAAATCCTTACATTTCTTGTACCAAATTATGATTTCTCGTAGGAAATTATGTATGTACACAAATCTTTACACTAAGTTGAACCCCTTTGGGCCTTGGTGAACTTCTGTAAAGAATTCGGTACATACCATTTTTCTTACAAACTTTGTAAGGATTTGTGTATACTTTGTAGTAATTTGTGTACATACATAAATCCTTACATTTCTTGTACCAAATTATGTTTTCTTGTAGGAAATTATGTATGTACACAAATCCTTACACTAAGTTGAGCCCCTTTGGGCCTTGGTGTAATTTTGTAAGGAATTCAGTACATACCATTTTTCTTACAACTTTTGTAAGGATTTGTGTATACTTTGTAGTAATTTGTGTACATACACAAATCCTTACATGTCTTGTACCAAGTTATGTTTTCTCGTAGGAAATTGTGTATGTACACAAATCCTTACACTAAGTTGAGCCCCTTTGGGCCTTGGTGAAATTTTGTAAGGAATTCGGTACATACCATTTTTCTTACAAATTTTGTAAGGATTTGTGTATACTTTGTAGTAATTTGTGTGCATACACAAATCCTTACATTTCTTGTACTAAATTATGTTTTCTCGTAGGAAATTATGTATGTACACAAATCCTTACACTAAGTTTAGCCCCTTTGAGCCTTGGTGAAATTTTGTAAGGAATTCGGTACATACCGTTTTTTACAACTTTTGTAAGGATTTGTGTATACTTTATAGTAATTTGTGTACATACACAAATCCTTACATTTCTTGTACCAAATTATGTTTTCTCGTAGGAAATTATGTATGTGCACAAATCCTTACACTAAGTTGAGTCCATTTGGGCCTTGGTGAAATTTTTTTGTACATAAACAAATCCTTACATTTTTTGTGCCAAATTATGTTTTTTAGTAGAAAATTATGTATGTATACAAATCCTTACACTAAGTTGAGCCCCTTTGAGCCTTGGTGAACTTTTGTAAGGAATTTGGTACATACCGTTTTTCTTACAACTTTTGTAAGGATTTGTGTATACTTTGTAGTAATTTGTGTACATACACAAATCCTTACATTTCTTGTACCAAATTATGTTTTCTCGTAGGAAATTATGTATGTACACAAATCCTTACACTAAGTTGAGCCTCTTTGGGCCTTGGTGAAATTTTGTAAGGAATTCGGTACATACCATTTTTCTTACAACTTTTGTATGGATTTGTGTATACTTGTTGTAATTTGTGTACATACACAAATCCTTACATTTCTTGTACCAATTTATGTTTTCTCATAGGAGATTATGTATGTACACAAATTCTTACATTGTAACATTTTATGTATATACCTTTTTTCTTACAATTTTTGTTAGGAATTATATATGTACACAAATCCTTATGTTGTAACATTTTATGTATATATCGTTCTTTTTACAGTTTTTGTAAAGAATTTATGTACACACATTTTATCCGGTTAACCGGTTGGCCTTCGTTTGGTCGTTCCCTGGAATCTCCCTATGCAAATGACAGCGCCGTTTTCATGGCTTATTTTAATAATTAATACGAAGAAGAAAGAAAACAAATATTTGGCCGAGCTTTGCTCCTCTCCATGATACCTCAACAAAATCCAAGCAAAACCCATATTTCGTTTCTTTCTAGATTTCCATGATTTGTCAAAACCAAGAAACTAGTTTTCTTTTCTTTTCTTTTCTTTTTCTTATTGTAGCGATGTCATTTTCGCTAAAAAAACGTGTTTTCGAAGTGTTTATGATTTTTTGGATATAAAATATTTATTCCGTGGGGTTTTACAAACCGCATTTTATTTAGAAATTGGAGTCACCACCGGCCACTTAGGTAGGCCGGACACCATAAAACCAGAGATTCAAAAACTTTGGGTTCGGGAGTCGGTTACGGATGGGGAAGGATTAGCACCCCCATACCGCCCAAAATTGGCACTTTAATAATTACCGCTTTATTAATATTAGATTTTCCGGATTAGAGTGACGATTAAATTAAATTTTGATTATAAGTGCAAGTAAATTTTAAAGGCCCCGTTATCCGAGAGTAAACGCCCAACCACCATCACTATGCCTGATACTGGCCCCGTTTACGCTCGGATAAAAGGACATCGCATTGACAATTTATATTCCATTATGCAACCTTGGAAAGCAAAATAAATACAAAGCTTTGATCCTTAATTTCAACTGTTAACTTAATTTCAAGTGTTTAATTTATTTGTATGATGAATGTTTTTAAACTAAGCATATAGAATTAATTGTTATATCATTAAAGAATACTTAGATAGTTAATTATTAGAGCCTTAGATTTCAGGTTCTTAATTAAGATTTAATTAATTAATTAGTAAGATCATTGTAGCAATTTAATGTATATTAAGTGGAAATTTTTGGGCTCAAACTTGGATGGTGTTCCACTTGCTTGCAATGGGATGTTATCACAAAATTGGCCTAAAAGAGGTACATTTAACATACATTACAACTTAGAATGCAATAAATAACTTAGTTAATTAATAGAGCTTCAATTAGAACTATCACTTTAATTAATTAGAATGACAAAGTAAATTATGAATATTATTTAAATTTAAAGTTTTAATATGGATGGCATTCAAGCAATTGGTACTATCTCAGAGAAATTTTAAATTTAATTATGTTCATAATCTAAATAACTTAATTAACTAGAGTCTTCTTAGCTTGAGCTTAAAATGAACAAGACGATAATAAATCATGCATTAAAAAACCTTTTATGTTGAAAATGCATTTTTATGAATATGAACGGGGTGCTTCTTAACAGGGCGCCTTTAATCCCATAGTCGGTTTAAAAATGCATTTTCTTATAAAATGATATCTACATTTGAAATTCAAATCCAGTTGATAATTACGGTTAAATTAAATTAAAATTGTTATTCGAAATGCCAAAATGACACGTAAAATTAAAAGGTACCGATAACGGACATTTGTGGGGTGGTAATCATTCCCCACATGTAACCGACTCCTGAACCCAAATTTTAAAGAAATGAATCTTTGGTTGTTTTATGGTGTCCGGTCTACCTCGAAGTGACCGGTGGCGACTCCAAAATATTTTTTAAGATTAAATAAAAGAAAAATCCAATTTAATATGAAAAAGCTAAATTTTCAAGATCAAATTAGAAAATGGACAGAAACCCTAATTTTCAAGATTAATCGTCTGACTATTTTACACCCGGTTTAAAAATGGTCACGATTTCGAAATGACCGGTGGCGACTCCAAAATGTTTTTCAATATTAAATAAAGAAAAAATCCAATTTAATATGAAAAACCTAAATTCTTAAGATCAAATTAGAAATGGACAGAAACCCTAATTTTTAAGATTAGCCGTCAGGTTATTTTACACCCGGTTTAAAAATGGTCACGACACCACCTATAAGTATTGGTACTAAAATAACACTCAAAGTTTTCATAATTCCAAACAATATTAAGACTACCTTTCAACCAGCACCGATATTCCGTGAAGGCAGTATATCACCTACAGATTTTTCTCGATTTTGCACGTGTTTATAAAATAGCAGTATTATATGAATGAATATCGATATTAAGAGTTTGTTTGATACACTAAAAATCACATTCTAGAAAATGATTTCTGTAAAACTTCCGCTATTTGATAAGTTTTTTAGAAATTATTCATTATATATCAAATACAATATATAGTGTCATCCATCATAAAAACTTAATATTATTATTTTTTAAAATATTATAATAATTTAACTGCCCATGAATTCAAAATTAATATCACCATAAAAGTTATTTTACTGTCACGTTAGTATTTTCATTAATTTTTAATAGTCAGTAGATTAATTGATACAATTTAAATAATTAAGTGGTATGATTGAAAAAATTAATAGTTCAATGATCAAAATAAAACTATCCCTATAATTAAGTGACTATAATGGTAGTTTACCCAAACTTTTAACTCTCGGTTTCTGTGTTGTGACTAGGGATGGTCATGGGTCGGGTTTTTGGTCGATCCACACCCAACTTGAAAATGTAGCACCTCCACTCGTATCTGACCCGATCCGACATTTTATGATGTCTCATCTGACCCAAATTTTAGAGTAAAACTCAAACCCGAAATGGCATAAATAAAAAATATTTTTTTATTTTTGTTCGATAAAATAAAGAGTTAATTGAAAAAATATAAATAACTCAAACTCAATTTTTTTTAAAAAAAAAACATGACCTATAAAGTGGGTCAGGTCAAAATCCGTTTGGTCTGGTCATAAGGTCATCTCTAGTTGTGAAACTGTGTACATGCCACCAACTTTAGGACTTATTGAAATGAATAGTTACAAAGCAAAACACAGATTTGTTACTTATAAAAAATGTGATTCCATCTATCTGATATTTATTTCCTGCAAAAACATGTGACAAAAGAATGACCTTTAGAAAGCTAAGTGAACTAGTCGTACTAGCGAAATTCACACTAAATATATACATTGTTATAAATGACTGGTAGAATGAACGGTGTTCTTGGATGGAGGAAGAGGGTTGCTCAGATGGTAGAGATGAAGGCCCTTTGATTGCTTCAGAGGTTTTAGGTTTGGTTAGGTTGAAGAAGAATGAGTGTCTTCTTATTCTCTATTGCATGGCTCGTTATAAGAGTCTAGACACGTGTTGATAGAAAATTGACGCGGCATGAGTATTGTTTAAACGTCTTAGACTGTGATGGTCTAGATCGATTTATCGTCAAAGAAGACTACGTGAGTCGCTACGTGGTCTGAGATTACGTGCTTTAACTCGTTGGGTTCTTACAACTGACGAGCTTTCTTCAATGACCTTCTGCATGTTATGTTCACGGGAAGTCGCAAATGACTACCTGCACGTCTCAAAGTTCGCACTCTAAAAAGTTCGCAAGATGAAAGTTCGCAGGACTAACACATATAAAAGCAACACATAGTTCATCAATCAAGGCATGGCATAGCTCATCAGAAGGCAGCATAAAGAACATAGCACACTGTTCTATCATATAGAACAATCAAAACACATCTAACATCTCAAGTAGCGTATCTCGAAACAGTTTTACATATCATTGTAGTGTATTTTAGTAAGGTTCTTATTCAATTTGTAGGTTATGAAACTTAGAGATATTCAAAGTTAATTATATTAAATTAAAATTAAGACTGAATTGTAATAAAGAATAAAATACATTAGACACCACAACCAATAAACAACAAAACACATTGAGCTTCTTTCTAAATGGACTTTGATTGGTAAATCATGTTTACCTCAACAAATTATTTTGTAATTCATTCGAGGCATGGCCAAGCACACCTTATCTTTCCGCGCCACTTAAGTGTAAATTTTTTATTGAATTAAATTAAAGTTAAAATCAAATTGATAGAGTGTGTAAGTAATGAGATCAAATGTAAAATTATATAAATTTATTTAATTATCACGACAATATGTATGTTAACTTTTAACTATAGAACCATTTTATAATTAAGGGATGATATATGTGGTTCACCCTAAATTTTAATTTGGTGAACAAAATAACATATATAGTAACCTTAATATTGCTATGGGTTGACTGTTTGACTGTTTAAGACTATTCTCTAAGCGGGTTTTAAATTTGTGTCAGATTGGTGGTAAGGTTGCTTTTGATCATCTGTATTAGACAGTTCTCTTCTCGATTCTAGATTTATGACTTGAGATGTGAGTTATTTTAGCCGGTGATGTTATTCTTTTTCTTCGATTTATATGAGGTACAGTTGTAAGCGGGATTTGATTTGCTTCGAGTAGGATTTTTTTTTTTTCGGTGAATTTTGTGTACTTTTGGTCCTCGTAGTTTATATTCTTTCTTTTTTATTTAAGAAGATTTTTAACGAGATACAAAATACTTGATTAAGCTTATATGATTATTTTAATAAAACTATATTTACCAAGAAAAAATGTAGTAATAGAACTACTAAACACTTTAATAGACAAACTAAACCATTCTCCAATCTCCATATTCTCATTTCATAAAATCCCATATTTTCTATTAATTTCACTTTCTTCCTAGCAGCGACACATAAAATAAAGTTACTTTTTAATAGGTCTAAAAATAATTACAATGTAGTGTCTGTTTATACATATTTTTAATTATTTGACAATACTTATTGTCACACTCCGATTTTAGCATCAAATCAAAAACTCTAATTTAGAATTTCAAATTTTTGAAACCCTAACTTTTGGAGATTTTAAAAATGATTTGTCAAAATTGAATATTAGAATTTGGGATCCATTTGAAAAAAATAAACTTTTAGAGTTTAGACCGTAATTTCTGAAAACCTTAGATAGTTTAAGGAGTTACCTCGTAATTTTAGTCAACTTAATTTTTGTTGAGTCTTTTCCATCCTAAAGCACTAATTTCACCATTTGACTTAAATTAGGTTTTAATATATATTTAGCTATTTACACATCGCCGCCTGATTTTAAAGAGCAGAAACCCTAAGAAACAAATCCCAAAGTCAACGTCACCTACCCCATGTTTTCCTCGATGGTGCTATTATCAGATTTATGTAACTATGCTATGAAATTTAGATTTTTAAATATTATAGATATTTGAGCATGGATTGAGATTTATACAGAAGAAGATAGTCTGTATTACACATCGACTGACGGTTGTAATGATAGATTGCGGGGAACTTTACTCTTTTTATGATAGTTGTAATTGAATGCACTGAATTGTGTTTATGACATCATATCATGTGTCATTGAGATAGATTACGTGTTCGTTGAAATGTTGCATATGACCTATATTGTGATTGTGACTAATGACATGTATGTATGTGATTTGAGATTCTAAGAATATCGTTTTGTTGTGCATATTTTACTTAAGTGTTGTATTCATTGATATGTCGTTTTCTTGTATGTTTGTGTCTTCGGACCACACTAGGCTTCTAGCTCACCCCATAGCATCAATTTGACATTTAGAAGGTCGCAACTCAAATTTTTTGACTTTAAATAATTAAATGATATTTTAAATTTTATACTTTAATTGTAGCATGAGTTCTGGTTTTGTTATTTTCACAAACAATTATTTAATTATTATTTAATTATGAATTACTTTTAAATAATATTTTGAATTGTTTACTTGAGAGTAATTCAATCGTGACTTTTTAAATTCAATCTTTTCTTCTAGGCCGAATCTGAGGGTTACATACATACAATTTGAACCATTATCTCTTAGGATAAACATTATTCATTTTTTTACTCGAACACTAATAATAATCAAACCCAACATAAATTATAAACTAATTAAGCAACTCAAATCGACATGTTGGACAAAAGTTACTAATACCAAGCCAATTAACAATACAATCCCCATGGAATACATGCGAGCAAGGCATTCTTTTGGCTTTACAACCACTGGTGAGACCATCCAAGCAAATTGCACAATCAATGGTATCCTCTACTTTAACTTCCTCTAACCTCTCAGTTGCTGCTTCACTTGCTGGGATCATTTCCGGGGTTTCTTCATCGTCAACATAAAATGGCAATTTCTCCACCATGATATCAACATCTACTCGTGAGAAACTAGCTCATTCTACTATTTTGTCGACCATGAATCTCTCAACTCAAATGTACATAGAATTGAAGATGTCATAAACGGTAGATCGAGGATCTCTTTTCATCTGGTCAAGTGGCAGCCGATGAATTCTTCGTAAGGTTTCAGTCTCCAAAGAGTCAATGTGAGCAGCCAATTCTAGTTCTTCATCGTCTTCTTCCGAATTCGAGTATGTGGAGGTAGCATGGACTTCAATGGAAAAAATAGCATCCTCTAACAATTGATCTTCTGTTTCTACCGAATCTACCTCCCATACATGACAATAACATTCATCCATATATATCTCTAAAAGATAATCTGAAATGAAGAAGAAAAAGAAGAATAAAGTTTTTTCTCAAACGACTTTGTTTAAACATGAGTGTACTTGATCAATATCTATAATTTTATTTTATTTATTAATTGTCAATATTTTATATTTGGGAATAAAAACGAACTTCAACTTATTTCCGTTTAAGGCTGAGATTTGAATGGCCACCATTTAAAGTTTTATATTTCATAAATGAAATACTATATTTGTTTTATATTTTTATTATTTTTAGGAGATTCTGATTCAAATAATTTGTCTGTACAATTTACGTGCATTATTAAAAGACGATCTTAAAATTACATTAGAATGCAAAAAAAGTGTATCTAATCAATATATAATTTTTAGATTTTTAGTGTTTTCATTCAATTTATTTCCTACTTCTTCTTAATGATTTTTCACATTAATTGTGAATAACTTTTCCTGGAAAAGAATGACCGTAAATCGAACTTAATTTCATTACTTTTTATCTTATTTGTTATTAATAAAAGATCATAATCTCGGAATAATAAATGATGTTTTTAAGTTGAGATATGAACACCCACATCTTAAGGGATTTGATTTCTTTTTAAATTTTGATATAGGAAATATAAATTTTTAAAAGTAAATTCTATAATTCCTATTGAAATTTTATCTTTTACTGCTTTTATTTATATACGACAATATTTCATACATATCTATAACTTTGAGAATTTTATAATGTTCTTGTTCAATTTTATTTTTTTTGTTTCTCCTTCCTAATTTGATTTTTCTTATTAATTATCATTTTTTTTAATTTTTGAAAAAAAAGACTGAATTTGAATTCAACATACTTTATTATCATTTATCTCAGTTGATATTAACAAAAATAACAAATTTCGAAATAATAAAAATTGTTTTTAATAGCGGGATTTGAACGACCAAATCATAAAATATTTTACAGGGACTAATATTTTTAAACTAACTATTAAGGGAAAATATTTCATGCATCTTGTCTTCCACGAACGCTTAATTTTTTAGAAATTATTTATTATAAATATCAAATAAATATATGATATTATCTATTATAAAAACATTATTATTATTATTTAAATATTTTAATAATTTAACTGCCCATGATTTTAAACTTAATATCACTATAAAAATTATTTAATTGACAGACCAGTGTCACGTTCGAGAAGAAGCGGGATCATTAATCCCACATCGGAAAGAAAAAGAGAGGTCTTGAATATATAAGCGGTGGCACTGCATATCCTATCAGACATGTCTTTTGGAAATAGGGTAATGGTCCCATGACAAGTGGTATGGGAGCGACCCTTTGACTGCTCGATTTCACGTCGAGCGCCCATGGGTGGGGTAGGCAGGGTGGACAACCGTGAAAATTGACCAATCACGAGACCGAAAGCTCGTGACGAGGGCGTCACGAGGTTGAGTGAGGGAGAATGTCACGTCTAATAAGAGGCGGGATTATTAATCCCACATCAAAAAGAAAAATGGAAGTCTTAGATATATAAGTGGTGGCGTTGCACATCCTATCAGACATGTATTTTGGAAAGAAGGTAATGGACTCATGACCCAGCATCTTCGTCAATTTTTAACTTTTAGTGGCCTAGTTGATGTAATTTAAATAGTTAAATTGGACGATTGACAAAATTAATAGTTTGGTGATCAAAATAGAACTACTCTATACTTAAGCGACTATAAAGGTAGTTTACCCCAACTTTTTATGCCACCAACTTTAGTACTTATTGAAATGAATATTTACAAAGAAAAACACAGATTTGTTATAAAAAATGTGACTCGGTCTATTTGATTCTTATTTATTTCCTTTAAAAGTACGAGACAAAACAATGACCTTAAGAAAGCTCAGTGAGATAGCCGCACTGGCTAAATTTACACTAAATATATACATTATAATAAATATTATTGACCGGTAGAATTAACGGTGTTTTTGGATGGTGCAAGAGGGTTGCTTAGATGGTAAAGATGAAGAGTCTTTGATTGCTTTAAAGGTTTTAGGTTTGGCTAGGTTGAAGAGGAATGAGTGTCCTCCACTTTGTTTTAATAATTTGGGTATTGATTAAACGACAAGTTAGACATCATAAGTTGTAATAGTCTAGGTCAACTTGTCGTCAAGGAAGACTACATGATCCTAGATAACGTGCTTTAATTCATTGGGTTCTTACAATTGGAAAGTTGCAAGTGGCTATCCATACGTTTAAAGGTTTGCTAGGACCGACTCTAGGCGTTTGGTGGCCCTGAGAACCTAAAAATTGGGTCCTAAATAAGGAATTTAGTTTGTAATTACAGTTGCAGTCGCATTTTTGGTCATGTTGTGTTTATCGCGATTGCGAGCATAATAGATGCTATTTCAGCAACTGTGAGTATGGCAGTTGTAAAATGTTTTAATAACTTATGTTATTGTGGACACCGGTTGCAGGTATCCCGAATGTTGCCAGTATTTAATTTTTTAATGGTTGTTGTTGTGGTTGCATACTGCTATTTAATATTTGTCACTAATAACAAATAATGAAAAAAAATTAAGAGTAGGTCCACAATAACAAGTATTGAAAAAATGAATTTTAAGATTATGCTCATAATAAGAAATATTAAAAAAAAATCGGGGCCCTAAAAGCAAGTAGTAGAAAAAATGAATATTAAGAGTAGAACCCTAATAATAAATATTAGAAAAAATTTAGTCCCCTATTAACAAGTATTAAAAATGGACCTCTAATAACAAATATTAAAAAATAAATTTGAACCCTTGGAGTAGTCCCAATAGTAAAGGAGGTGTGCTCCATCCAGGTGACCCGGGTTCGAGCACTATGTGTGTGTTGCTAATTAAGGGCTAAAAAAATTTAAAAGATATTACCATATAATCACATCAGCATATTCAAAAAAAAATTTAAATCCTTAATAATAAATATAATTTATAAACGTTGGGCCCTAGGTGAAAGCTCTTATTACACTTATTCAGGGCTGGGCATGAGGTTCGGATGAATTCACATGGTGAAAGTTCGCATGGGCTTAACACTTATCGCAACACATAGTTTATCAATCTAGGCTTGACATAACTTATCAAAAGGCAGCATAAAGAACATAGCACATTGTTCTATCGTATAGCAGAATCAGAACCCATATCTAACATCTCTCGAAACAGTTTTACATATCATTGTAGTGTATTTTGGTAAGGTTCTTATTCAATTTGTAGGCTATGAAACTTTTAAAATTATATAAATGTATTTAACTATCACGATAATATGTATGTTAACTTTTAATGGTTAGATACTTGATTGATATTATTTAAATAATTAAGTGACATGATTAATAAAATTAATATTTCAATGATCAAAATAAAACCATCTTTATAATTAAGAGACTATAGATGTGGTTCACCCTAAAATTTAATTTGAGTGAACAAACTAACATAAAAACATTCTGTTAACCTAAAACCCATATCATCAAAAATATCTAATCATGTATAGAAGAAAAAAGAAAGAACATGATCTGAACCGATCTAGGTCGCATAAATAGTTTTGGTGGGTGAATCTTTCACCGAAATTTTCTACACACAAGGCCTAAAAAATGATACTAAACTGTTTATCACTTCGACCAACTGCTAAACACTTTAATATAAAAAACTAAACCATTCTCCATATTTTCATTTCATAAAATCCCATATTTTCTATTAATTTCACTTCTTCCAAGCATCCACACAGAAAATAAAGTTACTAATAATAATCAAACCCAACATAAGTTATAAACTAATTATACAACTCAAATCGACATGTTGGACAAAAGTTACTAATACCAAGCCAATTAACAATACAATCGCCATGGAATGCATGCGAGCAAGGCATTCTTTTGGCTTTACAACCACGGGCGAGACCATCCAAGCAAATTGCACAATCAATGGTATTCTCTACTTTAACTTCCTCTAACCCCTCAATGGCTGCTTCACTTGCCGGGATAATTTCCAGGGTTTCGTCGTCATCGTCAACATCAAATGGCAATTTCTCTACCATGACATCAATGTCTACTCTAATTCTTAAAACTTTTTGATTTCTGCAATGTTTGCTTTTCAACATTCGACTAGCAAAATTTGATATTTTGTCGACCATAAATCTCTCAACCCGAATGTACATGGAATTGAGGATGTCATAAATGGTAGATCGAGCATCTCTTTTCATCTGGTCGAGTGGCAGCCGATGAGTTCTTTGTAAGGTTTCAGTCTCTAAAGAATCGATTTGAGCAGCCAACTCTAGTTCTTCATCGTCTTCTTCCAAATTCGAGTATGTGAAGGTAGCATGGACTTCAATAGAAAAAATAGAATCCTCTAACAATTGATCTTCTATTTCTACCGAATCTACCTCCCATACATGGAAGTAACATTCATCCATATCTCTAAATGATAATCTGAAGAAGAAGAAGAAGAAGAAGATTTTATATTTGAAAGAAAAAACGAACTTCAACTCATTTCCATTTAAGGCTGAGATTTGAACGGCCACAATTTAAAGATTTTTTTGAATACACATAAATTAAAGATTTTGATTTCTTTTATATTTCATATACGAAATACTATCTTATTTTATTTTTATCATTTTTAGAAGATTTTAATTCGAATAATTTCTCTGCACAGTTTGTGTGCGTTATTAAAAAACTAAGATTGATAAACGATCTTAAAATCACATCAAAATACAAAAAAAAAATGTGTGTATCTAATCAGTATATTATATATAATTTTTAGATTTTTAGTGTTTTCATTCAATTTATTTCCTACTTCTCCTCCTTAACTGATTTTCACATCAATTGCCAATATTTTTTTTTTCTGGAAATGAATGGCAGTAAATCGAACTCAATTTCATTACCTTTTATCTTATTTGTTATTAATAAAAGATCATAATCTCGGAATATTAAATGCTTTTGTTTTTAAGTTGAGATATATATAAACACCCACATCTTAAGGGATTTGTTTTTTTTAATTGATTATTTTTTAATATTTGATATAGAAAATGTAACTTTTAAAAATTAAATCAGATAATTTCTATTGAAATTTTATCGTTTACTACTTTTATTTAAATACGATTATACTTTATCCATATCTATAACTTTGAGAATTTTATATTGTTCTTGTTCAATTTTATTTTTTGTTTCTCCTTCCTAATTTGATTTTTCTTATTAATTATTAATATTTTAATTTTTGGAAAAAAATGAATTTGAATTCGACAGAATTCATTATTATTTATCTTTGTTGATATTAACAAAAATCATAAATCTCGAAATAAATAAAAATCGTTTTTAATTGTGGGATTTGAACAACTTGGTCGTGAAATATTTTACATATACTAATATTCAGGTACTTACCAAATTCGGGTACCAGCTAATTGGGTTGTTGTTGTTGTTGTTCTTTTTCTTTTTCTTTTTCTTTTTCTTCTTAATTACAAATCATAATTGTTTTTTAAAAAATAAAAGTATAAAATTAAAAATCAATAATAATATATTTTTATTAAATAAAAATGTATTACATTCTTATATCGAGATTTGAACTCATACAAGAGGGGACAAGATGAGCATCCTTAGCCACTAGGCCAATTAATAGATCTCAAAAGTCAATAATAATAGTAAACTATTAATATTTAATAAAATGTTATTATATGTATTAAATATTATTAAACAATTTATTAAATATAATATTTAATAATATTATATTAAACTACTAATAATTAATAAATATTTATAAAATTATTAAACTATTATTAAATATTTCATTAAATATATTAATAGTTTCAAATATAAATTATTATATTAAACTATTAGTATTATATTAATATAATGTTATTAGATATATTAATAGTTTAAGATATAAAATATTAAATTAAGGACATAATATTCTTAGTTTATTAACTACAATTTAACCTATACATAATATATTTTCAAAGGAAAATTTTAAAACGGGTGATGCACATCGCTGCACCTATTAAAATTTTAATGACTCTTAAATTATTATTAGAAATTTCAAAGATCGAACATGTAATTCAAATTATTTCAAAACAAATTAGAATTTTGCTTTAGTAAATTATTTATATTATTTATAATATTTTTAATTAAAAATATTAAAATCAAACCCTCTATCATTCACAAACCCTATCCTTAACCCTTATTTTTTCTTTAGCCGTCGCTGCCGTTGACCCTTTTCTGTCGACAAACTTGCACGGTAACACGACTTATTCAAAGGTTACATTTGAGAGAGTCAAAGTTACGATTTAGCGTTGTGCGTCTAAGTTTTAGACTTGGTTTAGCGGCAATGCTATGTTATAAACTCTTGATAGGCCTAGGTTTGAATCTCCGTTTAATGTTACTTTTACTTCTTTAATTTTCCTCGTAAGCTAACCTTAAATAAAATTTGTTGTCAATCGTAACAAAGAAATTGGACACATGTCATCATCTAATTAAAGGATTAAATTTATTAAATTTAATTTAATTTAAGAAACATGGACCAAATGTATAATTATACAGTTTTTTTACCTGGGTCGGATACTTTGTAAAGTCAATATCAATATTCATCTACAATTTTGCACGTGTTTATACAATATCAGTGTTATATGAATGACTCGATATTAAGAGTTCGTTTGATACAGTGAAATTATATTCCAGAAAATGATTTCCGTAAAATGAATTACATTTGTTAGAAAACAATTTACGGAAACTATTTTCTGGTGTTGGATGATGCTATGTAAATCTTCCGTTGTTTGATAAAATTTTTAAAAATTATTCAATATAAATATCAAATACAATATATAACATCCATTATAAAAACTTAATGCTATTATTTTTTAAATATTATAATAATTTAATTGTCCATGAATTCAAACGTAACATCACTATAAAAGTTATTTAACTGTCACACAAACATCTCCGTTAATTGATAACGGTCAGTGGCCTAATTGATACAATTTAAATAGTTAAATAGAATAATTGACAAAATTAATAGTTTGGTAGTCAAAATAGAAGTACCACTATAGTTAAGTGACTATAAAGATAGTTTACCCACACTTTTAACACTCGGCTTTCGTGTTGTGACACTGTGTACATGCCACCAACTTTAGGATTATTTGAAAGGAATATTTACAAAGCAAAACACAGATTTGGTACTTATCAAAATTGTGATTCGATCTATCTGATACTTAGAGATTTGAACATATCTCAAAACAGTTTTACATATCATTTTAGTGTGTTTTAGTAAATAGTAAGGTTCGTATTCAATTTGTAGGTATGAAACTCAGAGATATTCTAAGTTAATTATATAAATTTATCAAGTAAAATTTATAGAATTAAATTAAAATCAGAGCTGAATTGATAGAAAGTATACAACACATTACACACCACAAACAATAAACAACGAAACACATTGAACTTCTTTCTAAATGAAATTTGATCGATAAATCCTGTTTACCTCAACAAATTATTTTGAAATTTGATAGAGTGTAAGTAACGAGGTCAAATGTGAAATTATCTAAATTTATTTAACTATCAAGACAATGTATGTTAAGTTTAAACGGTAAGAGACTTGATTGATATTATTTAAATAATTAAGTGACATAATTAAAAACATTAATAATTCGATAGTCAAAATAGAATAATCTTTATAATTAAGGGATTATTTATGTGGTTCACCCTAAATTTTAATTTGGTGAGCAAAATAACATATATAGTCTCCCATGCATTGACGATAGAAACGAAAGTTCTTAGTTTTAGGGTTTATGGATCCAATTTAGGGTTTAGGAATCTTAGTATAGATGTTAAAATTTAAGGTTTAGATATTAGTGTTTAGAATAAGATGGTTAGAGATTTAAGTTTTAACCCTAAACAAATCTCTAAACCCCATCATTTGATACACATTTCTAATAGTAATAAAACTACTAAACATTTTAATAGACCGACCAACAAACCATTCTCCATATTTTCATTTCATAAAATCCCATATTTTCTATTAATTTCACTTTCTTCCTTGCATCCACACAGAAAATAGAGTTACTAATAATAATCAAACCCAACATAAAATATAAACTAATTAAGCAACTCAAATCGACATGTTGGACAAAAGTTACTAATACCAAGCCAATTAACAATGCAATCGCCATGAAAGATATGTGAGCAAGGCATTCTTTTGGCTTTACAACCACCGGTGAGACCATCCAAGCAAATTGCACAATCAATGGTATTCTCTACTTTAACTTCCTCTAACCCTCAATGGCTGCTTCACTTGCCAGGATCATTTCCGGGGTCTCGTCCTCGTCGTCGACATCAAATGGCAATTTCTCCACCATGACATCGGCATCAACTTGCATTCTCAAAACTTTTCGATTTTTGTAATGTTTGCTTTTCAATATTCGACTAGCACGATCTGATATTTTATCGACCATAAATCTCTCAACTTGAATGTACATGGAATTGAGGATGTCGTAAATGGTAGATCAAGGATCTCTTTTCATCTGGTCGAGTGGCAGCCGATGAGTTCTTCATAAGGTTTCAGTCTCCAAAGAGTCGACTTGAGCAGCCAACTCTAGTTCTTCATCGTCTTCTTACGAATTCAAGTATGTGAAGGCAGCATGGACTTCAATGGAAAAAATAGAATCCTCTAACAATTGAGTGTACTTGATCAATATCTATAATTTGATTTTACTTATTAATTATCCATATTTTAAATTTGGGAAGAAAAAACGAACTTCAACCCATTTCCGTTTAAGGCTGAGATTTCAACTGCCATAATTTAAAGATTTTGATTTCTTTTATATTTCATATCGGAAATACTTTGGTCATGTTTGATAAACTGCCATAATTAGAGGTTTAAAGCATTTTTTGATGTTTGATCAATCAAATCCGTTAATTTGGATTTTTGATAAATAAAGGATTGTAATAGCGGATTGAGGTGAAACCTCTCCACCTCTCATTTTGAAAAAACTCCTTTTGGGAGCTTTTTGAGTTACTTGTACAAGCTATTTTGTACTTGATAATTATAAAAAAATTTCTCTAAATAACATAAATTTGATTAACTAATAAAATTTAAAAAATAATTTCATAAATAAAAAAATAATATATAAATTAATAAATACATATAAATTTAATAATTAATAAAATTATATTCAAAATATAATTTCATAGATAAAATTAATATATACACCTAAATTTAATAATTACCAAAATTTTATTAAAAAGATAATTTCACAAATAAAAAATTAAAACGTACAGTCCTCATATATGCTCAGTAATAATATTAAAAGAATAATTTTCACAATCTAATTAATATTAATATATACAAAAAGTTTATAACTAATAAGTTATTGGCAAAAGGTCAAAAATGCAACGTTTGACCTTTTGGTCATTTTAGCCATATTCTTTTTTGGTGCAATCAACCACTTAACGTTTTATTTTCGTGATATATGATGAAATCATGATATATGATGCTTAGAACTTACAGATACTCGGCTGAGACACTGTCCCTGTTGACATTAGCAGGAATGTAACACCCCTTAATTTAATGAACGAAAATGAAAGATGAAGTGGAAAAAAATAAATAAAATGGAAAATAGTAGCTAAGGGGTTTTGAACCTGTAACACTGGCTACTTAGAATTATGATATAACCAACAGAGCTATGTTAGCTCTTGGATTTGGGTTGCAATCATTTATTATTAGGTGGATCCTAAAAAATTTAAAATAATAAAAATAATAAAAATATCCTATCTGTCTCATTTATGACATTTAATTGGACCTAACCACCCAAAGACATACCCACAGACCACTCACCTTCCCAAATACCCAAACTCCGGCCACCTCACCGATCTCCCTCACCGCCGCCACCGTAGTTGTGTTCCCCGTCGAGCCCGACCAAAACTCCTCAAGCCACGCGTGCAATCATCGTTGCAATCGCCAGTAATCAAGGGATTTAGGTTCGTCGAACCTAGGGTTAAACCCTTTCGGGGTTTTAGGTTTTTCGGCCACCTCGGCCGTCTCTTTGCCATGCTACCACCGTCTACAAACTCCTCGTGTTGAGGCGAACGTAGCACCAGTCATCGATCATCTAATCGATGCCATGCGAAGCTTCGTCAGAGATCACTCTTGTCCGTCAGATTTAAGGTAAGCCGGTAAGTTTTCGGCCAAAATATGGGTGTTTTTAAACTTGGATTGTGATAATCGTTGTTTTCTGCTCATTCCGGTCCGATTCTGACAGCTTGGGGGCCGCCGTGGGCTTCACGCGCCGTCTGGGGCGATTTTCGGCCGCCCTGGACGGTGGCCATTGAGCCAGCTGGCCCAGACCTGGCTTAACTCGTAGATCGAGGTGCCTGAACCGGTCCAGACCAAACCGATCTGGGCCTATTGGTAAACTTGACCCGAACCCGACCCGAGTATGACCCGTTGACCGAGTCAACCCAGTGAGTCAACTCGTCTAAGTCAACCTATGGAGTCAACTCACCGAGTCAACCAGTGGACCAATGACGTCATGCTGATGTCAGCATCGACTGACCGCTGATGTTAGCATTGACTTTGACCAATGATATCATCATTGACTGTTGACGTCAGTGTTGACTTTGACCAAAAAGTCAACTTTTCCTAAAAAGCCATATTTTATGTTCTTCGATGTCCTGAGTCCGATTTTGAAGCCCATTTCGTGAAATTCTAACCCGAAAGCCTCCAAATGGGACATTGAACTCAAACATGCATTTGTCTTAAGTTAAATTATTTGAGAAAGGTTGTAGAACAAAGGGCTGACATTGATCTTTTGATTAAAGGTACTTGTGGATCTCCCAATCGTGCCTTCGCCCAGCCCAGCTCGTCCCGATCAGTACTGCCCCGTGAGCCCATCGTCACTCGTACGGTTCCATAACTTAGTATTTTATTTCGATCAAAATGTGAATTTGTTAGTAACCGTAATCCTTGTCGATCTAGGTTCCAGTATCGTAGCGGAGCGTAATCCCGGTGCCCAGTAGATTATCAGGCCTGCCTGAGTTTTAAGCTGTGTTCCTTATGTGCCATATGACTGATTTCTAATTGTTATAGGTGCTTTATATGTTCTATCAAACCGATTATGTGCACATGATTATTTACTTGATTTCACACAAACATAGCATGTTTTCTGAAGTGAGCATGATTATACTATATGATTGATATATGCCCCAGTACTCGATATGACAAGCATGTTCTATGATTACCGTTTATCAATATAGAATTGTATTCATCGAGCGTTGTTCTTACTGTTTACTACTGCATACCATGATGCTGCCTGGATTGATTAATAGGGGTACTTGGGTTATGATATAAAGTATCGTAAGGTTCAGCCCTGATCCGGCTGGTAATTCTGCCCATATGAGGTTCCTATGCTTCGGCTAGGGTAATTCCGCCTGTATTCGGTTCCTACGCTTTGGCTAGGGTAATTCCTCCCGGACCTAAGGTATTCCCTTAGGATGGTACCCATGCCCAATAGGCTCGAGTTAACGCCTGTATATGATACCGTTCTGGGGAACTGTATCATGGAGTTTGGTTGGAGGGTAGTTAAGTTGTGGAAACTTGCATTCGTATGAACATGTCTTACTGAAATGTTTTATTATGCTATTGATATAAATGTTTTTACTTGCACTGTTGGAACACACTGAGCTCTCTAGCTCATACCCCCTCTTTCTCCCTTTTTCAGATATTTTGGATAGGCTACCATATACATGACACTCGGAGGATCGACACATTCCGTATTCTATATAGATTGTACTGTTTCCATCCACCATTTTGTTATTTCAGGGTGACATGTGCCTATATTTGAGATATATGACGTTTTATTACGATCTTTTTTATACATTACTTGATGTTTCCTATTTTGTAATCATTATATGTCAGGTTTATAAAGATGTCTTTATCAGTTTACGTAGTTATATATATATATATTCAAATTAAATACTTGAATATTTGATAGATTTTTAATTTAGATATTTAAGTTGAGATGTGCCCCTTTGACTCGGTCCTTTGGCATAGGCCGGTCTAGGGGTTACAAGGAAGTGGCCGCACAACCTAATAAGGCCCTTGTGATATCTCTTGTGATATGCAGAGATTGAGTCATTAGAGCAATCTGCAGCTAGTTTCCAACAATGGTTAGATCTGTCAGGAAAACAATATTCTTATCACATCAAAAGTGAAGATCGATTTTGTTATGACACAAAGGCATGCCATGCCAATTCAGCACACACACATTAACAATTTCCAGGTCAGCAGCAAGGGTGAGAAAGAGTACACGTGAGAAACGGTGTCTCAAGGCTTTGCAGTTTGATTTAGTTGGTTTTTCTAGATGGTTATAAATAGGCAGTAGAAGATGGAAAGAAATATGAACAAAGTTATTAGAAATCTTTTATCCTATCCTTTCTAATTCTCTTCTATTCTCCTCTTTTCTTCTGTAATTTTCTTGCTTTTCAATGAATCCAAATTTAAGTACTTGAGTTCATAACAGATTTATGTTAATCAATGACAGAGGATCCAGATCATTGCAAAAGATGCATAATTCCATTCGAACTATACTTCTCTCATCTATTGGTGGTAAGTATTGCATTTGTCGCGGTTACAGACATAGCATTGCAGCCATTTGCAACAAATATTAGTGATAAAAAGAAACGAAAACCGTTTAATGTTGCGTTAGATCCTAGTTATGACCAAGACAAATATGAAATGAAAGAGCTTAAGACATATTAGCCTTGTGGTCATCAACCTCCACTCTAATTTCATTGATTTGGACGCCCGGAATTTCAATCCAAATTCTGCAACATCCATCCTAGGGGGACCATTCAGTGCCTGCATGAAATGTAAAAAATGGAACCAGTTGACAATACAAAAAATGAAAACAAATACATCAAGATCATCTTGTTCAGAAACCAAAATTAGTTGCCATTAGATGTGGACCAACATGTTTTCTTCTTAGATTGTAATGTCATCTATTCACTTGTACTTTTATTTGGACAAGCAAACATAGGAGGTTCAGGCATGGATACTCATTACTCTCCAACCTAGACCCAGAGGTTGGATTGTTGCCGAATTTGAGAAGCACGGATCCATCGTTTGAGGTTTAGAAAATAATGGTGCTTCGGAAGTATTAGAATTCTTCGAGGGAGCGCAAGACGATTTCGGGGGTGCAGCAGACTGGGGAGCAGTTCTCTGGGGCAAACCATCGAGTCATTTACTGCTAATTTGAGTGCAAAAGTAAGCACTAAGCAGCTCTCCTCTTGAAACTTGTCTCATGAAACAAGCTTGATATGCTGACCCTTGACGTACAAAATTCATTCTAATTTCATCCTTTTACTTTACAAACAGTGATTTTACTAGAAGTGGAGTTAGTTACTCCACTTTAGTTCTTCAGAATTTGATCCGTCTACTTTACGAAAATTGAGAACTTTGTCTAATTAGGCAACACTATTAATCTCTAACCTAAAAATCAGCATTTTACATCTACAGAATATTCAATATTTAAGCGATTTATATATAACAAATTAGAAAAATAGAACAATTCAAGTTATGTGTTTACCGACAACTACATTAATTTCTCAGTTTTCAACAAATATGAAGATCAAATTCTGACAACTTAAAAGGACTAGCTTTTCAATTTCAGAAAAGTTACGAAATTCATAACTAAAACAAAATAAGCCTTAGTATTATTCAGCTAAGCACCATGTTTAGTTCTTGTATATTTATATTAGCTGGGAAAAGAAATAGAGTAAGTTAAAAGGAACAACGACGAGAAAAAAAAACCCGAAACAAGTCTTCGTATATTTTTTCATAATATTATAAATTGAATTACTACGAAACTCGAATCCGTAAGACGATTCGAATCACTTCAAATTAGTCTTACTAAAATCGACTAGCTAGAGCTTCTATTACCAAAGTCAGTTCACAGCAACAGCGTGTAAAATAGGTTTGAAATCTGAACAATCATCCAACAATTATGTAATGCTATCTACCAATGGATTTGAAGCTTGGAACTAAACTTCAAACTCACAAGGAAATAAAAAATTATTAGATGAACTCGGCTCTTTACGTCATTTGTGGTGTTAGCTAATAAAATTTATCTATCTTATTTTTTTTAAAAAATTTTTTATCTTAAAAGACCCAAATCCAGTAGCCTTGTCTGCAAGTTCATTAGGCCCATAGATCTCGAGGAATTCTCCTTTTTTAATGTAGATCTAATTGTATTTCACAAAACATTTTTAAAATCATCCTAATTCACTCTTTATTTTTAAATTTTAATTAAAAAACAAAAACAGCAAAGGATGAGGTGGTGATAGATGAAACATGATGGCCAAGTGGGTCACGCACTAACGTTAAATCTCAATTCTATACTATTCTCCATTATCGATTTTTTAAAGGTAAATTATATTAATAATGGAATTATAAATAGGGTTAGAATTTAGAGTTTATAGATAAAAATCTAATTCCTCAACATATTATCCTATGACCTAAATCATAACCTCTAAGCCTTAATCTTAACCCTAACCCCTAAATTCTAATCACTACTTCTAAATTCTAAACCCTATACTTGAGCCCTTAAACTCTACACCATAAACTCCTTAAACCCTAAAACTAAAGCACTTGTAGAAACTAAAAGTTTCCAATGACATTGTATTTAGGGGCGTTCATGGTCGGTTAACCGTACCGTTTAACCTAAACGGTCGGTTAACAGTTATAACGGTTACTGAATTTCGCTAACCATAACCTAACCATTAATAAACGATAAACCGCTGACAGTTAACCATTAGAACATGGTTAACCAACAGTTCAGTTATAGGTTAACCTATAGCCTATTACAATTTTTTTCACATGTTCACTAGAATAATAAAATTATTTATTCGATAATTATTAAATTAAAATGTTCAAAAAAATTCTTAAATAGAGAGATCGTAAACACTAACCCCATACTTAAATAAAAAAATTACATACATATTAAGAGTTTCAATGCAATACAAATACACACAAGCTTCACAATAATCTAAAGTTTTAAGTTCTAATTTCAACAATGTTCAACACATAGCAATACACCATCAAAGTTCAGGACATAAAAAGACACCATCAAAGTTTTAAACACAAATATTTAACTAACATAAAACAAACATAAGGTAAATGAAAATTCAATGAGTTAATACGACACAAGTCACAAATTAATTTAATAAAGGTTAACCTAGGTTAACTGTTTGTCAAAATTTGTAACCATAATTATTAATCATCATTTTTAGCGGTTCGGTTAACTGAAACCGTTTAATCTTAATGGTTCGATTAATTAACTTGTAAACTGTAATAATTATATCAGTTAATGGTTACAGTTAATAGTTATGATTAATTATGTACACCCATAATTGTATTGGATATAAATCTTTATAAAAAATGATCTCATTGTATTTTCAAAAGGCTATAAAATGATTATTTGATAATAATTTGATAAATTGAATGATTATTTTATAATGTTTGAAAGATTAGTAACCGAAACGATATTTGTGTACAGTAGATTGACTATTGCTGTATTTTACACTTATTAAAAAAGCACGAATCAGCCTAGTGATCACTGACTCGTCTCTGAAAAAAAAAACCACAATAAACAATTTTCTCACGAAATTATTGAATTGAGATTAGGTACAAATGTCCTTAAATTGCTTGAGATTTGTTTCTCACACTCTTAAAAAGTCTCCTCTTTTTCGTCTCAGCTACGTGCCTTCTTCTTCTTCTTCTTCAGCAGTGATCGTGACAATGTCTTATAGTAAGGAACTGACTGCTGCCAAGAAAGCAGCCTCTCTCGCTGCTCGTCTCTGTCAGGTTTCATTCTTCATCAAAAACCCAGTTTTTCTCTGCATTTTCTGTTTTGGGTTTGATTAATTTTATCACATCCTTTGATTCTTTACTTGAAACTATCTTCTTTTGTCAATCATTTGGAATTTTCTGCTGTTCTAGCGTTAGGGGAATTGAAGTGGCTGAATTGCATCTCAATTTCTTTTCAATTAAATTTAGTATTTTTGTTTCGAATTACCATAATTTCAAAATAATTGTATATAGATGACGGTTCTGATATAATTCATCATGTCAAGCTGTGTATTTATAGAACCTAAATTTCAGTTTTGGGTGTTTGTTTTTAATCTCCAGAAAGTTCAAAAGGTTTTGCTGCAATCCGATGTTCAATCCAAAAATGATAAAAGTCCTGTAACAGTTGCTGATTATGGTTTGTTTCTGAAACTTTCTTGCTTTCTCCTCTTTGTTTCTTTGGCGTTCAAAATGTGCATCTTGATTCCAAATGGATTCCCATTGTTTTTATTCTCTTTCCCAGATGATTTGCTTTATTCTTTCTAATTGTTAGCAAGTTGCTATGAATTTAGTTGTTTCCTGCTTTTCATAATAATTTTTATCAGGAAATCTACAGAGTTGTATGATGTTTTCCTTGGAATCGTACTGACGTTTCTATTTGATGAAATGTTTTTGTTCTGGTGAAATAAAAATGGCATTGTTGTGATATATTGAGTGCTTTGTTTGTTGAGCATATCTAAAGTGTGATTACATTGTCCTATAATACATTGGCCTTCTTGATAGTTGCCTCCGTTTACCTCTCTCTACCATCTGCTCTATCTGTATATATCAATGTTCAAGGGAAAATATGTAAAACTCGTACACATTTACTTTCGCAGCCATAATTGAGATTTATGAAATTCTCTTTTTCCTTTTTACATTGTTTAGGGCTAAAATCTTCTGGTTAAAGTATATGCTATTCTTGATCTCAGTATCTTCAGCTTCAAGGATTGGCAGAAAAGAAACCCTAGCTGATACCTAACATGTTTCCTTGACATTTTTATATTTTAAAATTTTCATCAGGGTCACAAGCACTGGTTAGTTTTGCGCTGCAGCAGGAATTTCCTACTGATTTCTCATTAGTTGCCGAGGAGGTGAACCTCTGTACTTGTGAAGAATAGTTTCAGCAACATGCATCAACCTGCTTTGTTTTTCTTCCTTTACATTGTAGAACCCTTCTTTCCTTCGAAATAATGTTTTGAGTTCTCTTTAGGATTCTAAAGATCTCTGCAAAGATGGTGCCCAGGAAATAGTAGATCGTATTACAAAACTTGTGAATGATTCTCTAACTAGTGATGGATCATACAATGTTACTTTATCCACAGAAGACGTTCTCAAGGCCATTGACAGTGGCAGATCTGAAGGTGGTTCCCAAGGTCGACACTGGGTTTTGGACCCTATTGATGGTACTAAAGGGTGAGGTCTGAAACTTAATACTTGACATGAGTTCTTTTGCTTTAGTCATAAAGAAGTTGATGCTTGCTATAATAAAGATTCATGTTCACTGGCTTCATGTTGTTTGCGATAGGTCTTGTCCAACACAAGGTAGTGCACTTCCAATTTCACTTGACTCAGCTATAACGAATGCTGGGGGTGTTTAAATCTCCTTTCTATTTTCTGTTATTTAGTGTAGAAGGATTGATAGGGGGAGAGAGAAAGGGGTTACCTTGACAATACTACGTGCAAGACAAACCATAATTCTGTTATGGTTTTACATGTCCAGACCATTGAATTTAGTGCTTTAGAATTAAATGACTCGTTCTCAGCAATCTTCCTTGGATTTTATGTTTCTTTCCTTTTATCTTTGTTATATATGTTGCGTTTGGATTTTATTACAATTTGGTGTCTGTTTGCTGATTCTCATCTTTGATATCTAAATAATGGTATCTGTTTCTAGTCACAAAGAACGATATTTGTTTTTTGATAGGATCAAAGAACGATATTTTATTCTGATTGTATGCGCTTTTAGTCCAACTTGATGGATTAGTCTATGGTTTTTGATATTTGACATTGTAGGTTTGTGAGAGGAGATCAATATGCAATAGCATTGGCTTTGCTAGATGGAGGAAAAGTTGTTCTAGGTGTGCTGGCTTGTCCAAATCTTCCACTAACTTCCATCAATGCTGCTGGTCAGCATTCTCCAAATAATGAAGTCGGTTGCCTTTTCTTTGCTGAAGTTGGTGGTGGAACTTATATGCAGCCACTTGACGGTTCTTCCGCAGTGAAGGTTATAATGATTTATTATAATTTATTGATATTAATCTGAGTATGTATCTGCAACTTGTACATTTTTTTGGGATCCAGGTGCAAGTAACTGCTGTTCAAAATCCTGAAGAAGCATCATTCTTTGAGTCATATGAAGCAGCACACTCTATGCATGATTTATCTAGTTTGATTGCCCAAGTACTCTCTCTTTCTCTCTGTATATATTATATATATAACTTTTCGATGATCTATTGAAAACGATGAGATGTAAACAGAAACTTGGGGTCAAAGCACCACCTGTTAGAATTGATAGCCAGGCAAAGTATGGTGCTCTTTCCAGAGGAGATGGAGCCATATATCTGCGTTTTCCTCACAAAGGGTATCGCGAGAAAATATGGGATCATGCTGCTGGGTGTATTGTTGTGACTGGTATGGACCGATTTCAATATCTGATATTATCTTTCTCTCAAGTTGTTTGACTAGCATAGGCTTATTATTCTGCTTCCCTTCGAGTCTTTCGAACTCTTCCGTGTATCCTCACCCATCCACTCTCTGCCTTTTGATATATCCTTTGCAATTCATGATTTGCAGAAGCTGGGGGTGTGGTCACAGATGCTGCAGGGAAGCCATTGGATTTTTCGAAGGGAAAGTATCTTGATCTGGACACAGGGATCATTGTCACCAACCAGAAGTTGATGCCATTACTGCATAATGCAGTTAGAGAATCCCTCAAGGAGAAAGTTGCATCCTTGTGATCCTTTTTAGACGCAGGCTCGGTCCTTTCCTTTGTTAATCTTGTTGAAACTTTGTCTGCCTTGTGTGCTTATCATTTCTCTCCCCCAATACATAGGAACATTTACCTTTAGAATGCATGAACAAGAATGGGATCAATAAACCACATCCTACAGTTAGGATGATAGAATTGTAGTCTAGAACTTGAAAGCATGGGTATCATACTTTGCAATTCTGGTAAAATTGATAGCCACTTGAATTTGACCTGAATTGCAAACCAAAGGCCGTAAATTCTCCACGGTGATAAGTTTGTTTCCAATCACAAAAGTAACTAGGAATTTCTAGTGCAATTTCACCTATTTCATTGAATCCAAAACACAAATGTATCCTTATTTTGTTATTGAGTTGATTTAACTGCTTAATTAATAATTTAATACTGTTGGTGTAAACTATGTGCCGTCATCCCTTAATTATGAGGTCGATAGTTTGATCCCTCATGGGATGAGTGCATTTTTGTTTCATCTCAAACTAGAGCAGGCTCAGCAGGTGGTATTGTGCAGAAGCATGATGGAGAAGAATGGCTTATTGGATTCCATAAAGGCGTTGGCTTCACTTCTGTGTTATTGCAAGCTGAGATTCATAGAGAATTGGGATTGGATGCTACTCGACTGAAAGGAAAACTTTTGTTCTTTATATGGGTATGGTGCGAGAAAAATAAACGAAAGTTCAAAGGGAAACAAGGCACAGTAAAAGAAATAGTAATTGCAGAAGAAAAGTTACAAGGATATGTTAGTAATATAGAGTTTCAACTTTCATGTAGCAAGATTCTTGAATAATAAAAATGTAACTATCCAAGTAAATAAATATTTGAAGTGATTATATATCCCTAGATGAAACCAATCATGCAAACTCCTAATAAATTTAAATATGAACAAGAAAATATTAACTAATACTCCATGTAAGAAATGAAAAAAAAAAGAAGCTAACTGATTAACTAAACAATCGTAATCATGCTTCATCTGCAAGTTTAGATGAGGAATTTTTCTTTACTTGTGATGCTTAAGAAGATAAAAGATTAATGGAGATCCAATCTATTTAAAATTACACAATTGCACTCAACACAGGATTTGATTAGCTCAGGCTGATGAACCTTACACATAGAACCAAAGCACTAAATTCAATAAGGAACAGCATACTATATGAGAAAGGGATAAATAAACAATCACACTAAATCGCCATTTTCGGAATTGCAGGATATCAGAATCGTCTCCCAGCTACTGCTTGCTAGTGGATCATTCAGGTTAGGTTTTCGACATGGTTGGTCTCGGTGCCCAAGAGTATATCTCAGGAGGGTTGGTCCCATTGGTGATCAAGTTCTGCGGCATCATCCCATACAAATCCGAAATGTCCAGATGGTGGTGTCGACCATTCTGCTGGTGATATTGGTTCTGCATAGCTGCTGCTGTAATGTCATCGGTTTCGTCCAATGGTAGACGATCAAAGGTGGCATTCATAAAGGATGCAGCCATGATGAGAACAGGACCGGAAGCTATGAGTGCACCGACTACACCTCCACCAACGACCTGCCCCTGGGCCCCAGCAAGGAAAATGGCTAGGCCAGTAATCCCGGGCGGGGCAGGAGGCGGAAGGATCGAGCCAAGCAATGACAGTATCTCGTACCGTCCATGTAAGGTAACAATTGCACCAGATGAGGCTGGTTGTTTGAGTGTGACATTAGTTACAAAGCCACTACCACTAAGAACACAAATGCCACGCTGCTTTCTCCTTGCAAAACTAGCCAAACTCTCATGCACATCACAACCTGAACTCACCTCCAGTGCATGGACTCGCAAGGCATTAGCACTGTCACTAGTGACAATAATGGGTGGTTTCGGTTTGTTCTTCGAGCCTGCCGGTCTCCCTCGAGGCCGCCTAATGTTCTCAGCCTTGGCTGTAGAGATTGGTGTCACTGCCTTGGGCATTTGTCTATGGAGATTACCCTTATCTTGTTCTTGGTTCTGAATTTGATCGATGGGTGCTCTCAACTCTGTGCTTTGCCCCATTCATGCACATTCAAATTTCCCGAAACCGATGCCGAAAACTCAGGTTCCCATGTCAATTTAAATAGAGGGTTTCAATCAATAGTTTTATTTTGACAAGCGGAAAGAATGATTGAAGGTAGGAGATGATTAAGTGACACCAACCTTGTATTCCAACTGCCTACCTCCAAACTGATCATTCAATCATGTTAATTGCCTTTCCCAACAAATAATGATAAATAAATTGGTAAAAATCTAAGTGAAAGGAATTTTATATGTTACCATGAAAAGAGTTTAATAATACAGAGAATCAAATACTCAAAGAAATGTTCGATTATTAAAATAATGCAAGGCTGAGCACTTCATGTGGTGTACAATGAGAACAAAAGTTTAGAAATTATCATCATATCCTAAACAAGGAACATTTGGATGAACCCTTCCATTTTTAAGGACATGAGCATTGAGGAATACGAAGAAGTGTTCGTTGGGAAACGCCGGTAAACTTCATGGCGCAACGGAAAAATAATTCGGCATAATCCATAAGTGATCCATGTACATAGGACGAATTCGGGGTGATAAAGGATGAAAACATTACCTCAAGTAATTTGGAATTCCGCAGCGAGTATAGGAGAATTCAAATCAAATCCGAGTCGTCACACCAGCGTTCCGACCTCTACGCAGTCTACTCGAATAAAATGAACAAATTTTCTCTTCTCTAACTGTTAGAGAGGATTTTCGAAAAACAAAAAAAAACATGTCTTGGTTGCTAGACCTTCTGCCTTTATATAGCATTTAAAAACTTAATTCTAATCAAATTCGGATTATTTAAATATATAATATATTTAACCGAATATAATTAAATAAGTAGAATCTGATTCTACTTTAATTAGGTTTCTTTTAGATATATATATATATATATAAATAGTATTTGATAATTACAATAACTTATCAAATATCAACATATATATAAAAATGAAATTATTCATAATTACAATAATTATAACAATTTCGATTTCTCTCTAATTGCGTGTACAACAAGTTTGTACACATGCTATCTAGTCGATATTTGTTCGTTTCAATAATAGGGTGTGACCCTTGTAGGTTCATGTAACGTTAGCAGTAATATCCAGAACAATTCTAATATTACAAGCAATGAGTGACATCTAGCAATACATTATTGCTACCTAAGTTACATGAAATCGTGGTTCAATTTAACTTTTTTCCGTGATTAACTTCTTTTATATATTTCATCCTTTTGTCCTCATATCTAGATTGGACACAAGTCATGGATTAGTCACACTTGTATAGTCCATCTAATGTTTCTTGATATCTTGAGTAGACTATTATAAACGAATAACTATGATATCCCATATCAATCTATTCGAGCATGGCCATGCATTTTCTAGTCTCACTCAATCAAGTAGGCTATGATATTACTCCTATTATGTAGGAGGGGACAAATCCTATCTTGATCAACCATATTTCGCTACATGGATTGTGACATATCCAATATCAGTCTTTATAGTGTAGTCAGTTACGACACATGTTTGAGCGTATCAAAATATGTCACTCACGATATTAAAATAATGATGATCTCAAGTCTGAGGACCATACATGTAGTTATCACCATGAGCAATGTTGTGACTGTCACATAATAATCCAAGAAACATGATCATATTGGGTCAGACCAGTATGTCGTTTCCTAACACATACTTATGTATTAATTTTGACATTTCCATGTCAATGACAACACTTTGTCACCAATCAAATACATATTAGTCTTAATACATTATTGTTGTCCAAGCCCACAATAATTCTCAACTAAGGACATTCAAGAATAACTATATTATTCTAAAGATATTATTATAATTCAGTTTATTTATAGATACATAAAATAAGATTGAAATAATAATAATGACTTCTTATTAATAAACAAGATAAAATAAGTATGTTATTTACAACTATCTAATAATTGATTTTTGAGCATACTCTAACAACGTTTTTGTTTTGGTCTTCGTTTCTCATATTGATGTTTTTGCAAGGAGCGGACTCGCTGCATGAAAGCTGCACCGCTATTTCTTTACGTGACGTTCCATGAATTTCTTCATAGGCTACATTACTAATCTCCACAGCCGATGTCTGCAAAGCATATATAGAACTCAAAATTAACACTACTTCGTTTTAATGTATGCATATGGATGATTAAAGGCTGAAAGCTAACTATTCGCTATCGATAAATACAATAATTTCTTTAAAATTAACCACTTACTTGTCCTTGCAGTGCTTATGAGGACAATAAAATTGATCGATCACTATAGGTCGTGTTGAAGCATAAGAAGTTATACGTTCAAATTTAATGTTTCTTGCATATCCATGTCCTCCCTAAATACATAATAAAGCAATTGGTTGTAAATTCATTACTAATATGTATGTATTAAAGATACGCATTAAAGTAACTATATATCTGCCACGTCTTTATTCGAACTCCTTTAGTTGTTCTATAGAAAGAAACATTTTTTACATGAACGAATTCAATTTTCTCGGTTTTCCCCATAGCGGTCAAAAAAAAAATTAATATAGAGGTTTAATTTCATAAAATACGAGGAAAGAAGTATGTGAATGAATGAAGAGAATGAAAAGTGTACCTAATTCCATGGCCGGGTCCACATTCAATATTTCTAATGTTAATGTATTTAGAACCATCTCCGATTGATATACAATCGTCACCTGATTTAATTAAGAACTCGTGAATATCAAACCAAACACACATATAAATGAAAAAAAAAAACAGAAAAAGAAAGTAACAAACCAGTTTGAACAGTTGTGTTGTGTATGGTAACATTGGTGGAACGTTGGATATGAATGCCATCTGTGTTGGGACTGTTTCCTGGAGCTTTGATTGTAAGATGAGTGGCATGAATCAAAGTGGAGCTTTCAAATGCGATGTGCATTTTTGGGATGTCTTCAAAGGTTAACCCTTTGATCTCTACATTCTTAGAGTTTGCTATCACAAAACCCTAAAAACAAAACTCATAAATTAGAGTCTGTAGACTGTAGTTCATGTTAAGGATTTTTCGGTCACATATGAAAACTCGAAATTCGAACACTTACAGTTGGTTTCCGAAGTTGACAGCCCTTGTTATAATCTTTGCAAGAAACTTTCCACCATTTAGATCCCTTACCATTGATTGTACCGGATCCTTGAATGGAGAGACCATCCAAATTTTTGAATCCAATCCAATGATGACAATTTCTTTTGCATTCCCATGCAGAAGGTTCGCTTGGGGTTATAATTTTCCCATCAATCTGCAGCACAATTTAGATGCAAAGTTTAAACAATTTAGATTCAAGATTATATTATAAATGACTAGGTAAGATAAAGAGAATGATAGTATTACTTGGAAAGTAATGTTATTAGAGTTGCATTTGCCATTGAAAGTTGAGGGTTGCAGCAGAAACGTCTTCCCTTGAGGTACAACAACAGTTGGCAATGGAGCTGAGGAATCGCAAGAAGCATCCCAAGCATCCTTAAAGCACTGAAAATATAATACCAAAGCATATCAGTAAATATATTGCCACCATAACGCAAAAGCATATTAGCAGGCACACAAACCTTGGAATCGTCTTTGAGTCCATCTCCAATAGCTCCGAACTTACCACATTAAATATATTGTCACCGTAACCATCAATTTTCTTCTTCTTCTCCAACAGACGAGAAGATACAATCAATATAGAGCAGTGAATCAAAAGAACTAACGCCAGGATTTTCTTAAAACTTGCCACACCAATGATTTTTTTTTTCTTTCAAATGTTTTTTGGGTCACTTCGGTGCCTAACGTTTCTTTCCGTAATTTAGATTGAATTTTCCGTCAACGCCCGTTAATTTTTTTTCGTTAACCAATTATAACATGACACGTTGCCGATTTTTATATATTTATTTAATTTTTGAATTACTTAAAAGTTATATACTTCTTAAAAACCCTAAAATTTTAATTTCTTTCAAATAAAATCTCAAATCACATCTCCATCACCGTTCGGCATCTCCACACGTCGGCGGTTCACCGTTCACCACCCAAGCATCTGGTACCTCACCGTTCCCCCACCCTCTAGGTGTCAATTAGAAGCCCAACTGGCATTTTTTTCTTCATTTTTGGATGTTCATTGGCGGAGCAATCGACGGTTCATTGGTCGGTTTTCGACGACAAAATTATGGGGCTTTTGTTCGTGGGGGGCCGACGAAGGCAAGGGTGGCCGGTGGTGGGAGGGGAGGAATTTAGGGATCTAGGGTTTGGATTTGAGGGTTTTAGAGAAATTAAAGATTTTGAGGTTTTTTATAATTTTTTTTTTACTTTTAGAAAATAAAAATTAAAGAAAATATCAAAATATGCCAGATGTCTTGTTTTTATTGGATAATAAAAAGTTTTTAACGGCCGTTGACAGAAAAATATAATCTGACTTACGAAATAAACGTTAGACACCAAAGTGGTCTAAAAAACGTTAGACACCAAACTAAAACAAAAAGTATAGGTTGGGCACCTTTCTAACTATTAAGCCTTCTACAAACATCCAGCAGCCAGCAAATATCAATACACACTCCAAATCAATACCGTTGAGATCAAATTCGTTGAAGTTTCTGGTTAAAACACATTGTGTGGAGCAGTGGAGGTGTCTGATCAGTTACAACATTTTGATTAGTGTCTTTCATTGTGATGTTTTTGCATGGAGTGGACTCGCTGCAAGTTAGTTGCACTGCTATTTCTTTATGGATGTTCTACGGATTTCTTCATAGGCTACAGTGCTGATCTTCATAGCTGATGTCCATGTCCGCAAAACATATACACCCTTTGTCTCATAAAATTCGTTCTCTTTATGTTTTAAAATTGCCACACTTAAATTGTCTCTTTGAAAAATTCAACCACTTTTATTAGACACGTTTCCTTTTCTACCATCTTTTTAGTTTTTTAACAAAATAAACTTTAACTTTTTAAGAATAAAATTGTTATTTTAATTATTTTACAACACATCTCTCACAAAAAAATTTTCTTCCTAAAATACATGATTCTTTTTGCTGGTTTTTCTGGTAGTGTAGTTGCAATTCTGCTGTTGTATTCTGAACCAAAAGCCTAGCTGCATGAAGGGTATTTTTCTTGTTCTTCCTTAAAGGGATTCACGTAATTGTTGTGTTGCAATGTTGGGTGCATGTCCTACTATGTGGAGAACCCATCACCGGTTAACTCATTTAATATGAGTGTTTAATTTTTCCTTTTGTTTGGTAAAGAATTTGTCACTTCAAAAAGTCTATTTTGACTTTGGCATTAAAGACCATTCCTTTTGCCCTGGGAGTGTGCGTCTGGGCAGCTAATATACAACAGAAAAATCAGATTTGATTTTGAAAAGAGAGAGAGGCTCGTTTGAGAGAAAATACACGAGGGAAAACAGTTTTTTAAGCTTTGGTACAACAATGATCAATTCTTCGATCGGATGACCATTCGTGGTTCGATTGAGCTAATTTTTGGACAACAACTAGGCGACTAGGTGTTCTTGACTTCGTATAGCCAGTTTTTTCATCCGAGTCCTGTAGCGTCGGAAATCCCCATTTTACAGTAGCTGCATTTTTGGTAATGTTCTTTCATTTTCCTCTCTTTTGCTAAAGATTACTTGTTATTAGCCTTGTTGGAGTTGAATGCTTGTTGTAGGATGGATATTGTAGTCTTATAGTTAAACATTTAATTATAATGGAGCTTTTGATTAGACTCTAAAGGCTCGTGGTTTTACCTTTGATCTAGAAGGGTTTTTCATGTAAAATATTGGTTTCTCGATTTATTGTGTTGTGCTTGCATTATTGAGTTATGGTTGATTAGTGTTGCTTGAGAACATATTTGTGATAATGTGCTTTCCATAATTATTGACTTGAGTTATAGGGAGAGAAAGAACATTGGTTGTGCTTTCGTTTAGTTTCGGTTGTTCGGTTTCTTACCCAACAAACTGGTATCAGAGATGGATTATTGTGTCAGATAATTATGGAGATTAATACGAGCAAGATTGTAACACCCTAAAATTGGCCTAGAAATGTTACCACTATCTAAACTATAGGCTAATTGAATATATGTGGCGATCAAATTAAAGAAGAATGAACATTAGCTATCCCTAAGATCAAATAGGTGAAAGTAGAACCAAATTGAATTGAAATTAAATTAGAAGGCAAAAATGAAAGGATGAAAATGTGAACATGAAAAATTCTATAGATTGCATGTAAAATTGAAATTAGATCAAGGCCTTGACACATGTTCTCATTGGAAGAGAACATGTGCCAATTTGGATGGTGACTCATGGCCAAGGAGGAAAGATGAACAAACCTATTGTCATCTTCCTCCATTATCATCCACCTTGGTCGAATATTGAGAGAGAAAAGGGGAGAGAAAATCTTTATGAAAAACCTTCAAATTCAAGCTTCTTGATTCAACCATGATCAAATTTAACTTGGAGAAGGTATAATGATTAATTCCAACTTGTTATAGAATGGTTGAATGAGTGGTTGATGATGTCTTTGTTGTTTAAATTAAATTGGATGATTTTTATGTGTGTTAGGAGCATGCTAGTTTCAATTTGAACTTGAAATTATGGATTCTAGTAACCAATTTGATAAAGGAAATATGTATAGTTGCTGGAAATTTGAGAAATCTGTACATGGTTGAAAACTGTCTTGATTAGGGACTATTTTGATAGAGAAAGTGTTTACACATGTCAATTGGATATAGAACCCTATTTGATCATGTATCTATATGGAATGAAGATTGAATTGAATAGATAACTTGCTGGAAAATGACTACACCTAATTGGACTAGTTAAATTATGTAATGAACTGCTCAATTGGTAAATTGAATGTGCAATGTTGATCAAATAGATCAAATTGGGTTCAACATGATAATGCCCTATTTTAAGCACATGGCTAGGTGAATTAGAATGACCTAGACATGTAAGAACATGAAAATGAATTGAATTGCCATGTTAGAACCATGCTTAGGTGAATTAAGAAGCTAGAAATTCAACCTAGTGTAATCTGCCCAGAATGCTCTATTCTGGGCCGTAACTTTGAAAAATCACTATAAATTGTATAAAATGAATTTAAGTCTGAAATTTTTATGGACAACACCTTGATGTGTCTAAATTCATTAGGATAAAACAGAACTGAATTCTGGGTTGTATAATGAAATGTAGAGAAGAAACACTAGAGAAAGTACAAACTGTCTAGTGTAACAAATTACCATGTCTTTAAGTTAAAAACTGTATTAATTGGCTAATAATTAAAATGAAAGCCTTATATGGTTATAAAAAAAATTTTGTTAGATTTCCAACGATGTAAACCAATTGAAATTCCGACGTACTAAATGAAAGTTATGCATGATTAAGTGACTAGAGTGCAAGCTGCCTGGCAGCAGCAGTATAGGTAATTGCACACTATTTTGTGGTAAATTGTAAACTGTTTTGTAAATAGTTTTAGGACATTGATTCTGCCTTGTTTTACATGAACTAGAGTATAGATAAGTGTAGTTAAGTGTAATGGAAAATGTATATAAGCATGCTGCCAGATTTATGAGTATTATATACTTGTAACATTGCTTGATTGAATGAACTTGTTTTGACATGTTTGTACTTGTAATGTGATAGAACCATGAGTAAACTTGGTGGAAGAGGATAGAGTGGATCATCCTAAAGCCAAGAACAAAGGATTATGGATCCAAGACTAGCTAAGCTTGGAGTATTGTGAGTGTAGTTTACTTGAGAGTTAGGACTAGGTCCTAACTATAACAAGCACGTCTAAATTCTTGATTTGCTAATTGAATTAATATGAACTTGATCTATAAGGGAAGAATGATTAAAGTAATGCATGAAAAATTGATCACATCTTTGTATACATGTTTTATTCGATTGCTAAGCATGTTTAAATGGTACATTGGTGCATGTATGTGTCATGTTGCATGTGATCAAATGCTAAAGAACTTGCTTGAGATATCATCTCATCTTGTTGAAATGAAACATGAAAACTACATGATATGTGAGCTATGACTCAATGGGCTAAGGGCCTAATATGAAATGAACTTGCTTGACAAGATCTTGAACTTGATAAACTTGTATAAATGGTAAATCAAACAACCTTGGTAGCTAGTTGGACTAGGTAGAAGGGCATGCCTTAGAGTCTAGAGCTCATTGTGTAAGGGTGGACTATGGTCCAGGGCTAAGGCCCCTATTTGGCGACAGACGGAGGGTACATATATGCTCTTTGGTGACAGTAGGAGGGTTGACCAGCACTACGGTGCATCTTGTGGCGACAGTTGGTTGGAGACTCAATTACCTATACAAACTAAGTACCAAGGGGGTTGTTTAATAGATAACACATGTAGTAACAATCCTAAACACATGTGACTTGTCTTGGAAGCTATGAATAGTATGTTACTTGACATGAAAGCCATGAATTGTATGTTACTTGTCATTTAAGCATGACTTCTTGATTACTTGATTTGTAAGCATGATGTGCTTTATTTTTGATATGAATACATAAAGTATGATTCAATGTTCTTGTTCATTGATAGCCGAATGTTTGATATCCTTAGCTAGGATTATCTTGATGCTTGAAAGCCTTAGCTAGGATTAATCTAATGCTTGAAACCCCTAGCTAGGTTCATTCTTGTTTAAATGACACATAACTTGATATAACAAATGGTTAGAACTAGTTACTACCTCACTAAGTACATTCTTGTACTTATCACTCTTGTTTTCATTCTTCCCAACTACAGGATAAAGGATACGAGTGTTGCTTGATCTTGAAGCCTGTTACCTTGAGCTAGAAGCAAGTCACACAAGTTTTGTCTAAGTATGGTTTCATACTTGTTTTGTATATCTCATAGAATGGTGGCACTAGATTGTTTAGAGTGTAGATTGAGCATGCATTTCGGTACTTGTATATAATGTTCTTGATGGGCCTACTATGTTATGAACCTATGGTCAAGTATGTAATATACCTAAGTTTCATGTAATGAATGGTATTTGCTGCCATATGGATTTAATTATGGAATGATTCAAATGTTGATCTAGTTTACCTTTATAACATTCAAATGCTTTGTTTGTGTACATGTGTAAGCTTAAATTGAAAGTAGGATAACCGAACCATGTTGCTTGTATTCCATTCTATTGTCTTGGAAATTATATGGTCACTTGTATGTGTGCTTATACCATGTTGTATGTGTTATGTATGTTTTTATAGATGATTGCCGAATGGTTAAGCATGGAATAAGACTTGATTGGAAACAAGTTCATGCAAATGTATGTTCAAATATCATGTTTAGTAAATAGGTAAGAGATGTTACATGTATGCATTCTAGGATCAATGAAATGAATTGGAAGTATAATGCACACTTAGGCAAATCGAATGGGTTGTGGTATAAGATGTAGTTGATGAATCTTGTAAGTACCAACCTATAATGTAGGTATAAAAGAAAACAACTATACGCCTTGTTTTGAATGCCTTTGATGACTTGAAATCAAATGTGAGGTTACTTGTTAGTTAAGTAAGTATACTTAGTTGCTTGTTAGTTAAGAAACTCATCTAATAAGGATAAGTTATCAATGCTTGCCTTGCCTTGCCTTGTATTGCTTGTATTGCCTTGCCCTTGTTCATTGTCCTTGCCATTGCTTGCTATGTAACGTTCCCAAGCCAGTTTTCTACTAGCCCGGGTAGGGGGTTACATTTAATTGGTAATCAGAGCTTTAGGTTTAGTCGATTCTAGGACTAAATCGGGCTATCTTGCATCATATAGGATACTTGTGCCACCTAAGAGACTTGTATTGTATAGCTTGTGTCTTTGCTTACTAAACTGTATCCCTAATTGTTCTATTTGAACGTAGACTGTCTGAAACGAGACTTGGCCAGGATAATGAAAGTCCTGAAGGCTCCTCGAATGAAGGAGACAGTGTGAGGATGGAGCAGAATCCTCCACAACAACAAACTCAACCCCGAGCCCAAGCTGCTGCTCAACAGGAAGCTCCCGCTATAAATCCTGTGCAGCAGGAATGTCTCCTAAGTATGAAGGAGATGTTCAATCATCTTGTAACTGCCTTGAAACAAGACCATCCTATTGCTCCTCATGTTGCTGTGCCAAACTGAACTCCGATTGACAATCTGGCTCAACACCGGGCTTATACTTTTACAAGCACTGATGAAGCCAATCCCGAAGTAGCTGAGTACTGGTTAGAGGCCACTACTCAAATCTTGACCAAGCAACTACCTTGTCCTGATGAGCACAAGCTCGAATGTGCCATAGCCTTGTTGGCAGATGAAGCTTTAAGCTAGTGGGAAACCACTACCTTGACTGCTCCCGCGGAAGCTGTAACTTAGAAATTCTTTCTCGAGGAATTCAGGAAGAAATACATCAGTGAACAGTACTTGGCCGAGTGTCAGAAATGTTTCTTGTATCTCAAGCAAGGTGGCCGGCCCATTGAACAATACGTGGGTGACTTCTGCAAGTATTGCAAGTATGGGTCGGAATACATCAAAACTAAAGCTGATAAATGTCGGATGTTCATCGATGGACTGAATAATGAACTAAGTCCAATCTTCACTGCCCTGGGTATCACTGACTTCCAAAATTTGGTGAACCGAGCTATTGCAACCGAGGCAAAGATAAAGGCCTCTGAGAAATGTAAAAGTGGTAACTTATGGAAGGACAAATGATCCAGACATTATGAAAAGCCTTACATGTAGTAAAAGAAATCTAAGCACTCCAAAGATCACTCCTCAAATTTTACTATTGTTCAGAAAAGCAATTACATACTAATACCCCAAACGGTAATCAAGTCTTCAGCCCCGATCATCTCCGTTGATAGTATAGGGAATTCTGGCAAAGCTACTCAATATCTTACTTGCAAGTTCTATCAGAAGCACCACACCGGGCAATGCAAAACTCAATAGAATTTGTGTTTCTTATGTGGATCCTCCGATCATTATATCTGGGATTGTCCTCAGAATCCTAACAAGGTTCTAACTCGAACTTCTGCAAATGCTAGTTCGGCTCCATCTAATCAAAACAAAGGCCCGAGACAAGCTTAATTCGGGAATCAAAGTAAAGGTAGAGGCCAACATTCGGCACCTACACACCAAGAATCCCGAGCCCCTGCTCGAATCTACCACATTCATGGGAAAGAGGAAGAAGAAGCACCCAATGTTATCGCATGTACTGTTGAATTGAATTGAAGTCCTACATATGCTTTGATTGTTTTAGGATCTACCCACTCTTTTATATGTTCTTCCGTGACTGCTAAGTTAAACTTAAAACCCGAACTTGTTAAAACTAGCCTTGTAGTTTCGAACCCTATTGGAGGAAATATGCCTATTAACTTTCTTTGCAAGCAATGCCCTATAAGCATCGAAATGTACTTTTTCCCATGGACCTTTATGTCTTACCTTCTTGTGAGTTTGATCTAGTGTTAGAACTAGATTGGTTAAGCAAAACGACGTCTGGATAGATTGCCAAAATATGAGACTTTATCTTTGGGGATTAGGAAACTCCTAATTGATAGAAAACCGACCTCAATCTTTGTTGCCATGACTATGCAAGATGAATTTGAATTCGGCTTACCTAGTATGCCAATTGTGTCTGAATTCATTGATGTTTTTCCTGAGGAACTCCCTGGTCTCCCTCCAACCAGAGAAGTAGAGTTCGAGATTGAAGTTCAACATGGAACAACACCGGTGTCCATCAAACCCTATCGAATGACACCTGTTGAATTGAAAGAACTCAAGAAGCAACTCCAAGAGCTATAAGACAAAGGCTTTATTCGGCCTAGCTCATCTCCCTAGGGTGCTCCAGTCTTGTTCGTGAAAAAAAAATATGGGACTATGAGACTCTGTATTGATTACAGACAATTAAAAAAGCTTACTATCAAGAATTGGTATCCTCTCCCAAGGATAGAAGATCTCTTCGATCAACTCAAGGATGCTTCGATGTTCTCAAAGATTGATCTTCGATCGGGATACTATCAAATGATGGTAAAAGAAGAAGATGTACCCAAGACAACCTTTCGTACTCGATATGGCCACTTTGAATTTCTTGTAATGCCATTCGGGTTGACGAATGCTCCGGCTGCTTTCATGGATCTAATGAACCGTGTATTCAAGCCCTATCTTGACAAGTTTGTGGTCGTTTTCATCGATGACATCCTGGTGTATTCTCGAAATAAGGAAGAACATTCTGAACACCTTCGAATTGTATTGCAAACTCTCCGAGAACGTCAATCGTTCGCAAAGTTATCTAAGTGTGAATTTTGGCTATCGAAAGTCTCGTTCCTTGGCCATGTCATCTCGGTAGAAGAAATTAAAGTATATCTGAGAAAAAATTGATCCATCATGGATTGGAGACCTCCGAAGAATGTGGGTGAGGTCAGAAGCTTTCTCGGTTTAGCCGGGTATTATCGGCATTTTGTCAAGGGATTTTCATCCATTGCCGCAAGCTTGACTAAGCTAACCCGTAAAGACACACCCTTTGTTTAGTCGGAGAACCAACAACGAAGCTTTGATCAACTTAAACAAGCTCTGACTCATGCACCGGTTCTTATCCAACTGGAATCGGGTAAAGAATTCACTGTCTATAGTGATGCATCTCATTTAGGACTAGGATGTGTCCTAATGCAAAATGGAAAAGTGGTAGCTTACGCTTCAAGGCAACTAAAACTACACGAGTCAAACTACCCTACACACGATCTAGAATTGGAAGCTATCATGTTTGCTCTCAAAATATGGAGACATTACTTGTACGGGGAGAAATGTAACCTGTTCACAGACCACAAGAGTATCAAATACCTCCTGACTTAGAAAGATTTGAATCTGAGACAAAATAGATGGCTAGAATTGCTTAAAGACTATGATTTGGTTATCGACTACCATCCGGGGAAAGCAAATGTGGTTGCTGATGCCCTTAGTCGCAGACCATACTCAGGTAAACCACTAAATCTAAATTCTAGAATAATTCATTCGAATTTAATCTTTCTTGGATTACAAGTAATCCATTCGAATTGATCTTTCTTTTCTTACAAGTAAATACTCGAAAATCTCTCTTAGTGATCTTGTGTATTCTTTGTAGCTTTCTTGGCTATCAATGCTCACTTCCGTTTATCCAAAGGACGAAAATTCTTCTCTGAACTTCAAGTTCATTCTAGCTTAATCTCGAGAATCAAAGAACTCCAGCAAATTGATCAAGATCTTTAGAAGATCGTATCAAAGCTAGACTCCGAGTCTAATTCTGACTCTCCCTCAAGTCAACTAGACTTCTCTATTTCAAGGATAGAGTATGTGTTCTTAACAATGAGGAACTAAGACAATAGATGTTACAAGAAGCTCACCAAAGCTCTTTCTCAATTCACCCGGGATCGGTTAAGATGTACAAGGATCAAAAGCCATTATACTGGTGGCCGGGCATGAAATCGGCTATTACAAACTTCGTATCGAAGTGTCTAACCTATCGAATTCCCTCAGTGGAAATGGGATCGGATTACAATGGATTTTGTTACTGGTCTTCCTTTCACTCCAAGAAAGAATGATGTTGTATGGGTGATTGTTGATAGATTCATAAAGTCTACTCACTTCATCTCTGTTCGAATGAACATGAGCTTGGAAACCTTAGCCGAGCTATACATCCATGAAGTGATTCGATTACACGCTGTACCTACAACTATAATCATTGATCGTGACCCCAGATTCGCTTCTCGATTCTGGAATTCCTTGCAGAAGGCTCTAGGAGCTAAAGTGCACCTTAGTATAGCCTTTCATCCTCAATTAGATGGAAAATATGAAAGAATCATCCAAGTACTTGAAGACATGCTACGTGCTTGTGTAATAGACTTCAAAAAGAATTGGAAGAAATCTTTACCCCTAGTAGAGTTTGCTTACAACAATAGCTACTAGACATCTATTCAGATGGATCTTTTCTAAGCTTTATACGGAAGAAGATGTAGAACTCCCTTGTGCGGGTCTGAATTGGGAGAAAGCAAGGTTTTAGGCCCTCAATTTCTTAGAGAAACCGAAGAACAAGTGAAGATCATTCATGATAGAACTACCTAGTTGATGATGTCTTTGTTGTTTAAATTGAATTGGATGATTTCTATGTGTGTTAGGAGCATGCTAGTTTCAATTTGAACTTGAAATTGTGGATTCTAGTAACCAATTTGTTAAAGGAAATATGTATAGTTGCTGAAAATTTGAGAAATATGTACATGGTTGAAAACAGTCTTGATTAGGGACTGTTTTGATAGAGAAAGTGTTTAGACATGCCAATTGGATATAGAACCCTGTTTTGATCATGTATCTAGATGAAATGAAGATTGAATTTAATAGATAACTTGCTGGAAAATGACTACACCTAATTAGACTAGTTAAATTAGGTAATGGACTGCTCAATTGGTAAATTGAATGTGCAATGTTGATCAAATAGATCAAGTTGGGTTCAACATGATAATGCCCTATTTTAAGCACATGGATAGGTGAATTAGAATGACCTATACATGTAAGAACATGAAAATTAATTGAATTTCCATGTTAGAACCTTGCTTAGGTGAATTAAGAAGCTAGAAATTTAACCTAGTGTAATCTGCCCAGAATGCTCTGTTCTGGGCAGTAACTTTGAAAAATCACTATATATTGTATAAAATGAATTTAAGGCTGAAATTATTATGCACCGCACCTTGATATGTCTAAATTCATTAGGAGAAAACAGAACTGAATTCTGGGTTGTAGAATGAAATGTAGAGAAGAAACACTAGGGACAGTGCAAACTGTCCAGTGTAACAAGTTACCCTGTCTTTAAGTTAAAAACAGTATTAATTGGATAAGAATTAAAATGCAAGCCTTATATGGTTATAAATAAAATTTTGTTAGATTTCCAACGGTGTAAACCAATTGAAATTCCGTCGTACGGAATGAAAGTTATGCATGATTAAGTGACTAGAGTGCAAGCTGCCTGACAACAGCAGTATAGGTAATTGCACACTGTTTTGTGGCAAATTGTAAACTGTTTTGTAAACCGTTTTAGGACATTGATTCTGCCTTGTTTTACATGAACTAGAGTATAGATAAGTGTAATGGAAAATGTATATGAGCATGCTGCCAGATTTGTGAATGCTATATGCTTGTAACGTTGCTTGATTGAATGAACTTGTTTTGACATGTTTGTACTTGTAATGTGATAGAACTAGGAGTAAACTTGGTGGAAGAGGATAGAGTGGATCATCCTAAAGCAAGAACAAAGGAGTGTGGATCCAAGACTAGCTAATCTTGGAGTATTGTGAGTGTAGTTTACTTGAGAGTTAGGACTAGGTCCTAACTATAACAAGCATGTCTAAATTCTTGATTAGCTAATTAACTAAATATGAACTTGATCTATAAGGGAAGAATGATTAAAGTAATACATGAAAAATTGATCACATCTTTGTATACATGTTTGATTCGATTGCTAAGCATGTTTAAATGGTACATTAGTGCTTGTATGTGTCATGTTGCATGTGATCAAATGTTAAAGAACTTGCTTGAGACATCATCTCATCTTGATGAAATGAAACATGAAAACTACATGATATGTGAGCTATGGCTCAATGGCCTAAGGGCCTAATATGAAATGAACTTGCTTGGCATGATCTTGAACTTGATAAACTTGTATAAATGGTAAATTGAACAACCTTGGTAGCTAGTTGAACTAGGTAGAAGGGCATGCCTTAGATTTTAGAGCTCATTGTGTAAAGGTGGACTACGGTTTAGGGCTAAGGCCTCTATTTGGCGACAGATGAAGGGTACGTATTTCGTCTTTGGCTTTAGTAGGAGGGTTGACCAGCACTACGGTGCATCTTGTGGCGACAGTTGGTTGGAGACTAGATTACCTATACAAACTAAGTACCAAAGGGTTGTTTAATTGATAACACATGTAATAACAATCCTAAAACACATGTGACTTGTCTTGAAAGCTATGAATAGAATGTTACTTGACATGAAAGCCATGAATTGTATGTTACTTGTCATTTAAGCATGAATTCTTGATTACTTGATTTGTAAGCATGATGTGCTTGATTTTTGATATGAATACATAAAGTATGATTCCATGTTCTTGTTCCTTGATAGCCGAATGTTTGATATCCTTAGCTAGGATTATCTTGATGCTTGAAAGCCTTAGCTAGGATCAATCTAATGCTTGAAACCCCTAGCTAGGTTCATTCTTGTTTAAATGACACATAACTTGACATAACAAATGGTTAGAACTAGTTACTACCTCACTAAGTACATTCTTGTACTTATCACTCTCGTTTTCATTCTTCCCAACTACAGGATAAAGGATACGTGTATGCTTTATCTTGAAGCCTGTTACCTTGAGCTAGAAGCAAGTCACACAAGTTTATCTAAGTATGGCTTCATACTTTTTTTGTATATCTCCTAGAATGGTGGCACTAGATTGTTTAGAGTGTAGATTGAGCATGCATTTTGGTACTTGTATATAATGTTCTTGATGGGCCTACTATGTTATAAACCTATGGTCAAGTATTTAATGTACCTAAGTTTCATGTAATGAATGGTATTTGCTGCGTATATATTGATTTAATTATGGAATGATTCAAATGTTGTTCTAGTTTACCTTGATAACATTCGAATGCTTTGTTTGTGTATATGTGTAAGCTTGAATTGAAAGTAGGATAACCGAACCATGTTGCTTGTATTCCATTCGATTGTCTTGGAAATTATATGGTCACTTGTGTGTGTGTTTATGCCATGTTGTATGTGTTATGTATGTTTTTATAGATGATTGCCGAATGGCTAAGAATTGAATAAGACTTGATTGGAAACAAGTTCATGCAAATGTATGCTCAAATATCATGTTTAGTAAATAGGTAAGAGATGTTACATGTATGCATTCTAGGATCAACGAAATGAATTGGAAGTATAATGCACACTTAGGCAAATCGAATGGGTTGTGGTATAAGATGTAGTTGATGAATCTTGTAAGTACCAACCTATAATGTAAGTATAAAAGGAAACAACTATATGCCTTGTTTCAAATGCCTTTGATGACTTGAAATCAAATGTGAGGTTACTTGTTAGTTAAGTAAGTATACTTAGTTGCTTGTTAGTTAAGAAACTCATCTAATAAGGATGAGTTATCAATGCTTGCCTTGCCTTGTATTGTATTGCTTGTATTGCCTTGCCCTTGTTCATTTTCCTTGCCATTGCTTGCTATGTAACGCTCCCGAGCCGGTTTCCTACTATCCCGGGTAGGGGGTGTTACAAAGAAGATTATTTTGAATGGTATGGATTATAACCTTTGATGTAATAAAATGAAAGACTTGTTGTTTGTAAAGGCTTTGCAGCTTTCAGGCTTTGCTACTCAAAAACCCAATTCAAAAAGTGATGAGGAATGAGAATTTGAGCATTAGTAGGTGTGTGGCTTTATTCGGAAATTTGTTGAAAAAAATGTTTACAACGACATTGATTAGGAGACACATGCTCGCACAATGTGGGAGAAACTTGAAAGCTTGTATGCTTCGAGGTCGGGCAATAACAAGTTCTTTTTGGTAAAAAAATGATGGCGCTGAAATACTGAGAAGGAACATCTATAGTTGACCATGTTAGTGAGTTTCAAAGTGTGATGAATTAGTTGCTTGGTATGGGTGTCAAATTTGATGATGAGATTTTAGGGCTTTGGTTGCTTTCTACTCTACTGGACTCTTGGGAGACTTTTTGGGTCTCACTCATTTATTCTGCTTCATAGGGTATTATTACTTTGGACTTGGCTAAGAGTAATGTGTTGAATGAAGAGGTTAGAAGAAGATCTCAGGGTTCAACATCATAGTCCGAGGTGTTGATTACCAGGAATAGGTGGAGAAACAAAAACAAAGATGGCAAGGGTAGAGATAAAAGTTGAACCAAGTCAAGATCGAGTTATAAGAATCTTGAGTGTCATCATTGTGGTAAGAAAGGCCGTATCAAGAAATATTACTTCAAGTCGAAGAGAGAGAACAAAGGGGGTGGTAATAAACACGATCAAAATGATGATGAAAAATTTGAGCGTATTGCTATTGTTAGTCGTGAAGATCTATTGGTCATTTGGGATGAGAATTTGGTCAACCTAGCATGCGACAAAACTCGTTGGGTGATTGATATTAGTGCTTCAATTCATGTCATGTCGAGGAGGGATTTCTTCATATCGTATACTCCTAGTGATTTTGGGGTATTGAAGATGGGTAATGAAGGTTTGGTTCCAGTTATTAGCATGAGAGATGTTAGCTTGGTGAGCAATAATGGAACAATGTTAACTCTCAAGGATATCAGACATACACCAGATATCCGTTTGAATTTTATTTCTACAGGAAAGCTTGATGATGAGGAATTTTGTAAAACCTTCAACGAGGGGCAGTGGAAGCTCACTAAAGGCTCCTTGGTTGTGGCTCAAGGAAAGAAGAGCTCAAATTTGTAATTGATGCAGGCTTCAACTTCTAGAAACACTATGAATGTGACCGTAAATGACTCAACTGAGTTGTGGCATAAACGGCTTAGTCACATGAGTGAGAATGGGCTTAATTGTTTAGCCAAGAAGAATCAACTTTCGGGTTTGAAGAATGCCACACTGAAGAATTATGATCATTGTCTAACAAGGAAGCAGATAAGAGTTTCTTTTAGAAGACATCCTCCTCATAGAAGATCAGAGTTGATAGAGTTGGTCCATTCAGATGTTTGTTGTCCGATAAAGGTAAGGTCATATGGTGGTACACTTTATTTTGTGACTTTTATTGATGATTGTTCAAGAAAGCTTTGGGTCTACACTTTGAAGTCAAAAGATCAAGTTTTTGAGGCATTTAAACAATTTGAAGCATTAGTTGAAAAGGAAACATGGAAGAAGTTGTAGTGCATTCGTACTGATAATGGTGGCGAGTACACATGGCCATTTCATGAATATTGTCTGCGACAAGAATTAGACATCATAGGACACCGCTGAAGACTACATAGGTAAATGGGTTAGCTGAAAGAATGAACCGAACATTGATTGAGAGAGTCAGATATTTATTGTCAGATGCAAAGTTGCCAAGATCGTTTTGGGCCGAAGCCTTGAATATAGTGGCACATGTAATTAATCTGTCTCCCAGCGTTCCTTTGCGAGGTGATGTACCATATAGAGTTTGGTTTGGTAAATATGTGTTATATGATCACCTGCGTTTGTTCGGTTGTAAAGCATTTTTTCATGTTCCAAAGGATGAAAGATCAAAGTTGGATGTCAAGTCTCATCAATGCATCTTTATTGGTTATGGTCTAGATGGTGAGTTTGGTTATAGACTCTACTATCCATTTTAGAAAAAGCTCGTGAGAAGTCGAGATGTTGTCTTCACTAAGGATCAGACCATTGATGACACTGATAAGATAAAGAAAGAGGATTCACAAGATAGTGGTGACTTGACCGGTGTGAATCTGGTTCCCCTGGACCCTTCACCAAATCCTGTTCAAGATGATGTACACGGTGATGTTAATGATGACCAATAGGACATAGGTGACTTTGATGGTCCCATAAATGATGTTTTGAATGATCAACAACAAGCACCAATTATTCCACCAATGTCATTACGCAGTTTATCATTCATATTTGTGAAACTAAATCTAGAAAGAAAACTTTGGCATAGATCTGGCCAAGATTCTAAAGATCTAGATGGGATACTATTTAACCATGTTTTCTCCCCATCCCACAGTGAATAGGGGAATAATTTCAGCCTTAGGGCGTCTTCAAGGGCTCCTTGTTGCTTGAATGAATCGTAGATTTCTAAGAACGATTTGAGATGTTATCTGGCATCCTCATTCGCTGATCCACCGAACTGACCAACTGTATTGATCATATTGAACATTACAGGCTTCAACTAGAAGTGAGTGGCTTGAATCTCAGGTGTGAAACTCCTGGAGTGAGACTGTCAAGATGTTACTCTAAGTAGTCTTGAATGGGTCTATTCCGTAAGATGAACTGTTGATTCGGTAAGGCCACCACGCCTCCTGCTGTGGCATTTTAGATTGCCAACTGGATCATTAGGTGGATTTGCTATCTCTTCTCTCAACTCTCTTCTTCATCTACGAAAAAGACGTTCAATTTCTAGTTCGAATGGATAATTTGGTGCTGTTGGTCTTGCCCTGGTCATACAACAATGCAAAACCAAAGTTACTAGCCTCTTGAAACCAAACACAAAAATAAAATAAATAAACAAAGGTACAAGAAAATAAAAACAAAGTCGCTATTTCCAATCCCCGACAACGGCGCCAAAAACTTGTTGCGTATTTTGAGTGCTTCGCAATTAGTGCAAATGTACACGTCGCAAGTTATAGTATAGAAAGATATCATCTCCGCAGGGATTGGTGTACCTCTGGATTCTAACTTCTTGCACTAAAAAGAGGAATAAATGGTGATGATAGGAGTTTTGAAATTAACGGTAAAGATAAATACGCAAGTAAATAAAAAAAGATTGTGATCAAAGAAGAAAGTAGGTTGAGTTATCGTGATCTGTGGTGTGGTGGTTGAATGGATAGTCTTGGAAATTGATTGATGAGGTAACTTGATTGCTAAGGCAATTATTTAATTGCCGTAGCAACTAGATTCCTTCCTTCAAAGCTCGGCAAAGCGTTCTTCAATGTCTTCTTGTTATCCCTAACACGAAGAACTGGTCAATTGTGCATGCCTTGTTGATACATCCCTACGTTAACCATAGGTGAACAACAACCAATCTTACGCTCCTTTTAGCCGTTGAAATCCGAATCTTATTCCTAATATGGATTAATCTCCATTAACAATTTGTTGAATGAAGATCATGCTCATTCGTTTCTTGAATCTAACTCTCCCGACGCTATATAATTTAATAAATCTCGAGATCCTCTCCCAATTCACTTGAAATCATAATAAGAACCAAGAATGAATAAACTTTGAAATTAAATTGCAATCAAAAACCTAAACATCCAATCATTTTCAAAACAACAAAAACCCAATAACCCTAGCCAATTTAGTTTAGTTCATGGCTGGGTGTAAAAGAAATACAAAGTAATAATTCCCCAACATGAATAGTGTAACATCCCAAAATAGGGTCTAGAAGGATACTATGCTTAATTTCGATTAATGAGCTATCTTGTGTTTTGATTTTGAATTAAGGGGACTAAAATGTGAACTTAAGTAACCGAATGGCCATTTCTTAAAGGACCATTTTGTATACACTCCTAATTGACATGTTGCTTGCTAAACTTCACCTAATTAAAGGACCTAAGCCAAGTATCCCTTAGGAAAACTCGATAAAGGTTTGGTAGACCATCTTCTCCCCTTTCTTCATTCCTTCGAATGTTGTTAGAGAGAGAAAGCTTATGAAAACAAACTTGAATGTGCTTTGGCCCTGTTAGCTGATGAAGCCCTGAACTAGTGGGAAACCACAATCTTAACTGCTCAAGCACACTCTATCAATTGGGAATTCTTTCTCAAAGAATTCTGTAAGAAATACATCAGTGAGCAGTATTTGGCAGAGCGAAGAAGGCGTTTCTTGTATCTCAAGCAAGGGAATAAGCCTATAGAGCAATATGTAAGTGAGTTTTGTAAATATTGTAAGTATGGCTCAGATACATAAAGTAGAAGAAAGGCAAATGCCATATGTTCATAGACGGGTTAAATGATGATCTGAGCCCTATGTTTATAGCACTTGGGATCACTGATTTTCAAGAGTTGGTGAATCGAGTGGTTGCCACTGAATCGAAGTTGAAAACTTCAGACATAAGAAAGGAAAGCTACTCAAGAAAGGATAAGAGACAAAGAAATGACAATAAATCTTCCTGTCCTTCTAAAAAACCGAAACATCAAGGAGTAAACTTTTCAAGCCAGTTCTATCCTCCAAGAAGTAACTATTTGTCTAAACCTCAAACTGTGATTAAGACCTCAGTACCAAATGTCTCGATAAGGAGTTCAGGGAACTCTGGTAGAGAAACTAAATCCCTACTTTGCAAGTTCTGCCGGAATTATCATACAGGACTTTGCAGCAAGCAAAATAATGCCTGCTTCTAGTGAGGTGGACTAGACCACTTTATTAAAGATTGTCCACAAGGTTTGAACAAAACCCCTGCTAAAACCTCTTCTAAGGTCAATTCGAACCATCCATTCAAGGGCAAAGGAGCAAAGCAATCTCACTCAAGAAATAGTAGAAGAAATCGAAATCAACCTCCAACTTCAACTCACCAGGAGTCTTGGGCCCCTGCTCGGGTTTATCATGTATGGGGACGTGAAGAAGATGACTCTCCTAATGTAATTATAGGTACTATTCTACTTTACAATCATCCAGTCTATGCTTTATTTGATTCAGGATCAACCCACTTCTTTATAAGTTCTAAATTGATTGAGAAATTTCATTTGAATCCCGAGCTTTCTAATTGTAATCTAATAGCTACCAACCCTTTAGGGGATAGGGTTCTTGTAAATCAAATGTGTAAAGATTGTCCCTTGTATATTCAAGGCATTCATTTCCCTGCAAACTTGTTAGTACTACCTTTTGATGAATTCGACCTAATTTTGGGCTTAGATTGGTTAGCCAAACACCAAGCTTTGGTAGATTGTAGCCAGAAACAACTCTATTGGCATTGGTTAGGAAAAGAATCCATAATCTTGATAGACAAAATCTTGAGGAATTCGAACCCCATATTTGCATCAATATTCTAATTTAATAAAGCCCCTTCAGGTATGAAACCTATTTTAATTGTGTCAAATTTTCCTAATGTTTTTCCCGAGGAACTCCCGGGCTTGTCGTCAATTCGAGAGGTAGAATTCAAGATTGAGGTTCAACCGAGATCTGATTGTGTGTCCATTTCTCCTTATAGAATGGCACCAATTGAATTAAAAAAACTCCAGAAACAGTTACAAGAACTACAAGACAAAGGCTTCATTCGACCAAGCTCATCTCCTTGGAGAGCTCGAGTTCTGTTTGTCAAAAAGAATGATGGGTAAATGAGGCTATGTATTGATTATCGGCAACTCAATCAAAATACAATCAAGAACAAGTATCCCTTACCGAGAATCAAAGATTTGTTTGATCAGTTGAAAATGCAATTGTATTCTTGAAGATTGATCTCCAGTCCGGTTACTATCAAATAAGAGTAAAGGAAGCTGACGTACCTAAAACTTCATTTAGGACTCGATATGGTTATTTCGAGTTCCTTGTTATGCCTTTTGGTTTGACGAATGCTCCAGCTACCTTCATGGTTCTAATGAATCGCGTATTCAAACCCTTCCTGGACAAGTTTGTTGTTGTGTTCATCAACGATATACTTATTTACTCTAAAAAAAAAGAAGAGCATACAAAACACATTCGAATAGTGTTACAGACACTACGAGAACATCAACTCTTTGCAAAATTTAGCAAATGTGAATTCTGGTTACCAGAAATATCATTTTTAGGCCATGTAATCTCGGCTGATAGCATTAATGTCGACCCGAAGAAAGTACAAGCAATAGTCGATTGGCTACCTCCTAAAAGTTTCCAGGAAGTTAGGAGTTTCCTCGGTTTAGCCGGGTATTACGGAAGATTTGTGAAAGGGTTTTCTACCTTGGCCTTAGACTTAACCAAATTACTTAGAAAGGATGAAAGCTTTGTTTGGACAAAAAATAGCAAAAGAGTTTTAACCAACTCAAACAACCCTTACCCATGCCCTGGTTTTGATTTAACCATAACCAGGAAAGGAGTATACAATCTATAGCTATGCCTCTCATCTAGGGCTCAGTTGTGTCCTTATGCAGGATGGCAAGGTTGTGGCCTATATGTCACAGCAACTTAAGTCACATGAATCAAATTATCCGACCCATAATCTTGAATTGGCTGCAGTAGTTTTTGCTCTAAAAATTTGGAGGCACTACCTATTCGGAGAAAAGTGTCACTTGTTTACAGACCACAAGAGTCTCAAGTATATCTTGACAAAAAAGGAGCTGAATCTTCGACAAAGAAGATGGCTCGAGTTGTTGAAAGATTATGATTTAGTCATAGACTATCATCTGGAAAAGCCAATATTGTAGCTGATGCACTCAGCCGCAAACATTCTAGTGGTAAGGGACATTATTCGAACCTTTAAGCCTTCCATGTTTCGAATTAAACTGAAATTCTTGATAGAAAATATCTTGATCAATTTCCTTACTTTTTGTAGTGCCAGTGGCTATTAATGCCCATTTTAAGCTCTCGAATAAACGAAAGCTTCTATCAGAAATACAAGTTACATTTGATCTAATGAACATGATCAAGGCTTTACAACAAATTAATCATGAGCTTGGGAAGTTATTGGAAGACTTGAAAACCGAATCCCATTCTGACTTCACCTTGAAGCCGAATGGCATCCTATACTTTAAGGATCGAGTTTGTGTCCCTAGTAACGAGGGATTAAGGAAGGAGATGTTAATTAAAGCCCATCAAAGTTCTCAGATTTGGGAAAAAGGGAAAGTTAAGTCATTGTTTCATTGGGCCATTTGAAGTATTGGAAAGAGTAGGTTCTTTGGCTTACAAGTTAGCTCCTCCGAGTGAATTTGATAAAATTCACAACGTCTTTCATGTTTCTATGTTACGCAAGTATAGATCCGATCCTTCTCATATCCTTGAGCCTGAAGAGATGGAGCTAGACACTAATCTCTCTTACGAAGAGGAGCCGGTTCAGATACTTGATCGTCAGATTAAAAAACTCAAAAACAAATCGGTACCCCTTGTTAAAGTTCTATAGAGAAATCATAAACAAGAAGAAGCTACCTGGGAACCTGAGTCTTCTATGAAAGATCAATATCCCTACTTGTTTCTCTCAGGTAAATTCGAGGATGAATTTCTTTAAGGGGGAGGGATTTGTAGCATCCCAAAATAGGGTCTGGAAGGATACTACGTTTAATTTCAATTAATGAGTTATCTTGTGTTTTGATTTTGAATTAAGAGGACTAAAATGTGAACTGAAGTAACCGAATGGCCATTTCTTAAAGAACCATTTTGTATACAATTCTAATTGACATGTTGCATGATAAACTTCACCTAATTAAAGGACCTAAGCCAAGTGTCCCTTAAGAAAACTTGGTCAAAGGTTTGGTAGACCATCTTCTCCTCCTTTCTTCATTCCCCGAATGTTGTTAGAGAGAGTAAGCTTATGAAAAATACTTTAATATGTTAATAACAAGGGATCGGTGGGAAGAAATCTTAGGATTGAAATAGGGAATCGTTATTTTCCATCAAGGTAATGTCCTTCTTTTAGTTCCTTGTACATTTGATTGTTGATGGAAACATGGAATTGGTTTGATTGGAATATGACTTGCATGTTTATAGATGAGCTTGAAATTAGTTGTTTTGTAACTAGAAGAATTGGAATGATTAAATTGAAATTGAAGTATGAAATGTTTGACACATTGTTTGGGATGGTAGTTGATATCCGATTGAAAAGCTAAATTGTTTCTTGATTCTTATCTTTGGTTGTTAAATTGTGTATAGGTAGAATGGACTGTAAATGCCTGCTCTTATATGCTAAAACATCTACTTACAAAAGTGTGAATTAATTAGTGTAATAGGTATAATACCGAGCTATTTGCTTGAAAGTGTGATGGTGTTATGAAACTGTTTTGTTGAGAATTTTGAACTCCTTCAATTGGGCTATTTCGTTGTTTTTAATTTAGATAGTGTTGGGGACTGTTTTGAATGGTTGTTTGAATATGAAAATATGAATAGGTGAATAATGAAATTGCCCTGCTGTTAGTGTGAAAATCGGAACTATTTTGAAGTCCTAAATTATATGATCTTAGCTAAATCAATTAATGGGAACTATGGTGACTCTCGGGATTGTTTTAGTCTAAGTAAGTGAATTGATATAATGCTGCCCTGTTTTGGCAAATAGGATATATGCTAACTTTGAAGAATAAGAGTAAGGTTATTTGGAAGATTGTTAAGCAAGAACTGATTTGAGATTCTTGAATTAATTGTTTGTGTATGCTTGATGATTTCCGAGTTAGAGAGACTAGTTGTTAACTATGAAATTGAATGGAAAGGGAGTTTGATCAATCGAACCTTATGACTAATAAGAATTATAATGTTATATGTTAGAAGATCAAGAGGATACGAAAGGAAAATGGACTCTCGTAGATTGAAAGAACGATAAGAAAAGGGGGATTGTGATACGAGAACATCAATAGCTTGGAAACTACCGTAAGTGTAACTTAGTTTCAGGGCAGATTTAAATGTTGTCCCTAAATGTTTTGTAATGTTAAGATTTATATAAATGCTTGATATGCTCTTGTATTATGCATATGGAAGATGCATACTAGAAAAGGTAAGTAAATGAGGTAAGCATAATCAAATTACCATTGTTACACTCTTGTAATTGCATTGGTGGTTGATACACACGTAATGAGTTGATTAATTGATTCAAGACATCATGTCTCTTGGATGAATAGATATCTAACAAGAAGAAAGCCTTTAACCGAATTAGTTAGACATAAGTGGCATGCCATAGAGTTTGTCGAGCTCGCTAGTTAGGACTACGTCCCCCTGTTAATAAGATCTAGTGATCTTTTAGTACCTATGGTACTCTTTCTCCTTGTGAGATTGATTTAGCACTTTGGTGTCCTTGACTTGGTACTATATGTACCCTTGATAACATTGTTCTTGTTTTGGATTCGAGTGCCTAACAATAGTCGATCAAGGATCAAGCTAAATAAATGGTTACCTGAGTAATTAAATGTCATAAGTTGTCTTTATAATATTAATAGTTAATTGATGGATTGATAGAAATCCCTTGAGTTATTGATGAACTATATATTCCATGAGATGTTAAGTTAGCATTTTCAATGAAATTCTAATTTGTGATTTTGCTTGAAATCTCAGCTACATACAGGTCATGTAATTATAATGGATAAAAGTTGAAAATAGTAACCCTAAGGGGTCTTGGTTATGAGCATGTTAAAACTAGTCTCGAAGGACTCTTGAACCTTTCGAAATACATTAAGAGAGATATATTATATTTTTTGTGTAATGTATGTTTCAAGTTCTATTCTTTGAACTTATGAATTTCTCTTGAATGTATTCCAGGTCATTTTGAGTGCTAGTAGATTTCTTCTAAGGAGTATAGCAAGATCACAAGGAGAACAATGTATATCTTGTTATTTGAATTTGACTCCTAGGATGGTGGCATTAGCGTGTCAAGAATGTTTTGACTTACATTTTGGTATGTAAATATTAAGTGATTATATCTTTGTGATGGTATGTAAGCATGTATAAATTTAGCTATGTCCTGGTTATATGGTTTAAGATACTTGCTTTGGTATGAATGATTGTGATGATATGTTTGGTTGTGTTTGGTTTTATGTTAAAGATTGATAATCTTATAGTTAGATGTTAGCATTTTAAACTATCATGTCAATAATAAATTAAACCTGATCACTAAGATTAGGTAAATGAGTTTATTTGAATGTCAACCTTTTATAATAGTCCAAAAAGGCTCGATAGAAATTTAGTTGGTCGATCTAAATGTCAATACTTCGTAGCAGATTCTAAGCTAATTTAAGATCTTAATCTTGGTGAATCTTTTAATACTCATGAATTACATCACCATTTCTTGCCATGTCGTATGTATGCTTGCAAGAAGGTCTTGAAGTTGTATGTGAAATTGTAGTTTGATTTTGAGTTTCTTATGTGACTTTCGAATGCTAGGTGGTAAGCATCTAGATTTCTTGAATTCGATTACTAACTTGGTGAACAAGTTAGCTTGTTTAAACTCTTTTGGATGAGTTAAACCGGTTTACTACTAAATCGGGTTCTGGATGTTATAATTGGTAATCAGAGCTAAAGTTTAGTCAGTCCTTGGGCTAAACCAGGATAAATTGTTTCATGTTGTGCCACCTAGGAGTCAATTGTAAACTGTATCTATGATCTTGCTTATTAAATCTCCCTTGAACTTTATTGTTTGTTAGATGTTTGAAACACATCTAGGAAGGGACAAAGATAGTCCCGCAGCTTCCTCAAATGAAGGGGAAGTGTACGAATGAATCAAGAGCAGTAGGATCCTCAAAAACCTGCTGAACCTCAAACCGAAGTACCTCAAATTTTCCTAATCTAGAAAGAATGCTTCTTGACCATGACCGAAATGTTTAATCAGTTCGTAGTCTCCCTAAAATAGAACACCAATCCTGCACCTGTTCCAGGACCAAGTAAAGCACCTATTGATAAACTAGCTTCACACTGAGCCTATACTTTCTTGGGAACTGATGATGAGAACCCCGAAGTAGCCGAGTATTGGCTAGAGACCACAACCAGAATTTTAACCAAGCAATTCCAGTGTTCAGATGAACACAAACATGAATGTGCTTTGGCTCTATTAGCTGATGAAGCCCTGAACTGGTGGGAAAACACAATCTTAACTGCTCCAACACACTCTATCAACTGGGAATTCTTTCTCAAAGAATTCCATAAGAAATACATTAGTGAATAGTATTTGGCAGAGCGAAGAAGGCATTTCTTGTATCTCAAGCAAGGGAATAAGCCTATAGAGCAATTGTAAGTGAGTTTTGTAAATATTTTAAGTATGGCTCGGAGTACATAAAGAAGGAGAAAGACAAATTCCGTATGTCCATAAACGGGTTAAATGATGATCTGAGCCCTATGTTTACGACACTTGGGATCACTAACTTTAAAGAGTTGGTGAATCAAGTGGTTGCCACTAAATCGAAGTTGAAAACTTCTGACAGAAGAAAGGAAAGCTACTCAAGAAAGGATAAGAGACAAAAAATGACAATAAATCTTCCTGGCTTTCTAAAAAACTGAAACATCAATGAGCAAAATTTTCAAGCCAGTCCTCTCCTCCAAGAAGTAACTATTTGTCTAAACCTCAAACTGTGATTAAGACCTCAGTACCAAATGTCTCGATAAACAGTTCGGGGAACTCTGGTAGAGAAACTAAATCCCTACTTTGCAAGTTCTGCCGGAATTATCATACAGGACTTTGCAGAAAGCAAAATAATGCCTGCTTCTAGTGAGGTGGACTAGACCACTTTATTAAAGATTGCCCACAATGTTTGAACAAAACCCCTGCTAAAACCTCTTCTCATGCCAATTCGAACCATCCATTCAAGGGCAAGGGAGCAAAGAAAGCTCACTTAGGAAACACTGGAAGAAATCGAAATCAACCTCCAACTTCAGCTCACCAAGAGTCTCGGGCCCCTGCTCTGGTTTATCATGTCCGGGGATGTGAAGAAGATGGCTCTCCTGATGTAATTACAGGTACTATTGAACTTTACAATCATCATGCGTATACTTTATTTGATTCAGGATCAACCCACTCCTTTATATGTTCTAAATTGATTGAGAAATTTCATTTGAATCCCGAGCTTTATGATTGTAATATAATAGCTACCAACCCTTTAGGGGATATGGTTCTTCTAAATCAAATGTGTAAAGATTGTCACTTGTATATTCAAGGCATTCCTTTCCCTGCAAACTTGTTAATACTACCCTTTGATGAATTCGACCTAATTTTGGGCTTAGATTGGTTAGCCAAACACCAGGCTTGGGTAGATTGTAGCCGGAAACAACTCTATTTGTATGGGTTAGGAAAAGAATCCATAATCTTGATAGACAAAAACTTGAGGAATTTGAACCCCACATTTGCCTCAATATTCGAATTTAATAAATCCCCTTTGGGTATAGAACCTATTTTAATTGTGTCAAATTTTCCTAATGTTTTTTCCCGAGGAACTCCTAGGCTTGCCGCCAATTTGAGAGGTAGAATTCAAGATTGAGGTTCAATCGGGGTCTCATCCTGTATCCATTACTCCCTATAGAATGGCACCGGTTGAATTAAAAGAACTCCAAAAACATTTACAAGAACTGCAAGACAAAGGCTTCATTCGACCAAGCTCATCTCCTTGGGGAGCTCCAGTTCTATTTGTCAGAAAGAAGGATGGGTCAATGAGGTTATGTATTGATCATCCGCAACTCAATCAAATCACAATCAAGAACAAGTATCCCTTACCGAGAACCGAAGATTTGTTTGATCAGTTGAAAGATGCAAGTATATTCTTGAAGATTGATCTCTGGTCCAGTTACTATCAAATGAGAGTAAAGGAAGCTATCGTACCTAAAACAACATTTAGGACTCGATATGGTCATTTCGAGTTCCTTGTTATGCCTTTTAGTTTGATGAATGCTCCAGCTGCCTTCATGGATCTAATGAATCGGGTATTCAAACCCTTCCTGGACAAGTTTGTTGTTGTGTTCATCGACGATATACTTGTTTACTCTAAAAACAAAGAAGAGCATAATGAACACCTTCGAATAGTGTTACAGACACTACGAGAACATCAACTCTTTGCAAAATTTAGCAAATGTGAATTCTGGTTACCAGAAGTATCCCTGAAGGCTGCGGTTTGGTCTCTATTTATAGGAGATTATTAGGTCAGATTTATTGTTAATGATGAGGAGTTTAATTTGGAATTAAATTGAATAAAATAAACAATACATCTCCTTTATCTTATTCCTTAAAAACTCACCATAAATCTGAATTTAGATCCCCATTAAATGATGCGTGGAAATCCAAATCTTTGAGATTTATCCCTTACTTTTCGTGCTTATCCCTAATTAGGTGGACTCATCCAGTCATCTTCGACAATCAGCTTGGTATGTCCTTCAAAAATCAGCATCACTTGCCATGGTAGACCCTTCAGCATTCTCCTTAATTGCCACGGCAAATCCTACTTGCCATGACAATCCTATCCTGCACAAAATAACACACACTAACAACAACTTTTCTACAAAAAACAACCAAAATGCGATACCAAGCTCAATAACAAAGGAAACTAGGAACTTGTGCATGAATGTCTAATAATGCAACTAAAATATGCTTAAGTCTAACAATAACATGAGTAAAAAGGGCAAGAAAAATAGTACTTTTGCACACTCATCACACACCCAAACTCGAACTATTGCTTGTCCTCAAGCAATGCAAAAACTAAACATTACTTGCTAAGGCCCTTACCACAAAAAACAAGCTTCTTACCTAACTTCAATCCTCATAACCGTGGCACAAAGTTGATTACCTTTCGATCTTTGGACAGCACAAAGAGTTACTCAAAATTGAACTACAATGCTAGTGAAAATGTGTGTGCGGAGTTGTGTACAAGTCAACTAATAGGACTCCATGCGAACAATAGGTTTTACCAAATTATTTGCTGAGGCAATTAAGTCCGCTAGAGCCAGTGTTAGGCACTTCTAGCAAAGCAATTTCTTTGTTAAATTTAATCAACTACAGCCAGTTTTAGGCACCTCTAGTGATTCTTAATGTTTGACAAACTAGAGCCATATGGGCACCTTTAGTAAAGAATTATCTTAATTGAAATTGTATTTTAGGCTAGAGCCGGATAGGCACCTCTAGCACAAATTACCCAATTTTAAATATCCTAAAGTTCACTAGGTCTCCCTTAATCAATAAGTCACAACAGTGTCTATCAATAATTAGCATCATAGCAAAAAAATCAAGTAAAATCCATGCTAATCCTAAAATTGAAAGTTCTATCATATAAGCGCGGTGGCAAAAATTCATCATAGGATATCACAACAGGGTTAGGTAGTTTAATCAGGTAAAAAACTTGGCGAGTAATATATGCAACTAACCATGGAACAAACAAACCCCCCAAACTCGAGAGAAGCATTGTCCCCAATGCATGCAAAATTAAACAAATGAAAATAAAAATGAAATGCAAATGAGTTAGCTGGAAAGGTCATCACCTTGAAGTACTAGTTTCCTTCGAGCCATTTGCTTGGTCATTTTTTTGGCTCGTGGTGGCTGTTAACGTGAAACTGGTGGTGCATCTTGAACTGGAGTTTTCGCGACCTCCTCACTTGGCTCATCTTCCTTTGCGACCTTTTCCATTTTAGAAGTTGTACGCTTCGGTTGCAATTTTGATGGACTTGCCTCTATCATGGTTTTGAGATTTTTTTGGCCATGCTTTTGAGGTTCTTGTGGGTTCTTGATTGGAAAAGAAAAGAAAGACAAACAAAGAAAACTTAAGATTTAAAAGACGATGAAACAGTAAAGGAAAAAGATAGAATAGATGGGAAGGTTTAATGGTTGAGTGAAAGTGTGATAAAAGTGATAGAGGGAGACCCAATCAATAGGAAAAGAAAAGAAAGGAAGAAAACGTTGGGGAGTGGGTGGAGTAGTTGTCAGCTAGGGTAGAATAGGAGGAAAAGAATTTTGGTAGAATTGAAAAATTCATTTAAATGAAATTCTATCCTAAGCTCAACTCATTTTTCTCTTGAACTCTTATCTTAAAATTCAAACAAAACATAAAGCTAAATATTAAATAAAGATAAAAATAAAGTGATAAAGGATAAAGATAAAGGATAAGATAAATATCAAAACAAAATAAATATAACAACTAAATCAAATAAAAAGAAAAGATAAAACCTAGAATTTTAAAATAATGAAAAATAATAAAAAACTAAAATAAAAACGAAAACAACAAATTAAAAATAAAAGTATAAAAATTAAAAACTCTTAGGAAGAGCATTTTCATGCATCTCCTAAGGTTACAACCTCCTTATCGCGCAGAACAGGTGCACCGTTGTAATCTGTCAAACATTTTTGTTATCCTGCCTTGGCAACATCTTCCTTGCACTTGTTGTGGCAAGTGGTAGCTTCTTATCTGGAAATTCTTCGTGGGTCTTTGGGTTTATGCCTTTCTTGTGTCGCTCCAAGGTGCCGGTCAACCTATTTCCCTGCTCAGATTGCAACTCAAAAGACAATGTCACGGTCAAGGAGTTATCCTTTCCCAAATAAGCATAACTCAATTGCCTCGGCAGTAAATTTAACTTTAAGGTGGGTGGTTTCTCAATTGAAGTCTTAGGGGAGTTAATTTCCTTACTTGGATAGTAAGGAAATTTGGAAATTTTACCCGGTTGACTCATGATTCGATTCACTTCTTGTAGGGCTACTTCATTTGGTTCTTGCTCCTTGACGTTCTAAAACTCAGATTCAGTAGTCAATAACGGTCATGCCAATATATCTTGAACTCTGTATCAAAGAAATTAACATTATGGCATTCCTCTGGGCCATCTGCGCATTTGAGTGCTTTAAAAACATTGAGTGCGATTTGCTGCTCATTCACCCACATCATGAGTTGTTCTTTATCGACATCGATCAATGTTCGTCCCATTCCTAATAATGGTCTTCCAAGAATGATAGGATCGAACTCATCTGCTTCACAACTACAACAATAAAGTCAACGGGAAAAATAAATTTATCCACTCTTACCAAAATATCTTCGATTTTCCCCTCTGGTTGAATGTAGGATCTATCAACAAGCTGCAACATGACTATATTAGGTTTTGCATTTCCTATGCCTAGTCGTTGGAAAATAAATTTTGGCATACGGTTTATGCTTGCTCCACGATCACATAACGCCTTTTTGATGTAGTGATTGCCGATTGCACAAGGTATTGTAAAACTGGATCTTTTAGTTTGGGTGGCAATTGATTGTGCAACATTGCCATACATCCCTCTGTCACTGCTGCTGTCTCAAACTCACCTAGCCTAGTCTACTTAGAGACAATGTATTTAAGGAACTTAGCATAGTTCAGTATTTTTTCTATTGCTTTAACCAACGACAAGTTGATGTGGACTTGCTTCAAGATGTCAAGGAATTTCTTGAACTGATAGTCATATTTCTACCTTTTCAGCCACTGTAGGAATGGTGGTGGTATTCTGATCTCCTTGTCCTTCTCATCTGATTTGGAATTGTTGGAGGGACTTGCCACGACAATTGGTCTTTCCATGGCAATTGCTGAAGGCTCATCATCAATGCTTACCGAGGCATTGTTGCTGGATACATCTTTTTGGACAGGGGATTGCCCTGCTAGTCAGTAGTCAAATAATGGTCATGCCAATATGGCTTGAGCTCTGTATCAAGGAAATCAACAATACGGCATTCCTTTGGGCCATTTGCGTATTTGAGTGCTTTAAAAACATTGAGTATTATTTGCTGCTCATTCACCCGCATCGTGAGTTATCTTTTCTCGACATCGATAAGTGTTTGTCCCGTTGCTAAAAATGGTCTTCCAAGAATGATAGGAGCGAACTCATCTGCTTCACAATCTAAAACAATAAAGTCAGCGGGAAAAATAAATTTATCCACTCTTACCAAAATATCTTCGATTTTCCCCTTAGGTTGAATGTAGGATCTAACGGCAAGCTGCAACATGACTGTAGTGGGTCTCACCTTTCCTATGCTTAGTCGTTGGAAAATAGATTTTGAAATAAAGTTTATGCTTGCTCCGAGATCACATAATTCCTTTCCGACATAATGATTGCCTATTGTACAAGGTATTGTAAAACTATCGGGATCTTTTAGTTTTGGTGGCAATCGATTGTGCAACATTGCCATACATCCCTCTGTCACTGCTACTATCTCAAACTCACCTAGCCTAGTCCGCTTAGAGACAATGTCTTTAAGGAACTAGCATAGTTCGACATTTGTTCTATTGCTTTAACCAACGACAAGTTGATGTGGACTTGCTTCAAGATGTCAAGGAATTTCTTGAACTGATAGTCATGTTTCTACCTTTTCAGCCTCTATGAGAATGGTAGTGGTATTTTGATCTCCTTTTCCTTTTCATATAATTTGGAATTGTTTGAGAGAATTGCCGTGATAACTGGTCTTGTTGTGGCAATTGCTGAAGGCTCATCATCAATGCTTACCGAGGCATTGTTGTTGGATACATCTTTTTGGACACGGGATTGCCCTGCTAGTTGTTTGCTCTCCTTAGGCTGGGTGGGTTCATCAATTGACTTTTGTCCACTTTAGGTGGTGATCACCTTGTACTGCTCATGGCCTATTCCCCTCACGACCTCAATGTCGCTAGGTAAACCATTTGGTGGTCTTATATTCAGGATTTGGGCAAATTGCCCGACTTGTGTCTCTAATGCTTTCAAAGCTGGTCCTTGAATTTGCATTTTCACCTCGGTCCTGTTAATAAAATCTTTACTATCTTTCATGAAATTATCGGTCTTGGCCATATAAGATTCAATTTTAAGCATGAAAGAATTTAAAGAATTTTCCAAAGAACTAGCTAGTGTTGACTGTTGCTGAGGCATCTATTGTCGTGGCATGTTTTGCTAGAATCCTGCTGCCTCTGCATTCTGGCGGATCTGATTAATGGAATTGCTCTGGTTGCTCCATGAAAATTGTGTTGCTTCTGCCAAGCTGGATTGTACATGTTAGAGTTGTAACACCCTTAACATATACTCGTAAACCGAATATACATTAAAGATGTTACAGAGTCGTTTAAAGAAATCTCAACTTATAAATTTATTTGTACAAGTATTTACAAATTTTAGTTTGTAAATCTACCCTTTTCTCGGTTTTCTTGAAAACACAACCAATGTGCAGTTAGCTAGTTTCAACCCTGAACTAATTATTTTAAAATATATTTCACAATTATTAAAAATAATATTTCAATTCAGGATGGAAACTAGATTCGCTATCTAGGCCATATCTTGACTTTAAAATCTTTACGCGATTACCAATTATTCTTATTAGCAAAGTAATTATCCTTTCTACCTTAGCTTTATTCTGTTACAATGCTAATGCCTTATTTTGCTTTATTCATATACGATTCATCATCAAAACTGATTACTTATCTATCATTTAGTCTAATTTAATGCATCATACTCTACTAGCAATTAAATAATTACATGCCCACTAGAGATTATCATAAGCTAGAATATCTTACTGATGTTTTGGAGATTGAAGCTTGATCAACATGCTCAACTCCTCTTCAAATCCTACATCTTAATATACGTGTAAAACAAACACACGCTAAGTACGAACATAGTGAGGCAAAACTTATAAATCAAAGTAAAGCACTTTAATTTTAATAAAAATTGCATAATAAATAAAATACTGAATATAACATATAAGAATTTAAAATCGTATAAAATGACTTATCGAAGTCGTTCCTCTGTCATGTAACCTGTAAAAATCAACATCTCATATATTCATATATATATACAATACAGGTTATATCAATATGATCCATTGTACTTTCAATTTCAATATAGCCCATTGTATATGGATGAGAATACATGGTATGCGAGTTTAATGATGAGTAATGCACATGTACTCGCAACAACTAATCAGTTGTGTTTGGATCAATAGATCAATGCTAGTGTATCACTAGAAATACTACCGTAATTTAACGGCATTAATAACCTTCACTGGATCATAGTTGTAAAACACAACTCACTGTCTCGCCTGCTTAGTAGCAGTATTAAACAAATATACTCCAACTCTTTGGCATGCCAATATACCAAGACTCTCAATAGACATACAATGAGCATTCAACATTTCAATAATATGAATTTTCCTTTTTATCAATAATACCAATAATTCATAATAAATCACTTTCATATATATAAATTTGCATTGGGCAGTTCATACCCTAAATCATTTATAAACTATTCAAACATTTTAGATAATTCAAATCCTTTACCTTTAACCTTTGAGATTGACTTATCACAAGTCTATCTCATAGCATAATAATAAATAAATAAAAATGCACTCACCTGGGCCATGTAATAGTATGCCTCACTAAATTCTACTCGATCTTTTCCTTTATAGTATCTTGAATCCTCTTTGATTCGTGTTCGGCTTCATTAACCACATAAATATAAATACCATTTGTTAGATTCAAATCTAACAATATTCTAAATATGCTATCAAATCTAATTATTCGATTATGTAAAATTTCCAAAACTTTTTCTTCTTTCCTTAGACTGTCCAAAAATTCATTTTGGTCCCCAATTGACCACTTTGAACTTCAAATAATTCTTCCAAGCTTGCTAACTACCATTAGATACCAAATGTCTCAATTTCCATTTTCTGGTAGCTTGCACTACCTTCAAAGATTTATTTCTATAAAATAATCTAAAACTCGGAATTATATTCCCGTTTTTTCTAAAAGAAACTAGATTAAATAAGCTTTTCACCATATAAATTAATAGCCCAAATTCAACTTGTACGATTTATGGAGAATTTTCAAAATCAATTTCCAGTGCTGATTTCGGAACAGACTACCATACTGTTTTCTGACCTTTCACCACTTAAAAGTTCATATATTTTTACTCGGAACTCGGAATTCAAAATCAGTTTCTGTGTGTTGGACAAGAAACTAGACGAACACATATTTATATCGGTATAAAATTCACCTTCTAACCATTTTTTTGGAATTTATGGTGAATTTCCAAAGTTACTGCCAAATCCAATTTTTACACAGTTTCATAAATAATTTCAAACTTTATACTAATTTCTCCTTACTTTGCTATTTGTAAATTTAGTCCCATTATTTACTTTAAATCATCAACTTATCACCTTCTTCATCAAATAATTATTCACAATAGTTTCCCGTAATTTTCCTTCTTAACCAAAATAGCCACTAAAATGTAAAGATAAGGGTTCTAGCTTCTTAACTTTGCAATTTAGTCCTCAAATCAACATTACTATCTTAATTCCATAATTATAACTAAAAATAAGATTTAATCCTTCTCTAAAACCTCATTTCTGAATTGGTCACTTAACTTTGACAATTTTTTAAAATGGTCACTAAATCGATTTAAAATTGATTTTGCATTTTAACTTCAATTTCATATCTTCAACATCCCTAATAACATAAATACACACCAATTCCATAAAAATCAGATTTAGTCCTTCAACCTTTAAACCTGCTGAATTGGTCCCTAAACATTTAAATTAGGGTTTTGCTTCCAAACAACAAATCAAGCTTACTAGATCATTTATCCAACATCACAAACCCTAAATCAAACTTGAATCCATAAACCCTAATCATCTTCATAATAATCAAAACATGTAGAATTTAAATCCAAACTCAATAACATGATTTTAACATCACAAAAGCTTGATTTCAACTTGAATTTCAACATGGAAACATAAAATCTCAAAACCCCCAATTGAGTCCATAAACCCTAATTTCTTCTCATACAAAATTCTCATAAATCAATCATGTTTTCCACAAATTATTTATGCCAAAAGATAGAGCTTGATGAGTAGAACACCTTTGTAGTTCGAAAGATTACCTGAAAATCAAGTTTTGGGGCTTGAATCGAACTTGGAAATTTTTTCTCCATTTTTCTTTCTCCCCCTCATATTTCGAAATTTCAAGATGAATAATGGTCTTCATCTTTTTATTTTCATCCAATTTGGCCACTTGTCTTGTAAAAATGAATTTTAAATTAATTTAAATAGTGAAATTACTAAAATGCCCTTTTCATCGAATGGCCAAAATTTAATCTCAACAAAACTCAATGGCCAATATCAAATCCATGAGTAATTGGCCTTTCAAAATTTCCCTTAAAGTTTCAAAATATTTCAAAAATGCCATCCATGGAAAATGTCCAATTTGCCCTCCAACTGGTCTTTATTTACAACAAGTCTTGAAAATTGCCATTCCATTAAAATTGAACCAAATTGGTTCCAATCCAATTGGCCATGTCCCAAAATATCTTATATTTATATTTATGGCATTTATTCGATCTAAATATTCGAATTTCACTCAATACGATTTCCAAATTTTCTTCCTACGAACTTTAAAGCTTTATAACCATTAATATAAGCTTCGTACGAAAAATTTGGGTAACACGAAAGTGTCACTCTTGGGGGTGAACTATTCATTTACGGGGTTAACTTACATAATTTTTGGAAATTACAATTTGATCCTTAAATTTTCCCAAAGTTTATACTTTGGCCACAAAACTTTCAAAATTTTCATTTTGGTCACTGAACTTCAATTCCCATTTCAGTTTTCCTCAGATTTTTACCAACTTTGAAAGTACCCAATACAACTCACTATCTATCACATGATACTTTTAAACCTTAAAATTTTCCTTTCATAAAGACTTAGACTGAATTTTCTTAACTCAGTCTATTATTCCGATAATTATTGAAAATCTGCATAGCATAAGGTTTCTGGTAAAAATCCTATATTTGAAATCCATACGAATATTTTCTACTTTTACTGAGTCCAAAATATCGATCAGAAATATTTTTATGGGACCTTCCCAAAGGTCACCCATCTTTGTATTTCCCTGGCCTAGGCACGTTTATTTCAGTCGATCCAAATTCGGTACCTTTTTCTGCATCTTAATTCTTAAAATCAATATCAAGGTACTTATTTCGATCTGATTCACTCTTCTACTGAATAAAATTACTTGTTAGAGAAATTTACACTTTAGTCCCTAACCTTTTCCAAGGTTTATACTTTAACCCCCTAAACTTTCAAAATTTGCAATTTAGTCACTAGCCAAAATTTGGGATATTACAATTCTTCCCCCTTAAGAAAATTTGTCCTCGAATTTTCAATGCGTACATGTTCCAACCATTTACAGATATTACTTCCTTATTTTCTTCTCAGCCTCCCAAGTGGCTTCTTCGACCTTGTGATTTTTTCTCAAAACTTCAGTAAATGAAATTTCTTATTCCTTAATTCTTTAATTCCATAAACCAATATTTCTTACTAACTCCTCTTCATGTATCAAATATAATTGCATCTCAATTTATTCAGGAGTGTTGACATGTAAATAATTCAATCAATGCCCCCAAAACATAGGTACATATACTATAGGTTTTTGCTCACTTCTGAAGATAAGATCCATTAATATGCCCTTGGTACAACTCTTTCACGATTCCTTGAGGTATAATAATTCTGAAACCAAGTCTTTCCCTTTTTGATTTGCACAAATCATATTCTCTCAAAGTGGTACTTTTCCTCTCTTTTTCTTCTTTTAACTGGTAACATTTTGACCAAAGATCAATCTTCTTTTTACATATGACTTCTACATTTTATATAAATAGCCAATTTATCTTAAAATTGGTCTTAAAATTCTCAAATTTCTAGCAGTCATACTAAAATTCTCCAGTCAAAATCATTTCATTGACATATTGGCTTAACCCACTGATCTCACACTATTCCTCATAAACAATGTGAGTACCTTGTCAAAGTTCAGAAATCAGTGAAATAATTTCCTTATGAACAATTCACCATATCCAATTCTTTATCACCTTCCTAAGAAGTTTTCCAAACTTCCTCCTCTGTATCAATATTACTTCTTCTAACTTTTCAATATTAATACACCTCAAATCTTCTATAGAAGTTTTGTCATTTTTTGTCTTCAAATAAGCAGTTATAAATCCTCTTTCATCATAACCTTTAAGGTTCCCAAAACTTAAACTTTTTCACAGTCATACTTTATTATATATAGATGTCGGAAGTTAAAACCTCTGACTGATTCATACCTAACATCTTCTTTTTGAGCTCCAAATATAATCTCTTTACATATCAATTTCTTCCTTAGTTTCTTTTCTAATCATATCAGTAGTATCATTACTTAACTTTCCAACACTCCCTTATGTACTGACAGTACAAACATCTTATAATAAGATACTACTGAGTTATTTCCATCATAACTTTAATCCTTAATTTATCTGGAATATATCGCCAGATTACATCTGCGACATCTAGTGACATTGTTATCTTCAAAAATATATATTTCTAAAGTAAAGATACTTCATCTTCTTACTCCTTCGTATCCGAGTATCTTATAATTATTGTATCATATCTTCTATGGGTCATTTCTTAACCTTTAAGATTCATCAACTGATGAAATCCATTATCGTTTTACTTTCCTTATTCTAGTATCATTTCACCTTATACTAATGAGGAGCAGCATCAAGTCATACAATCAGTACATCGGTAATATGACATCCTAGGGACATGTATTTACTAATAGAAATCATATCATACTCGGTTTAGCATCCAGAACCGGCTAAACCTTTGCTCTAATACCATTAAATGTAACACCCTTAATATATACTCGTAAATCGAATATACACTAAAGATGTTACGGAGTCGTTTAAAGAAATCTTGACTTATAAATTTATTTGTTCAAGTATTTACAAATTTTAGTTTGTAAATCTACCCTTTTCTCGGTTTTCTTGAAAACACAACCAATGTGCAGTTAGCTAGTTTCAACCCTGAACTAATTATTTTAAAATATATTTTGCAATTATTAAAAACAATAGTTGAATTCAGGGTGGAAACTAGAATCGCTATCTAGGCCCTATCTTGACTTTAAAATCTTTACGCGATTACTGATTATTCTTATTAGCAAAGTAATTATCCTTTCTACCTTAGCTTTATTCTGTTACAATGCTAATGCCTTATTTCGCTTTATTCATATACGATTCATCATCAAAATTGATTACTTATCTATCATTTAGTCTAATTTAATGCATCATACTCTACTAGCAATTAAATAATTACATGCCCACTAGAGATTATCATAAGCTAGAATATTTTACTGATGTTTTGCAGATTGAAGCTTGATCAGCATGCTCGACTCCTCTTCAAATCCTCCATCTTAATCTACGTGTGAAACAAACACACGCTAAGTACGAACTTAGTGAGGCAAAACTTATAAATCAAAGTAAAGCACTTTAATTTTAATAAAAATTGCATAATAAATAAAATATGAATATAACATATAAGAATTTAAAATCATATAAAATGACTTATCGAAGTCGTTCCTCTGTCATGTAACCTGTAAAAATCAACATCTCATATATTCATATATATATATATATATATACAATACATGTTATATCAATACAATCCATTGTACTTTCAATTTCAATATAGCCCATTGTACTATGGATGAGAATACATGGTATGCGAGTTTAATGATGAGTAATGCACATGTGCCCGCAACAACTAATCAGGTTTGTTTGGATCAATAGATCAATGCTAGTGTATCACTAGAAATACTACCGTAATTTAACGGCATTAATAACCTTCACTAGATCATGTTGTAAAACACAACTCACCGTCTCGCCTGCCATAGTAGTATTAAATGTATCGCCTGCTTAGTAGCAGTATTAAACAAATATACTCTAACTCTTTGGCATGCCAATATACCAAGACTCTCAATAGACATACAATGGGCATTCAACATTTCAATAATATGAAATTTCCTTTTTATCAATAATACCAATAATTCATAATAAATCTTTTTCATATATATAAATTCGCATTGGGCAGTTCATACCCTAAATCATTTATAAACCATTCAAACATTTCAGATAATTCAAATCCTTTACCTTTAACCTTTGAGATTGACTTATCACAAGTCTATCTCATAGCATAATAAAAAATAAATAAAAATGCACTCACCTGGGCCATGTAATAGTATGCCTCACTAAATTCTACTCGATCTTTCCCTTTATAGTATCTTGAATCCTCTTTGATTCGTGTTCGGCTTCATTAACCACATAAATACAAATATCATTTGTTAGATTCAAATATAATTATTCGATTATGTAAAATTTCCAAAACTTTTTCTTCCTTCCTTAGAGTGTCCAAAAATTCATTTTGGTCCCCAATTGACCACTTTGAACTTCAAATAATTCTTCCAAGCTTGCTAACTACCATTAGATACCAAATGTCTCAATTTCCATTTTCTGGCAGCTTGCATTACCTTCAAAGATTTATTTCTATAAAATAATCTAAAACTCAGAATTCGATCCCGTTTGTTGTAAAAGAAACTAGATTCAATAAGATTGTCACCCATATAAATTAATAGCCCAAATTCAACTTGTACGATTTATGGCGAATTTTCAAAGTCAATTTCCAGTGCTGATTTCGGAAGAGACTGCCATACTATTTTCTAACATTTCACCACTTAAAAATTCATACCTTTTTACTCGGAATTCAAAATCAGTTTCTGTGTGTTGGACAAGAAACTAGACGAACACATATTTATATCGGTATAAAATTCACCTTCTAACCATTTTTTTGGAATTTATGGTGAATTTCCAAAGTTACTGCCAAATCCAATTTTTACACAGTTTCTTAAATAATTTCAAACTTTATACTAATTTCTAATTACTTTGCTATTTGTAAATTTAGTGCCATTATTTACTTTAAATCATCAACTTATCACCTTCTTCATCAAATAATTGGTCCTCAAATCAACATTAATATCTTAATTCCATAATTATAACTAAAAATAAGATTTAATCCTTCTCTAAAACCTTATTTTCGAATTGGTCACTTAACTTTGACAATTTGTCAAAATGGTCACTAAATCGATTTAACATCGGTTTTGCATTTTAACTTCAATTTCATATCTTCAACATACCTAATAACATAAATACACACCAATTCCATAAAAAAATTGATTTAGTCCTTCGACTTTTAAACTTGCTGAATTGGTCCCTAAACATTTAAATTAGGGTTTTGCTTCTAAACAACAAATCAAGCTTACTAGATCATTTATCCAACATCACAAACCCTAAATCAAACTTGAATCCATAAACCCCAATCATATTCATAATAATCAAAACAAGTAGAGTTTAAATCCCAACTCAATAACATGATTTTAACATCACAAAAGCTTGATTTCAACTTGAATTTCAACATGGAATCATAAAATCTCAAAACCCCCAATAGAGTCCATAAACCCTAATTTCTTCTCATAAAAAATTCGCATCAATCAAGCATGTTTTCCACAAATTATTTACAACAAAAGTAGAGCTTGATGAGTAGAACAACTTTGTAGTTCGAAAGATTACCTGAAAATCAAGTTTCGGGGCTTGAATCAAACTTGGAAAATTTTTCTCCATTTTTCTTTCTTTCTTCCCCTCATATTTCGAAATTTCAAGATGAAGAATGGTCTTCATCTTTTTATTTTCATCCAATTTGGCCACTTTTCTTGTATAAATGAATTTTAAATTCATTTAAATAATGAAATTACTAAAATGCCCTTTTCATCGAATGACCAAGATTTAATCTCATCAAAACTCAATGGAAAAGATCAAATCCATGTGTAATTGGCCTTTCAAAATTTCCTTTAAAGTTTCAAAATATTTCAAAAATGCCATCCATGGAAAATGTCCAATTTACCCTCCAACTAGTCTTTATTTACAACAAATCTTGAAAATTTCCATTCCATTAAAATTGAACCAAATTGGTTACAATCCAACCGGTCATGTCCCAAAATATCTTAGATTTTTATTTATGACATTTATTCGATCCAAATATTCGAATTTCACTCAATACGATTTCCATATTTTCTTCATACGAACTTTAAAGCTTTATAACCATTAATATAAGTTTCGTACGAAAAATCTAGGTAACACGAAAGTATCACTCTTAGGGGTGAACTATTCATTTACGAGGTTAACTTACATAACTTTTGGAAATTACACTTTGGTCCCTAAACTTTCCCAAAGTTTATACTTTGGCCACAAAACTTTCATAATTTTCATTTTCGTCACTGAACTTCAATTCCCATTTCAATTTTCCTCATATTTTTACCAACTTTGAAAGTACCCAATACAACTCACTATCTATCACATGATACTTTTAAACCTTAAAATTTTCCTTTCATAAAGACTTGGACTGAATTTTCTTAACTCAGTCTATTATTCCGATAATTATTGAAAATCTTCATAGCATAAGTATTTGAAATCCATACAAATATTTTCTACTTTTACTGAGTCCAAAATATCCATCAGAAACATTTTTATGGGACCTTCCCAAAGGTCACCCATCTTTGTATTTCCCTGGCCTGAGCACGCTTAACAATTTAAGTCGATCCAAATTCGGTACCTTTTTCTGCATCTTAATTCTTAAAACCAATATCAAGGTACTTATTTAGATCAGATTCACTCTTCTACTGAATAAAATTACTTGTTGGAGAAATTTACACTTTAGTCCCTAAATTTTTCCAAGGTTTATACTTTAACCCCTTAAACTTTCAAAATTTACAATTTAGTCACTAGCCAAAATTTGGGATATTATAGGAGTATGCATTGTTGCTCTGGTTGTAGTTTCCAACATACAAGCTTGACTCTGGGTTCTGTGGACACTCAGAAGAATCATGGTTATTATTACATAAATCACAAAATGCATCTACTACCTTGATTTCCTGTGTGGTGCTGGGTCACTGCATATTCTTAACCAAATTGGTTAATATAGCCAACTGTGCAGAAATAGTATATGGCGAATCAAGCTCAATTACCGAGGCATTTTGCCTGACTATTCCCCTTCTAGTGGTTGAGAACTGATAATCATTCTTGGCAAGTCTATCCAAAATCTCCCAAGCTTCCTCTGTTGATTTGTCTAGAAGCGTGCCATTTGTCGAGGCATCCAGCATCAATCTCGTCGGTGCAATAACTGAATTGTAAAACATTGTTACTTCGTCCAATCTCCGATTCCATGCATTGGACATTTGTGTAAAAGCTCCTTATACTGGTCCCAAGCCTTTTACATTGACTCATAATCTGTTTGACGAAAAGAAGTAATGTCATTACGCATTTTATCAGTCATATTTGTGAAACTAAATCTAGAAAGGAAACTTTGACATAGATCTGGCCAAGATTCTAATGATCTGGATGGGATACTATTTAACCATGTTTTTGCCATATCCCTCAGTGAATAGGGGAATAATTTCAGCCTTAGGACGTCCTCAGAGACTCCTTGTTGCTTGAATAAATCACATATTTCTAAGAATGATTTGAGATGTTATCTGGCATCCTCAGTCACTGATCCACCAAACTGACCAATTGTATTGATCATATTGAACATTACAGGCTTCAACTCAAAGTGGGTGGCTAGAATCCCTGGTGTGAAACTCCTAGAGTGAGACAATCAAGATGTTACTCTAAGTAGTCTTGGATGGGTCTATTCCGTAAGATGAACGGTTGATTCAGTAAGGCCACCGCGCCTCCTACTGTGTCATTCTGATTGTTGTTGGCATTTAGATTGCCAACTGGATCATTAGGTGGATTTGCTATCTCTTCTCTCAACTCTCTTCTTCGTCTACAAAAAACACGTTCGATTTCTAGTTCGAATGGATAATCTAGTGTTGCCGTTCTTTCCTTGGTCATACAAAAATGCAAAACCAAAGTTACTAGCCTCTTGAAACCGAACACAAAAATAAAATAAATAAACAAAGGTGCAAGAAAATGAAAACAAAGTCGCTATTGCCAATCCCGGCAACAACGCCAAAAACTTGTTGCTTGTTTTAAGTGTTTTGTAATTAGTGCAAGTGTACACATTGCAATTTGAATTAATTAAATTGATTAAAGAACCTAAATTAAGAGGCTCTAATTATTTAAACTAAGTGAATTAATCGCCCTAACAATTATACTATATGTTTATTTTAAAGTCATGCAGGCATACATATAATTTAAACAAGATTAAACAAATAGATTAAAGCTAAAAAAGACCAAATTGAACTTCTATTAAAATCTGAGTGCCAAATTACAAAGCCTTTAGTGACCGAATTAAAAGAATTGCAAAACTTTCAGCCTAAAACATGAAGAACCAGAAGAAGGGCGCGGATCCTTGTCCGACCCGACCCGACTTGGCGCACGGACCCTCTAAAACCGAGTGCAAAATGTTGCTATTTTAACCAGCCTATATAAGTCTCGAAACTGAGCCAACTCACTCATTCATCTCTGCCCCACTCTCTCTTCTCTCTCGTTTCTCTCTGGCGTCTCTGTAGAAAACACCCAAATTCCCAGATGAACCCCCCAAAACAAATCAAAACACATGATTTCTTGAGGGTGTTCTTCATGTGTTCATCTAGTTTTGGATGAACACCAATATTCCGTTCATGGTCTGCTATGTCCACCGCCACTAGATCCCCCTCCGCCGTACTCTGGCTATACTCTGATGTTCGCTGATAGCTAGAGTTCAAACCTCGGCCGCCGCAGGCAACGCTGGCTGCCACTTTGGAGATTCTCGGTCGTCGTCTAACACCATCGAAAACCTCAAAAAATCCTAAATCTTCTCGATTCTAAACCCTAAAATCTAATCTAAACCCTGATCCATCTGGATCTAACCCAAACTTCCCCGAATCTAGTCCTAAATCTACCTGAACCCATATCCTCTTCAACTCCGCCTTTCTTACCAAACTCTAATTTGCTCTTCTCATTTCTATTTTTATATACTTGAACTGATAATGGTTTTATTTTAAAGGATCTAAAGACGGAAATAATTATACCTTCCATCGCGGTGGCCGATTGTGTCTTAGGCGGCGTTCTAGCTTTCCGGCAATGGTTCAGCTCTTTAGTTTCCAATGACAAGTATATTCCCCAAATACCCTATCTCCCTTATTTTATTATATTTATTGTTATTTATAGTAATTATTAAGTGTCATTAATGAGATCTGACATTCTCTCTCCCCTTTATAGGTAAATGGAAAATGACATCATCGCTGACGTCATTCATATGACGTCAGCGGCCAATAAAACCAGAATCCGTTTGAATCTGTCTGGGCAAATAGGGAGCTGACAAGTGTCCCCTCAGATTAGCATTTGGGCATGAAAGGGTTTAATTTGTGTTTCTTGTGTTAATTTGGGCTGATTTGAGCGAGAAATGAACTAAATCACATTGTCAACAGACTTAGGCCTTGTAAAACGGGCTTTATTGTATGAAAGGGTATTTGTAATGGATTTTGGACTATTTTTATGGAAATTTAAATTGTGTATATGGACATTATGTAATGGGCTGACATTATGGATTTATTATTTGTTATTTATTTGACTTTAATTATAGAGAAATATATATACACACGTACACCCAGACAAAATACGGGTATTACAGCTACTCTTGTTTGCTCATTACTGTAGAACATGAATAAGGAAAAGACTGAAAAGACACAATTCTTTTCCGAACCGTCTAACCATCAAAACTTGAAGTTGTTCTTCTAATTATGAAATGTTTCAATCTTCTCATTTGTTAACCTGTCTCTCTGTAAAGACGTTGAATAAGAAAGCTCTTTTTATTGTGGACCTCCTCATTCTTCAAAAGGATAGGCTCTTCTCATTTAGAACCATGGAATGAACTCTTCTCATTAGGAATTCTATCTTCACTGGTGAACTCTTCACATTAGGAATTCTATCTTCGTTGTCCGAACTCTTCATATTAGGAGTTTTTTCTTCGCTAGAGATGAACTCTTCACATTATGAATTATATCTTTGTTGTGCGAACTCTTTACATTAGGAGTTCTTTCTTCGCTGGGCGAACTCTTCACATTAGGAGTTCTTCATTCTTTGCTGAGCGAACTCTTAACATTAGGAGTTCTTCATTCTTTGCTGAGCGAACTCTTCACATTAGGAGTTCTTTCTTCGTTGAGCGAACTCTTCACATTAGGAGCTCTTCTTTGATGGATGAACTCTTCACATTATGAGCTCTTCTTTGCTGGGTGAACTCTTCTCATTAAGAGCTCTGTGGTGAACACTTCCCATTGGGAATTTTGTGGTGAACTCTTCTCACTGGGAGTTCTTCATTCTTCTTAAAATATTGATCCACCTCTCTGCAAAGGTGTTGAACAAACGAGCTCTTCTCATTAGGAACTCCTCGTTCTTCTTGAGAATGTTAATATGACCTGCAAAAGTTGAAACTATCATTGATGTTTTAGTATTAATCATAAGGAAAAATATATGAATAAAACTTTGAAAACTCCTCCAACAAGCGACGCTGAAACTTTTTGCCTCCTTTGAATCTTGAACAAGCTCGTCCTTATTATGAACTTGACAATCTTTCTGCATAAGCTATCTGTCAAGTCTGAACCGGTTCTTCTTATTATGAACATTATTCATTCTTCTTGGAAGTGTTGGACCATCCCTAAACAACCAAAGCTTGATGTTGTTATTCTAATTACGAAATTCTCCAATCTTATGTCGAACCGTAGAGTCTGAAGCCGTTCTTCTCATTATGAAATTCTTCATCTTCTAAGGTTTGGAATTGCTCCTTGAAATTCTTCATTTTCTGAGGTTTGAAGCTGTTCTTATTATGAAGTTCTTCATTTCTCTACCAAACTATAGAGTCAGAAGCTGTTCTTCTCATTACGAAATTCTCCATTCCTCTGCCAAACTATAGAGTCTAAAGTTGTTCTTCTCATTACGAAATTCTTTATCTTCTAAGGTTTGGAATTACTCTTTAAAATTCTTCATTCCTCACTCTTTTACTAGTCTATCTCTGTAAAGAAAGATTTGTTGAAATCCGTCTCTGTAAACGGCATGCCTTGAAGAAATTTGCCTCTATAAATGGAATATCTTGAGATCCTCCTCTGTAAACAGAATATCTTGAGATCCGTCTCTGTAAATGGAATATCGTGAAATCCATCTCTGTAAACGGAATATCTTGAGATCAGCCTCTGTAAACGGAATGTTTGAAGGAATTCATTTCTGCAAACGAGTTATAATCTTTGTCGGATATTCTTTTTTAATCTTTTATGGATCTACTTCTTCAACCTTGAAGTTATAGATTGAAATCTTGCTTGTTCTTTTCTGATTCTTGTAAATTCCACTTGGATGAGCTCTAATCTTCTTTGCTTCTCCATTAAGTTTTCTGCTTCTATTGCAATGGTACCTCACCTCTTACAATTGTTATCAAATCTTATTTTGCTTGATCTTCTTGAGTTTGGTCTGAAACTCCTGTTGTCTTTATGCCCCAGCAACATTTGCCCCAAAATCTTTGTTGTTGAACTCTTATTCTTCTTGGGCAAATCCTGACTTCTTCAGTAATCAAATTCTTTTTAGGCTTTGCATTCTTTTTTTTCTATTATGATCGGCACTCTTATGCACAACGATGCTCCACAATCTCCTTGTTTCCAGTTTCGACACATAAAATTTGCCCCTCTTTCATCATCTAGGGTGAAAAAATGCCTTAGGTCCCTGAACTTTCCTCAAATCCTTGAACTTCTATCAAATCTATTCTTTAATATTTTCAAATTCCTAAGATCTTTCGCTCCTCCTTCTCTGTGCATTGATCAACTTTCCTTTTTGCTTGCAACATATGTGATTGGGTCTATTCCTCCAAATTTGAAGTTGTAAGTTACAATTTTTCTCATTTCTTGTTGACTCTGTTAATTCTTGCAAAAATATAAAAAAAAACTCTAAATGTATGAGTTAGCATGCTCCTATCTTATGGATGCCTTACTACGTATGATGCATGAATGATGTTAATTGAGGACTACTTGGGTAAGCTTTCATCTTCAGGGAAGCTCAAAATCTCTTTGCTCTATTTTTTATAAATTCATTTTGCTACCAAAGTAACACATCTCACACTCAGGTTCAACCTTCGGAATCTCTGCATCTTTTGCTCTAAAGCGCCTTTTCAAGTTTTCACTTTGTTGTTTTTTTCTTTTTTTCTCAAGGCGTCCTTTCGGGTTTTTACCTCAGTTTTTTTGTTCTTTTTCGTTTTCTTTTTCCTTTTTCGTTTTCTTTCCTTTCCTTTTCTTTTTCTTTTCCTTTTTCTTTTTCTTTTTCTTTTTCTTTTAAGCACATCATGACCAAGCCAACTCCGTCATCTTAAATAGTGTTAAAACTTTGCCAAATCCAAAAAGACTTTACAAAATGATGATTCAAATTTTCATTCCCAATAGAAGAATATAGAGCTGCGGACATTCTCATTCAATCTAAAAAGTTGAGGGACGACAATGGCTCCTAGTGCAGTAATACTACCATGGCTCTTACGATGTCTCAGAAGTATCTTCAAACTTCATAAGCTGTCCCAGCTGAGATATTGCCAAGTGAACGTAGCAAATAGGAGCAACGCCAAATATATCAGTAATGTTCCTTCTATTCATGTAGGACAGAGAATAGACAAGTTCTTGTAGATCATTAATCGAAAAGCCAACCTGATCCAAGAATACATGATAATGTGTTGACATGTGGTTCCAATTACCTCAGCATGAGTAAAAATCATTGTTCTTTGAATGACAGATTGTTTTCAATAACAGTTCAAACATTGTCTGAAGATCCTTGCTGGAAAAACTTAATATGAAGGTTTTTTGTACAAGAATCACCACAAACCTTGGGTTCCAGCTTTCATCAAGGAACCTCCAAGCCTCTTTAACTTGATCCAATGCTTCATCATTCTTACATTTCTGTGTACTTGCTTTTCACATATTCATCTCATAAGCTTTTCACTTGCCATGTCTCACCATGTACTTTGCATCAGAAAAATTTTAAGTACTGATGACAACCCCTTTCTTGTGAACCCATTCTTGCTACGTCTTCATTCAGCTTCTTTGGCAACATTCTTTCTCATGGTTCTGAAAAGGATCATCACTTCCATTGTTCCAACTTGTGGACTCTATTCATTGGACTTGTAGCTTATTCTTCTGTAATGTTCTTTGTATCATTGCACTAGTCTTCAACCATCTTCTTTATTCACTTTATCATTCACAAGGCTTTCTTGTCTTACAATGCCTCAGAAAATCTTTTCTTTTGAATGGTGTGAACCTTTAATGGATCAACCTTGTTGCAGCTTTTGCCCCAAAAGATGGCTCATGTTCTTTCTTTGCTCTAGGGTTATTTGTATCACTTTCTTGCAGCTTCGTTTAAATATTCATGATACTCAAAATTGTGTCTCTTCCTCGACATACTTTTCATCATTAACCAAGTACCAAGGTCACCTCTTGTTCTGTCTGCACTTAAAGGATTAGTACATCATGATAATACCCTCAAAATCCTTTACTTTTCTTATATCTAATCGATTTATCTACAAGATGCTTGTTGTTGTTGAAATGATAAGTGAAAGGCTTAGAATATTATTTAACAAATTTGAGAAGACGAAACAATTTGGTAAGTCATGGCAAACATGAGAAAAATTATGTAGGAAACAAACATCTATTGCAAATAAATCGATTAACCTCCCTTACAAAGAACCTCCAATGATCACGGGCAAAAGCAATTGGGATGGTTTAGGGTATTATTTTGTAACTGTCCTAAAAGTGCAGACATATCTCATGCGGTCAAACTGTCAATCTTTACTCGAGTGAATTTCAACCTCAACAATTCTTCAATTTCCTCTGCTAGTACAATGACATGCCCCTTATTGCTTATGTTCTGACGTTCTCATTGAGTCTAAGATCAGCCCATCTATGAGTCTTCTTTTTCCAACCAATTGATTGCTCTTTTCCATGGAATGTTCGATCATTTGCATGTGGAAGTTAACAACTTCTTTTGGTCGACGCCTAAATGAACTCTGCTTTTCCTGCTTCTGGCTAAATGTGTTCACGTTTTCAGTGATCATGTTTGTTCGAGGTTTCTTCATTGTCAGCCACTGATTCTTGATCGATTTCACCTTTCCCTTCCTTCTTTTTATTTTCTTAGCATCTTTCAGCACTTGACCCTCAGACATCCCAATTGTATTGGCTCCAATCATATGAATACCTCTTGGGTTACAAATCTTAATGGAATGGCCATCAGTGTCGGCCTCCAAAACCCCCTGTTTAGAAAGTTTTGAACTTGTTGCTTGAAAGTATAGAAATCTTCAATATCATGATCATGGACTCCATTATGATATTCACAATGATTTTTAGTGTTGTAACAACTTGGATAATACTGCTTTGAAGATTTGACATGACGTGGCGAAGCTTCACGCAACTTGAAGTACAGCCCACGATATGAGACATGAATGAAATCTGATTTAGTCTTTAATTTTCCACTAACAATAACGCCTTGAGCATTTAGTTTTGGGGTATTCTTCAGTAAAGGAAACTTTGAGGAGGTAAGTGTCCAAACATTACTCCGCTGGTAGACTCTGAACTGTAGCAGATTGCCCCCAATGGCTTGTTTCAAGTTCTGCCTCATTCTTGATGAAGCCACTGACTATGTGTTTTAGAAACATACAATCTTCCACATAGTGGTTGAAATATCCACAATAATAACCGCAAGCATTCCTCATGCCATAGAAAGACTAATAAAACTTCGGTGGAACCGTCATCAACAAATGATTCTGCACAAGGTATGGCAACATATCTGAATATGATATTGGGATAAGAATAATCGTCTCCTTTTTTCTTTCTAAACCATTCAACCTTCTTGTCTTTTGTTTCTATGCTTGATGCTCCTCTTTTCTTTGACGGGAATAATTCTATTGTAGGAAAATTTTTGGCACCGATTGAATCCTTGGCCTTCATTCCTTCAGAGAAACATTCTAGAAACATATGCGATTCTATAACCCTGTTGGAATCATCTTGTTCTTTATCAGTCTCACATCCCCCAAACAATACAGGTCTGGAGCAAACATCAAAATTCTGGCTTTTACTTGGACCTCATGTATTTATGTGCTTGATGACATTCAGTTTAGCTCTGTCAAATCCTATTAGCGCATCAAGGCTAGGAACACCATCTCCAAAATTTGTTTCCAAACTCTCTAAATCATTGACTGTGCTACTCTGAACCTTTTTCAGAACTGATCATTCAGGTTGAACTCTTGTGTGAGATAAATTTTCATTTTGATCATCAATGTTGGTATTTTCGGCTAAAACTATTTCTTTCTTAGCTTTCCTATTCCAAACAATGTGGTAGCTTGAGTTACTACCTCATTCCGGGACTGATCAATCCTTTGCTCCATGCTACCCAAGTGATCTTCAACAACTTCCTGAGATTGCCTTACCCTAACAAGTCTATTTCCCATGTTTCTCAAAATATTAGTTTTCAACTTTCACAAGATTATCTAAAAATAATAATACAATATTATTTAAACAAAATGCAATGTTATGATGTTATTTGAAAAAAATGCGATGATTTTCCTAGAATGCAATATTTAAGCAATGCAATGTATGAATGCACGAGGTATCGATTTCAAGGACTAGTCTTTAGAGCAACATCCATTAGCCAAAAGGTCGCATACAAGAAATAGACAATTTGATTACAGAAAGCAGCTAGCTCCTTGTCCCTGAAAGTACAAAAATATTATAAAAAATGTAATATTTTTAATTTCGTGTTTCAGAATTTATAATATTTTCAGTTGGTACCACATTATAACTATACCGCAACATGTCATACCGAGATAAAATAGAACCCAATATTCGATAAGAAAGCTTTATTATGTTGGTGGAGGTTCTTCATTCCCAAGCCCCATTTTCAACTAGTCGTTGCATTACATCCCATCGGACAAAACTCATTCCCACCTTTTCGCCATGCAACCCCAAAAAAAAAAATCTTCTTGTCACCTCCTCTATTTTTTCACAAACCCCTTTCAAAATCCAAGCCAATTACACCGATTTAAAAACAAATACATAAGGGTGGTTTAGTTAAAAATATAAATAAATTTAATACTTATAACAATTATTTAAAAATATAAATTTAATATAATAATTATATTAAAATTTATTTAATATTTTTCTCTCAAAATTTACATGGTGTTACGAAATTAGTTATAAGAATTTTCTCGCAAATATTTTCAATTATATATGCGAAATTTAGTTTATTTAAAGGCAAATATATTATAAGGGTAGTTTGGTTAAAATTACTTTCAGACAATCTTATATTTTCCAACCAAACACTATTATATCATATTTCTATCAACTAAACCCAATAAATTAATGTAACATTTTAATAATATGACAGGTAAAATTACATTCTAAAAATTCTATTTCTACAGATAATCTCACATTCTGTAATCCATGCGAACCTAAAGTTAATCAAAATAATAAGCTTGCAGAGCTTCCGAAAACTTAGGTTTCCAATTTGCAGCTGATTGATTAGTGCACCTAGGGCCGTCCCTGGGAATAGGTAGGAGGGAGGCTCGCCATGGCTTATTTTTTTAATATTTGATATTAAAGTTTAATTTTTTAATATTTATTATTAGAGTTTATTTTTAAATTTTATTTTTTTTAATATTTATTATAAGGGTCTAATTTTTTACATAATTGTTATTAAGGGTCCAATTTTTTTAACACTTGTTATTAGTAGTTCAATTTTTGTAATATTTTTTATTAGGAGTATGCTATTAAAATTTATTTTTTCTCAATATTTCTTATTAGGGTTCTAATTTTTCTCAATACTTGTTATTAGGAGCCTAATTTTTTTTCGAACATTTGTTTTTAGGGACATACTTTTAAATTTTATTTTTTTCAACACATGTTATTATAGACCCAATTGTTTTTAATACATGATATTAGGGACATACTCTTAAAATCTAATATTAGGGGTCTATTTTTTCCAATATTTGTTATTAGGAATTTACTCTTAAAATTCAAATTTTAAGTATTTGTTATTAAGCGTCCAATTTATTTTCTAATAGTACTTGTTCTTAGAGCCTAATTTTTTCTCAATATTTCCAATTAGAGACATACTTTTTTAAGTATTTGTTATTAAGCGACCAATTTATTTTCTAATAGTACTTGTTTTTAGAGCCTAATTTTTTCTCGACATTTATAATTAGAGACATACTTTTAAAATTTAAGTTTTGTAATACTTGTTATTAGAGATTAATTTTTTTTCTAATACTTGTTATTAGAAGCCTACCTTTAAAATCAATTTTTTTCCTAATACTTATTAATGGGTAAACTATTGGAATGGTCGCCTACGTTTAGTAAGTGTACACTTTTGATTACCGATTTTAAAAATTGACCGTTATGGTCATACGTTTTCGTTTTATAGACACTTGGTCACTCGAGTGTTAATTGCCATTTAGACACTGACAATGTGCTGACTTAGCACAGTAAAAAGAATGATAAATTACCTAGATAGTCCTTAAACTATTACTTCACTCCTATTTTGACCACCAAAATAAAAACAAGTTGTATAATTACACATTTAATATTTCATATCTACAATTTTTTTTTATTTTTTCCCTCCACCATCTTTTAATTCTTCTTCGTCTAACTAATTTAACCATCACTATTGCTACCGTCTCCGTCTCCGTCTCCGCCATCTCTATCAACCTCTACCCATAACAAAACGTTAATCTCAATAAAATAAAAGAAAGCTCACAGAATATAAACTTTTTCCTGTTGAATTAGCGTCATTGTTTTGATGTCAGCCAAAGAAGATGGAAAGAAAAGGCCAAACGGATTCAGGGCCTTCTCGTAGTCGGGTATTGGGTCTAAAAATTCAAATATTTTTCATGGATGGTGGTTGACTTCTTTCCTGAAAGATAGCGTTAAAGTAGACTCTTCACTCTTCAGATTTTCCAGAATTCAGCTAATCTCCCCATGGTTGGGAAGCCCCTCTACGGTGTCGTTTTCGATACCGTTTATATCTCTGGCCAGTACCGTTTTCCTTGTATCCCCATTGGTGGTAAAAAGCTCTAATTCTCTTGGTCATTTTTCAACGTTGTATTTTCGATTTAATCCAATAATTCCACTCTCTGTTTAATTTTGAAAAATGGGAAATACTTTCTAATGATAATCCTTTTCCATTTTCTACGATTCTAGGCATGTTAATTTGAGTTGGATGCTCTTGAAGTTCATAATTTGAGATCTCATTCTCTGTTTCGTTTTTTTAAAAAAAAAGGGAAATGCATCGTTTTTAAATTCTCTATTTTGTTTTAAAAAAATGGGAAATGCTTTCTAATGATCATCCTCTCTTTGTTTGAATTAAATGTGTAATTATATAAATTATTTTTATTTTGAAGTCAAAATAAAAATAAAATAATAATTTAAGAATTATTTAAACTATTTATCATTTTTTTATTTGCCAAGTCAGCTATTGGTGTCTAACAACAATTAAAATTTAAGTGACCAAATGTTTAAAAAATAAAAAATATAAATAAATATAACCAATAATTTTTAAAATTAGTGATAAAAAGTATACACTTCTTAAACAAAAGCAACCATTTTAATAGTTGACTTTTTATTTTTTAAACCCAAAGTCAAACTCTAATACATAATCAACGGCGCCGGTTTTTAAGCTATTTCCTTCCCTTTCTCTGTCATTTGTCTTCTATTTCCAAAAAAAAAAAAAAATCTACTTGTACTACGTTAGTACTATTACCAACTTATTTATAAACTCCCACCCCAGGCCAAAAACAGACAAGGCCTCGTCTTGTTCGATTACTTAGTTTGTAGAGAGAGTTGTTGGACGAGTGTGGCAAAGCGACGGTGAGCATATGGGAAGTGAAGAAAACTGCGGTTCTGCGGAGGAGCAAGTTGAAGGGAGAGAGGAGGGACAAAATAGAGATGTGGGTGGAGAGGAAGTGGTGGCGAGAGAGGATGAAATTGAGGGAGACGGGAAGAAAAGTGGGGATATAGAAGGGGACCCGGTAAATAAGCCTAAGAAAAAAGGTAGGAAGAAGGGAGCGGCAGGTCCTTCCAAGAGAGGCCAAAAGGATATTGCGGAAGAAGAAGAAAGCGAGGAGAAATTGGAGGAAAGAAGGACTTTGGTTGAGAATGTAGAGATAGCAAGCGGAGGTGGTATGAAAGAGGAAGTTGATTTGGGTGCTGCCGCTAATGGTCAAGGAAATAGTGGGGATGGTTTGAAGAAGAGACTCAGAGCAGTTTCTAATAGGATTAATTATGCTGAGATTCTAGAATACGAGGATGATGAATTTGAAGAAAAGAAGCGTGGAAGAAGGGGCAGGAAAAAGAGGAAAGTCCTTCATACTGAACCTCAACAAGATGATTACAATGACAATGGAGATAACGGGATGCCCTTAAAGAAGCAAGGAAGAAGGGGCAGGGCAAGGAAACAAGGTTCTGGCAATGAAGGGAAACATGTAAAGGAGGAACCAGAGGAGGAGTCTTTGAGAAGAACACTGAGGCAAAATATTCGCTTAGGGCCTCAAGGGTTCCCATGAAAGAAGAGCCTGCGCCGTGCACAAATAGAATGAAGGATAAGGTTTCCTTGTTTTTATAATGTCTTTTTCATTTTGTTTACCTCATGAACTCAGGTGTCGATGTGTTTGTTTTTTCTTCTTTTATCAGCGGATTGAAGGAGAATCGTTAATGTGCCATCAGTGCCAGAGGAATGATAAAGGCAGAGTTGTGAGATGCAAGCTCTGCAAGCGGAAACGATATTGCATCCCCTGCTTAACAACTTGGTTTTCTTTCTGGACCATTAATGTCCTGTTCTTTTGCTAGATACTACTATGTTTCCTCAACTATTTAATAAATTTCCGCCGTTTGCAATTCATGTTTTGACTTCATTTATCAAGATTGATTTTGGGCAAAATGTACGTGCATTGCGTGCAAGCATTTACTAGTTTGGAAAATTATTTGGTAAACTCGTAATAGTGTTTTTTGGAATGATAAGTGAGCTTAAGAGACCGTCTTGTTTTGTGTCCTTAATTTAAATTTAACCCTACTTGTGGCTGCCAGTGAAGTAGATTTTATCTTAAGCATAAGTGAATGTCTTGTCGTTTCCCATCTAACTCATTATGTACTTGTTCTTCTGGGACTAGGTATCCCAAGATGTCAGAGGAAGCAATTGCTGATGCCTGCCCATTTTGTCGAAAGAACTGCAATTGCAAGGCATGCTTGCGCATGACTGGCCTTCATAAAGTTAGTTCTGAAATTCATGGCTCCATTGCTCCAATTGATGCATAATTGCACAGATAATCTCATACTTGATTTATGATATTGTGTACTTGATGATATGCAGATGTTGGAGAATATGATAGACTTGGAGTTCAATGAAGGTGAAAAAATTCAGCACTCTAAATACTTGTTTCAAACACTTCTTCCACACATTAAAGAATTTAGTCAAAAACAAATGAAAGAAGTGGTCATTGAGGCAAAGATTCAAGGTATGTGTATCTCCACGGGAACATACTTTTGTGTTAATTTTCTGATATTCTCTGCAAACTAACTAGGGTCTCATGCGAGAGCCAAGAGCATGGTTGCAGTCTATTAATTTAATGTTGAAGTTCATTCTTAAAAATAATCATTAAGATCTTGAGGAATGAGAAATTTATCTCTGAAGCAATACAAGAAAATTTTTTTGTTTATAAAAATGTCAGCTTGCTGATCGGCATTTCAATGAAAGATACCTTACAAGACCTAGAAAATCAGAGTCTTAATATAAAGAAAGAAAACAAAATAGGATGTCCTGGATATCAAGTGTTAGAGCGTCTTAGATTCAACCCTCCCATGATTAGCATAACTTGTGAATATTGTGGTGACAGTTGAGGTTATAAAATTTCTTCCAAATCACTCAGTTCACACCCTATGATTACCATATTGCTCGATCCAGTCAGAAACAACTCATTTTCTGTTCTTTTCATTTCTTTCCATTCGTAAATGTGTTCAAGCATTTCGGATTCGTTTAACAGTAGAGTGCAGAAATATCATTCTAAGAATAAAATTCTATAAGTGCATGTGTATGCTTTTGATTGTTACTAGCTATTATTATTATTATTATATTATTATTATACGTCTATCTTCAAAGACACAACTCTGACGCTTGGATATTTGACAGGTGGAGCATAGCTCTTTATTAAATTTGTCGACATCCCCCACAACTCCATTAGAGTGCTCCGAGACTTATTTATTCAATGGTTTATTACTTCCCTTTCTATTCCCCTTTTTCTTCTCTCTTTTTCCTCTTATTTTCTTCTCTCACTTTTCTTCTTTTTTTCTTCTCTCTTTTTCCTTTTCAACTTTTCCCTTTTTTTTCTTTCTTTACTTTTTCTTTTTTTTCTTTCTTTTTCTTCTCTTTTTTTTCTTTTCTTTTTTCCTTCTCTTTTTTTTCCTTTTTGACCTTTTCTTTTTTTCTCTTTTTTTCTATTATTTTTTCTCTTTTTCTCTCTCTTATTGTGTTTTTAGGGTATAGAAGACTACGCTTAGAACTTCAATTTCAAGCAACTCTACTTGGTTAAAATTATCTAGTCCACTTTATTGTTTATGAATTTCAGAGGTTTTTCATTGAGCATAATCAAAGGCATAGTAATATGCCATTTTCTTGCTTTGCCGACTAGAGTAGACTGAGAAAAAAAATTCACTTCATCATCTTCACAACATCCAAACGATCTTTGTACCAGAATCAATGTCGCATCTTGCAATTGGCATCCAAGGGCCTACAAAGATAAGAATAGATATACATATATTTATGTATTTCAAAAACATTCTTCCATTGAAATGAAAACCAAGAAACATGACATACGTCCTTAAAAATGGTCTCTACTACTTTTGGGCTAGGAGTAGCTGAATTATTTCCAAGTATTACTTCATAAATAGGCTCTGCACAAACATGCGTAAGAATAACTCCTCAAAAATCTAGACAGTCTTGGAAGCATTCATTCTAGTCTTTTGATTCCTTGATTGGTATAACAGCTTGTTTCATCTCTTTTATGTCCCATTGTTGAACTAGCTCTCGTGTCAAAGTTCCATTACTAACTATTTTTTTGATTTATTCCATTAAAGGCCTATACTTTTTGGTAGCATGTCATGGTGCCCCCATGTGAAAGTTGCAAACATTGTCTGGATCGTAGCTATGGGCAGATAGCTTTGGAACTACCTTCATTGGCCTAGGAGTGATATGTTGTCCTTCAATAAGGTGAGGAAATATGTCTGAAATTGATACTCTGAATATCTCAAGATTTGCACTTGCTTGAGGAACTTTCCGTGATAGCTCTGATGAATTAGTTGGCCTTTTTCTCTTGCGGCTCCAGGAGCTTTGAACATTACACTCATTCACTTTTTTCTCTTGCTTCTCTTCCTGATTAGCACAGTCATCAAACCTTGGTTCAATTTTCCCTTCTCGGATCTCAATTTCTATCGTTTCTCCAATCACCATGTGGTCATTAAAACTGCCCCTTGAATTCGCAAGCATTTTTTCAAAAAAAATGAGATGGAAGAGTTCGACGAAACGTGAGAGATATCTCTTCCTCTGCCATGAGAGGTTGTACTTGGGTTGCTAATCCTCGCCACCTCAATGCATAGTCTTTAAAGCTTTCACTGACTTTCATATTCACGTTCTGAACAAAATGGGGATCTGGAGCCAAGTTTATAATATATTTGTATTGCCCCCAAAATTCTTTGGCCAAATCAACCCATGATTGAATCTATTATCTACTTAATCTATTGTACCACACTGCAGCAGGTCCAACCAGGCTATCATGGAAATAGTGGATCAACAATTTATCATCATCCAAATGTCCTTCCATTTTTCTACAGAACATTGCCAAGTGGATTTTAGGACAGCTAAAACCTCATACTTCTCAAATTTGGGGACCTTGAACTCAGGCGGAATAACCAAATCAGGGACTAAACAAAATTATCTTGCATCAAATCTGGGATCACCAATGTCTTCTCTTTTCTTAATATCTTCCTCAAGTCTTTCATATCTTTCTTCAAACTACTCGTGCCTTGATCCTGGGATAGGCTTTACATAACCTATCTCTGCACTCGGTTAGATGCCCCGGGGTAAATTGTCAAACATGGAGTAGAATAGTGGTTCTTCGCATTTTGTTAAGTCTTGGTCATCCATTCTTGTAACCACTCTTGAGTCTGTTCAATTCCTCTCATGTATCCATCCATGATAACAAATTTCCAAACTTTTACTAATTTCCAGATTGCTCCTATCAAAAACCTTGACTACTTCAGATCATGAATGTTAATGCAATGCTATTAAATGATAATTTTATATTGATAAATATGCAATGCATGAATGTGTGGATGCATGAGGTATTGATTCTAAAAGTGATCGTCATAGAACAACTTTCATTGAAGTAACAAGACTCAATACATCGGATATCAGATACTACAAATATTGGTGAGCTCTAACTCCCAACTTCCTAACTTCCTCTAAGAGCCAAGTCAGTTTTCCTTTGTGATCTAATGTTGGATCAATACTCTGACTTAGTGCCATTGCTACATCAGCTAGGTCTGCCACTTGTTGATCCACTTCTTGTGCTTGAATAACAGCATCTTTCATGTCATTGTCTATTTCTCGTATCTTCATTCTCAATCTCTAAAGTTGGAAGTGTCGCTTCTCCTCACTTTTTTGTCAGTCTTTCTTAACATTATCAACAAGATCTTTGTACATCAGCGTAAGATTGAGGTATTCATCTACCTTCTTTTTTAGTGCTTCATTTTTAGCTTGACTATCATTCAACTTGATTGTAGTATCTTCATACATCTGCATGTACTTAGTCATCATCTCGCGCTTAGCTTGACTAACCCTTAGATCGTCCATGAAAGTTTTGCGTTGTATTTCCATTGCCCGCATATCACACAAGAGTGTATTAACTCAATTTTCACTTGCTTTAGAGCTTATCTTCCAGTATTTAGCTATATGTTTCAGTTTATTGATTTTTTTCTTTGACTGCTCCAAAGTCACACCCAAACTAGCGCTCTTAAGCATCAAACAAAGTTCCTGATGATCGAATTGCAAACTTTTCAACCCCTCATTCAAATCATCTCTCTTTTGCCTTAACTTGCTTATTTGAGCCTTATATTCGAACTGATGCCCCTCTTTCTGGGTATTTTTATCTTAAATCTCCCACCCAGCCATTGAATTAGGATGACTTTCTGTTCCAAATTTCCATTTCCTATGCTCCAAAAGAACTTGAACTCGATGTTTGAGGGCGTTGACGTTATACCGCTTTGGATACGGAGGTTAAAAAGGTGCAAGGAAAAACGGGGTCACCAATCGGGCCTTCAACAATTGAAGATATAGTTCTTTGTATAAAATAGGAATTAGATCAAAGTGATGTTTGTGATCTCCTGTCTTCTGACAATTGGCTGAGGAAACGCTGGAATTTGAACTTTTCCTTGGACACTTACTTGATTCTAATGGACTGATATTTTCCTTCACTTTTGCATCTCCAAGTGTTCCATTAATTGGCAGGCTTTTAGGAAATTTGGGTCTTCTATCTTCAAAACTCAACATGCTTTTTCTGATATGATATTTAATTTTGTTCTTCAAAGCCTCGCAATTCTCGGTAGTATGGTCTGAACTTCCTTGATGGTAATCACATTCTGCATTGATGTCACAATCCTTAGGATAAGAAGACAGTTTGGGCTTGGATGGAACTCGGACCACAAGATTTTTCTCCACCAGTATTGGAAGCAATTCTGCATATGTCATTGGAATTGAATCAAATAGTCATCCTCCCTTCTTTTCTTCTTGAATTCCTTCCTGGCCAGTTATCACTTTCCTGGAATTTGACTTACTTACACCTCCAGTTGGTTTGTTAATGCGAATTGTAACGGTGCACGGACCCGACTTTTTATTCATGTACTAGTTTTTGTTATGTTCTCCTTTCAGCTCAGTACGCCCCTTTTTTGTCTATAGCCGTCATCATAGTCATCATTTCAGCCATCTGTCTTTTCAGTTTTTGTATCTCATTCTTGTCGGTATCAGCACTAACAAAATCTGGTGTGTGACACTTGGATGGACTACCCTTCACTTCTTCCGTGACTTGTCCCAAACACTGCCTCATACTTGCACTCTTCTATATCGGGTTACGAATCCCCTTATCCATCATGATCGTTTTCTAATGATAACCACCTTTGAATCAATACCTCTATGCAATGAAGATGTGATGCAAAGCAAAAAAACAAAAACAAGAGAAATGAGTCAATATGGTAAAATAAAGTTGAAGGCAAAAAAAAATTAAATTAAATTGATACAATAAAGTAGGTTATATTGAGCTGAAAGAATAACCAGAGAAGTGTATTTAAATCGGCAACACCATGTCCTAGGTCTCTGTCTGGCTCTAGTGGGGTAGGCTTCTAGATTGCAACATATGGTTTTTGTTCTAGACTCTGGGTTCCCGAACTGTCGTTACTATATACTACGATAGCAAGACATCGATTCGGGAGTATACGACCTGTTATAGTAGAGGCGCGACCTCACAGTGTATAAGGCTAGTATACAAGAAGAAAGACAAAATTTCAATCACGAAGCTGAATAACTCAATGTATGATCATGTCTCGCTCCCACTTAAAGGAGAAAAGCCCGGGTAGAAGGCTTATACATGAATGATAGTTTATATCACACAGAGAAAAAGCTACCTCCATTCTTTTTAAAAATCCATCCAATAATTATTGGAAAAAAAATAAATTCAAATTACCATTATTTAATGCCAAAATGCCACGTAAAATTAATTAGGCCTGACTCTCGAATATTCCCAGCAGAGTCGTCAAGCTGTCGTGACCATTTTTTAACCAGGTGTAAAAATAGCTTGACGATTAAGTTTTGAAAATTAGGATTTTGCCTTTTATTTATTTAATATTCAAAAATTAGGTTTCTAATGTTAAATTGGATTTTTCCTTTATTTAATCTTGAAAACATTTTGGAGTCGCTATCGGTCACTTTTGGTAGACCGGACACCATAAAAAACCATAGATTCATTTTTTAAAAATTGGGTTCGGGAGTTGGTTATGTGGGGAGAAGGATTAGCACCCCACAAACACCCGTTGTTGGTACCTTTAAATTTTACGTGGTATTTTGGCATTTTGAGAATAATAATTCGAATTTAATTCAACCCATAATTATTAACTGGATTTAAATTCCAACATAAGGAAACATATTTTACACGAATATGAGATTAAAAAGCGCCTAATTACGTTAGGACACCCCTATTCATATTCAAAAATATATTTCCAACATAAAAGATTTTTAATTCATGTTCAATTATTGTCTTGTTTATTTTAAGTTCTAATATAAAAGGCTCTAATTATTAAATTGTTTAAGACTATAAATACTATTAAACTTAAAGGCTTTTATGAGATAGTATCAATTGCTTGAATACCATCCATATTAAAGTCCCTAAATTTTAGACAATATTCACTAATTAATTTGTCATTCTAATTATTTAAACTTTTAATCTTAATCAAGACTCTAATTAACTAACTAAATTATTTATTAAATTATAAAGTTATAGTGAATATTAAATGTTCTTCTTTAAAATCATGTGGAAATAACACCCCATTGCGGTGGGACACTACCCAAATTTGAACTTCTAAGTTTTCTATTTAACATCCACTAATTTGCTACTATTATCTCCTTAATTAATTATAGAATTATAATTAAAGAACCCTAAATATTATTGCTTTAATTAATTAACTAAATGGCAAAAGGTCAAAAGTAGCCCCTAACGTTTGAACTTTTGGTCACTTTGGCCCCTATTCTTTTTTTTGGTCCAAACAACCACCTAACATTTTATTTTCTTTCAATTTTCACCCCCATTAGATGGAAACCGTTAGTCAACTAACGGTCAACGCCTAAGGCTGACATGGCATGTCTGCATGGTATAGGGGATGACATGGCAATGCCACGTGGCATTTTGTTGATGTGGAATTTTAAAAAAATTAAAAATATTTTTAAAAATATTTTCAACCAATCGGATGATGCCATGTGGCACTTTTCTGACGTCGCATCATCTGATTGGTTAAAAATATATATTTAAAAAATAATTATTATATATTTATTAAAAAATTCCTAAAATTTTCAAAATAGTCCTCAAAACCCTAAATCCCTAAATTAAGCCACTCATGTCGTCGTTGGCCGCGTTGCCAGTGACGAAATGAAGCACCCTCACCATGCCGAACGACCCATACACCGTTCGTCATCCGTTTTGCCGTCGTTCGTCGTGAATCGTTGAAATGAACCATTCAACAATTTTGCCTTCGTCCAGCATTTCGCACGATGTCGGTCGACTTTCGGCGACAGGATGTTGGGGTAAATGATCGTGATGGTCCGGCGACCGATATAGTGGGCGGCGGCGTGGCAATCGACGATGAAATAGGCTCAAATCGGGATATGGGTTTGTGGGAGTTAGGGGTTTTAAAATTTGGGGGCTATTTTGTGAAATCTGGAAAATTTGGGGCTATTTAAAAAAATTGATTTTTTAAATATACATTTTTAACCAATCAGATGATGCCACGTCAGCAAAGTGCCATATGGCATCATTCGATTGGTTCAAAATCTTTTATTTTTTTTAATTTTTAAAATTCCATTTTAGCAAAATGCCACGTAATATTGCCACGTCATCTCCTCATGCCATGCAGGCATGTCACGTCAGCCTCAAGCGTTGATCGTTAGTTGACTAACAGTTTCCATCCAACGAGGGTGAAAATTGAACGAAAATAAAACGTTAGGTGGTTGTTTGGACCAAAAAAAAAGAATAGGGGCCAAAGTGACCAAAAGGTCAAACGTTGGGGGCTACTTTTGACCTTTTGCCTAACTAAATTATCCATCCAATTATAATGTTGTAATGAATATTAAATGTTCTACTTTAGAGCCATATTGGAATAACATCTCATTGCATTGTGACGCTACCCAAATTTGAACGTCAAACTTTTCCATTTAATATCCACTAATTTACTATAATTATCTCACCTAATTAATTATTGGTTCTTAATTTGAAACCTAAAGAACTAAAGGCTCTAACAATTAATTAATAGTATGTGATTAAGTTATCTAGCATGCAATCCTATATGCCATGTTAAAAATAATGCATCAAACATATAATAATTAAATCAATTAAAATTAAATTAAATTGTAAAGGACTTAATTGAAAGAAAATAAAACTTGAAATAAAGTTGTAGGAGACCAAATTGAAACTTTATTAAAATTGATGAACCAAATTACAAGGGGAAAAAGGCGTGGGCCTTGGTCCGAGTGCGCAGGCTTGCTACGGGGATTTGCGGGCCCTAAAGCCCGGATATTCGGTCCATAAAAGGACCAACTCAGACCCTTCTTTTTTTTTGGTTTTGCTCTCTCTCTCGCCTCACCCGAATTCTCTCCCATCTCTCTACCAATAACACCCTATTACCTAGATTTTATCCCCACAAAGATCAAAATCAAAGGATTTTGATAAGTGTTCATTCGAATTCATCTTGAACTCGATGAACCTCAAATTTTTCGGCTACACTCTGCCGCTTGCACCACCACTGAATCTTCAGTCACCCTCCTCCGGCAAACTCCAGCTGTTAGCCGGTAGCTAGGGTTCGAACTCCAGCCGTAGTCGCTCCCTGCCGGTCATCTTTTTCCTATTCGAACCACCGTTTTCTTTCGGTCACCATCGGCCGTTCGCAGGCCACCACAAGCGAATGCCAGCCACTGTTTCGTTCATTGCGTCTCTCCGACCGGCCGTCGCGAGGCGATTTTCGATCGTCGACTGAAACCCTAAAAAATCCAAAAGTTCTCCTTTTGAACCTAAACCCTAAATCTAACCCCAATCAGTTCAAATCACCCATCTCCGATCACCTAAATCTATCTACCCGTACAATCTCTAATTTTTAACTCCGACAACCCCTAAAATCTACTCCGACCACTGCATATAAACCAGCTCACCACCGTTTCCTTTTTCGATTTATTTCCCTTTCGGTTTTACATTCAAAACTAACATGTTTTATCTTCTACTTTTTGCAAGGATCAAAACGGTGAAGGAATCATACCTTCATAGTGTTGGTTTTGTATCTTCAGTGATGGGAGGGCTTCCGGCGACGCTCTAGCTCCAGCTCCGGGAGGTTCAGCTCTCAAATGGCAGTTTCACTTTCGATGGCAGGTAAAATCTCCAGATTACCCATTTTTTCTCTCTTCTTTAATTATATAATTGAGTAAAGTTCACAAATGATCACTGAACTTTGTTAAAAAAACAAAACGGTAACCAAACTTTCAAATGTTACAAAATGGCAATTAAATTTTATGTTTTGTAACAAAATAGTAACTCTTTCGTTAAGTACTTAACGTAGCTGTGATAAAACTTTGTAGAATAGCCCATTTAATCCTCTATATTTACATATTCAATTAATTTAGTCCTAATTCAAAAAATTCACTAAATTTAACCTTTATTATTTACACATTCTTTCAATTTGGTCCTTGCAATGCAATATGGTTTTGCTTAGTTAGCATGTATATTTTCTAATTTATGCAGCAGCTTCTTTCAGAAGGTTGCATTTCGAAGGTCTCTACTGTCTGTCATTGTTGCTCAGCTCTTCAATAGCAACAATGGGCAGTTCATTTAATGATCAAATCTTGGTGGAAAAGCTAGCTTAAATCTACTTTGAAATTCCGAATGCAGTGGTTGTTCCTGTCGATGTGTGGGATGCTGCAGCTCCTCCAGCACCAATGGCAGGTGTTCCAATCGATGCCTCACCCCCTGCTCCCACAGGTTGGGAATGAGGGATTTATTCTAGAAAATGTTTTGCTTTAAAATTGAGCCATTTTGAACTTTGTTATGATAATGATGATGGAATTGTGTGTTTTGGCACAAGTTTAGTTAAATAGTGTTCTTCTAGACATCCATTGCTTTAGAATTTTTTGTTATTTTGTTGTTGGAATCATATGTTATGAATTTATATTTTCGTTATATGCCCCAATTGCTTCTTGTTATTCTAAAATTGTATGCTTTGCGTCATCACCTACAGTAAGCTTTTGTAAGAAAAACCATATTGAATTGCAATGACCAAATTGAAAAAATGCGTAAATAACAAGGTTAAATTTAGTGAATTTTTTTGAATTATGACTAAATTGATTGATTGTATAAATATAGAGGATTAAATGTGCTATTATACAAAATTTTATAACAGTCACGTTAAGTATTTAACAACCGAATTACCATTTTGTTACGAAACATAAAGTTTAATTGTCATTTTGTAACATTTGAAAGTTTTGTTATAGTTTTGTTTTCTTTAACAAAGTTCAGTGGCCATTTAAAAACTTTACCCTATATTAATTTATTATTTTATTTATGATATTAATTATGGTAGTTAATGATGGATGCTGACACACTTTCTCATGCTATTTATAGGTGGGTGAAAAGTGACGTTACGCTGATATCAGTGATACCAGTTGTTGACAACTAGGAGAGAAGAAGACCATAATCCTTGTAAAACTGTTTAGGGCTAACCAGGAGTTACTACGTGACGAGTTTAGGCGGGAAAATGAGGTTATCAAATATATTTGTGTTTGTTGGGTTTTAAAATGGGCGGGAAAGACTTTTTAAAAGAGAGTTTTGGTTTGTAAAAAGAATTTGGGCTTTTTAGAATATATCTTGGGCTTTTAGATGTAAAATGGACATTGGACTATTTTCTGAATATATGGATTATTTTGATTTATTTATTTTAGTTTTATTTATAGTGAAAATATAATATATATGGGTATACCCGAGTAAAATTAGGGTATTACACCATTTATTTCCTTCGAGTCTTTCATTCCCCTCCCTTCTAGGTAGAATTAGGATTAAGATTTGTCAAAAATAACTATAAAAAATAGCAAAATAACTTTATTTGTTTTAACTTTTATATTTTGGAAAATTCTATAATGGGCGACGAACATCGCTTAACACCACTAACGCAATGTACTGCTGAACACCATTAATTTTTCAGTGACTCTTTAATTATTATTAAAAATCTTAATTAAATTTATTTTAAAAAAATAAAATTTGAAATTAATAATTTCTTTTTGATAAAAAAACTTAATAAAACATAATTTTAACTGAACTTTTAAAATTGAATATCCCAAAATATTTTTAATATAAAAAATCCTAAACATCGTGCACCAGTTTTGCAGCCGTGTCGTTGCCGGCTCCGTCACCTTTTGTGTCCGGCGATACTGTCGTCTCAGCCGTCTCGCGCGCTCGATGCCGATAAACCCAGCACCAAGCACCACTGCGTCGCTCTTCCCCGACCGTTCATCTGCAGCTTCTCACGTTTGCGCCGCGCCGCCGCTGTTAGGTTCGTCTCCTCCGCTTTCCCTTTTATCATCGCCGTTAGTCCCGTCCCTCGTTTAGAAAACCCACCCGTCGGTCACCATTTTTCTATTAACTTAAATTCTTTCCTACATGTTATTCATTAAAGCTTTAATTTGTTTATCTGTTGTTTATTTCATGTTTGGATGCAATTATTTGATGAAAAATTATAATTTGAAGTGCTGAAATTTAGAAGGAACTATATGCCCTGTTATGTCGTCTCTGCTTTGAGCTAACATTTTGACTAAATTCATCATATTTTGAGCTTGTATGGAAGCTTCCTTTGATTCAATTGATTAGATTTCCCTTGAGTAGAATGAAGTATAAGGTAACAATTATTTGCTTTTCCTCTAATCTAAGATGAGTATGTTAGATTCTTTGCTATAGTTGGTTATAAATGTTGTTGTGATGAGATTGTTAGAAGAATTCTTCCATGTTAAATTTACCTTCAAGTATTCAAAAGGTATACTTATTAGTACCATATATTTTGAAATTGTAAGAGTAGTTAGAGATGTCAAATTGCTGCTCTTGAATCTTATGAGTGTTATGAATAGTTGTATAGTTCGAATAGAGTCATATTGAGGTTGCTGCCATTACACACTATTTTAGAGTTTAATAAGATGACTTGGGCCATTTTGGAATGCATAAATTGTAATTGAGACATGAAATTGTTTACCCTTGCCCGATAATAATGAAATTTTGATCCTTGTGGACCAAAATAATTCTTAAAGGTATTGTCTTGAAGCTGTTTCGAATTAGTATAATCAGGGGAGGGACTGTCTGTAATACCCAAAAAATATGTTTTAGAAGCATGAAGATATTTTGTGTGGTTTCTAATTTGAATTAAGGTCTTTAAAGAAAACAATTTAGAACCCCGGGACTAAATTAGAGTTATTAAAAGAAAGATGACTTTGTTTGAAAGGATTGAACCATAATGTTTGAAAATTTAAGAATTGCATGGTGAACCATTGAAAGTTCAATGGCTTGTATACATGGCAATACTTGATCAAACCATGTGTAAGGAATGCTCGCTCCAAGTTGACGTCTTCATTTTTTTTCATTTTCACCGAAGAAGAGAAAGAGAGGGAGAGTGCTCAAGCCTATTTTTTTTCATGGAGATTGAAGGTGTTGGATTGTGTTAGTCAAATTGGTTTCTCTTTGTTCGATATTTATGAAGTAATGGTAAACGTTTTGTTGCCAACTCTTGATTTATAATTAAGTCAAGAAGATGAGTGTGAAATTCTTATGTGAATCTTGGTTATAGTGTATGGTTAGGAAGGAATTTGAATCTAGAATAAGAATTTTATTTGAAAAGATTGAATATTATGTGTTTGGATTGAATGCTTGCATGCTTGAAATCAAATAATTTTCGGTGCTGAATTTAAATGATTGAGAACTGTCAGATTTTTGGTTGTTTATATGTTTTGGAATTGCTTTGGAATTCATATGCTTGTGTGTGTATATGATTGGATAGGTTCCGAGTAAAATAGGGGTGTTAGTAAACTGTTTTGCACATAATTGAAAAGTTTGAAGGGCAGCTTCGATTATTTTTGACAGAGGGACTGTTTTGTGTATCATTTAGGGGCTGCTGTATGCAATTATATCAATAGGAAACTGTTTTGGCCAGCTAATGAAACAGGGGAAATCGAATAATTGTAAATGAACACTGTTTTAATGAAAACTTTAGGTGTTAAAAACTGCCCTGCATACAGTTTTGAAATGCTGGAATTTAGCTTAATTTAGTTCAGTTTTGAAAGGTATTAAAACACTGTTTGGATAAGTAAATGGATGTTGTTTGAAATGTTGTAAATGTAGTCTTGAAACTGGATGGAAAACAACCTTAAAACTGCCCTAAGAACAGTTTAAAAAGTGTACGATTTTGATGGACAAAATGCCCTGTTTTAAATCACCAATTAAGAGGGATGCTTAGTAAATGCTCAAAAGGGTTGTTTTAGTGAAATATGTATGTACATATGTATATATAACATGTGAGCATAAGAACTGATTTGATAAATGATTAATTTAGTAAAGAAAAGGGCTGTTTTGGTGATTATAAAAAAAATAGGGGAATTACCTTGCTTATTCAGAGATCTGTTCGAAGCATGTATAGATGTATTTATTTGTGAATTGGGACTGTTTTACATGATTATTGTAGGATAATACGGCTTGTATATTATGTAAAAGACTTGTAAATTATGTAAAAGAATAAGAGTTATCTGTTAGTAGGATAAAGACTAAGAGTTATCTGTTAGTAGGATTAGAAGTCTTCTATTATTAGGATTCCTAGTTAAAGATAAATTCTTAAGGACTCTATAAAAGAGTTCTATGTTGTAACCTATTCGATATTGAATAACAGAACACTTTCTCTTATGTTTTCACTACTTTCTACATGGTACCAGCTTGGGTTTCGATCTTCTGAATAAAACCCTAGTCGATGGCCATCTCTTCTTCTTATAATGCCTCTACTGAAATCACTTTTTCACCAGAAATTATTTTTGGTTCTGATGATCTCAATGACTCTTCCAGTCTTGTTATTACCTGTCATAAATTGAATGGAAATAATTATTTGGAATGGTCTCAATCTGTCAAGATTTTTATCTCAGGGCGAAGCAAATTGGGCTATCTCACAGGGGAGGTTGACAAGCCTGCGGCCACTGCTGCTGGATATGCCAAATGGATGCAGGAAAATAGCCATGTGATGTCTTGGTTGCTCAATTCTATGGCTCCCAGTGTAGGCAGGAATTTTCTCCTTTACCAAACAGAGGCTGAAATCTGGAGGACTGTCCAAGAAACCTATTCCAGTACAGATAATATCTCGGAGTTGTATGAGATTGAAGGCCAGGCTTCGGTTCTCAAACAAGAAGGAATGTCAGTCACCCTATACTATAATACTCCCAATGCCCTTTGGCAGCAGATAGACCTTTATGAGCAGAATGAATGGGAGACACCAACCGATGCTGCCTTGTACAGAAAAATTACTGCACAACGCAAAATTTTCCAATTTCTTCATGGGTTGAATAAAGAGTTAGATGCAGTTCGTAGTAGGATTCTTGGTAGCTCCCCTCTTCCTTCGATTAGAGAAGTTTTTTCTGCAGTTAAGAAGGAGGAGAGCAGGTGCAATGTGATCCTTCATGAATCTTCTTCCCATGAAGGATCTGCTCTTCTCACTCAGACAACTTCTACTAAAAAATGTAGGCCCTGGTGTGATCATTGCAAGAAACCAGGCCATTCCAAGGAGAAGTGCTGGAAGCTTCATGGCAAACCAGTCGATTGGAAGCCAAGGTCTTCTAGAGATGCACAATCCCATTTAGCTTCTGTCTCCAGTGTTACAAGTTTTACTAAGGAACAGATTGAAGATCTTCAGAAATTGTTTGGGAAATTTGTATGCCCTGGTGAGACAAATCTGGCCATGAAAGAAACTGAAGGTACCTCCCTCCCTACAGCCCCGTTTTTTACACAACTTACTCCAGCCTGGATCATCGACTCTGGGACATCTGACCATATGACTGGTAACACGGAATTGTTCCTTAAATACACACCATCTTCTTCTGGTAGATCTATTAAAACTGCTGATGGCTCACTTTCTCAAATTCAGGGCTGTGGTTCTATTAGTATTAATGAAAATCTGTTGCTCCATGATGTCTTATTTGTCCCCAATCTTGCCTGCAATCTTATATCTGTTAGCAAGCTTTCAACAGATTTAAAATGTTCCACAATTTTTAATGCTTCTGGTTGTGTTTTGCAGGCAATGGACTTGAAGACAATGATTGGCAATGCTAGTTTGCACAATGGCCTATATGCTCTTCATGGCACTCCACCCTCTTCTATCTCTCAATCTCCTTGTTCATTTACAGCTTTAGGACAAAATGATAATGTTTTATTGTGGCATTTTAGGTTAGGTCATCCTAGTTTTCAATATCTTGCAAAATTGTACCCTTCTTTATTCATCAATAAAAAGCCAAGTTTATTTAAATGCCATATCTGCCCTCTTGCCAAGCAAACCAAAGCATCCTACTTGCCATCCACTTATAAACCATCTCACCTATTTTCTTTGATCCATAGTGATATTTGGGGCCCTTCTAGAGTGAAGAATGCTGATGGTTGTAAATGGTTTATTACTTTTATTGATGATCATAGTAGGACTACTTGGACTTATTTGATGAAAGAAAAGTCTGGAATTGAAAGCATTTTTGAGAGATTTTACACCATGGTTCTTATCCAATTCCATACTAAAATCCAACTGTTTAAATCTGATAATGGTAGTGGATTTTTTGCTAGGTTTTTGGGTGATTCTTTTCAAAAAAAAGGAACAGTTCAGATTAGTTCCTGTGTTGATACTCCACAACAGAATGGAGTGACAGAGAGAAAAAATCGACACCTTCTTGAAGTCACTCGATCCCTTTTATTTACTAGTAATGTTCCTAAGTACTTGTGGGGAGAGGCTTTGTTAACTGCCACATATTTAATCAATCGCATGCCAGTAAGGTTTTGAAATTTCAAACCCCTCAATCAATTTTCTTGGAAAGAGATTCTCACTTTAAGCCTCTTCCTTGTACATTACCTCCTAAGATCTTTGGTTGTACAGTTTTTATTCATAATTCAACTATTAATAGGTCTAAGTTAGATCCTAGATCTGTAAAGTGTGTGCTGGTAGGGATTCTTCACTTAAGAAGGGCTATAAATGCTATCACTCCCCATCTCGAATTTTTTTTATTACTATGAATATTACCTTTTTTGAACATGACCCTTACTTTACTAAGGCTGCAATTCAGGGGAGACTTGGGATGATTTTCAGCCTTCTTACCACACCAGGTAACTTCTCCTAGTTTTTCTATACCTCTAGACTTTTCGTTCACTCACTCATCAAATCCATCCTTGTTACCTACAACACCTTCAGATTTCTCACTTGTATCTTCTTTACCAATCCCTTCACAAACACCAGCAACTTCTCAAGATCCTTCTAGAACACCTACCCCTCCCAAACAACTTTTGACCTATACAAGGAGAAAGAAAACTATACCCGAGGCCATCTTGCAATCTGACACTTGCCGAGAATTGGATTTGAGTCCAATTGCCAATATGGAAGATGAAGGAAATTTGATCAGTGAGTCTACTACTCCTAATCTGGATGATTTTCCTATTGCTATTAGAAAAGGAGTTAGACAGTGCACTAAACATCTTATCCAAAAATTTGCTGCTTACAGTTCTTTGATGCCATCTTTTAAAGCTTTTACAGCAAGTTTAGATAAAAGGAAATCCCTACAACTGTTGATGAGGCACTAAAGCATCCTAAGTGGAGAAGGGCTGTTGAAGAAGAGATCAGTGCACTTGAGAAAAATGGTACCTGGACAATAATGGATCTTCCCCAAGGTAAAAAACCTGTCGGTTGTAAATGGGTTTTTTCTGTGAAATATAACTCTGATGGCAGTTTGCAGAGATATAAAGCAAGGCTCGTGGCTAAAGGGTATACACAGACCTATGAGATTGATTATATTGAAACTTTTGTTCGAGTTTTGTTAAGTCTTGCTGTCAACAATGATTGGAACTTGCACCAACTTAATTTCAAGAATGCATTTCTTAATGGGAAGTTAGAGGAGGAAGTTTATATGAAAATCCCACCTGGTCTGAAATCAATTAAAGGAAATCAGAAAGTTTGTAAGCTCAACAGGTCACTTTATGGTCTAAGCAGTCCCCTCGAGCTTGGTTTGACAGGTTTACGAAGGTTATTCTAAAGAATGGATATATGCAGTCACTAGCTGATCATACACTATTCATTAAGGTAACTTCGAAAAATAAAAGGGTTATCTTCATTGTTTATGTGGATGATATAATCTTGACAGGGGATGATGATGAAGAAATTAGCTGCTTGAAGAATCTTTTGAATAAAGAGTTTGAAACAAAGGACTTAGGGAAGCTTAGATACTTTCTGGGCATGGAGGTTGCAAGGTCAAGTAAGAGGTTGGTAATAAATCAGAGGAAGTATGTCCTTGATTTACTAAATGAAGCTGGAATGCTGGGGTGTAAACCAGCAGATACACCAATGGAAGTTGGCTTGAAATTTACTAATGGAACAAACTCTTTAGTTGACAAAGACTGGTTTTAGAGGTTAGTGGGAAAATTGATCTATCTATCACTAACCAGGCCAGACATTGCTTTTCCAGTAAACGTGATAAGTCAGCATATGACCAATCCCAATGAAGAACACATGGCAGCAGCAAACAGAATTCTTAGGTACTTGAAGAGGACTCCTGGACATGGTTTATTGTTTAAAAAGACATAGGACATATCTGTGAAAGTATTCACCGACTCTAGCTGGGCTGGAGAACTCACTAAAAGGAGATCAACCAGTGGCTACTGCACTTTTGTTTGGGGAAATCTCGTGACCTGGAGAAGTAAGAAGCAATTAGTTGTCTCCAGAAGCAGTGCAGAAGTAGAATTCCGAGCTTTGGCACTAGGAATGTGCGAAGGAATTTGGTTACTTAAGTTACTGAAGGAGATAAACACAGACCAAGAAAATAAGTTTAAGGTTTTGTGTAATAACCAATCAACTATTCAAATTGCAAGGAACTCAGTTCAACATGATAGAACAAAACATGTTGAAATAGACAAGCATTTTATTTCAGAAAAGATTAACAATGGGGTAGCTTCTTTGTCATACATCCCTATAGAAGGACAGCTAGCTGATGTACTTACAAAAGCCTTACCCAAATCAGTTTTTGATGAGTTCTTATCCAAACTGAGACTATACAACGTATACTCTCAAGCCTGAGGGGGAGTGTAGGATAATACGGCTTGTATTATTATGTAAAAGACTTGTAAATTATGTAAAAGACTAAGAGTTATCTGTTAGTAGGATTAGAAGTCTTCTATTATTAGAATTCCTAGTTAAAGATAAATTCTTAAGGACTCTATAAAAGAGTTCTATGTTGTAACCTATTCGATATTGAATAACAGAACACTCTCTTCTGTTTTCACTACTTTCTACAATTATAAACAATTTGGGGGCTGAATTTATTTATAAGATTATGCAAGCAAATGAAATAGATTAAATTGTCATAAGTACAAATTTGGTAGACTGTTTTGAATAGATACATATATGAGTATGAAATCTAGGTTGCTTTGTTTGTATACATAAATTAAAGGGGTTGTTTCATAGTGTAAAACATATGTACCAAAGAAGGGGACTGATCTGAAAGTTTAGGAGCGCACATGAGACTGTTTTAAATGAATGTAAATGTGTTTAGATAAATGAAACTGTTATGCTTTGATGTAAGGAATAAATGGACTGTTTTAAAAAAAGGGAATAAAGGTACAAAGGGCAGTTTTACTAAATATGTGGACTGTTCATGGATACAATAACATGTTAGGAACTATTTTGTGTGTATGTGTGCTTCTAGGGATTGTTTTGATATGCTTGATGTCTAAATGCTTGTTTAGTGGACTGTTTTGGTTAAAAATGATCATAAAAGACTATTTTATAATGTCAATACGGTAATTGAATAGATACTTGGTTGCTAAGTTAAGTCTCAAAAGTTAATCGAATATTTGTTTGTTGGATAAGGTTGATAAGTTTGATAATTACATGGATGTTGCATAATATTATATGTATAATGGTATTTGGTAAGCAAATTATGCTTAATTTTTTTAATATGTTATGATACGAAACAATGAGAACTGATTTGGATTATATATGTATGAATCTTGTATATCTTCTTGTTTAGGGTGCAAGCCTTGAATAGGGATAAAATAAAATGTTATGCATCATGATTAGCTGGTGTGAGATCGATGTAGGCTTAATGATTAGGTGTTATCAATTTAAAGGCGAATGCTTGTTTGAGATAGAATCATGAATGCTCTTGTTGTCGGATTGTTTATGCCCTAAGGAATAATTGGTTCCTATATGTATCTTAGGTATTACCTGTTGAATGTTTAGATTCATTCGACAATCTATGCATGTTTGTGTATGATTTAATCGGTATTAATAAAGGTTTAAATTTTAAGTGATTTGAAAATTAATTTGCGCCTCAAGCTAAACCCTCATAATATTCGACTGTTTTCTTAAGCACTAAGTTAGACCATATAATCATGTGATAGGTTAAATGCTTATACTGATGTGGATTAAAATATATGTTTCTTGGTTTGTCCTAGTCAAATGGGTTACTTCAAGTAACTAGTACCTTGTTTTAGCTTGGGTTTATCATGACCACCCATGGAGTAATCTCACATGTTTAGTATGTTAAGTTTAATTAAAGATCTTTTAATTAGAAAGGTAAACATGTTTGAGTAAGAGGCTGTCTTGAAGATATTTTAATACAAGATAAATTATTTGAAGATACAAGTTTATATTAATAAGCCTAAAGGTTATATTGAGTAAATTCAAGCATTAAAAGAAACTGTTTTGCTGGAAATAAAGTCCTTGTGGACTGATTTAATCTTGTAACTGTGTGTAACTAAAAGAAACTGTTTTGCTGGAAATGAAGTCCTTGTGGACTGATTTAATCTATAGTCTTAATGGAGTGGTTAAATCCTTTAATTGTGTGTGCATGTAAATGGAATTGTTTTGCTGGAATTAAAGACTTAATGAACCGGTTTGATCTTGTGAATATGTGTACATGTAAATGAGTATGTCTTGCTATATTCAAATGTATATACGGGTTTAAGCACTGTTTTGAATTAAATTGAATACTTGACTTGAACCTATAAAACTTGTAAATATGAGTATGAGTCTGATGAAAATATAGAGATAATGTCGGATAAAGGATTCTAAATATTCTATGTTTATGGTATATTTGATGTTTCAGGGGACATGTATGATAGAATTAGAAAAACTTATGTATAAGTATCTATGATTAAAAGATACATCAATTGGATAGGATAATAAATCTATGAGTTGATTGAATAAGTCACGAAGAAGTCTTGCATGATAAGTAACCTTCGTCTAAATATAATTTGAGCATAAGTGGAATAAGGATTATGGCTACCTTAGAAAGCTTGCGGCTATAATAGCTTGAATTCGATCAATTTGTTACGACACTTGAAATCAATACACTGTAAAATTGAGTGGTACGAACCCTATGATTTGTAAAGGATCATGTCTAGAAAAGCTTATATTCATCTAAATCTGTTGTCTTTAAGAGAGAATAGAGATTTGATACATGTCTTGTTTAATAAAATTACCTCGCTAAGCAATTCAATTGCTTACTCTATTCTCTCATTACATTTCAGGGTAAATGGGCTTACGGATTTTTCTCCTGAGTTTGGACGGGATTGCAAGGATCCGAGTAGGATACAAATTAGTATCTTTAGAAATCCTAGATGGTGGCACGTATTATTTAATTTGCATAGTGCTTATCGATTCTCTCTTTGGTATATTTATGTGTATAAGTTTATTCATTAATCAAGTGTTGTAATGGGCCCTAATTATTTCATGGTTGATGTTTGCTCTATAAGCTATGTTGAATGTGTGTTTGTATGGTTGCTTAAGGATCTTATATGCGCCTTAGGTTGTTAAAATGTTTAGATGCTATAAGTGAAATTGGGCTAATAAATAGCTAATTCTTATAATATGACAATTCATAAAAAGAAGCACATTTCGTGTAATTGGTATGGTAGATAGAATAAGTGTAGGATATTGGATGTAAATTAATTGTTGTAATCTTATCTTATCTCATTTAATAGTTTGAATTTAAAAGTCTAAATTTAGATAAACTCTATCTCATTGAAGGATAAGAGTTAAATCTCTTAGGTAGACTACTCTAGGTTAACTACTTGTAAAGCCTATAAAAGGAGTACTCTTGTACAACATTTTTGAAATAAGATTTAACAGAGAAACACTCTAAAATGTTCTCTGATTCTAACATGGTATCAGTTTAGGTCGATCATTTCTTCCAAATTTCAATTTTTTTCCTCTCTTCTCTCGACCTTTCTTCCCTATTTAGAAAGCATGGCTACAACAAAACCTGCTGCTTCTGCAATTAGCTCTCCAGTAAGTTCTCGTCCATCTGATTTTACCCTTTCAGATGCGTCTCTTTCTCCCATTCCGTCTCAATCAGTGAGACCAGCAGAGTGGAAATCCCAACGGGTCAAAGCCCCGAGAGAAGCACATGTTACTGCGCATGACAGTTCTTCCAGCAATTTCAGTAAGCAACAAATTGTGGAGCTCCAATAGATGTTTGGTCAAATATTCTCCAAATCAGATTTTACTGCATTTCTTGCAACAGGAGGTAGAATTTCTTGTTTGGCCACAGTCAATCCCTGGAGTTGGATAGTGGATGCTGGTGCTTCTGACCATATGACAGGCAATCGTGATCTTTTTCATGAGTACAAGCCACATTCATTTGCATTATCTATCAAAGTTGCCGATGGATCTCTCTCCATTGTATCAGGAAGTGGTTCTATTAAATTAAATGATCATCTAGTACTGTTTGATGTTCTTTATGTACCAAAACTGGCCTGCAATCTTCTATCTGTTAGCAAAATTGTTAAAGATAAGAATTGTGATGTTAACTTTGGGCTGTCTGGTTGTATTTTTTAGGCACAAGACTCGAGGACGGTGATTGGCAATGCTAGGTGACACAATGGACTCTACATTCTTGATGGCCTATCCTCTCGAAACAAAACTATTCCTAGTTGTCTTACGTCTACAATTTTTTCCTCTTCCATTCTTTCCAATGATGTCATGCTATGGCATTTTCGATTAGGACACCCGAATTTCTATTATCTTGCGAAATTGTTTCCTAAGTTGTTCCTGAATAAACATCCCTCGTCATTCACCTGTGATGCATGTCAACTTGCCAAATATACAAGACAATCATATATTCCCACTAAATTTAAACCTACCTCTCCTTTCTCTATCATACACAGTGACATTTGGGGTTCTTCTAAAGTTAAAAATGTATCTGGGGCTCACTGGTTTGTTTCCTTTATTGATGATCACTCTCAGGTTACTTGGACCTATCTCATGAAAGAAAAATCGGAGGTTGAAACGATATTTAAAACGTTTTATCACACGATCGAAAACCAATTTGAACGCAAAATAAAGATAGTTCAGAGTGATAATGGGAGTGAGTATCTTACTAAATCATTTGGTTCATTTTTTCGAGAGAAATGTATCTTTCACCTTACTTCTTGTGTCAACACTCCTCAGCAAAATGGGGTTGCTGAAAGAAAAAACAGACATCAACTTGAGGCAACTCGGTCTCTTCTGCTTTCTGCTAATGCTCTTCAGTATCTTTGGGGGGAAGCACTTCTTACTGCTACTTTCCTAATTAATAGGATGCCTAGCAAAACGATGGGCTTCAAAACTCCTTTTGACACCCTTTTACATCTTTTTCCATATTTCAAACCATGGTCATCTGCTATTCCATTTCGAGTATTTGGCTGCACAGCTTTTGTTCATGTGCATAGCAACAATAGGAGTAAGCTTGATCCTAGGTCCTTGCGGTGTGTGTTTATAGGATACTCATCAAGTCAGAAGGGCTACAAATGTTACTCATCTATTACCAAGAAAACCTATGTTTCATTTGATGTTACTTTCTTTGAAAATCAACCTTATTTTGTAGGGGACTAAGATTCAGGGGGGAGATGTGAGGAGTCTCAGCCTATTACTCCTACTCATATTCTTCCTTTGTTGTCTCATTTTCCGACCCTTGAACAAACACAGGACGAACAACCTAGCAACTCTGATGATCCTACAACTTCTCCAGAGCCTACATTTCCTATCTCTCCTAGTGTTCTAGTAGAAAGATCTTCCCCAGAGCCTACATCTCCCATCTCTTCTAATGTTCAGTAGGAAGACCTTCTCCAGAACCTAGATCTTCCAGGCCTCACACTACTCAAACCCCACAATCTCTAGTCAAACAGCTTACTCCTTATACTATAAGAAAGAAAATTATCACAGAACCCATTGATCATCCTAGTACTTGCCAAGAACTGATCTTAAGTCCTGCAGCCATGGAGGAAAGGGTAAGCAATGATGTCTCAAAAAGTCTAGTTCATGAGAATTTAGATGATTTCCGATTGCAATCAGAAAGGGGGTAAGAAAATGCACTAATCATCATATTGATAGATTTGTTGCTTATGGAAAACTATTGTCTGGTTTCAAGGCTTTTACAGCTAATATTAACGGTGTAAGGATCCCTAGAACAGTGGAAGAGGCATTTGAAAATCCTGATTTGAGGAAACCTGTTGAAGAAGATGTCAAAGCCCTGCAACAAAATAACATATGGAGTTTAACTAAACTGCCATAAGAAAGAAAAGGTGGTCGGATGCAAGTGGGTTTTCACAGTAAAGTATCATTCTGATGGAAGCATCGAGAGGTTCAAGGCGAGGTTAGTGGCAAAGGGATTTACTCAGTCATATGGAGTAGACTATCAGGAGACTTTTGCACCTGTAGCAAAACTGAATACAATAAGGGTGTTGCTCTCATTAGCAGTTAATAAAGATTGGAAGTTGCACCAACTGGACATCAAGAATGCTTTTTTGAATGGAAAGCTTGAAGAAGAAGTATATATGCAGATTCCACCAGGCTTAGAGGATGACTCAACGAAACAAAAAGTGTGCAAACTAAATAGATCCTTGTATGGGCTGAAGCAATCACCAAGGGCTTGGTTTGACAGATTCGCGAAGGCCATGGTGAAGAACGGGTTCAAGCAAACACAGGCAGATCACACCTTGTTTAAGAAGGTAGCTTCAGATGGTAAAAAACTCTCCTTATTGTTTACGTTGATGATATGATCATTACATGAGATGACACAAAGGAAATTGAGAAACTAAAGACTTTTTTGGCAACAGAGTTTGAGATTAAAGACTTGGGAAGTCTTAGGTACTTTCTTGGAATGGAGACAGCTAGATCAAATGAGGGAATAGTCATAAATCAGAGAAAGTACATCTTGGACATACTCTTGGAAACTGGAATGCTTGGATGTAAACCAACAGACACTCTAATGGATGCAGGCTTGAAGTTTGGAAAAAATGGCACGAGTACTCCCGTGAGCAAAGAATCCTACCAAAGGCTGGTTGGGAAACTGATTTATTTATCACTCACCAGACCTAATATAGCTTATCCAGTAAACATAATCAGCCAGCACATGAGCGATCCTAGAGAAGAACATATAGAGGCAGCCAATTGAGTCCTGCGATACTTAAAGTTTACACTAGGATTTGGACTTATTTTAAGGAAAAATCAAGACAGATCTGTGAAGATTTACACAGATTCTAGCTGGGCATGAGAGTTAACAGATAGAAAATCTGTGAGTGGCTATTGTTCGTTTGTGTGGGGAAACTTAGTCACATGGAGGAGTAAAAAGCAAACTGTGGTGTCTCGAAGTAGTGCAGAATCAGAATATAGGGCTATGGCCCTTGGAATTTGCGAAGGCATGTGGCTTAAAAAACTTCTCACTGAGCTGGAGTTGGATGAAAAACAGAAGTTCGAGGTACTGAGTGATAGCCAATCAGCAATGAGTATTGCTAAGAATCCAGTACAACATGACCGGACTAAACATATCGAAATTGACAGACATTTTATTTATGAGAAGATAAATAGTGGTGTCGCAAAGCTGCACTATGTTCCTACAAAGAGTCAATTGGCGGATATCTTTACAAAGGAACTTTCGAGTGTGACCTTTGACGAGTTCTCATCCAAACTGGGAGTATACAACATATACACACCAGTTTGAGGGGGAGTGTAGGATATTGGATGTAAATTAAATGTTGTAATCTTATCTTATCTCATCTAATAGTTTGAATTTAAAAGTCTAAATCTAGATAAACTCTATCTCATTAAAGGATAAGAGTTATATCTCTTAGGTAGACTACTCTAGGTTAACTACTTGTAAAGCCTATAAAAGGAGTACTCCTGTACAGCATTTTTGAAATAAGATTTAACAGAGAAACACTCTAAAATGTTCTCTGATTCTAACAATAAGAAGTTGTTATCATGATAAAAATTTTAGTGTAAGGTTGGTAGTTGTGATTAGTGAAGTATGGTAGGCTGCTCTGATCCTAGTACTAGAATGTACTACCGTATTCTTTGTAAATGAAAAAATTTTGTCTCTTGTTTGCTAATTGACTCATTTGTGATTGGTGTGAACATCGAATAAATTTACTGGTGATTAAGTATGGTTAAGCTTGTATACAAACATTGTTACCAAAATTAGTTGTTTGATTGTGAAATGTGATGATTGATAAAATTACTAGATAGTGAGTTTTAAGTTGTTCAATAATCACTTGCAAGTTAAGCCATGTGGGCATAAAGCTTGAATAGCATGTTAGTTAAAAGCTATGTGATAAAATTAAAAATTTGAGTGCTAAGTATGTCTTGTAAATGGCTTGCTTAAACAAAAAAAAAGAAAAATTTTAATTTGCTCTAATTTTGGACAAGTCTGTTCTGAAGCTGGACCAAATTTTATAATTTTGTCACATAATTTTTTGGAATGTGTTTTTGGTAACATCTTTAATTCTGGTTTTCTCCTAAACCGGGTTGAGGGTGTTACATTGTCCTCAAAATTGAGGGGCTATTAAGGGTTCATAAGTGTGAGTTATCCGAGAGAAATTTCAGTTTTTGTAAATAATGTAGTAATTATCCTACTTAAAGTTTATCTCCCTAATAGATTAGATTTTATCCTTAGTAGGACTCTTTATTGTAGTTATAGTCTATCAACTTAGTAGATTAGAACTAGAAGTTATCTTAAGAAGGTCTTCTTAATGTACTAAAAGACCTAGAGCCTATATAAGTGTATATCGAGAGATGTAAAAAATTCATTGAGCAATAGCAGAAAAATTCTGCATTCTTTTATGCATTCTGTTTTTTCCTTTTAAGCAGAAACTTCAATTCTGTTTTTTTTATTTTTCTGCATTCATCAACATGGATCAGTCTAAAATACGATCCTAATAGCAAATTTCAGTGGCGATTTCTTCGGCTTCCAGTGCAATGCCCTCTGCCCTGGTTACTCCAATTTCTTCTTCTCCAATGATGAGGAGAGGTAAATCGGTCTATGTTTTTTGCAAAAAGGTCGATCATTCCAAGGATAAATGTTGGAAAATTCATGGTCGACCAGCAGTATGGAAACCTACAACATCCAAGATATCCATGCCATCATACTCTACTGCTGCACCAAAGTTTAATTCTGTTGGTGCAGGAAATTTGGCTGTGGTGAAAACTGCAGGTAATATAGATGTTTTTTTGCCGACTGCTCTTGTTTCTACCCAGTCTGCAGCAAATTGGATTATTGATTCTGGAGCCTCCGACCACATGACTGGTAATAGGGCTTTATTCTCTGTTTTTAAAAAGTCTTCTTCTCAAGCTTCCATTAAAATTGCAGATGATTCTCTATCTCCCATCAAAGGGATGGGCTCTGTTTCGTTAGATGGTAATTTGATCCTTAAGGATGTGTTATTTGTCCCTGACCTCGCATGCAACTTGATATCAGTGAGCAAAATTTCTAAAGACTTGAATTGCTCCTTAAGGTTTACTGATTCTACATGTTTTTTTTGTGCTTTGGATTCGAGGAAAATAATTGGCAGTGCTAGCTTGCAACATGGTCTTTATATCCTTCATGGAAAATATCCATCTTCTATTTCAAATTCTCCTTCTTGCTTTACTTCTTTAGGACGATTAGATACTATAATGTTATGGCATTTTCGGTTAGGTCACCCCAATTTTCACTATCTTAGAAAAATGTTTCCTGATTTGTTTGTTAATAAAGATCCAAATTCTTTTAAATGCCATATCTGTCCACTTGCAAAACAAACCAAATCTTTATATTTACCATCTGTTCATAAACCCTCTAAACCATTCACACTCATTCATAGTGATGTTTGGGGTCCTTCTCGAGTGAAGAATATTACAGGGAGTAGGTGGTTTGTGACTTTTATTGATGACCATAGTAGACTTACTTGGACCTACCTTCTTAAAGAAAAATATGACGTTGCTTCTATTTTTTCAAGGTTTTATGAAATGGTGGTTACTCAGTTTGATAGCAAAATAAAAATGTTTTACTCTGACAATGGGGGAGAGTTTTTCACTACTGCCTTAGGAGATTTTTTTCGGACTAAAGGTATAATACATCTTAGTTCTTGTGTAGATACCCCACAACAAAATGGGATTGCTGAACGTAAAAATATGCATTTATTATAGGTTACCCGAGCCTTATTATTCACCCATGTTGTTCCAAAATATTTGTGGGGGGGAAGCCTTATTAACGGCTACATATCTTATAAATAGAATGCCTAGCAAAGTCTTGCATTTCAGAACTCCTAGAGATGTTTTCTTGGAAAATTATCCTACTTTTAAACCTATGTCATCTAATCTTCCCTTAAAGACGTTTGGGTGTACTATTTTTCTAAAATCTACAGATCCTTCAAGTTCCAAACTAGATCATAGGGCTTTGAGTGTGTGTTTTCGTTGGATATTCTTCACTTAAGAAGGGCTACAAATGTTATCACCCTCCTTCTCGTAAGTTTTTTGTCTCTTTGGATCTCACTTTTTTTTTTTGAACAGTACCTTATTTTCCTAAGACTGAAAATCGGGGAGTGTTGGGATAATTTCAGTCTCCTAATGATCGAGTTCCTTCTTTTTCACCTTCTTTACCTATAGCTCCTTTGTTTGTGAAGCCTCAGAATTTTTTAAAACACGATACCCCTATTTCTAACACACACACTCTACATACTTCACCTAATATTACTCCTATCGCTCCTCATTATTCACCTAAATCAACTATTCAGCCCACTAAACGATTCTGGTATATGCTAAAAAAAGAAAGCCATTCGAGACTATGTTGCAATCTGACACTGCCGAGAATTGGACTTTAGTCCAGTTTACTGTGAGGATAAAGGAGGTAATGATGTTGAAATTTCTCCTCATTTACTTGAACCTGAAATTCTGCCTATTGCTAAAAGGAAAGGGGTAAGACAAGTGTACAAAGCATCCTATTCAGAGATATGTTGCTTATAGCAACTGATGCCCTCTTTTAAAGCTTTTACTGACTTGTCTAGATGAAGAACAGATTCCCAAGACTATTGAAGAAGCTTTAAGAGACTCCAAGTGGAAGAAAGCTGTTGAGGAGGAGATTACAAGCACTAGAAAAAATGGCACTTAGACCATAAACCGATCTTCCACAAGGCAAGAAACCAAAGTGGGATGCAAATGGGTGTTTGCTATCAAATACAATTCGGATGGGAGTGTGCACAGGTACAAAGCAAGATTGGTGGCCAAGGGTTTTACATGGACCTTTGGAATAGACTATAAGGAAACTTTTGCTCGGTTGCTAAGTTGAACACCTGTCAGAGTCCTGTTGAGTTTGGCTGTTAATTGTGACTGGAAACTTCATCAACTTGACATTAAGAATGCATTTCTTAATGGGAAACTAGAACAAGAAGTTTTTATGAAGATTCCTCATGGTTTAGAGTCTGAAGAGAATAGGCAGAAAGTTTGCAAAGTGGATGATCACTTTATGGGTTAAAGCAATCACCAAGAGCCCTGGTTTGATAGGTTCACTAGAGTAATTCTGGAAAATGGATACAAACAGTCTCTAGCAGATCATACCTTGTTTTCTAAGGTAACTTCCAAAAACAGAAAAGTTCTTTTGATAGTATACGTGGATGACATTATTGTGACAGGAGATGAAGAAGAAGAAATAAGCCACTTAAAATCTCTTTTGAATAAAGAATTCGAGATGAAGGACCTAGGAAAGCTTAGATATTTCCTAGGCATAGAGGTGGCTAGATCAAGCAAAGGTCTGGTAATCAACCAAAGGAAGTATGTTCTTGACTTACTCACAGAGAAGGGAATGTTGGGCTGTAAACCAACTGATACTCCTATGGACACAGGCCTAAAGTTTAGCAAAGATGGGTCTAGTCCAAAGGCAGACAAGGGACTTTTTCAGAGATTAGTTGGAAAATTGATTTATCTATCCTTGACCAGGCCAGATATAACCTTTGCTGTGAATATCATCAGTCAGCACATGACAAATCCGAGACAAGAGCATATGGAAGCAGCTACCAGGATACTAAGGTATCTAAAGGGTACACCAGGACATGGTTTAATATTTAAAAAGACCCTTGATAAAATAGTCAAGGTTTATTCAGACTCCAGTTGGGCAAGTGAGTTGATTGATAGAAGGTCAACAAGTGGTTAATGTTCTTTTGTGTGGGTAATCTTGTGACTTGGAAGAGCAAAAAGCAAACTGTTGTATCAAGGAGTAGTGCAGAAGCAGAATATAGAGCTTTAGCTCTTGGAATTTGTGAAGGAATCTGGCTAATGAAGCTTCTAAAAGAGCTAGGCATGGTTCAAAACGAGAAGTTTGAAGTGTTTTGTGATAACCAATCTACAATTCAGATTGCCAGAAATCCAATTCAACATGACAGGACCAAGCATGTTGAGATCGACAGACACTTTATTGCAGAAAAGCTTACAAGTGGAGTAGCTTCTTTAACCTATGTTCCTACAGAAGAACAAGTGGCAGACATCCTTACGAAAGCCCTGCCAAAAGCTCTCTTTGATAAGTTCTTATTCAAGCTGGGACTATACAATGTATATTCTCCAGCTTGAGGGGGAGTGTGAGTTATCCGAGAGAAATTTCAGTTTTTGTAAATAATGTAGTAATTATCCTACTTAAAGTTTATCTCCCTAATAGATTAGATTTTATCCTTAGTAGGACTCCTTATTGTAGTTAGAGTCTATCAACTTAGTAGATTAGAACTAGAAGTTATCTTAAGAAGGTCTTCTTAATGTACTAAAAGACCTAGAGCCTATATAAGTGTGTATCGAGAGATGTAAAAAATTCATTGAGCAATAGCAGAAAAATTCTGCATTCTTTTCTGCATTCTGTTTTTTCCTTTTAAGCAGAAACTTCAATTCTGTTTTTTTATTTTTCTGCATTCATCAACAATAAGAACTGCTTTGGTGACCTTATTGGACTGTTTTGTAAGTCCAGGGACTGTTTTTATAACTTAAAAACAGGACTGCTGGGCAAGTTCAGTTTATAGACTGTTTAGCAATTAATTTGGACAGTATTGTAAAAGAAAATATAAGGGCTGTTATGAATATGGACTATTTGGGAAGTATAAGTAAGTTAAGGACGGGTTGTACTAATATAAAAATTAGGTGGACTGTTTGTATAAAAATGAGCACTAAATGATTATTTTAAGGGTATAAGAAAGCATGTGAATTTTTTGAATATATATATATGAGGGCTGGAGAGTAATGAATTGTTTTATAAACAGAATCATAAAGAAGAAGAACTGATTTGTGAATGTTTAAAAGGCTGATTTAGTGAGTTGAAATCAGGGGAGGTCAAAACTTTTTTTTTAGAACAGTTTTAAAAATCTGCATTAGTAGTAACTTTGAAAATTTGCTATAAATTGTACTGGTTGAATTGAAAGCTATAATTTATATGGTTGGAAAGCTTATTCTGTCTAGTTTCATTTAAAACAAACGGAACTGAATTTCGAGCTATAGAACAGTTTATAGAGATGAATCTTTAGGGATAGTGTAATCTGCCAGTGACAGATTTGGGTGTGCCTTTAGACTAAATTCTGTATTAATTCATAAGAAATAAAAATACAATGCTTATATGGTTAGAAAGGTGTTTGAGTCAGCTTTCTAACGATGTAAACAGTTTGAAATTCCGACATACGGAATGAAAGATATGATTTTTTCATCGAATAGTGCACAGTCTGCCTGGCAGCAGTTCTTTAGGTGACTTAAAATATCCTTGAACGCTTGAAGAATGTATAAGAAATCAATGGACTGTTTTGATCACATGAATACCTAATGGACTGTTTTGAATATTTGAAAGCATGAGTGGACTGTTTTGAAAATAAAAATGAATACGTATGAAATCTAGATTGTTTGTGTAAATATACATGTGTATAAGTGTGTGTGGATTGTTTTGAATGAATATCAAGCATGGGGCTTGTTTAGTAATGACGAAATTGTTAAATGGATTGTTTTATGAGCACATATGTATAAACAAGTAATGTAGGCTGTTTTGTATTTTGAAAACATGATAATGGACTGTTTGTACACTACTTTATAATCTGGAAATTTAAAGGACTGTTTTATATATAAGAATTCGTGCAGGACTGTTATATATATAAATGTGTAAACATATGAATCATTGGACTGTTTTGAAAAGACAAGAATACGTAGTGGACTGTTTTTGAGTATTTGAAGTTGTTGACTGTCTTGCATGAATGAGAAAGTTAATAGACTGTTTTGTATGCTAATATATGTGACAAAATGTATGATAAAGGCTGTATTGTATTGCTATGAAGTCTAGTGGACTGTTTTGAATGATCAAAGCAGTAGGAATGCTTTAATAATGAGTATAGGGACTGATTTTCAAGTTAGGGACTGATTTGCCTTTAAAATAGATGTTTGTTGGACTGATTTTGTGGTGTTTTTGTGTAAATAATTGAGACTGTTTTAATGATTTGTTAATTGAATTCGTTTGGTTTTGTTAGTTTGTTAAGCTATGATTAATTATGCTCCCTTGTAATTTCTTTTGTTAAAAGAAAGAAAAGAAGAAAATTTTTGTTACCCAATTCTAAACTTGACCAAATATTATAATTTGGTCATTAAAATTCCAGTTTGTTTTATCGATAATATCTTCAATTCTGGTTTTCTCCCTAATCGGGTTGAGGGTGTTACAACAAACACCTTTAGTCTTAATTGAAAAGTATTAGTGTAGTAACAAAATATAATATATTTAAATGAAAAAATAAATTTAGATTTTAAAATCGATATTATTATAAAGTCAACTATAAGCTTAGAACCAGAACCATAAGGCAAAGACATCACGATCTTGTAATTTTTCAATTTAGAATAGTAGACATTAGCCACAGTGAATATTTTTGCTAGGTATATGCTTTTGTAGTATTATTTTCTCATGTTATTTTGTCACTTTGTTTTATTTATATTATCATACAGATACATCAACTCTAGTCGTATAAATAGTTGTATTGTCCATTACGATTAGAAATATTTATATACCAATAGTGTTAATGAGATTTTAGTTGTTTTGGTGAATGTTGAGTTATAATTTTTTGTGTTAGTTAGATTCTTGCGTCATTAACCTTTGTAATAGTGTTGTAATCTTTTTTATTTTTTCATTAAATTGCATAATCGTTAGAGATGATTGATAATCAAGATAGCAAAATTGAAAATACAGAGTTTGAGTGTTATAATCAGGATAAAGATGATTACAATGGTGGGTCAAATTTTATTACAGAAGTAAGAAGTTTCTATCAGACTTAAATTGTCACAAAATCAAAGATAAAATTGCATCCAAGAGGGATTTATTATGTGCATGAAATGTTACAGTTGATTTTATTACAGAAGTAAGAAGTTTCTATTAAACCTCCAGGAAATAGTTGATAGTCTTGAATCCGTGGTTCTCTGAAAGAGGACTATTTCCCGGCCGGATAGAGATTATGGCCCCCAAACCTATGAATCCAATAAAGATAAAAATACTAATTAATAAACAAAGGGCATTAGAAATAACATAGAAGAGTAAAGGAAACACATAACAATACCTTTATACCCAAAGCGTGCCACCTATTATTGCTTGTAATCAGAGTGATTTTCGACTTAGATTTGTGATCTTATAATGTGCTATTGATTTGTTCTTTATGATCAATAAAATAATTGGAAATTGGCCAGATGCAAAATGCTATTCAATCAATAAAATATGAATCACCTCATGTCTAATTGTATGAGCAGTTTACGACAATTGAAAAGATCAACTTCTTAATCTTGTATGGGCAGTTTACGACAATTGAAAATATCAACTTCATTGTGGTGAAACAAGTTTGAAACATTGTTCAACAATTTTTTTGTCTACACAATAAATATATCCTATTTATATCGTCTACACAATAAATATATGATACGTTATTCAATAAGTAATCTTTGACCAATCACTTTTGTTAAACTTTTTGATATATTTCAATGTGTACATGAAACAATCTTCGACTAATCACTTTTGTTATCGGCTTCGATATATTTCAATGTGTACATGCCACAATCATCCCTGAATTTAATATAAAATAAATTAATTTATTAAGAAGAAATTCACATAGATATCTTCAAAATAACTTTTATTTTAAATTTAAATTACATACGAATTTGGTTGCTTCGGTAATTCCACAAAATGGAATGGAAATTTTGCAACATCTTCAAATAATCTACCCAAATGAGCATGACCATCATTACCAAAGTGGAGCTTTATTCACCTATTATAATAAGTCAAAACAAAATTAAGAAATTGATAGTTTAAAACTATACGAATTCTATTAGTTCTCATAAATGAATAAAGAACTTACTATATTTTGTACAATCTTTTTACGCATTTCATTGGCACCAAGAGAGTCCAAAACGTAATTATGTCCCTCCACAACATTAACAACTAATACAAACCAATGGTTGCCTTGTGCATCATGTAAAGGCACATATACCGCTAAATCATGTGAGTTAAAAATCATTGTCAACTACATACAAGCAAAAAAAAATTATAAAAATACTTGTTCAACATTACTACTATCAATAGGTATAAAGTTCTCTATCCATTGGGTATGAAATTTAAAAAGGCTTAGCTGTAATCCCAACTTCTTAGCATGTGTGAAATCTTCTATCAAACTCTACGACAAACATTAAATTTGAAAATATCATAAAATCATGAACTGAAAATAATGTGATCCCTAGACTATAAATTATTTTTACATGAAAGGACAAAGGTGGATATAACTTATTTGGCATAGGCTCTTGTCTCAAGTACAAATCGTACACATAAATATCGATAAACTATTAAATATTAAAAAACAATAAAAACACTTGTATTAATAACAGAAGAAAGAACCAATATTGAATATAACATTGAACAAATATATATATCTATAATACCCAATCAGATAACCATTATTTTGAAAAAACAGTACGAGCATTGCCATTGTCCAAATTATTATTTTTGGTCATGAAAAGAGTGTTGGATTTATCATTCCAAGTAGCAACATTCGTACAAACTCTATGTTCTTCAGGTGTTAAGTACTTCAAATATTGCTTGTACACATCACTTATCTACTAGTTTCTTTGCAAGCTTTTGATAAGAGATCACCTGCCTCATCTTTATAGTGAATGAAAAACATTTAACTCTTAAAAATGATAATAAGCTAAAAATTAAATGTCAATATTAAAAAATGTGTGTATAGTTTACATCTTTCTTATTTTAAATTTGATTTGAGTTTCTGTGAATAAATCTTTCAATTCTTGTTCAATCTCAAAATTACAAACCTTGTTTTTTTCCAACCTGCACAATCAAAGAATAATTGATCATATATTTAACTCAAATGAAATATTTGTACATAATTTCTTTCAAATTTCCACCCTACAAAGAAAATTATATTTTTCATCACGTTACTACCTCATTTTTTAGAACTTTCAACATTTGATGTTTCTTCAGTATCATTGCACTTTCTGATTTTTTCCTGTATCTACATATCATACGACAAATATTATTTTAGCAAACAAATAATATCAAACTATAAGATGAAATATAACCAATAAAGAATGATTTATACATACCTTTGTATTCACTTTACAAGTTTGAGCTCTTTTTTTTTTATGTCATATCTTTTGACTTCAGATCATCAGTAAAATCAAAACACGCAGCCAAACATCTCACACACTTTTTCTGTTGAAAGTTTTTACTCTTTGACAATGGCTTGGGATTTTTGGACATTTTAGGCCACATTTTTTTACTTATTAAAGTTTCCTTCAACGTAAATAATTGACTAGGAAATCGATGATGACTAAATTTAAAGTTAAAAACCTCGCTAGGAATTTTTGGGAAACCATTAGTGTTAGTCTTGATTTTGTCTTCAAAAGTAACTTCAAGTTTTCTTTTACCAATAGGTTCTAATGAGGGAGAATAATAATCTATATCACTATTAATAAATGGAGACATAATCGGTTTTTTAATACCACTCTCGGTTTCTTCCTTTAATGATGTGGCACTTAATCCTTCTTTCTTGTGAGATTTATTTTCTAAACCCTCATCTTTCAATGGGCCGCTATATAAATTAATCTATTCTGATTTATTCTTTAAAGCATCCTCCTTTAATGATCTACTATGTATACCTTCCCATTTTACTGAATCACCATCTTGTATTGAACTTTTAACATTACTCGATGTTAATATGGTCACTAATTTCTCAAATTGGCCATTTAATTTCTCAAATTAGCCATTTAATTTCTCAAATTGACCATTAAAATTTTCAAACAGACCATTCATTTTAACAAATTCCTTTTCAATATTTTGCGCCGAATGAATGAGTGTCTCAAACTTGTGATCACTATGATAAGGAGTTCTTATGTTTTCCTCATGTACAACTTTAGCATTTTCCTATATGTATATAAAATAATAATCCTAACAAAAAAATCAACATTATTATTGAAATTTCAGGTAATTATAATGAATGTACCTCGTTGTGTGTCTTCTCCGAACACATGTCGATATAACGCTTGCACTCTATCATCGTAACTTATTTTGAAGGCGTTAAGTTTAGATCCATCATCTATGTTAAAGAATTTTTCTAAATATTAATAGTAGTTAATAGCGAAAAAAAAAAAAAATAGATGACGTGTTCTTTAACAAATAGATATCAAACATATTTTTATTATTGATTTTTTATATAATATTTTTAAAATTAAAATTAAAAATATTTTTAACAAAGAGGATTTGTCCATAATTAAAACCACAATCCAATTGAAACAAAAATTAAGATATTTTACCATTAAAATTTAGATGAGTCAACCACAAGCGTCGCACACCGCTGAACACCACTAACGTAATACATCATTGAACACTATTAATTTTTTTAATAAATATTAGAAATATGAAGGACTCAAATTATAATTAAGATTATTTTAAAAGAAAAATAGAAATTAGATTTAATAAACTTTTTATATTTGTATAGTATTTTTAATTGATATGTTAGAATTAAATATCCTTCTTAATATCATAAACCCTAATAAACCTAATCCCTTTATTTTTCTTCTGTCACCGCCACCATCACTATCGTCGCCGTTAACCTTTGTCCGGATTTTGCTCGGTTGACTCTTTGCCTGCAAATTGTTACTACAATTGGATGTTTCATTGGCTTGGCGTCATCACCTTTGCTTTCTAATTTGGTGGTTGTATTTCCTATTTACACATGAAGCTTTTAGTGTATACCTTATTGCAGTTCAGCAGGACTTGGCAACAATTTTGCTCGTTCATCTGCAGCTGGTTTTAGTCCTGACACTGTATCCGAACTCCAACAATTTACAGATCAATTTGGTGGTGGCGGTGGTCACCGTGCAAGATTGCCAGCAAACAATGGTCAACGGCGGTAGATAATGGTCAACGACGACAATGGTGGTGGCGGCAGCGGCAGAAGGAAAATAAAGGGATTGAGTTTATTAAGGTTTATGATATTAACAAGATTTTTGAATATTTGATTCTAATATAAATTAAAAATACTATAAAATATAAAAAAATTATTAAATCTAATTTCTAATTTTCTTTCAAAATCATTTTAATTATAATTCGAGCCCTTTAGATTTCTAATTTTTATTAAAAAAATTAATGGTGTTCAACGGTGTATTATGTTAGTGGCCCGTCGTAGAATTTTCCTTAAAATTTCCTACAAATACCAAATAGAACTTGAATAGTCTAAAGTAGAACAATTTTTTTGTAATAATTAATCATTTATAAACATATATTTTTGATATTATTTTAATAAGAAATTATTTTTCCCAACAATTTCGGAATTAGGTTCAAAATTTAGGGAAATTTGAAATTGGGGTTCTAAACTTATGAAAAATTTACAATAGGGTTTGAGGTTTGGGGAATTTTGACAATTAGGATTAGGGATTTGGATAATTTTGGAATTAGAGTTCTAAATTTGGTGAATTTTAGAATTAGGGTTCAAAATTTAGGAAATTTGGATTCTAAACTTAGGCAAATTTTAAATTAGGGTTCATGATTTGGGTAACTTTAAGAATTATGGTTTAAAATTGGGGAGTTTGAAAATTAGGGTTCAAAATTGGGGAATTTTGAAAATTACAATTAGGGTTTGGATAATTTCGGAATTAGAGTTCTAAATTAGGGGAATTTCGAAATTATGTTTCACATTTTAGGTAATTTTGAAATTAGGGCTCTAAACTAAGGAAAATTTTAAATTAGGGTTCTAAATTAGGGGAATTTTAAGAATTAGGATTTTAAATTGGGGATTTTGAAAATTAAGATTAGGGATTCGGATAATTTAGGAATTATAGTTCTAAATTAGGGGATTTCAAAATTAGGGTTCAAAATTTAGGAAATTTTGATATTAGGGTTCTAAATTTAGGAAAATTTTAAATTAGGCTCATGATTTGGGTAATTTCAAGAATTAAGGTTTTTAAAAATTAGAGTTTAAAATGGGGATTTTAAAATTAGGGTTTTCAATTTAACTCACCTGCGCGAATGACGGCCAGGCTCTGACGATGACCAAGCTGCAGCAGCGGTGCGACAAACGAATATGGCAGGGGATTAACGCGACGGCGGCAGGTTAAGGCGATCTGTGCTTTGAGGCAAACCTGATATGTGTTGTGATCGACGGCGGCAATCCCTTCGATTGACAATTGGAGTTAAGACGACGGCGGGCCAGGCGGGGGCGATGGTGGCGGGTCCGACGATAGCAGCAAGAAAAAAATAGTTTAGGGTTAATGCTACGGTTTGTAGTTGATGAAGATTTGATACTAATATTTTAATCCTAAAACACAATAAAATAAAAAATATGAAAGGTTTACTAAATTTAATTTTAATTTTTTTAAAATAATTTTAATTGCATGTCGGGTCCTTCAAATTTTATTATTAATTTAAAAGTCATTAAAAAAATTAACGTGTTCAGCGGTGCATTGAGTTAGTGGTGTTCAACGGTGTTCGTCGCCCACTCTAGACTCATCCTTATTTTTTTTTTTATCAATTTGACCTTTAAAAACTGCAAACATAAATAATTGAAATAATGTATTTTTTAATTAATTATATTTTTTATTTATTTTTAAAATATTAATAATCAAAGTGATAAAAACTAGTATATTTAGGACACTAAAATATTATTTTGCCTTTTTTACAATAGTCAAATAAACAATTAACGGTAAAAATAAGTAGAAGTTAGGGAAAGGACCACCGTTTTAAAATAAAAATAGCACATGGTCACAATATTGTAAAATTAAAGTATATGGACTAAATTTTAAAATTTGAAAGTGGACATGGGCCTCGACATATTTAAACCTTTTGTTTATCCCCGAAGTACAATAGTTTTTTTCTCGAAAAATATTATGGGTTTGAATTGATGAAATTTCAAAGTACAAAGACTTAAATGGATCCAAAAAGATTCAAAGACTTAATTAATTTATAAGGTTTTATAATGTTAGTGAAAAAGTTCCGTACTATATTATTATTTTCATTAGTGACTAAGATAGTGTCCACTGGGGTCCCTACGAGTATATGATCCCGATGATGTGTGGACGCAGGACTTACTTGGAGTGTAGGATCTCGATGCTGTGTGGACGCAAGCCTCACTTGGAGTGTCCGATCCCGATGTTGTGTGGACGCGGGCGTTGCTCCATGTTTGTGGTATGACTCTTGTGCTTTCGCTCGGATGATCTGGTGAGATCCCGAGTATGGTTAGGCCTTGTGGGCCATGTATGATGCTACTATGATGAGAGCATGTGTTTAAGCGACTAGTGGTAGCGCCACATGTTTATTTATCTATCCTTATTGCTCGTACTAGCTTGCATGCTTATGTTTATGATTAGTATGAAGTATAGTAGAGTAGATGTGTACCATTGAGCTTTGTAAGCTCGGCGCTAGGAATCATTGTTTTCGTACGTAGGTTGATTGTTGGTTTGCGGATTGAGGAGCACTATTGGTATGAGATTATAGTATGTGGTGACCTCTAGAGTACGATACTTGTATTTAGTGGGTTGTGCATTCATAAGACCTTACATGTCGGAGTCTGTAAATCTTTATATTGGAATTGTATTTATCAAGTCAAATATTTAATTGTTTTTATTTAATTAGAGCTCCATTGTATCGTTTTAATCATTTATATATTTTTTTAAATCGTTGGCTTTAAATGTTTTGGAAATATTTCTTTTGGGCTAAACCAATTTGAGACATTTGAAATGGATTTTGGTGGGCTTGAGGCCCAAATGTTACATTCGGGCCGATGGTGTTACATTTAATGGTATCAGAGCTTAGGTTTAGCCGGTTCTAGGAAACTCTAGGGTGGTATAAGTGTTTTGATAAGGTGTCTAGTGAATACAAGCTCTTAAATTAAGTTCGTACTCCTTAAGATTGGAATCCTGATGGTGCATCCAATGTTGCAACGATAAAATGGCTACGATCGTGGCCGAGAGGGCCAAGTTAAGTGTTGAGCCGCTCATGGAAGCGATTTTGGGGGCGAAGATGCCCCAGATTGTTGAAATGCGAGTTAGTTAAATGATGCAAAAGTCAAAGATGTGTCCTCCTCCCGCCATCTAAATGGTGTCTTTGTTGTGTGTTGTGGTCGTTCCGGAACCTTCAAATACATTATGAAAGTTTGTGGCAAGGAATCTTCATCGTTATACTTGAATAGCAGTTGTGTTGCGGGTTTGGACAAACCGCTTTCGAAATCGATCAGTGGATGCATGTGGTTGGAGGACCCTTTGTTCGCTTAAAAGTAAGTCTTGTTGATACTTGGAGAGTATCATCACCCATCTTAAAGGCGTTTCTCGGATATAGTGGATTCGGGATCTACTAGTTCATTAGAGTGTGGCCGAAGTTAGACGTTCTACAGGTTTGAGAGAGAACTACATTCTTGGGAGTTGTTGCACCTTAAAAATTGTGTTGGATAATCAAACGTGATGCTAACCAATAAGGTTGAGAGTGGTGCTCGAGGCTTCGAGACCTCGAAGGAGCCCAACCTTTGGTAATGAGGATGTTTGGACCGTTGCCCTTTTACCATAATTTTTGTGATGGTCGTTTTGGTAATGAGGATCTGCTGAGATAGGATCGTGGTTCTAAATTGTATAAACAATCTCTATTTTATTTTGTTTTTATTCACTGTTTCAGTATTTTTCTTTTCGGTTGCAACTATACCAACAAGTTGGTTGGCTCACTCGGTCCTATGAGAATATATTTTAAATAAATTATATACATATGTAATTAAATTTAATTATAAAATATTAATATGAACTATATTTTATTTTTTATATTAAATAATTTACAATTGTTCGGATTGGACAAGGCCTACATCGAGCCCATATTAGATGATTTTTTTTAAATTGGGCCTTAGCCTGATCTCACTCATGGATGCCTCTATTCCAAATAAAATAGAAAACCTAAAAGATTCATTTTATGCATTTGCACATCTGCTTGTTTAGTTTGCCTGGAATAATTGTCCACAATGATAATTATTATAGTTTGTTCCTATATAGACTTGGTAATATAAGACATGACACCAAAAATACATTGATATATATTTTAATGATATGTTAAATGTAAAGTTTAGATATATTTTGATGACAAGAGTTATATGAACTTTCATATCAATATCATTAGGTTTAGTGTTAAAAGCTCGATTTGTAAAAAAAAAATCATAAGACATTTTGGTACCCATTAATCTTCGAGTAATTATTCAATACATTGACAGTGGAAATTAAATTTTTTTACTAGAGTCTTAATTTTAGGGCTTAAGAATTTAGTTTAGGATTTATTTTAGGGTTATAGAATTTAGGTATATTGATTATAATTTAGAGTTTAGGGTTTTTAGGCCAAAACCTAAACCCCCACCATATTATTGAAAACCTATAAGCCCTAAATTTTAAACATAAACCCTAAATTATAAAGCTTAAAATTAAACACTTAAATTCTAAACCCTAAATTCAAATCCAAGACACTTGCACAATTTTTTACTTTATTTAAAAAATGAGTTGGGTAAGTGTATATAAATTGGGTAATGGGTACAGTAAAATTTGAGATTCGTGAAAAACCAAATTTGGACCCAAGAGGGTTATTAATCTAGCTAGTTGAGATTTTGGGTTTAGGTTGAGTTTGGATTGGATTTGGGTTGAGTAATTTAGATTAAGAATTTTTATTATCATAGATTATGAACATGTATATATATTATAAATATATTTGAAATGATTAAAATAGCTAAATATATTTAAGTTGATTAAGCTACACAAACCAAGTAATTAATATAATACATTATTTTTAATCTACCTTTGTAATCTTATAAAAAGAGTGGCTAATCCTAAAAGCCTAATTTATACTTTTAGGGTTTCAATTAAAATGGTGAGTTTTGGTTTGTTGATCACCCGATTTAATGTAAGCAATCGCATGGTATAACATAGTCCATCATATAGTATAGTATGCTAATAATATGTAGTATATATGTTAAAATAGTCGAGCATATGGTATAATATAATCAGTAGTATTATCAAGCATATGGTGTAACATAATCAATCTTCTCGTATAATATGCTTTTTTTAATATCGATATCCAATACATTGATTGACTAATTCGAATTGAATACTACAAAAATATATTATAAGGACGAACCTTTTAACTCAATTTATTACATTCACAATGTTAGTATATAATATACTAACAATAAATAATACACGAATACAAGCGTCTCAATACCTTTGTTATTGACATCTATTTTAAACAAGGAATCCACCCATGCCCTCTTTTCTCTATCAAGCCTAGTATTTTGCAATACACAATTTTACATTAAACAATTATAAAAATTAAATTTAATATTGTGATTTTTTCAATATATTATATTTTATCAATTATAAAAGTTCAATATAAATAATTATTTAAGTTGATTACGAATCCTAAATTAAAATGCATGTTAGCCTCCGTATTAATTACTTTCAGTGAATAATTTAAGATACAGAAAAAGAAAAGAACGAGAAAGAAAACTTAAACTTATCTTTTATCAAACAAGTTAATATCAAACAAAATATTTATGGATGAAAATGTAGTTTTAATTCGCGAATATGCAATGCGTCTTCTTAATATTCACTTCGTTTATATATGGTTATTGTTAGGGCTGTAAACGAGACGAGACAGATTGTGAGTTACTTGAGTTCGACTCGGTCAACACTCGACTTGATTGGACTCGACTTGAGCTCGAACTCGACTCGAGTTCTTACTGAGCCGAGTCGAGCTACTCAATACCAAACTCGAAAAAGCTCGCGGGCTACTAAAAAATATAAATACTAAAATTTTAAATTTAAAATCTAAATTCCTAAACCTAAAACCCTACAACATAAACCCTAAAAATAAATCCTAAATCATAAAATCTAATCCTAAATTCTAAACCCAACAACCTAAACCTCTAAACCCTAACACCATAAACTCTAAAACTAACAAGCTTGTGTAAACTTTAGTTTACACAACTTGTGTATCAAAGTTTTTTTCCTAATAGGGCTTTAAATGAGACGAGACAAATCGCGAGCTACTCAAGTCTGACTCAGTCAAAGCTCTGTCAACATTCGACTCGATTGAACTCGACTCGGCTCGAGTTCTTAACGAGCCGAGTCGATCTCAGATTATTCAAGCTCGTTAAAAACTACTCAAGCTCAAACTTGACTGAATTCTTGACGAGCAGAGTCGAGCTCCACACTACTCCAGCTCGACTCGGCTCGTTTACACCCCTAGTTATTGTCCAAGCTATTATTGTTTGGATTAATATCTTCTTAGGGATGAGCATTTTACCCGACTCGATCGGGTTTCGACCTGGCCCAGCCCAATCGAGACTGATTTTTTAATTAAAAAATCGATTTCAGGTCTGGTTTTTCTTAAGGGCGTGGTCGGGTTTAGGGTGAAAAAATCTGACCCGACCCGAGACTAATAATGTAAATTTCCCTTATATTTTTTAGGAATATTTGTAGTAATACCCCTCTTTATATATATTTTTATAATTGAGTCCTTGAAATTAAATTTTTATTTATAATTTGGTCTCTAAATTAATTTTTTACAATTATGTCCCTAAATTTATATTTTTGTACAATTAAGTCCCTGAAATTTAATTTTTTTAATAGGTCGGGTCAGGGTTGGGTTTAGGTATATAAATTTTGGGTCGGGTCGGGTTGGATCAAATTTTTTAAAGGATGTGGTCGGATTTGGGTTTAGGATAATTATTTTCGGATCGTGTTTGGGCAAAACCCGACCCGACCCATGCCCATCCCTATATCTTCTATAAGAAAAGTTATATCATCGGGTCCAATATAACAATATTTGGTAGTTATCATTTTATTATAGCATTGATGTTGGGTTCGAATTGAATACGTCAACCGAATCGTCAACAGAGATGGCTTTGCAAGTAATGGTGAAAGCACTTGAAAATAAAAGTTGTGCACAAAAAATTTATAGCTGTTCGACTTCTCAACTAAGTCTACCTGCACTACCTTACTTTCTCACTAAGAATTTTCAACAAATTCACTAAATTTATCTTTCCTTCTTCAAGGCTCAAGAAAATAACCTTTAGAAATCCTCAAAGCCTATATCCAAAAGTTTTGAAACACTATCATTCAAAAGAATATAAAATTAGCAAACAATGAAAAAACCTCACAAAGCAAATGTGTTCGTAATTTTAAGCTCTCACCTAAAATTCTAAGCATTTAAACAAAAGTGACAATTTAACTCATGTTAGACCAACAACTATTGAGTTTGGGTTATAAATACCCAAATCTTTGTATTGGGTTGTATCCAACTTTAGTCATTGTTTAATAAAAAAATCATATTCCCTTTTTCTATTATAGTTTCTTTTAACACTAGACGGCCAACACTCCATCTCCTTTTATCACCGTCCGACCATCATGGCAGCTTTCTCACATAGTATCTGAGCCTGTTGATCCTGATGTCGTTTCGGCTCCGCTGTCGATTTCATATATTTTTTTTTCCGTTTTACTTCCACTGTTGTTTCTTCGTTACTTGATTTCGGATCTGGTTCATCGATTGCTTCCTTCGTCGTTCCGATTTCAACTATCGAGAGTCTTTCTCTTTCGCTCCAATCATCGATTGTCACCGTCAATCTTCAGATCTGCAATCGCAATTTTTCACCTAAATCGATCTAATCAAGACGACATCACCATTGTTGTTACTGTTACTCTCCCTCGCCAGCATCAATTACATCGCCATCGTCTCCTATCAATTTTTCAAAATTAATTTTGGTGAGATCTTAACTTGTCAAAGAGATTATATTGTTGTTGAATTGTGGATAACTGCTCTGGTTTGATTAGTTGGTTTGTTATTTGGTAAAGGATTTGGTTTGACTGGTGATTTTTCTCACATGCTTTTCATAGTGTAGTTGATGTTAACATCAATATTTTTGGAGTTGTCGATAAGAATAAATTGTCTACTGGTCTTGTTCTCTCGGATTAGTTGTTTTGTGGTGACGTGCAGAAACTTCCGCAGTCGACGATCAACTTCCATCGTTGCAGTCTAATGTTTCCTTCGTTGCTTTGATCTCTTTGTTGGTTCATCAGTTTCACTTGAGTTGCGCATATGTTGCCTGATTAAAATTGTTGGAGCCTACAGCCGTTTGTACTTCATTGAGGCACGTGAGTTTTATTTCCAGACTTCCACTTTGGTGAGATCGATTTTAGAAGTCAACTAGAAGTTGCTCGTTCCGTTAATGCACATTTATTATAAGTTCTTTGATGTTGGGATAGTGCACACATAACTAGTTGGTGGTTGTTCATTGTTGGTTGTTGGGATAGTGCTTCTTGTTACTTGGTTTTGGTTCTTAGTTGGTTGTTGCATCTCTTTTGAAGACTGGGTTAATAATTTTTTACTTGTTGCTGAGAGCTGGTGCTGGTGCTGGTGCTGGTTGTTGAATTGTATTGCTTAAGTTGATGTTAGTTTTCATTGTCAGTCCCTTCTTTCACAAGATAACATGGAACTTGAAGCTTCCAAGTGTCCATGGAAGAAAATCTACGGGGAATGTATAGTGTTTAACAGCCTTGCATTCCATTAACCAGGCAAAATAAGGTGTTTTCTTGCTCGCGAAAGGGCTTCAGATTGCACCCAGAAGCTAGTAGCTTGATTGCCTTGCTCTCAACAAAAAAAAAAAAAGTTTAAATACGTCGGAAGGAAGACAATGAGGATGAAGGAAGAAGTTTCAGAAGGAAATTCAAATGAAAAATTGTAAGATAGAAATGTGAGTAAAGAAGAATGTAAGGAGAAAAAAAATAAACTTCTTCGTTTCTCGGTAAGCCCACCAAGTAAGAAATACAAATTTTCAAAATGAATTATGGATGAAAGAATGGTGAATTAAGAAATAAAGCTTTCGGGTACCAACTCGATGTGTAAATCACATTCAGCTCACTGTGGCAGTTTGCTCTTGACCATCATATAGGATCAAAGGTCAACAATACTTTACATCTTGTGTTTGAGAATCAATTTCAACAAGTTCAAGAAGATCAAGAATGCAGGGTGAATGTCAGACTAACAACTATTCAGTTGTTAATTGGTTAGTTGGGTTGTTATTAGAATTAGTTGGGTTGTTATTAAGTCTGTTGGAGTTTGGGTTATAAATACCCAAGTCTTTGTATTGAGTTGTATCCATCTTTAGTCATTGTTTAATAAAAAATATCATATTCTCTTTTTCAATTATAGTTTCTCTAACACTAAACAATCAACACTCTCCATCTCCTCTTATCCCTGTCCGGCCACCATGGCTGATTTCTTACGCCTCACTAGTTTTTTCTACAAAGAATATGACAAAATTAAGCACAAACTAATTTCTCTATACAAAGAATGCTGTTGTTGGCTTTTGTTGAGTTGATCAAACAATGACAATTGGCCAAGAGGGGGTGAATTGGCAATTTAAAAGTTGAAGGGTGCAAGATGGAAATGTAAAAATCGGACACAAGCAATTTTAGCATGGTTCAAGCTTAGAACAAGCTCTACATCCACTACCTCAGCACACTACTGAGAATTTCAACAATCCACTCAATGAATTCGTCCCTTTTTCTCGGCTTAGGAGGAAACCGTTACAATCGATCAAAGCTTTCTACTCAAAGCTTGATCAAAGACACTCTTACAAAGAGAAATTGTGGTAAACAGAAAAATGTCTTTCAAAGCTAGATAAGTTTACCCAATTATAAGTTCACACAAACCCAAACTTGAATAAAAATGAATACAATAAAATCTCTCAAGAGGGTTACAATAATTTGACTCTATAAGGCTCCAAAGGATTGGATTTCTACTTAAATGTGCTTGACTTGTTGATCTCTCTTGATTTCTAACCGTTTGGGTGGTTGACATTGTAACCCCCTAAACCCGGCCTAGAAGAACAGGCCGAATTTAGGAAGTTACGTTTGAAAACTCAACCCTCAAGAAAATCTTTTTTTTAAAAAACATGTGTATACTTTAATAATAAAATATGTAACAATAATTTAATATATGACTTATAATAAATAAAACATAAATGTCATAATAAATATTCGAAGGTTTACATAAAATCTATGAAATAAAACTATAGTAAAAGAATGCTTAAATGATCCGAAAAACATAAATAGTCCCCAAGTATGAAATTACATAATATCCCAAAATAATAAATAATAATCTGAATAACTAAAAATAGTTACATACTGAATAATAAAATAACCAAATAAAATGTGAGATCCTCCAAGTACCACGTCGCCTAAGGTCCAAAGATATCTATAAGAGGAAACTATGAGGGAGTAAGCTAAAGAGCTTAGTGTGTCTCTAAAGTGCAAGAAAAACCATAATCATACAACATAGTACTATTTTGAATAAAATCTTTTTAAACCATAACACAGATTACAAGCGCAATGCAATGCACCCAACTACAACCGCCAAGAGGAAAGTTTCCCCAAAACTCCTCACTACATCCACTAATCGGTAAGTGGTCGAAACTACAATCTTCCACAGTACAATCCCAACCCATGCTCATATAATGATATGATGATTAGAAATCAAATTTCATAAACAAAGTTCCATAAATCCGATATTCTGTAAACATACTTCATAAACCGTAGTCCATTAATCCGTAAATCATAGTACCGTAAATCTGATGATCCATAAATCAAATATTTCATAAGTCATAATTAAAACACATTATGAAATCGTATGCACCTGATGTCAACCATACAAGACATAATACATATAAATAATCACATAAGGGGTAAAACACCAACACATAGAAAAATAACATATAATTTATTTATAGCACCGGAAGAAACACACCTTAGCCAAAGCAAAACTCAACCTATTGAATATCGCGTCTCTCACGATCAAAAGCACTGGGTTTAGTTGTATTAGAACCTATACGAATAATTCCTATATTAGTACTATTATCACTATGGCCAAGGAGTTATTCCTATATACTTATCTAATGAAATTTAATGATACAAGAATATTTATTTGGTTCTAATAGTTGATCTTCAAATCAACCGAAGACATAGTTGAATTGAGCGATGCCAGAGACTCGGTGGGGTTTGATCAAATTAAATAAATAAAAAAAGAAAAAAAAGGAATATGTATTTCGAATACAAATCGAGAGAGGGAGAGGGGAAGACCGGCTGCGGCAAAAGAAACAAAATTGTGGGGAAATGGTGGCTTATATATCCAAAATTTTGGATAAATTACAAGGTAAGTCCTTGTACTTTTCTAGGGTTCACAAAATAGGTACCTAATATCAATTCTTTATAAAAAGGTCGCTAAATTTGTTTTAAAAAATTAATAAATTCCCAAACTTCTCAATTAGGGGTTTATATTTAAATTCCCAATTTCTAGGGTTTTGAATTTAGGGATTTCAAAATTAGGGATATTTTGAATCTAGGGTTTACAATTTTGGCTTAATCTTTGGGGTGTTACAGGCATCATCAATAGAGCCATTGGGCTATCTTTTTCCCACCATAAATGCTCTGCTACTACCGTATCGATACAGGGGATGCCGTATTGGTACGTACCTAAAATAGAAAGAGCCGTTGTGTAGGTAAAACAAAAGGCGTATCGATACATGGGAGGCCATATCGAAACGCTATAAGGAGACGTATCAAAACAGACAAGGCCGTATCGATACGTTTTTGCTCACTTGGGCTACTGCCAGAACTTGTATTGGTACGCCACGTAGGTGTATTGATATGGGTTAACTGATTTTCAAAATCACATGTTTCCAATAATTGACAAGGCAACGTTCGAATCATAAATGAAAATATTTGAAAAATCTCAACTACCGTATCGATACATTAGTAGCTGTATCGGTACGCTATTCTTAAATCATAAACCCAGTATGAAAGCCGTATCGAAACGGATGGCACCGTATCGGAACAGCTGAGTAAAAACCTTAGCCTATATGAAGGCCGTATCGACACGGAAGGAACCGTATCGAAACATGCTTGCCTGTATCGAAATAGATTCTTACAGTGGCCTTTTAAGTTAATCCTGTATCGAAACGCTCGAGGGCGTATCGATATGCCTGAGCGTAAAAGTTGAATTTGGCTTTAAAAACACTTAGAAAAATTTATGGGGTTTAAGTTTATGACTTTGAATAATTTTGTACTTAAAAAATCCTTGTCAATTGTGAGTCTTTGAGATACTTAAAAATTTATTTTCTTTTACAAATAGGTCCTTAAATAATTTGTTATATCAAAATCAAACTTTGGTTTTACAATCTCCCCCTTTTTGATAAAAAAAACCAAGTTAAATTTTTAAGTCTTTTTGAAAAACTCCCTTTACTTTAAGATAGGTTTTAAAAATGTTTTTGAAAATTTAAGCTCTTTTACTTCTCCCTCTTTTTGTTAGATCAAAATCAATGATAGATCAATAGATAAGCAAGAGTAAAGCAAAAACATCATAATATTCATTGAAGCATAAAGCAATAATCAAGCAACATAAGAAAAATCCAAACTTAAAATTCTAAAAACATAAGCATAGGTTCATGATTTAAATATCATAGATGCATAAATATAGAAATCCTAATATGACATGTATGATATGCAATGAATGTCTAAGAAGTATCCTCATCGTCCTCGTCTTCTTTATCTTCATCATGGGTTTGAGTAGCTTGAGATTGTCTCCATTCCTCATGGAAAGCCGTGAGAGAGATATCCATTGATCCTTGTTGGCTCTCAATTGCTTGAATTCGTTCCTCCAAGGAAATAAATCTAGTGTCAATTGTCGTAAACCCTTCATTCATGGTTGTCTTCAATGAGGTCATAGAGGTGTTTAATGTAGTGAATTGCTTATTGAGATAAGCCATGAGAGCATCTATAGCTGGTGAAGCTACCAGAGCTTGAGGAACGGCTTGTGAAGGAGCTTTCGATTCTTCGGGGATAGCATAATGTAGAAGCTCGGTAAGACGAAGCCACCCTCTATTGAAATAGTGAAATTTTACTCGAGTAAGGGAGCGCTCATCAATGGGATCCGTGAAGGGCTTAGGAAAGTCATGAGAGCAATCAATCTCCAAGCGCAAAAATAGATAACTCAAAGCCGTACCGTAAGTAAATGAAGATACTAATGAAGTGTGACAGTGTTGAACGAGGTAAACAAGTTTCGCAAACATAATCCGAGCAAGGTTCGGTTGCTTGTTCTCCTGAAAGCATCTAATCCAAAAATTGTCCACTTGTCGGATAGTGGAGAACTTACCACCGGATGATCGAAACCACCAAGTGATCATCAAGTGTAGGATGCGATCGTATGCGTCTAATACGGTTACAGAGACGCCAAGAACATGCCCCAAAAGGTCTTCATCATCAAATCCAAAAATATTTTTCAAGGTATCGATGTCAATTCAAAATCTCTTCCCCATCAAGAAAGATTCAATGGCTATGACCTTAGAACAGTCTTGATTAGGGATGCACCGGGCATTAGCAAAGAAAATCAAGACAAGATTAAGGTATAAAATCCCAGGGATAGCCAAAAATTGAGTAAAATTCCAACGTCTCAAAAGATGAAGATATTTAAACTTGAAACATTCAGAGTTTAAGAATGGAAGAGATATTACTCTTTTGCGGCAAATTTTGTAGTTTTGGTATTGCTTGAAGTGATTTAAAGCAGCCGGGGTTGAAAAGCTCTCTTGGTAAATAACGTTAAGGTTGGGACGAGCCGAATTGTCTTCGTTTAAAGACTCGCCAACCTCGGTTGTTCTAGCTCTCTTTCTTGATGCCATAGATAATCTGAAAAACAATTTTAAGGCACAAAATAATGTATGCATAAATCATCATATTCGATCCAATAATTCAAGATATTGTTTAAAAATCTATAGTTTAAAAACATATACAAGTATAAAATAAAAATTGGTAAAAAGAATTTTGAAAAAAATAGATTAAAAAATGATACAGTATATTTTTATATTCCAATAAAAAAATTTAGTTTTTGAATTTTTTTTTACAAAAACTTGAAAAACTATAGTAAGTATATGTTTAAAACACAAAAACTAAGTAAAAACAGTATAAAAATCAAAATGAAATTACAAAGAAAAAGAAAAGAGTTGTATACTTGAAGTTGGGATTATGGATGAATGAGGATGAAGCAATGCACAATATTTGATTAAAAGAGCTTGGGATGATGTTTAGAGTAAATCCCCTCAAAATCTTTGATGAATTGATGTGAAAACTTAGAATTGGGTATGTATTTAAAGGGAAAATCGGCTAGGGTTTTGAGAAAAAGTATTTGAATTAAGGTTAAACCCATTTAATGACTCCTTTAAGGACAGACGGATTCGCGTATCGATACGCCACATGGCATGTTGTTATAGGTGTATCGGTATGCAGGGTAGGTGTACCGAAACACTAGTACTGTTTCGATACGGACTCAACTATATCAAAATATGTTCTTGAACCCGTATCGATATGGTTGGACCTGTATTGATACACTTGTGCTGAGAAATGCAATCTGAGTTGAGTCAAGAATGATGTATCAAAACACATTCACCCGTTTCGATACGGATAACCTAAAAAATGCATTTTGGGCCACAAGTTGCTCAAAAGTTTGATTTTATTCGAACCGAAATGCATGCAGATGATATGTGAAAAAAATGTATGGTTTAACATGGATACATACTCCCCCTAGCAACAAGAATAAATGCATCAAGAAGCAAAATCACACATGCACATCAATCAATTGAATTTAAGCAATTTTTTTTACCTTAAAGGGCTCTAAAGGGTCAAGAGAGGCTGGTTAAACCTAACTCTCTTCTAAGAGTCCAAAATCGCTCTTTATTCAAAAAGTTTGGTAAATATATCTGCTAATTGGTGTAAGGTGTCAACATACTCTAGAACTACATCATTTTTCAAGACATGATCTCTAATGAAATGATGTCTAATTTCTATGTGTTTGGTTCTAGAATGTTGGATTGGGTTCTTAGTGAGACAATGGCACTAGTGTTGTCACGCTTAAGGGGTATGGTACCTACATCGACTCTATAATCTAAGAGTTGTTGTTTTATCCAAAGGACTTGAGCACAGCAACTCTTGGCTGATATATACTCTGCTTCAGTGGTAGATAAAGCTACACTATTTTGTTTCTCAGAGAACCAAGATATGAGCATACTACCTAAGAATTGGCAAGTTCCAGAGGTACTCTTTCTATCTATCTCACATCCCCCATAACCTGCATCCGAGAAAGCATGAAGATCAAATGAGGAATCTCTAGGATACCAAAGACCTAAATTAGGTGTATCTCTAAGGTATCTAAAGATTCTCTTAACGGCTATAAGGTGCGATTCTCTAGGGCTAGCTTGAAACCTAGCACACAAGCAAACACTAAACATAATATCGGGTCTACTTGCGGTAAGGTAAAGCAAGAAGCCAATCGTGGAACCATAAAGCTTAGAATCGACACACTTACCTCCTTCATCTTTGTTATGGATGAGCTCATTGGTGTGGCTTGAGGCTTCACATTCTCTAAGCCAAACTTCTTTAGCATGTCTTTTATATACTTTGCTTGATTGATGAAGGTGCCATCTTTCCTTTGCTTGATTTGGAGCCCCAAGAAAAATGAAAGCTCCCCCATCATGCTCATCTAAAATTCACCTTGCATTAGCTTAGAAAACTCTTGGCAAAACAATTGATTAGTAGAACCAAAAATAATATCATTTACATAAATTTGAACTAATAAGATGTCTTTGCCATATCTTTTAATGAAAAGTGTAGTGTCCACCTTGCCTTTTTCAAAACCTTTTTCAATCAAAAAGTTTGAAAGCCTTTCATACCAAGCTCTAGGAGCTTGTTTCAAACCATGTAAAGCTTTAGTGAGTTTGAAAACATGATTTGGAAATTTTGAATCCTCAAAACTTGGTGGTTGTTCTACATACAATTCTTCATTTATAAAACCAATTAGAAAAACACTTTTGACGTCCATTTGAAAAGGCTTGAACTCATGAAAGCATGCAAATACAAGAAGCATCCTAATTGCTTCTATTCTAGCTATGGGTGCATATGTTTCATCAAAATTGATTCTCTATTCTTGAGTGTAACCTTGAGCAACAAGTTTAGCCTTGTTCCTCACTATGTTACCACTCTCATCTAGTTTATTTCTAAAGACTCATTTAGTTCCTATTGTAGATTTATTACTAGGCCTATCAACTAATGTCCATACTTTACTTATCTCAAATTGATTAAGCTCTTCATGCATAGCCAATATCCAAAAATGATCTTTTAATGCTTCGTTGATATTTTTAGGCTCAATGCATGAAATGAAGGTAACATTATTAAAGAGCTTAAGAGAAGAACGAGTGGTTACCCATTTGGACGTGTAACATACTCTAACCACCCTAGTAGGATTAGGTAAGTTACCACCATATCAATCAATAATTCATACAATTTAAGGTAGAGTGTTCATATTGTTTTAAGTCTTTCTTGCTCATTAAGAAACATTTCGATTAAGTGAGGACTCAATAAACAATGCATGGTGCATCTATTAGATATATTAGGGCCCATAATGCAATATGTTATCATAATCAAAACCATTTAAGACTTACTTGATTCCCAAGCAACCATTCGAGCTAGATGGGAAGCCTATTAGATAATTTCAATATTCAATGTAACTATCAAGCATTCCAATAAGTGATTTACATGATTTACTTATGTGACCTTAATCAAACATATGTGCTTACAATGTTATACATACCATTCGGCTAATTCTCTAAGTGACCAAGGTGGTTCATGTCTAACATGTAGATTACTACATTTACTTGATGTTAATTAACCATTTTCAAAAGATCTATTCAACCATTACATGCATAATTCAACCATGGAAATCTAACATTTGGCTAATAGGCATACAAGTTCATTAAAGTGCATACATGCTCATATATACATACCAAACTCCTTATAGATCATAGATGGAATTAACTTATACAAACCATAACTAAGTGACCATGAATATACAAGCCTTAGGTGCCACCATCCTAGGAGAACTATAACAAGATGGAAACATACTCTTTTAAGCAAAATGTGTAACACCCTTACCAGTATTTATTACCCAATACTAGTATAGAGTGTCACATGATGTTTAAACCATATTTTATGCTATCCGAACAAGTCAAAAACGACGATTTAAAATTTTTCTTTTTCAATTGCGTAAAATTTATTTCCAATTTTTGATCCATCAGATAAACCTCGATTTCAGGCAGCAACTTGGCAATTTTTAACTATACTATACAATTAACAAAACTGCCTAAAATAAAAATCATTTTGATTACTCTAAAATTTTATTATTATAATCTTACCCGGTTTTCGTTACTAGCAATTTCTTTAAACTAGTACTCATTTAAATAAAACTGAATATAACAAACTATCCACTTATCTAGATATTATTATTAAAATCCATATCTAGACTAGTTTGAAAGGAGCTACTATTTATTTATACATGCCAACTAGAAATATCAAAATACATCAAAGATGTAATTACCGATACTGTATATATCCCCTTTGATAGTGATGCCTTACTCTTTACTCTGAACCGAGTTTTCTACCTACGCGTGAAAAACCATCACACGCTAAGTATATACTTAGTGAGGCATTATAACTATTTAATATTAATCAATATGCTTGAATTATATCAATAATATAATAAACATGCAGTTTGATCACTATTCCTTTATTTCCCTTATGTTAATCAAATTAACATAATATAATCCGGATTCATAAATCCTATTATTATCCTTGCCATTATCCGAGAGTTTACCCACTCTCTAAATTATTTATCATTTATTACCATTATCTGATAGTTCGCATACTTTCTAATTTATTAACCATTTATTACCATTATCCGATGGTTCACTTACTCTCTAATTTATTAACCATTTATTACCATTATCCGAGAGTTCACTTACTCTCTAATTTATTAACCATTTATTACCATTATCCGAGAGTTAACTTACTCTCTAATTTATTAACCATTTATTACCATTAACCGAGAGTTAACTTACTCTCTAATTTATTAACCATTTATTACCATTATCCGAAAGTTAACTTACTCACTAATTTATTAACCATTTATTACCATTATCCGAGAGTTAACTTACTCTCTAATTTATTAACCATTTATTACCATTATCCGAGAGTTAACTTACTTTCTAATTTATTAACCATTTATTACCATTATCTGAGAGTTCACTTACTCTCTAATTTATTAACCATTTATTACCAAATAGATTATTGCGCAACATAGTTTTTGAGGACTTGAGTACACGAGTCAAAACCGCACCCAAGTGCTAATAAACCACACCAATGTGCTAAGAGACCGCACATAAGTGCTAAAGAACCACACCTAAGTGTTAATAAACCACACCGAAGTGCTAAACCGCTGGACTCTATGGCATGCCAACTATACTCTATACCTCAATTACCTATTTGGGCATACTTTCCAATTACATATTCGATTCATCCATGGCAATATAATTAAATACTGGGCAGTTCATACCCTAAATATAACATAAACATACATACCTGGCATATTTAGTGATCAAATGCATCATAGTTCTTCCTTTGACAATTCTCAATATGTCAAATATAAGTTCATGATATAAACATATAATTATCAAGTAATTATTAATAAAGTAGACTTATCACAAGTCTTCCAAATGATAATCATAATATTATCCATGAATAAAAAATGCACTCACCTTGACACTTTATACTTTGTCAATATTCAACTAGCCTCACTAAGCTTTAGCTTTGATCTATATCCTTTCCTCGATTGTTAACTCGATCTCGGTTTTGTGCACAGTCTACAAGTGTATTAAAAATACCATAAGCACATTCCAAATTATATGTTAGTATTTTACTAACACATAAGCAATATAGGAATAATTTTCCTAAAAACACCCTAATATTTTCCAAATATTAGTTTCATGACATAAGTCATTTCATCCTCAATACTTTTTATTTCTTCCAACCTTTACTCAAAGAATGATTTATAACTCATTCTAAACTTAATTCCAGCATAATACTTCCATGAAAACAATTTTTCACTTTAGTCCTTAACTTTCTCCAAAATGCCGAATTAGTCCCCCAAACTTTCCAAGATTTTTGAATTAATCCTTATGTTTTTACAAACTTCTAAAATGGTCCAAATGAAATTTTAAAGGTTGTAAAATCATAATTTCAACATTTCCAAATTTATGGAAAATTTTCCATAATTTCCCCTAATTCTTACAAATTGCCGAATTCACCCCTATGATTTTCCAAGTTTCCAAACTAGTCCACTTAACACTTAAACATAATTTCCAAGCTTTCACAATCATTCCATAATCAAAATCAATCCAAACTCAACTTTTCTACCAAAACCCTAACTTTGAACATTTTAGGGTTTAACTATTTCCATGTAGTTTCAACCGTCACACAAGCTTTAATATGATTCCACAACATCATATTCATCAAAAACTAAACTTAGTTCATCCTAATTCAACATCCCCTTTATCCATCAAAATCACAAAACCAAAGTTCTAAGCAAGGAAAGCATGAACAAATGGTACCAAAAGATAGAGAATTTCATGGAGATCAATTTCATGTTTCATGCTTTCATCAAAATTCCAACTAAATAAGCTTGAAAATCAAGAAGAAAAATTTTCCTTCCTTACCTTGGGGTGTTCAAACAAGGGCTGGAAATAGGAGAAAAATCTTGAAATTTCTCTTAATCCAATTTTGGCCACTTGTCTTTAATATAAATAAAATGAATTTAAAATTCATTTTAATGTCAAATGTCCTTTTTACCCTTGAAATCCAATGCTCCATACCATGACACATGTCTACCTACCAATCCAAGGGCCCAAAACAATCCAAGGAGTTAGTGATTACCCACTTTGCCCTTGCCATCTTCAAAAATTACCATCTTGCCATTTTTTATCCAATGGCTAAGATTAAACATGGAAAAGTAATCTTTAATCAAATGATCCATATTAATTTCATTGAAATAAGACATGAAAATGACTCTATTACCCTTGCATTATTTTAATAAAATATCTCTAAAGTATCTCATAAAAGATTTCTCATTTATTCGATTAAATCAGATTATCTAGATTTTTCTCGAGCTTTAAAGCTTTATAGCTCTTAATACAAACCTCGTATCAAAAATCCGGGTAACACTAAAATGCCAATCTTGGGGGTGAACTATTCATTTACGAGACTAACTTACATAACCTTTGAAAATTACAATTTAGTCCTTAAACTTTTTGAAATTTACACTTTGGCACCAAACTTTTGAATTTTTACATTTTGGTCACCAACTTTTCAAGTCTTACATTTTGCTCACTAACCAAAATTTTGAGGTATTATAATTCTCTCCCCTTAAGAAAATTCCTTCTCGAATTTTCCTATGTACTAGATAAAAAAATGCGGATACTGCTTTTTCATTGATTACTTAGGTTCCCAAGCAGTCTCCTCTACTTTGTGATTTCTCCATAACACTTTGACTAGAGGAATCTTTTTATTTCTTAACTGTTTTTCTCCATGAGCTAATATCCTCACAGGTTCCTCCTTGTATGTTAGATCTTGTTGAATCTCGATTTCTTCTGGTGTAATGACATGCGAATGACCTGATCGATACTTCCTCAGCATGGATACATGAAAAACATAATAGATCTTACTAATCTCAGGTAGTAACACTAATTGATACGCCACTAGAACAACCCTTTTTAGAATCTCATAAGGGCCGATTGATAACTATTATTATATGTAAATTCTGCCAAGGGGAGATGCTTTTCCCAAGAACCCGCAAAGTTATTACACACGCTCTAAGAATATCCTCCAATACTTGGATAGTTCTCTTCAATTGCCCGTCCGTTTGGGGATAAAAAGCAGTACTAAAATGTAATTTAGTTCCCAATGCCTCGTACAAGGCACTCCAAAATCTTGATGTAAACCTAGGATCCCTATCCGATATAATAGACATAGAAATACCATGCAATCTAACAATCTCCTTAATATATATTTCTACCAGCTTGTTCAAGGAATAATCCATGTGAACTGGTATGAAATGTACCGATTTATTCAATCGATCCACGATCACCCAGATTGCATCCTTTTTACTTGGTGACAAAAACAAGCCCGTTACAAAATCCATAGTAACTCTTTAATTCTCTCTATCAAAGTTGGCTTGATTTGAAATTCCGCCACTAATGCACTGTTTTCCTGCATTTTCAACTGGGCACTCATGGCTCTCAAGGCATAAAATGTTTTTCTGGCTAAGTGCATCAGCTACCACCTTTCCTTGTTGCATCAGCACACATCCCAAACCATTATGGGAGGCATCGCTATATATTACAAATTCCTTTCCAGGTTATGGTTGTACTAGAACATGAGCTTCTATCAAAACCTTCTTTAGTTGATCAAAACTTTCTTGACATTCTTCCATCCAAACGAACGATACCTCTTTTCTTAACAACTTGGTTATCGAAGAGGCAATCATTAAAAAATCTTTCACAAACCGCCGATAATAACCAGCTAATCCCAAAAAGCTTCTCACTTCGGAGATATTCTTAGGAACTTTCCACTCCAGGATTGCTTAAACCTTTTTGGGATCAACTCGAATTCCCTCAGCTGAAACTACATGCCCAAGGAAATTTACTTCTGATAACTAGAATTCACACTTTGACATCTTTGCGTACAACTTCTTTTCTCATAAGATCTGGAGAACTACTTGAAGATGAGTATCGTGCTCCTCCTTGGTTTTAGAATAAACCAATATGTCATCAATAAATACTATCACAAATCGATCCAAATACGACTGGAAGATTCGATTCATTAAATCCATAAATGCCGTTGGTGCATTTGTAAGTCGAAATGGCATTACTACAAACTCGTAATGCCCATATCTGGTTCTGAAAGCTATCTTTGGGATATCTGTCTTCTTAATTTTTAATTGATGATACCCTGATCAAAGATCAATCTTAGAGAACACCGTTGCTCCCTTAAGTTGATCAAAGAGATCATCAATCCTCGGTAAAAGTTACTTATTCCTAATCGTCACTTCATTAAGTTAACGATAATCTACGCATTATCTTATTGATCCGTCCTTCTTCTATATAAATAGGACTGAGGCTCCCCAAGGTGATATACTAGGCCGTATAAAGCCTCGGTCTAATAATTATTGTAACTGAGCTTTCAATTCTCTAAGATCTGTAGGATTTATCCTATAAGGTGCTATCGATATTGGTGCTATTCTAGGAAGCACATCAATACCAAATTCTTCCTCTCAATCGGGAGGTAATATCAGTAATTCATTCGAAAAACATCTAGAAATTCTCGTACCGTTGGTACATTTTCTAGATTTATTTTTGTTTCTAAAGCACTAATCACATTGTTCAGATTATCCGGTCTTTCACCTACAAAGACCATCTTTGAACCGCCTGGCTTCTTCAAGATTAAGCCTTTTATATTTTCTATAGGACCAGCAAGAAATTCTACTATTTGAATCTTTAGAGGACATTTCTTGCATATTCGACTCACTTTGGCACTTTGTCTTATTAGATTGACGTCAACTACTTCATTCAAAATTGGTTCTATTGGGATATTTCTTTCGAGTATTATTTTAGATCTAATGTAAGAATGAGTAGAGCCTAGATCAATCAATGTAGAGATAGGTCCTCCAAAGAGTTCAATCATACTTGCTACGATCTTTGCATCATCCTGATCCTTAACAGTTTTGATGTGGTATACACGAGCTGCAGCCTTTCTCTCTCAATTAGGCGTAAATGCAGATGTTCCCGGGTTACTACCTTTATTTCCTTTACCTGCCTGATGTGCTATAATAGGCTAATTTGGATGAAGTTCTGGACAATGCTTCTTGATATGACCAGCTTGCCCACAATAGATACATGCCCCAGTCAACCAGCACTGACCAGGATGCCTTTTGCCACAATGCTCGCATTCTGTAATAAGGCGAATTCCAGAATCTCAAGTACCCGTAGTACTCTTCTGGGATTACTTCGATTTTCTTCTTGCATACCCTTTTCTTAACTGAAGAGGCTGATGCTACAGGATACTGTTGTGGCATTCATTTTCTGCGTTTAAATGATGATGCATCAAATGAACCTCCAGACCTTTTTCTGGTCTGAATCTACTTCTCACCTTTTTCCTCAAGATCAACTTTCTCCAATATATTTTTCCTTGAATTCTTGTAGAAAGAATTCCCAAGCAATCTGTTCTAGAGGTACTTGTGTAGTTATCATGTTCCACCATACGCTGACTTGTTCCATCAATAGAGATACTACTCCTTCTAATTTTCCTTGATTATCATAAGGAATCCTATTTAATATGATCTTTATATCATTTAACCAATAATCGACAACCATAGGATCTACATCAGTATCACCCCAGAATTCTGGTGCCCCAATTTTCCTTAATTACTTTGGGACTGATACTGGTGCCTGCCGATTTAGGATTGCTTCCAAAGATTGTAGAAATAGGCCTTAATCTTGTACCGACATATTGCTTTGTTCCTAAGCCTGTTGCTCTACATTCTGCTGAGCCAATTGCTCTACATTTTGCTGAACCTGAGGTGGATTCTGATTCACCTCATTACTTCCGCTTCGAGCAGGCACATCCTGCTCAACAGCCTGTCAGGATTCTCGATAACCCAACATCTGGTCATGTCACGTTTATCTAAAATAACTAAGGAGTAATCTACTCAACATAAGGCATCATCATGATCCTACACAATATCAGTAATTTTCAGTTATTCTAGTGGCATGTATATAACTCTGACTTTCTACAGAGACTCATTTACTATCCAGAACCGGCTAAACCTGTAGCTCTGATACCAATAAATGTAGCACCCTTACCAGTATTTATTACCCAATACTAGTATAGAGTGTCACATGATGTTTAAATCATATTCTATGTTATCCGAACAAGTAAAAAATGACGATTTAAAATTTTTCTTTTTGAACTGCGTAAAATTTATTTCCAATTTTTAATCCATCAGATAAACTTCGATTTCAGGCAGCAACTTGACAATTTTTAACTATGCTATACAATTAACAAAACTGCCTAAAAGATGCCTAAAATAAAAGTCATTTTGATTACTCTAAAATTTCATTATTATAATCTTACCCGATTTTCGTTACTAGCAATTTCTTTAAACTAGTACCAATTTAAATAAAACTCAATATCAAAACTATCCACTTATCTAGATATTATTATTAAAATCCATACCTAGACTAGTTTGAAAGGAGCTACTATTTATTTATACATGCCAACTAGAAAGATCAAAATACATCAAATATGTAATTACCGATACTGTATATATCCCCTTTGATAGTGATGCCTTACTCCTTACTTCGAACCGGGTTTTCTACCTACGCTTGAAAAACCATCACACGCTAACTATATACTTAGTGAGGCATTATAACTATTTAATATTAATCAATATGCTTGAATTATATCAATAATATAATAAACATGCAGTTTGATCACTATTCCTTTATTTCCCTTATGTTAATCAAATTAACATAATATAATCCGGATTCATAAATTCTATTATTATCCTTGCCATTATTCGAGAGTATACCCACTCTTTAAATTATTTATCATTTATTACCATTATCTGATAGTTCGCTTACTCTCTAATTTATTAACCATTTATTACCATTATCCGATGGTTCACTTACTCTCTAATTTATTAACCATTTATTACCATTATCCGAGAGTTCACTTACTCTCTAATTTATTAACCATTTATTACCATTATCCGAGAGTTAACTTACTCTCTAATTTATTAACCATTTATTACCATTAGCCGAGAGTTCACTTACTCTCTAATTTATTAACCATTTATTACCAAATAGATTATTGCGCAACATAGTTTTTGAGGACTTGAGTACACGAGTCAAAACCGCACCCAAGTACTAATAAACCGCACCAAAGTGCTAAGAGACCGCACATAAGTGCTAAAGAACCACACCTAAGTGTTAATAAACTGCCCCGAAGTGCTAAACTGCTGGACTCTATGGCATGCCAACTATATTCTATACCTCAATTACCTATTTGGCCATACTTTCCAATTCCATATTCGTTTTATCCATGGTAATATAATTAAATACTAGACAGTTCATACCCATATAACATAAACATACATACCTGGTATATTTAGTGATCAAATGCATCATAGTTCTTCCTTTGACAATTCTCAATATGTCAAATATAAGTTCATGATATAAACATATAATTATCAAGTAATTATTAATAAAGTAGACTTATCACAAGTCTTCCAAATGATAATCATAATATTATCCATGCATAAAAAATGCACTCACCTTGACACTTTATACCTTGTCAATATTCAACTAACCTCACTAAGCTTTAGCTTTGATCTATATCCTTTCCTCGATTGTTAACTCGATCTCGGTTTTGTGCACAGTCTACAAGTGTATTAAAAATAACATAAGCACATTCCAAATTATATGTTAGTATTTTACTAACACATAAGCGATTTAGGAATAATTTTCCTAAAATCACCCTAATATTTTCCAAATATTAGTTTCATGACATAAGTCATTTCATCCTCAATACTTTGTATTTCTTCCAACCTTTACTCAAAGAATGATTTATAACTCATTCTAACCTTAATTCTAGCATAATACTTCCATGAAAACAATTTTTCACTTTAGTCCTTAACTTTCTCCAAAATGCCGAATTGGTCCGCCAAACTTTCCAAGATTTTTTAATTAATCCTTATGTTTTTACAAACTTATAAAATGGTCCAAATGACATTTTTAAAGCTTGTAAAATCATAATTTCAACATTTCCAAATTTATGGAAAATTTTCCATAATTTCCCCTAATTTTTACAAATTGCCGAATTCACCCCTATGATTTTCCAAGTTTCCAAACTAGTCCACTTAATACTTAAAAATCATTTCCAAGCTTTCACAATCATTCCCTAATCAAAATCAATCCAAACTAAACTTTTCTACCAAACCCCTAACTTTGAACATTTTAGGGTTTAACTATTTCCATGTAGTTTCAACCGTCACACAAGCTTTAATATGATTCCACAACATCATATTCATCAAAAACTAACCTTAGTTCATCCTAATTCAACATCCCCTTTATCCATCAAAATCACAAAACCAAAGTTCTAAGCAAGGAAAGCATGAACAAATGGTACCAAAAGATAGAGAATTTCATGGAGATCAATTTCAAGTTTCATGCTTTCATCAAAATTCAAACTAAATAAGCTTGAAAATCAAGAAGAAAATTTTTCTTCCTTACCTTGGGGTGTTCGAACAAGGGCTGGAAATAGGAGAAAAATCTTGAAATTTCTCTTAATCCAATTTTGGCCACTTGTCCTTAATATAAATAAAATGAATTTAAAATTCATTTTAATGTCAAATGTCCTTTTTACCCTTGAAATCCAATGCTCCATACCATGACACATGTCTACCTACCAATCCAAGGGCCCAAAACAATCCAAGGAGTTAGTGATTACCCACTTTGCCCTTTCCATCTTCAAAAATTACCATCTTGCCATTTTTCATCCAATGGCTAAGATTAAACATGGAAAAGTAATCTTTAATCCAATGATCCATATTAATTTCATTAAAATAAGACATGAAAATGACCCTTTTACCCTTGCATTATTTTAATAAAATATCTCCTAAAATATCTCTAAAAGATTTCTTATTTATTCGATTAAATCGGATTATCCGAATTTTTCCCGAGCTTTAAAGCTTTATAGCTCTTAATACAAATCCCGTAACAAAAATCTGGGTAACTCTAAAATGCCACTCTTGGGGGTGAACTATTCAATTACGGGACTAACTTACATAACCTTTGAAAATTACAACTTAGTCCTTGAACTTTTTGAAATTTACACTTTGGCACCAAACATTTGAATTTTTATAGTTTGGTCACCAACTTTTCAAGTCTTACATTTTGGTCACTAACCAAAATTTTGAGGTGTTACAAAGTGTGAGTTGTTCGAGCATAGACTTCGGGATAGAATCCAATATCAACCTGTATCGTAGAAATGATACTTGAATAAGCAAAGCTTAGCGAGTGAGTTAAAGTTACAAGGTAATCAATACAAGAAGTCTCAACTACGAACCATCAGATAGATGGTATGGTTCCCCATCAATAAGGAACCATTCGAACAAGGCAAACAATAGTAGGTGCATTGCTTAATTTTCAATCCAATGTCAATACAAGCCTTGAAGTTTAGACATGCTTATTCATCCAATTCGACTACTTTAGGCATAACATATCATTTGAATACAAATAATGTCTCAATACACAAGCAATCTCATAAGAAATGTTCAATCAATGTTTCAATATCAATAGTTCATGGCATTCCTTTTTCCTTTACTATCAATCAATGCAATTCAATGTAGCAATAGGTTCAATGTACATGAGTTATTAGTTCATTTTAGGTATAGCCTTGAGAATCGATTATTCAGTCTAGATACTCAAGTCTACAACCAAACTGTCGCCAATAACAATAATCAATATGGTACCAAGTACCTGGTCAAATCCTTCATACTGTCGCCAATGACCAATAACAATACTTCCCTCTACTGTCACCAATTAGGGACCAATGTCCCGGACCGTAGTCCACCCCGAAAATGAGCTCTATAGACTCTATGGCATGCCAACTATATCTAATACTGACTCGAGACCAAGGCTTATAATAGTTATCACTTTCAATCAATTAGAAGCACGATTCAATTCTATGTGCACATTTTGTGCCAATCCCCATTTCATTCGAATAGGGCTCAAGTCAATACCAATATCAATGTTCAATATTCAATGAAGGTGTGTCAACAATATGTCATTAAACAATGAATTGAATTACTTTTATCTATAACATCATGCTTCATTTCAAGATAATTCAATTAGGCAATAAGCATATCATGTCAATCAATAGCAATTCAAGCATGCTTCACAATCAAGTAACCACTCAAAAGAGCACTTACCTTGCTAATGCTCCATAGCAAGCTCATTATACAATTTATACTTAAGAATCAATAAGAAATACAAATCATAATTAGACTTGGAGGGTTACCGCCCTCTCCAAACTTTAACTACACTCACAGGAATTTTTTGAGCTTTTGTCGATCCCAGATTGTAATCCCTTTCCCTCTACTAGCTTGTTGATCTAAGTGAGCCCCTTTTTCCTTAATTTCCACTTGATCTAACATTCATACAATACATAGTGTATTGGATACAATCCATCAGTCAATTGAGTCATTATGTGAATCCATATACTCAAGCATTCAATTCAATACAAACATCAATATTGTTGCTGCCTGGGAGCATATGCACTACTTGCTTAAATGTTCATATCTTTTATTCCGTATGTCAGAATTTCGAGCCGTTTACACCGTTAGAAAGCTAGCTTAATTTTCCTTCTAACCATATAAGCCTTACATTTTTATTCATTGTGAATTAATACAGTTTTTTACTTAAAGACAGCCCAAATTGTGTCACTAGACAGTTTGCACTGTCCTTAGAGCTTAATCTCTACAAACTGTTTTATAACTCATAATTCGATTCCGTTTGTTGAATATGAAACTAGACATATACATGATTCTCTAAATATAATATTTACTCCCTAATTTGGTCTATATGATTTTCTACAATTTTTCAAACTCACTGCCCAAAATAGAGTATTCTGGATAACTTCCCTTTTGCTAGATTCTAGCTTCTTTAATCACTTAGACAAGGATCCTAACATGATTGTTCAAAATATATACTCATTCATTCATGTCTAAGTCAGTCCAATTATGTGTCAAACCTATAAAAACAGGGCAATTGAGCAATATTTCCAATTTGATTCATTTAGACATCAATTATAATATCCTCAAAACTAGTATAAAAGAAGTTACTACAATGCCTTCATTTAATCCCTAATTGTTTGAAAGTAATGTGCTATATCTAGTTAATAAGGACTAGAATGTTATAAATGAAAAATTAGTAACTTAATGTATAAGTGACCAAACCAAAAGAAACAACAAATTGAAGGAATGTATGCAAAATTCTCACATTCCTAAAATGCCTCTATACATGTTATTAATTAGTGGATAATTAAGGGTGAATTAGTCATTTAAGGGAGGAATTAATTGATGAATTATCACCATCTTTCTCATTGTGGCCGGGTAGAAGAGAAAAAGAAGAGAGAAAGGAAATTGTGTGAGAAAAACTCCATAACCATACATTCAAGCTTGAAATTGGAGAAATTGGAGTTGCTAACATTCATATAATCTTGATAGGAAGGTAAAATCTCTTCCTTAATGTGTTATAGATACAAATGATGCATGTATATTTAGGGTTCTTGTTTGAATTACATGAAATTGATGAATAGATAGTGAATTGATGCTATGAACTAGTTAAGAAGTTCAATTGATTAATTGATCCATGAAATTGATATGCCATTCAAATGAATAGGAGAAATTGTTGTTGTCAATAACCAATTTGTTATTGAAATGCTATGCTAGATGCTGGAAAATTTGGATGATGATTAGAATGGATGATTGATATGTGAATTGGAATTGTAGGAATTGATGTCCTAATGAATCAAATCGAAAATGTTGCTCAATTGCCCTATTTTTATAGGTTGGAAACATAATTGGACTGACCTAGACATGTAGGAATGAGTATATATGCTGAATAAACATGTTAGAACCTTGTTTAGATGAATTATGAAGCTAGAAGCTTAACCTAGTGTAATCTGCCCAGAAAACTCTATTCTGGGCAGTAACTTTGAAAAATCACCATAAATTGTATAAATGGAATTTGAGGATGAAATTTTTATGGACAGTGCCTTAACATGTCTAAATTCATTAGGTGAAAACAGAACTAAATTCTGGATTCTATAATGAATTGTAGAGAAGAAACACTAGGGACAGTGCAAACTGTCCAATGTTATAAATTGCTCTGTCTTTAAGTTAAAAACTTTATTAATTGGAAGAGGATTAAAATGCAAGACCTATATGGTTAGAAAGACAATTAATTTATCTTTCAAATGGTGTAAACGGTTCGAAAGTTCGACGTACGGAATAAAAGATATGAACATTTAAGTAAGCAGTGCACATGCTGCTAGGCAGCAACAGTCTAGATGTTTATATTGAATTGTATGCTTGAGTATGGAGTTACATAATGACTCAATTGGTTGTTGGATTGTATCTAATATACTATTTATTGTATGAATGTTAGATCAAGTGGAAATTGAGGATAAAGGGGCTCACTTAGATCAACAAGCTAGTAGAGGGAAAAGGATTACAATCCGGGATCGACAATAGCTCGAAAAAATTCCTATGAGTGTAGTTTAAAGTTTGGAGAGGGCGGTAAACTCTCCAAGTCTATTTTTGATTTGTAATTCTTATTCAATCTTAAGTATAAATTGTATAATGAGCTTGATATGGAGCATTAGCAAGGTAAGTACTCTTTTGAGTGGTTACTTGATTGTGAAGCATGCTTGAATTGCCATTGATTGTAATGATGTGCTTATTGCCTAATTAAACTATATTGAAATGAATCATGATGTTATAGATAGAAGTAACTCAATTCATTGTTGAATGACATATTGATTGATACTCCTTCATTGACTATTGAATCATTGATATTGGATTGGATTGAGCCCTATTCGACTAAAAGGGAATATTGGCACAAATTGTGCACATTGAATTGAATCATGCTTATAATTGATTGAAAGTGATAACTATTGTAAGCCTTGATCTCGAGTCGGTTTTAGATATATTTGGCATGCCATAGAGTCTATAGAGCTCATTGTTGGGGTGGACTACGGTCTAGGACATTGGTCCCTAATTGGCGACAGTAAGAGGGAAGTATTGTTATTGGTCATTGGCGACACTAGGAGGGATTGAACAGGTACTTGGTACCATATTGACTATTGTTATTGGTGACAGTTTGGTTGGAGACTCGAGTATCTAGGCTGAGTAATCGATTCTCAAGGCTATACCTAAAATGAACTAATAACTCATGTACATTGAACCTATTGCTACATTGAATTGCATTGATTGATAGTAAAGGTAAAATTGAATGCTATGAACTATGGATATTGAAACATTGATTATATGAGATTGCTTGATTGTGAAGGAAAATCAAATGCCATGATCTATTGCTATTGAAACATTGATTGAACATTGCTTATATGAGAATTCTTGAGTTGAAACGTTGATTGTGTTTAAATGACATGATGAGTTTAATTGTTAATCGAATTGGGTGATTGAGTATGTCTAAACTTCAAACCTTGTATTGGTATTGGATTGAAAATTAGGCAATGCATCTAGCAGTGTATGCCTTGTTCGAATGGTTCCCTATTGATGGGGGAACTATACCATCCAATTGATGGTTCGTAGTTGAGACTTATTGTATTTTTTGCCTTGAACTTTAACTCACTCACTAAGCTTTGCTTATTCAAGTCTCATTTCTATGATACAGGTTGATATTGGGTACTATCTTAAAGTCTAAGCTCATACAAGTCACTTTTTGCTCAAAAGAGTATGTTTCCATTTTGTTATAGTTCTCCTAGGATGGTGGCACCTAAGGCATGTATGTTCATGATCATTTAGCTATGGTTTGTATAAATTAACTTGATCTATGACTTATAAAGATTATGGTATGTATATATAAACATATATGCACTTTATTGAGTTTGATTGCTTGTTAGTCTAATGTTGATTCTCCATGGTTGATTTATGCATGAATGGTCAAATAGAACTATTGAAATTGGCTAGTTAACTATAGATAAATGTAGTAATCTACATGTTTACATATGAATCACATTGATCACCTAAGGAACTAGCCGAATTGTGTAGATAATATTCGAAGCATGTATGATTGATTATAGTAACTTAAGTAAATGATGTGATCACCTTTTGATATGCATAATAGCTACATAGGAACTTGAAATTTCTCTTTCATGTTATCCATCTAGCCGAATGCTTGCTTGAAGGACAAGTAAGTCCTAATTGGTGTCGAACATGATATCTAATTGCTTTATGGGTCCTAATTTATCTAATAGGTGCATCATGTATTGCTTAAATGGTCATCCCCTAATCGAATTGTAACTTAATGAGCAAGAAAGACCTAAAACGAATTGAACACTCCACCATTGATTGTATGATTCATTATTTGAAATTGTGGTAACTTACCTAATCCTACTAGGGTGGTTAGAGTATGTTACATCAATTCACTAGAATTTCCAGTAACCATAATTTCAATTCACACATCAATCATCCATTCTAATCATCATCCAAATTTTCCAGCAACTAGCATAGCATTTCACCATCAATTTGGCTATTAACAACATCAATTTCTCCTACTCATTCAAATGGCATATCAATTTCATGGATTAATCAATCAATTGAACTTCTTAACTAGTTCATAGCATCAATTCACTAACCATTCATCAAATTCTTGTAATTCAAGCAAAAACCCTAAATCTACATGCATCATTTGAATCTATAATGCATTAAGGAAGAGATTTTATCTTCCTAACAAGATAATATGAATGCTAGCAACTCCAATTTCTCCAAATTTCAAGCTTGCATCAATGATCATGGAGTTTTCTCTCTCAAATCCTTTCCTCTCTATTTTGTTCCTCTTGTTCGGCCACAAGGAGGAGGATGACAATGGTTCATCAATTATCTCCTCCTAAAATGTCTAATTTATCCTTAATTATCCACTAATTAATGACATATGTAGGGACATTTTAGAAATGTATGAATTTTGCATGCATTCCTTCAATTTGTTGTTTGTTTTGGTTTGGTCACTTATACATTAGGTTACTACTTTTTGATTTATAACATTCTAGTCCTTATTAACTAGATCTAGTATCTTGTTTTCAATCAATTAGAGATCAAATGAAGGCATTGTAGTAACTTCTTTTATACTAGTTTTGAGGATATTACAATTCCCTCCCCTTTAAAAAATTCATCCTCAAATTTACCCGAGGGGAATAGGTGAGGATACTACTTTCTCATTATTGCTTCGGGTTCCCAAGTGGCTTCTTTTACATTGTGGTTATTCCATAGAAATTTCACCAATGGCACAATCTTATTGCGAAGCCTCTTGACTTCTTTATCAAGTATTTGAATTGGCTCTTCATCATACGATAGATCAGGATTAAGTTCCACCTCACCAGGTTCTAGAACATATGATGGATCTGATCGATATTTCCTCAACATTGATACAAGGAAGATGTTGTGGATTTTATTGAACTCAGTAGGGAGTGCTAGCTTGTAAGCAACTAGGCTGATCTTTTCTAAGACTTCAAAAGATCTAATGAAATGAGGGCTTAGTTTACCCTTCTTCCCGAATATGAGGATTTTCCTCTAAGGAGATACCTTTAAGAATACGTAATCTCCCACTCGGTATTCAATGTTTCTTTTCTTGATATCGGCATAAGCTTTTTGCCTATTAAAGGCCTCTTTCAGTCTACTATGGATCACCCAAACTTGATTTTCAGTTTCACGAAGCAATTCAGGTCCTAAGACCTTGTTTTCCCCTAATTCAGACCAGCATAGGGGAGTTATACATCTCCTGCCATACAATGCTTTGAATGTGGCCATTTCGATAGAAGCTTGATGGCTGTTGTTGTAGGCAAACTCAGTTAATGGTAGAGATTTCTCATAGTCTTTATCGAAGTCGATAATGCAAGCTCGAAGCATGTCTTCAAGCACTTGGATTACCCTTTCAGTTTGTCTATCGGTTTGTGGATGGAAGGCAGTGCTAAGGTTTAGCTTAGTTCTCATAGCTTCTTGAAGTGCCCTCCAGAATCGAGAAGTAAAATGAAAGTCCCGATCTGATATAATAGATCTAGGAACAACACGAAGTCTGAATACTTCTTTCAAGTATAATTCAGCTAGCCGTTTGAGGCTCATGTTCATTCGAACATGTAGGAAGTGAGCCGATTTGGTGAACCTATCAACGATCACCCAAATAGCATCATTTTTCCTTGGTGATAGAGGCAATCCCGATACGAAGTCCATTGTTAAACACTCCCACTTCCACTATGCCAATTCGATAGGTTGTAGGAGTCTAGTAGGTAGTTGGTGTTCGGCCTTCACCTTCTGGCAAGTGAGGCACTTTGATACGAAGTCAACAATATTGGCCTTCAATATCGGCCAAAATAGACTTCCTTTAAGTCCTTATACATCTTGATTACTCCTAGATGTATTGAAAAATGACTACTATGTGCTTCTTGAAGAATTTCCCTCTTAAGGATTGGATAATTGGGCACACAAACCCGATTCTTGAAGTAGAGCACATCATTCGATTAAAGTGAGAATTCAGTGCTCGATTTGGAATCAATCTCTTTCAATATCTTCTAAAGTTCGAGATCATTTTGTTAAAGCTCTTTGATCCTCGAATTCAAGTCAGATTGAACTTGAAGTTCTGCCACATATCTCCAGTTCTTTAGGAGCTTAAAATGGGCATTGAAGGTAGTTGAAGCTACAATTAAAGGATTTCTATTAGTGGATTTATATCATCCATTCAAATAAAGGGTTAAACAATGTTGGAAATTCATATTCGATCTTACCAATTGAATGTTTGCAACTAAGCGCATCAGCCACAACATTTGCTTTGCCCGGGTGGTAATCAATGATTAGATCATAGTCTTTTAGTAGTTCCATCCATCTTCGTTGTCGAATATTTAACTCCTTCTGAGTTAGGATGTATTTTAAACTCTTATGATCTGTAAATAATCGACATTTCTCTCCATATAGATAATGTCTCTAGATCTTTAAAGCAAACACGATCGCAGCTAGTTCCAAGTCATACGTAGGATAGTTCAATTCATGTGGCTTGAGTTGTCGAGAAGCATTGGCAATGACCTTGTCATCTTGCATCAATACACACCCTAAACCGAGATGGGAAGCATCACTAAAGACTATAAAGTATTTTCTCGGTTCAGGTTGGATTAGAATAGGAGCTTGAGTTAGGACTTGCTTCAATTGATCGAAGCTGCTTTGCTGGTCCTCATACCATTTAAATGGAGTATTCTTTTGTAGGAGTCGAGTCAATAGAGTAGCAAGAATTGAGAACCCTTTCACAAATCTTCGATAGTACCCATCTAAACCGAGAAAACTCCTAACCTTGCTAACATTTCTTGGAGGTCTCCATTCGATGACAGTTTGAATCTTTTTAGGATCAACCTTTATCCCTCCGGCCGAGATAACATGGCCAAGGAAAGATACTTCCGAGAGCTAGAACTCGCATTTGCTCAATTTGGCATATAGCCGATTCTCTCTTAATGTTTGGAGTACAATTCGAAGGTGATTAGCATGTTCTTCCTTGTCCTTTGAGTAGACAAGAATGTCATCAATAAAGACAACCACTAATTTGTATAAATATGGTTTGAACACTCAGTTCATTAAGTCCATGAAAGCCGCTGGAGCATTGGTTAGCCTGAAGGCAATAACTAGGAACTCGTAGTGACCATAACGAGTCTTGAAATCCGTTTTAGGTACATCCGAGTCTTGTATTCTCATCTGATAGTACCCCAATCACAAATTGATCTTGGAGAAGACTTTGGCATCCTTGAATTGATCGAACAAGTCCTCAATCCTCAACAATGGATACTTGTTCTTGATAGTGAGCCGGTTTAGCTGACGATAATCAATATATAGGCTCATCGACCCTTCTTTCTTCTTAACGAACAATACGGGTGCTCCACAGGGTGAAGAGCTGGGTCGAATGAAGCCCTTGTCTTGAAGCTCACTCAATTGTTGCTTCAGCACTTTGAGTTCAATTGGGGCCATTCGATATGGAGTGATAGACACTGGATCACTCTCGGGTTGAACTTCAATCTTGAATTCGACTTCTCGAATAGGGGAAATCCCGGTAATTCCTCAGGAAAGACATCAGGAAAGTCAGAAACAACAGGGAAGAAAGTCACACCGAATTCAATTTCATCACTTTTAATCATAGCAGCAAAGATGCTAATAGGTTTCTTATCGATCAAGGTATTGGATTTTTCTCCTAAACTATGGAGAAACAACTTTCTCTTTTGACAATCTACCCAAGCTTTATGCCTTCCTAACCAATCTAATCCCAGAATGAGATCGAAATTAACAAAAGACAATAACAATAGGTTGGCTAGGAAGGGGATGCCTTGAATAAACAAAGGACAATCCTTACATATTTGGTTCACTATTACATTATCTCCTAAAGGATTGGTAGCAATTAAGCTACAACTGACATATTCAGGCTTCAATTTAAGCTTTTCAATTAAAGGAGATCTTATGAATGAATGAGTTGATCCCGTATCAAATAAAGCATAAACAGGATAAGTATCGAGGTAGATTGTACCTGCAATTACGTTAGGAGATTCTTTCTCCTTCCGACCCCGAATATGATAGACTCGAGCAGATACCCATGACTTTTGATATGTAGCATTAGACCCTTGGCCTTTGCTCTTCCCATAATTGCATGAGTTAGCTTGCTTCAAACCCTTTCCCTTGAGTGAAAGAGCTTGATTTGATTTGTGAGAAATATGAGAAGGCAACTTGTTCAGATTTTGGTGCAATCTTTGACATAGTGCGTTGTGCCTCTGCACAAGCAGCAAGCATTAGTGAGCTTCCTACAAACTCCAGTATAGTTCTTTTGACAAGTCTTGCAAGTAGGGATTTGGGTCTCTCTCCCGGTATTCCCGATCCTATCCAAGCACACTATAGGCGTTGAGGATCTGGACGTAGCTTGTAGCTTGGGTATACAGCTACCCTTAGAGAAATTTCCTTGATTGGAAGAATTTACTCCTTGATGCTTTTGTTTATTGTTACGCCAATGAGGCTTGTGATCATCCCTCAATCTTTTGTTATCCCATGATTGATTCTCTGATTGTTTTGCCGAAGTCTTCATCTTGGCTTCGGTAGCTATGACTCAATTGACCAGTTCTTAAAAGTCAGTAATCCACAAAGCAGTGAACATGGGGCCTAACTCATCATTGAGTCCATCTATGAACATTCTACATTTTTCCTCTTCTTTCTTTATGAGTTCCGAGCCGTATTTGCAATATTTGCATAATTCACTAACATACTGCTCAATAGGCTTTCCTCATTGTTTCAAGTACAAGAACTTCTTTTTGCGATCAGCAAGATACTGATCACTTATATACTTCTTTTTGAATTTTTTAAGGAAGAATTCCAGGTGACAACTTATTCAGGTGCTACCAAGGTAGTAGTTTCCCACCAATTCAATGCCTCTACGGCCAATAAAGCTACTGCACACTCCAGCTTGTGTTCATCTGAGCAGTGCAGTTGCTTAGACAAGATTCTTGTCGTATTCTCCAACCAGTACTCTGCTTCTTCTGGCTTGTCTTCACTTGTTCCAGTGAAGGTCGGTGTTGAGATAACTTATCAATAGGAGCTCTTGCCAGTTTTTCTACCGGAGAGTCATAAGTACTTTGTCTCATTGAGACAATCATCTGATCAAACATCTCCTTCAGACTGGAGAAGCATTCCCGTTGAATAGGATGAATCACGGGAACTTCCTGTAGAACTTATTGGGGTTCAGCAGGCGGACTTTCATTATCCTTGCCCAATCTTGTTTTAGACATTCTATATATAAAGAATAAGAGAAGTCAAGCTCAAGAAACAATCCAATCAATAATCAAGTAACTCCTAGGTGGCACCTAAGTAATCAATGACAATAACCTATTCATGCAATAGACCCTAGAATCATGCAACCTTAAGCTCTGATTACCATTCTGTAACATACTCAAACCATCCTAGTAGGATTAGGTAAGTTACCACCATATCAATTAATGACTCATACAATTTAAGGTAGAGTTTTCAAATTGTTTTAAGTCTTTCTTGCTCATTAAGAAACATTTCGATTAAGTGAGGACTCAATAAACAATGCATGATGCATCTATTAGATATATTAGGACCCATAATGCAATATGTTATCATAATCAAAACCATTTAAGACTTACTTGATTCCCAAGCAACTATTCGAACTAGATGGGAAGCCTATTAGATAATTTCAACATTCAATGTAATTATCAAGCATTCCAATAAGTGATTTACATGATTTACTTATACGACCTTAATCAAACATATGTGCTTACAATGTTGTACATACCATTCAGCTAATTCTCTAAGTGACCAAGGTGGTTCATGTCTAACATGTAGATTACTACATTTACTTGATGTTAACTAACCATATTCAAAAGATCTATTCAACCATTACATGCATAATTCAACCATGGAAATCTAACATTTGGCTAATAGGCATACAAGTTCATTAAAGTGCATGCATGCTCATATATACATACGAAACTCCTTATAGATCATATATGGAATTAACTTATACAAACCATAACTAAGTGACCATGAATATACATGCCTTAGATGCCACAATCCTAGGAGAACTATAACAATATGGAAACATACTCTTTAAAAAAAATGTGACTTGTTCGAGCATAGACTTCAGGATAGAATCCAATATCAACCTGTATCGTAGAAATGAGACTTGAATAATAAGCAAAGCTTAGTGAGTGAGTTAAAGTTGCAAGGCAATCAATACAAAAAGTCTCAACTAATGGTATGGTTCCCCCATCAATAAAGAACCATTCGAACAAGGCAAACAATACTAGGTGCATTACTTAATTTTCAATCCAATGTCAATACAAGTCTTGAAGTTTATACATGCTTATTCATCCAATTCGACTACTTTAGGCATAACATATCCTTTGAATACAAACAATGTCTCAATACACAAGCAATCTCATAAGCAATGTTCAATAGTTCATGGCATTTGATGTTTTCTTTACAATCAAGCAATCTCATAAGCAATGTTCAATAGTTCATGGCATTTGATGTTTTATTTACAATCAAGCAATCTCTTAAGAATGTTTAATCAATGCTTCAATATCAATAGTTCATGGCATTCCATTTTCCTTTACTATCAGTCAATGCAATTCAATGTAGCAATAGGTTCAATGTACATGAGTTATTAGTTCATTTTAGGTATAGCCTTGAGAATCGATTACTCAGTCTAAATACTCGAGTCTCCAACCAAACTTTCACCAATAACAATAGTCAATATGGTACCAAGTACCTGGTTAAATCCCTCATACTTTCGCCAATGACCAATAACAATAATTCCCTCCTATAGTCGCCAATTAGGGACCAATGTCCCGGACCATAGTCCACCCCGACAATGAGCTCTATGGCATGCCAACTATATCTAAGACCGACTCGATACCAAGGCTTACAATAGTTATCACTTTCAATCAATTAGAAGCATGATTCAATTCAATGTGCACATTTTGTGCCAATATCCCCCTTTCATTCGAATATGGCTCAAGCCAATACCAATATCAATGTTTCAATATTCAATGAAGGTGTGTCAACAATATGTCATTAAACAATGAGTTGAATTAATTCTATCTATAACACCATGCTTCATTTCAAGATAGTTCAATTAGGCAATAAGCATATCATGTCAATCAATAGCAATTCAAGCATGCTTCACAATCAAGTAACCACTCAAAAGAGCACTTACCTTGCTAATGCTCCATAGCAAGCTCATTATACAATTTATACTTAAGAATCAATAAGAAATACAAATCATAATTAGACTTGGAGAGGTTTCCGCCCTCTCCAAACTTTAAACTACACTTACAGGAATTTTTCGAGCTATTGTCGATCCCGGAATGTAATCCATTTCCCTCTACTAGCTTGCTGATCTAAGTGAGCCCCTTTTCCCTCAATTTCCACTTGATCTAACATTCATAAAATACATAGTTTATTAGATACAATCCATCAGCCAATTGAGTCATTATGTGACTCCATATACTCAAGCATTCAATTCAATACAAACATCAAGATTGTTGCTGCCTGGCAACATGTGCACTACTTGCTTAAATGTTCATATCTTTTATACCGTACATCGGAATTTCGAGCTGTTTACACCGTTAGAAAGCTAACTTAATTGTCCTTCTAACCATATAATCCTTAAATTTTATTCATTGTGAATTAATACAGTTTTTTACTTAAAGATAGCCCAAATTGTGTCATTGGACAGTTTGCATTGTCTTTAGAGATTATTCTCTACAAACTGTTTTATAACTCGGAATTCGATTCTGTTTGCTGCATATGAAACTAGAAATATACATGATTCTCTACATATAAGATTTACTCCCTAATTTGGTCTATATGATTTTCTACAATTTTTCAAACTCATTTCCCAAAACAGAGTAGTCTGGACAACTTCCTTTTTGCTAGATTCTAGCTTCTTTAATCACTTAGACAAGGATCCTAACATAATTGTTCAACATATATACTCAATCATTCATGTCTAAGTCATTCCAATTATGTTTCAAACCTATAAAAACAGGGTAATTGAGCAATATTTCCAATTTGATTCATTTAGACATCAATTCACTTGAATTTCCAACAACCACAATTTCAATTCACACGTTAATCATCCATTCTAATCATCATCCAAATTTTCTAGCAACTAGCATAGCATTTCACCATCAATTTGGCTATTGACAACATCAATTTCTCCTACTCATTCGAATGGCACGTCAATTTCATGGATTAATCAATCAATTGAACTTCTTAACTAGTTCATAGCATCAATTCACTAACCATTCATCAAATTCATGTAATTCAAGCAAGAACCCTAAATCTACATGCATCATTTGAATTATAATGCATTAAGGAAGAGATTTTACCTTCCTAACAAGATAATATGAATGCTAGAAACTCCAATTTCTCCAAATTTCAAGCTTGCATCAATGATCATGGAGTTTTCTCTCTCAAATCCTTTCCTCTCTATTTTGTTCCTCTTGTTCGGCCACAAGGAGGTGGATGACAATGGTTCATCAATTATCTCCTCCTAAAATGTCTAATTTATCCTTAATTATCCACTAATTAATGACATGTGTATGGGCATTTTAGGAATGTATGAATTTTGCATGCATTCCTTCAATTTGTTGTTTGTTTTGGTTTGGTCACTTATACATTAGTTACTACTTTTTCATTTATAACATTCTAGTATTTATTAACTAGATCTAGTACCTTGTTTTCAATCAATTAGAGATCAAATGAAGGCATTGTAGTAACTTTTTTTATACTAGTTTTGATGATATTACATGATGGATCACCGAAAATCTCACCATCCTTGACATAGTTGAACTCCTTTAGGTAGGTGACCTCATTTTTCTCAAGAGCCATGTCTTTCAAGGCTTCAACAGGTGGATCTTATGTTTCTTCTTCTTTGGTTGGAACCTCATCCACCTTTGATGTTTGTCCTCCATCAATGGCTTTAATGATTCCTACATCATCATCACAAAAATCCTTCCTCGGAAGGAGGTTGTCATCGAAAACAACATGGATGGACTCTTCAATAACCAAAGTTCTTTTATTAAATATTCGATAGGCTTTAGAGTTTAAAGAGTCTTCTAGAAAAACAGCTTCATCACTTTTAGCATCAAATTTACCTAAATTATCTTTTCTATTGTTTAAAACAAAACATTTACAACCAAATGGATGAAAATAGCTAATGTTAGGCTTTTTGGATTTCAAAATCTCATAAGGTGTTTTCTTCAAAATAGGCCTAATCATTACTCTATTTATGACATAACAAGCCGTATTAATGGCTTCATCCTAAAAATATTTAGGTAAATTGTTTTCATAAAGTATGGTTCTAGCTATTTCTTCTAAAGTACAATTTTTCATCTCAACTACCCCCATTTTGTTGAGGAGTGCGAGGAACTGAAAAATTATTGCTTATACCATTTTTATTAGAAAAATCCTCAAAATCTATATTTTGAAATTTGGTTCCATGGTCACTTCTAATATGTTTTTGACCAAGGTCATTTTGAGTAATTTTTGAAAATGTGATGAACTTTTCTAAAGCCTCATCCTTAGTACTTAAGAAGAGAACCCAAGTGTATCTAGAGTAGTCATCTACTAACACAAATGCATAAAATTTACCACCCAAGCTCATAGTCCTAATTGGCCCAAAGAGATCCATATGGATCAATTGTAACACTCTACATGTAGAAACATCATTAATGGATTTAAATGAAGATCTTTGATGTTTACCCTTAACACATGCATCACAAGTTTTATCTTTAGAAAAAATTAGCTTAGGTAAACCTCTTACTAGATTTAGGGAAACCAATTTATCTAAACATTCATGCTTAGCATGTCCTAGTTTCTTATGCCATCAACATGTATCATGTTCATTTTGTGCAACAAAGCATGCATTGGAAACATGAATGTCATCTAAATGCACCATGTAAATGTTACCTATGCGATGACCTATGAACATTATTTGATTAGTTTCAATGGTCATGATTTTGCATCCATTATCATGAAATAGAACATTAAACTGGTCATGTGTCTTGAGCATCCACTATCAAGGTACCATGTGTTTTTACTTGAAGCTTTGGCCTTGTAGCAATGCTCTCCCTACGAACAAAGAATTAATTCTTGATTTTTGCTACCCAAATCATTTTGGGTCCATGAGTATTAGCTCCCAAAAACTTGGTTCCCTTGGGAATCCAAGAAGCAATAGCATGAATATCATTAGAAACAATAAGTTCTTTAGGAACCCATACACTTCTAATCTTTTTACTTCTAGAATGCTTATGAAAGCTTCTTTGTTTCCGGTTAACAAAATTTCTTTTCACATATTGAGGTTTTGAAGAACTTCCTTTCTCAAAACCATTTTCCCAATAGTGTTTAGAGAAGTTTTAAGATTATCCACCTCTTTGGTGTGATATTCTTGGAAATCAGAAAGAAGTTTTTCTAAATCAATATTTTTCCTTTTAAGATCATTTGAAAGATTTATCAAATATAGAACTTTCTTTTCGAGTTTCGAGTTGGTTTTTGAAAGAGAATTGTTTTGAACTTTTAAATCAAAAATCATTTTCTTGTTTTTCAAAATCGATTTTTTAAATTTTTCTACCAACTCATTGTAAACCTCTTGCAACTCATTATATACATCATGCAATTCATCATATGTAAATTCAAAAGATAATGAGTTAAAGGTTACCATAGGATCCTCCTCAAGAGCCATGAAGAAAAGGTTGGCCACTTCTTGCTCCTCATCCTCGGATGATTCCTCATCACTGTAAGTTGCAATTTGAGCTTCTTCTTCTTTCCAAAGCTCTTCCTTTTTAGTTGAGGGCACTCCGTTCGAATGTGACCCGCTCATAGCATATAAGTTGGTCCTTATCTTCCTCTTTGTTTTTGTTCTTGAAGTCTCCTATTCGGTTAAACTTTCTTCCCCGATTGGACTTCATGAACCGAGTGAACCATTTGGATAACATAATTATCTCTTCGTCTTCCTCCTCACTCGAATCACTCTCATCAAAAGAAGCTTTGAGAGCAATTATGAGTTTCTTATTTTCTACCTCTTTTTCTCTATCTTTTTCTCCTTTCTTTTCTTTTCTTCTCTTCATCTCTTCATTGCTTCATTATCTCATGAGTGAGAAGAGATCCTATGAGAGCGTCGAGCTTTAGTGTCTTTAAATTTTTTACCTCGATTATCGTATTTTTTCCTTTCCCATGACTTGAGAAGAGAGTAGAGGAGTTTTTGGACAAGTTTGTCTTCGAGAATGACCTCACCCAAGCCTTTGAGATCATTTACAATGATCGAGAAGCAATCAAACATCTTTGTGACACTTTTATCAGGCTCAATCTTGAAATTTTCGTAGCTCATGTTGAGGAGTCCAATCTTGGTCTCCTTAACATCGTTGGTGCCCTTATAGGTGGTCTCTAGAGTGTTCTACACCTTATTTGCACTCGTACATGAAGACATCTTTGAATACATATTCTGTATGAGCGCACAAAAGAGAATGTCCAAGGCTTTGTCATTCACTTGAAGCTTTCTTCTTTCTTCATTCGTCATTTCGTGTTTGGACTTGGGAACTTGTCTATCACCCTCTTGTTTTATCAGAATGGATGGCCCGTCCTCGATTACATCCCAAAGAGCGTAACCGTTGGATTTGATGAATAACCTCATATGGTTCTTCCAATATGTGTAGTTGTCCCTATTGAAGAAGGGTGGTTTCGTGATGGATTGTGACTCGTACAAGCTTTGACCCGAGGTAGATGCCATGGCTTAATTGTAGCTTGGTGTGTGGTTGATCAACTTCTCCAAGATCGACTCAAGGGGATGCTAATCTTTCTAATGAGTGTAGCTCTGATACCAATTGTTGAGTTGAACAAACAATGGTAATTGGCCAAGAAGGGGTGAATTGGTAATTTAAAAGTTGAAGGGTGCAAGATAGAAATGTAAAAATTGGACACAAGCAATTTTAGGGTGGTTCAAGCTTAGAACAAGTTCTATATCCACTACCTCAGCAACCTACTAAGGTTTCAACAATCCACTCAATGAATTTGTCCCATTTTCTCGGCTTAGGAGGAAACCGTTATAATCGATCAAAGCTTTCTACCCAAAGCTTGATCAAAGACACTCTTACAAAGAGAAATTGTGGTAAACAAAAAATACCTCTCAAAGGTATATAAGTTTACCCAATTAAAAGTTCACACAAACCCAAACTTGAATAAAAATGAATACAATAAAATCTCTCAAGAGGGTTACAAGAATTTGACTCTATAAGGCTCAAAAGGATTAGATTTCTACTTAAAAGTGCTTGACTTGTTGATCTCTCTTTGTTGTAGCTTCAAAGACTTGTTTTTATACCATCTCATTGATTTCTAACCGTTTGGGTGGTTGACATCATCAATAGAGCCGCTGGGCTCTCTTTTTCCCACCATAAATGCTCTGCTGCAACCTACTGTATTGATACAGGGGAAGCCGTATCGGTACGAACCTGAAATAGAAAGAGTCGTTGTGCAGGTAAAACAAAGGGCGTATCGATACGCGAGAGGCCATATGGAAACACTATAAGGAAACGTATCAAAACGGGCAAGGCCGTATCGATAATTTTTTACTCACTTGGGCTACTACCAGAACCTGTATCGGTATGCCATGTAGGTGTATCGATACGGGTTAACTAATTTTCAAAATCTTATGTTCCCAATAACTGACAACGTAACGTTCAAATCATAAATGAAAGTATTTGAAAAATATCAACTACCGTATCGATACACTAGTAGTCTTATTAGTACGATGTTCTTAAATCTTAAACCAGTATGAAAGCTGTATCGAAACGGATGGCACCGTATCAAAACGCCTGAGTAAAAACCTTAGCCCATATGAAGGCCTTATCGATACGGAAGGAACCGTATCAAAATACCTATAACGAAATAAGCTTTCCTGTATCGAAATGGATTCTTATAGTGGCCTTTTAAGTTAAGCCCGTATCAAAACGCTTGGGGGCGTATCGATACGCTTGGGCGTAAAAGTTGAATATGACTTTAAAAACACTTAAAAAATTATGGGGTTTAAGTTTTTGACTTTGAATAATTTTGCACTTGAAAAATCCTTGTCAATTGTGAGTCTTTGAAATACTTAAAAATTTATTTTCTTTTACAAATAGGTCCTTAAACAATTAGTTATATCAAAATCAAACTTTGGTTTTAAAGCTTTCTTGTTGTTCCATGGATGTTTGAATACCGTATCGGTACACATAATGGTATGAAGTCATCCGTATCAGTGTTAAATAAATACCGTATCAGTACAGTATGGACTATACAGTACAGACTGCATGGATTTGGTGAAAAAAATGCAGCAAAACATATTTATAAGCTTTATACACTATTTTGAAGTTCATACAAAGGCTCTAAGAGATCCTAGATATACATTTCAAGCATATTTGCAAAATTATATCAACAACTAATATTCACTTCCTGTCTCGTCATCTATTTCAACAAGCATATTTTTAAATTAACAAATATTTTATATTGTCACGGGGTTAGAGTCCGACTAGCTTAACCGTGTGACCTTAGTTGATTTTTTGAGACAAACGACTAAGTTAACCTTAAAAATTTCTTCGGAAGATCAAACTCTTCCTAGGCACTAAGAACATTGAATCGTTCTAGCAGAAGCAAACAAGTGAGAAGACAACTCAAGAATGAAAGAAGAACACTTAAGAACGTTCAAGAACGCTCAAGAACACAAGAAATGATTTTTAGAGTAAATGCCTTTTTACTCAAGAGATGGATGATTTACAAATGAGGTGAGGAGCCTCTATTTATAGTTGAATCCTCGTACAATGAATGGCCGAGATTTTACATCAACGGCTTAGATCGAAAGCTACCAACTACATCTTAGCTAACTATAGAAAGTCTATCACCTTGGAATACTTTCATTAGGTTCGCATTCATATGGATGTTCACATTGTTGGATATTCCTTTCCCTTAGAATATGCCATGGTAAGATGCCATCTATTAAATTACCAGCTTTTATGTGATCGGGCCTTCTCTTAGTCTCTAACGGCCGGACCAAGTCAGGTGGTCTTCTAGGCAAGCCCAAGATTTTGGAAAGAACCTTTTGAGAAGCTCGTTGCGTATGTGTCTCGTTCACTGACTCACGGGCTGTGACATTCTCTCCACTCCCTAATCTAGTGATGCCCTCATTTTTGACTTTTAAGAAGCTTGGCTTTGTTGGATCTCCCTCGGAACCTTGGCTTGCTCCCAACTTGGAATCGGGCTAGGTTGTCCCCTCAAAAAGACTACTTTCCTTGGTCTCTGTCGCCATGTAACATCACCTCGCTCTCCATCATTGCGTACATCTCGATCATAAGAGCTCCCTCAAAACTCTAAAAGACCTCTTGTGTCCTTGCCAAGTCTTCAATCTTTCGCACCTTGGTAGGATAGGTTTGCCGCTTTCTACATCCAGTAAAGGCGTTAAATCAAAATGAAAAACATGATTACTGTGTTTAAGATGTACCTCCCTCAACTTAATCTCAGTGGCATTCACTCAAATTTGCATCAATCTTTTTCCCATGAAGCTTGATACACTGTTTCCCTCTAGCAAGCCTTTGCTCATTGGACCTTCTTCCTTGAAGTTTGACGCCTCAACCACCTTGCCCATTGGTGGTAGTCTCTCTCATGCCTTGGCAGGTCTCATGTGTTGGGAATGCTTTGGCTCATCTAGTCCTTCCTCAGTGGTAGCAACCAATTCCTCTATCAGCATTCAACACCCTAGTCTCTACCCTCGTATCTCGATGGATTGGAACGATACATTATTTGCGAGGGTCCAAAATGCAAACACAATCGGCAAAATGAACCAAGAGTGCATTAAGTCGGTCAAGGAAATTTAAACTAATGACAAAGTCATAGTCATCCAAGTGGATTACCTCAAATGTTTCCTTGCCTTGACATTCTCTAATGTGCAACTCCATGCCTCGTACTATTCCCATAGTTGGAACACCTTTAGAATTGACGGTCTTGATCACCCCGGTTGACTCTTCAACCTTCAGACCAAGCTTGTTGGCAACTTTCTTGGACATGAACAAGTGAGAAGCTCTCATTTCTAAAAGTGAGTTTATCCTCTGACCCATAACGTTGATGTCCATGAACATAAACCCTTTCTACTTTTGGCCCTTCCTCGCCTTAGCAAAACTCAACAACATCGAACCAAGCTTTAAAGCCTCACTACACTCGGGATTGTCCTCTTTTTTGGTGGATGGCTTGACTCAATTTAGGAAATAACGCAACAGATGTGGCCCCTTACATTGGTAGCATTTCATTTGCTTCCCCTCTACCCTCGGTTTGACTGACTTGTACGAAGCAGTCACGCCAAGTTTCAGCTACTCATTTGACTCATCATCCCTTGTGGCATCGGGACGATTCTTCTTCGAATAGTCTTTGATCAGATGTGGACCATCACAGTGGTAGCACCTCAATGGCCCCATCTCTTCTCTTCTTTGACGTTTGGACTTGGCTTTGTACCACTCACTCGATGGCTCTTCCTCGACGTCACTCGACCGATGATCTTCCCCGTCTCCCTCACCCTTGGCCTTACTTTGAGGTTTAGAAGATTTTGACCTCTCGAATTTGTTGCAATGTACTCAGTCAAGGACTCTACAGCTGCTAGAGCTTTGGAAAGGTCCTACAACTTAGCTTTGGTCCATGTCTTCAACCCATCTAGGAAGTTGAAATAGCAAACTTGTCGCTCATCTCTGGGATTTGGAGTTGTGACTAACTAAACTCTTGAACATAACCCTGAATTGATCTGTCATGCTTAAGTCTCCTAAGCCTAGATTACGCTTTGCCCTCATCATTCCCCAAGTAAAACTATTGTTTCAACTCAGCTCAAAACTCCTCCCAAGTTCCAACAGTAGTGCCCCATTGCAATGCATCAGAGCACCTACGACACCACCACAATAGAGAGACATCAATTAAATAAACACTCACAATATTTAACTTGTCGTCATCCTCGATGATGCCCGTGAATCAAAAGTACTGCTCCATGCCCCACAAGAAGTTGTCCACATATTGTGTTGATCGAGTCCCCTCAAACTTCTTTGGCTTTGGGTCATTTATGGGCTTGGACACAATGGGTGCCACTCTATTCATCATGGCAATCTTGTACATGAATAGGTCTGCCTTAAGATCCTCCACCTCCAACTTCAAAGCCTTTACCCTGGTCGAGTTTGTCAACTATTTTCTTCGGCATATCCACAATATCCCTAGAACTCGTTCTCTTGGTTTGCCCAGCAAGGGTCTCCACACCCTTTGCTGCAACATCTCCTTCTTCACGTGCCATCTTGATTAGTGCCTTGCTCGAGCACTCACTCTGATACCACTTGTCACGAGGCTAGACTCTAACTAGCTTAATCATGCAGCCTTAGTCGATGTTCTCGAGACAAACAACTAAGTCAACCTTAAAACTCTATTCGGAAGATCAAACTCTTCCTAGGAACTAAGAACGTTGAATCGTTCTAGCAGAAGCAAACAAGTGAAAAGGAAACTTGAGAACGAAAGAAGAAGATTAAGAATGTTCAAGAACACAAGAAAGAATTTTTAGAGCAAATGTCATTTTGCTCAAGAGATGAATGATTTACAAATAAGGTGGGGACCCTCTATTTATAGTTGAATCCCCGTGCAATGAATGACCGAGATCGATTTACATTAGTGGCTTAGATCGAAAGCTACCAACTATATCTTAGCTAACTATGGAAAGTCTATCATCTTGGAATACTTTCCTTAGGTCTGCATTCACATGGATGTTCACATTGTTGGATATTCCTTTCACTTGGAATATGCCCAGATAAGATGCCATCTATTAAATTACCGACTTCAATGTGATCGGACCTTCTCTTAGTCTCCAACAGTCGGGCCAAGTCAGGTGGTCTTCTAGGCAAGCCCAAGATTTTGCAAAGAACCTCTTGGGCAGCTTGTTGTGCATGTGTCTCGGTCGCTGACTCACGGGCCGTGACAATATTCATTGCAAATACACGTTTTTCATTATAATAAACTCAATTATAATATTATTGTTAACCTAATCTTTCTCTACCCCAATCCTAGTGCCCAACCTCATTTGTTTATTTGTTTTTTTGGTCGATGGTCGACAACCAGTCTTAATATTGGTTTTCGACCATCGGGGTTCATTATTTACTTAATTTTTCATATTTTTAATAAGAATATCTGCATTTGTGGCACGCATTCCCTCCTCCTTTATGGCACATTTTTTTGGTTTTTTTGTTTGTTTTGTCTGTCATTTTGGCATGATTTCAGCGTACCTTAACGGTCGTTTGGTACTTGTAGAGAGACCTTCACGCCGCTAGTTTCTGATTATGATTTTTTCGGTGGTCATAGAAAGATAGATCCTCACTCGGTTGATGGTTGTTTGTCGATGTAATCAAACCCGGTAGTAGAGCAATTTGTCTGATAGTTTGGTTCGCTTGCCACTCTTTTTCCCGTAAAGCGTCTCGTTTGGATAGAGACAAGGAGATTCAGGAAGGCTTTTGAATTTTGACAATATGCTAATCTCTATGGAAGTATTTATTTTTCTTCGCACCTTTGGGATTTTGTATGAAATTTTGGTGGACTAGTCTTCATTATTTTTCTTTCTAGATGCGTTGTTTTTGTGATATCTTGCATAGCTTTTTAATAAAATTCAGTTGTTATTGTCAAAAAAAAACTCAATTATGTATTTGTAATAAATATGAAACGAAAGAAAATATATATTAATTTAAAAATATATATGCCCATTTAATTTAATAACAAGTCAAACGTGGATGTTTAAAATTAAACCTTCTAATTCTTATTATGCTTAATTTATGTGGTTGTATTTTATATGTATTTTATTAGTTCTTATAATACTATACATAAATTATATTTTATTTATATCAATTCTAATTCTTGAATTTTTTGAACTTTGAATTTTTAATCTTTACACAAAAGACACATGGACAATATCAATAACTTTTACATTTTAAAGGATTAATAGAAGAATTAAACTTATCAGATTTAATGGTTATAGGAGACTATAATAAAAAGGATAAAAATAACAAACTATCATGAACTAAATTTAACTTACACATAATATATTGGACATGTTTGGTAAATAATTTTTTGAGCTAAAATTAGAGGTTTAAAGCAATTTTAAAGGTTTGACAAGTCAAATCCGCTTATTTGAATGTTTGGTAAACATAGGATTGTAATAGTTAATTGAGGTTAAACCTCTCATTTTGAAAAACTCCTTTTAGGAGCTTTTTGAATTAGAGGATTAGATAAAAGACTTGTAAAGACTATTTTATCCTTGATAATTATAAAAAATTTCTCTAAATAATATAAATTTGATTAACTAATAAAATTAAAAAACTAATTTAATAAATAAGAAATTAATATATAAATTAATAAATACATATAAATTTAATAATTAATAAAATTATATTCAAAATATAATTTCATAGATAAGAAATTAATATATACATTTAAACTTAATAATTATTAAAATCATATTAAAAATATAATTTCACAAATAAAAAATCAATATGTACGTCCTCATATATGCTCAGTAATGATATTAAAAAATTAATTTTCATAATTTAATTAATATTAATAGATACAAAATATTAATAACTAATAAATTATTCAAACAAGTATCAAATATAATCATGTTCTTATATGTCATTTTGCTTGTTCGAATAATCAAACATCTATCAGCTATCAGTTAATTTTATCAAACACTTTTATACAATTATCTAATGCAGTACTCTAGTCAAATCAACTATCCGCTATCAACTAATGTAATCCGTTATCCGCTATCAGCCATCTGCTAATAAAAAAAATATTTTTTTCAATGTCTCATCATTGCTCTTATATATATATATATATATATAAGAATTGCCTTAACAGAATTCATGTTTAGGGGTGAGAAAAACTCGACTTGACTCGAAAAAATTGAATTTTTCGACTCGACTTGAGGCGAAAAAACTCGACTCATTTTGACTCGACTCGAAATTTTATAAACTCGATTCGAAAAATTTTCAAATAAAGTTTGCGTTGTAAAATGGAAATCCGAATAACTTGAAATTGTTAGTAATTAGTGGATTTATTTTTAAGTACGAGCCTAGTACCTCAAATTTTCCTAATATATATACTGATATAAAAAATATGATAAAATATATGCCACGTGAAAAATATAAAGAAATATATATGCATACTTTATATGATTAGAGAAAGTTGTTTAAATTAGAATCAAACTGTACTATAACATGATAAATATTTACAATTAAATTTATATAGAAACTCGAAAATTCGGCTCGACTCGAATAAAAAAAAATTCAATAAAGTTTAAGTTGTAAAATATGATGAGTAAACTCGAATAACTCAAATTTTTTTAACTCGATTAGATCGAACGTTCATCCCTATTCATGTACTTGAGGTCTTTTTGTTTCGTTAAAAATATGAGAAAGAAATTATGGGAAATTGAATGGTTTTTTATATATATATATATATATATATATATATATATATTATGATATTTGAATAGACAGCGTAAAATACTTTTATTATTTGATAGACTTTTTGAAAACATTTTATGATTTTTTTTTCATTTGATATAAAAAAATAGGAGGCGATAGTACTTGAGAGTAGACTTATATTCAAAAAAGAGAGAGACAATATACTTGTTCATGGGTCGGTTGAGTTAGGCCAAGACCCAACTTTAAAAAATGTCCAAACCCGAGCTTCACTTGGACAAATTACCCATTTTACTATTAAAAGAAAACAAAAAAAATATTGAGAATATAATAATATATTTAAATATGGTTTTATACTAATTTTATATAGTTTATATTATTAAATATTATAAGTGTCCACGAGTTGGTCCGAGCCAAGGACCGATTCAAAAAATCTAAGCACGAGCCCAGCCCACACATATTATCCATTTTATTTCTGAAAAATAATAAAATATATGATTTTACATTTTTTATTAAATAGAGGTGTATTACATTATCATATCAAGATTTAAACCTATACAAGATGCGGCAAGATGAACATCCTTAATATTTATATACATTTATAATTAAAATTAAATAAATGTATTGTATTTAATTAATTAATATTCAAATCATGCTGCCTTGTGAGCTAAAAATCTTTGCTCATGTCTGACCTCGGACGGCCCACCCGACCCATAGATATGTTTACAAAATATCAATAACTATGTATTTGTTATTTTAATATTCTTAAGGTGATTGTAGGTAGGAGTGTTTAAAAAAATCGAACTGATGTACCGTATCAAAAAATAAAAAAATTGAATTAAATGGTAAGTAACTGTACCGGTAAAAATTGGTCAAAATGGTATGGTGACTGTACCGGTAAATTAGCGGTTAAATGAGACGAGAACAGTTTCGATTTTTGACTTGACGGTTAACCGAAAAAACCGATAAGAAATTTAAAATTATTTTTATGTTTATACTTGATTTATTTATTAATACTAAGATTTCATTATATTTATGACATTATTTTTGCTTTTGTCATATTTGTGCAATTAATTTCATATTTTGGCTAACTATAACATATTTATACCGGTGTAAGTATAGCTAATTAAATTAATATCTAATTATAGCGTATTTAAACCAGTGTAAGTACAAGTAACTAAACTAATATCTAACTATAACACATTTACACAAGTATAATTACAGCTAACTAAACGCAACATTTTGTAATTCATGGTATAATTTGTTTAACCTTTTTTAATTCATGGTATAACTAGTTTAATGTAGTTTGGAGTTAGTGCATGTCTTATGCATTTGTTGAAAATGGAGTTTGGTGTTGGCGCAAGCTTTATATATTTGCTGAAAAATGAAAATATGGATTATGTCTCGATAATATTGTTGGTGATCCTGCTTTATGTAGTATAATGGAGCTTTGATGGGAAGCTTTGCTTTTAGTACTTGGTGTAATGATTTTATTAGAGTTTATGGCCATAATATTTTATGTAGGGATTCTACCATGAGAATGCTTTTAGTATGATGTTAGTATGCCATTAATCCTTTATGGCATAATACCATAATCCTTTATGACCTTGATATTATATTATATTATTATAAAGACTTTATTTTAATTTATTTAGTTGATATTTTTTTTTAAAAAAAAATTACAAGTAGCAATAATAAATATATATTATTTATTCACAATAATAAATGTAAAACGGTTTGTGGTTAACCGAGTTATTGTACCGAATAAAACAATTAACTTTTTAGACGGTAACCGATTTAAATAGGACGATAACGATTCACCAAATATCAAAAATGTTATTTCGGTAACCGTACCAATAAGTCGTTCTGGTATAATTAACTGCCCGTGAACACCCCTAATTATAAGGTAATATATGTTCATATTTTTTCTTAGCTCTTTAACAAGTTACACACTTATAGACAAAGCTGATTGAAGTAGAGTCTCATTCGACAAAAAAGAAAGTTAAACTCCTTTAAAATGTGATGAGCTCGAGCACCACTTTCAATGCCCAAATCCAGTCCATTTCTATGTTTATAAATTATTATATAAAGTATTTTATTATATTATGTAATATCTATTATTTTATTATAGGATAAAGTACACAAATGGTCACTAAACAATATTAAAAAATAAAAAATGATCATCAAACTTTCAAACATTACATAATAGGCATTGAATTTTTTTTGTTAATTATGGTCACTGAGAGGTTCACTGTTGTTAAGTGAGTGATGTGACAGTTACAGAAATTTGAATAATAAAATATTTAATCCTCCATATTGACACATTCAAACAATTTATTTCTAATTTAACCCTCATTATTGATGTCTAAATTGATTGAATGTGTGAATATTGAGGATTAAATGTATTATTTTACAAATTTTCATAACTGCGATGTCACCTAGTTAACAACAATTAACGGCTTAGTGACCATTTTGTAACAAAAACTAAAGTTTAATGCCCATTATGTAACTTTTGAAAGTTTGGTGACCATTTTATATTTTTATGGATAGTTTAGTGACCATTTGTGTACTTCACCCATTATTATATCATGTAATATACAATGCGAAAATTAAATTTATACTAATATGTAATACTAATGTAAGTATTAGAAAATGAATAAGTTGTTAATGTATAAAATGGTAAAATATAGTAATATCCAAAATTAAAAAGTATAAATTTATTAAAAATAAGTTAAGATAGAATAAATATAAGTTAAAAAATGAGTTTGAGTTAGCCATTTATAAATATGGATGTTTTTGAAATAAATTTGAGATTCATATTTTAGATTGGGTTAGACTTAGAGGCGCTTGGATCGCAGAAAAGAGGATTACCAAGGGTAAAGAAGTTTTTCGGGAATCTCATACCCACGTTTAGTCGAGAGAATTTCCATAAAGAGGTAATACTTCATTCCCAACAGTAGCGCTTTTTTAGGTTTATGCTAGGAATTTTATTCTCTTCCTTTTCTTTGATATTTGACAATTTCTTTCATTTAGGACAAAAATACCCTTGATAAATATAAACATTTTAGTCATAAATGTAACACTCTCAACTCAGACGTCACATTTGGGCCTCAAGTCTAACCCATTACCATAAAATTTTCAACATGGTTTAGCCCAAACCACACCCATTTCACAAAATCCATTAAGTTCAAAATGATTCAACATAGATAAATAGTTTAAAACGTTACATGAGAGCTCCATTTTAAATACATGATTAAAAGTATTTGACTCAATTTAAAATCCAAAATAAGAGTTACAATACACATAGGGTCCTATGAATACATAGCCCAATATAATCTAAGTACTGTACTCGGACACAAGTCGATGTTGAAGTCCTATTATGATGGTGCTCCAACAATTCACGCCCACCTATTAACCTATGAATGGAAACAACAATTTCAAACACTGAGCTAACGAAGCTTAGTGGATACACTTCCACTCAACCATGTTTCATGCAAATCATAAATATGAGCATGTAGCTAAAGATGATATCATGACAATATAACAACATTGGCGCTACCTCTAGCCGCATGAACACATAGCAAACAACAAGATGCAATAATCTCACAAAGCACATATGCATCATACCAAACAAACCTGGAGTGAATCTCCTCAATTAGGTTTCAAACCTACGACCAGCCAGTTAACAGCCGACCGCTCTACCGATAAGCTAGGCCCGGTGTCACATAGTCTCGAGAGCGTACACTCGTACTCAAAATCTCTCATCAAGTATCATCGAATAAGGCCCAATGTCACACAGCCTCGGGAACATACATCCAACATCTCATCTCATCTCATGGTGTTGCAACACACACTTCAGGTATCTGGATCCCATTAATCAAGGGTGACTCTACCACACAAGTGCCCTTATATGGCTTACAACATTACTCAATCCACCAAGGATCCATATGGTTGTTATTACAAACAATCACCCAAGGTTTAACAAGTTATACACATTATGTTCATATATGTGGGTTAAATCTCGGTTTCTCAGATTTACCATTTATTATACTATATTATAGTCCCCTTGGGCCATATTCCTTGAATTATAAATCATTAAACTCAAAACGTAATTTTCGGGCAGATTGCCTAATAGGTAATGGTACAGACTCTCCGTACCGGTACGGTACCCTTTGGGCACCAGTACACACATGTATACCGATACGAATTGAGCTCATTAAAATTTCTCAAAACTATATTGTACTAGTATGCGTCGACCCGTACTGATACCAGCTTGCATGGCATACTGGTATAGGTTGAACACCGTACCAGTACCCCTCTCTTAGTTCATCCAATGAAATAGTATTCTTTAAACCCAAAACACTAGGGTATCAATACCGCCTCCCTACATACCGATACTGAAGCCTCTAGGCTCAGGAAATCACTTCCCAAGCCCTCAAATCACAACCATTAACCTCTAAACTCGATCTTACATTTTATGAGAATGTTTAAGGTGGTTTACTATCATTTTTATATGTTATTAACATGAAATCCAGATTATGCCATTAAAAAGGGCCTCTAACCTCTAACACCCAAACTCAACCACAACATCAAATTTAAGCAACAAAGCAATCAAAATTATGATGCCTACGAAGGCATAGGAGTTAGTAGTGTACTAACATTGACTTAAAAGGTGAAAACAAAGCTCTAAGCCAACACTTCAAGCCTTTTTCTTCCCAAGATCCTTAGAAGAATTCTATAACACCCTTAGACAGATACGAGTAGTCTACTCCGATCTGAGGTATCATATTCGGGTCTTCAGAGCGACCCACAAAAAATTTCAATAAACAAATTGTCAAACCAATTAAAATCATAAAACAAGTTTTGGATTAAAACATGAGTTTAGAAATCATTTGAAAAATAAAACAAAAATCAGGATACAAGTTACAAATACAACTTTTAGACTTTGATATAAAAATAAGACGTGACATACATGCCCCCTAATTACACAAGTACCATACTCCACAAGTAGTGCCGAAGGAACTCTTATGTTGATATCAATAAGTGCACCATGGTCAATCTTTTAACCTGCGATGGTAAAGAACATCATGAGCTTGTAAAAGGTCAGTAATACAAAACTACCAAGAGATGCTAAAGGCACAATAGGTAAATGGCAAGCATAACATTGTCACGATCTTCCGGACAATAACAGAGTACAAATAGGATTCAATATTTCGGTAAAACGTTATATTTGAAGATAACAAAGTTGTTCTTTATTCAATCATTGAGTATCAGGCGAGAAGCTTATAGTCTGAAGAATCAGAAGATAGATAGATTGCATAAGTTGAACCAAGGGGATTAGTGTGCTCCAATAGTGCAAAGTTAATTCATAAAATATAAACAATGCAGTAAACATTTTATTTCACGAACACATAATTCAAGTAGCAGTAAGGTTCATTTTAAATTTTTATCTACCCTCCAACCGAACTCTAGTACGCAGTTCCCTAGAACTGCATCTATAATGGCGTTAACCCAGGCCCATTGGGCGTAGGTACCATCCTAAGGGGATACCTTAGATCCAATAGGAATCACCCTAGCCAAACTGTAGGAACCTGATATAGTAGAAATCACCCTAGCCAAGGCATAGGAACCTGATACAATAGGAATCACCAGCCAGATCAGGGCTGAACCTACAGAGACTTCATATCTTATCCCAAGTGCCCTTGTAAAATATTCTAGGCAGTAATAACAGTAATCAGTAGTAAGCAGTGGTAGTAAATATAGAACATGGAATTGTTTTCAGTGAGATAGTACCTAGAGAGCATGTTTTTCAGATTAGATATAGAGGTATATTTTAGACAGGTAAAAGTCATGATTCAGATCAAGAGACAGTCTTGGGTTCAAATCAGAGAGAATCTTCATGTGCACTTGGAACACACTAGATGGAACCATTTATTTCTTAGAGATACTTGGTATTTACAAAAAAGAGGGGAACACTGATCTTTTGACAATTTTGAACGAATTCCAAAAATGAAGTCCCTATTAAAAAGGGCTTGGTAACCAATATCTCCAACCAGGCATTCAAGAATTGATACATTAAGATTATTCAAGATAACAGATATATAAAAAATGTTCCGATCATTTTGACCAACAAAGGCATTTTTGTCATTTGACTGCCATAGGCGTTTTCATAATTCAACCCAATAAGGACTTAATGGTGATTTGCATAATTGAAGATTCATATGGTTTATTAAGTTTCCAAAACCATCCGAACTAATGGATCCTCATATTGCTGTACTTATCAAGTATTCAAATATATGCACTTCACACACATACATTTCCCAAAAGCGACTGCATCATATAGCTAAACGAGTCACATTTAAAAGAAATCACTAGACTTACCCCGACAGTCGAACATGTATTCGAGCAGTATTATTCTAGTGTTGTAGCGTTATTAGGAGTGACTTACATACATGAGTCAGGCTTTGTAACCCATACGAGCATCACAGTCTTTTAGGTTTTATCGATATTTTCAGGATTTAAAGGCTTCATCTTATTTCAAGTCACAAGAGTATTTTAAGTCATTTTAGAGCTCGAGGGAATATCTGCTATCTCGGTCAAGTAAATCATAAAGATTACTTACGGTAAATTGGTTATCATATGTTTATTTAGAAATCAAGAGATTAGGTACTTTTGCAAATTTCGAATGCTAGAATCATGTTACAGATATTTTCTAAACAAACTATGAATTTAACATGTGAATCAGTAGTTCCATCATGTTAAGAATGAATTCCCAAGTCATTTACACTTACACCTTAGGGGTACTTTTGTCATATCTCATCCAGTATTTCGAGCATTAGAGCTTTTATCAAGAAATAATCTAAATTAAAAGCTTTTAGGTGAACTGCTTTATCGATTATTCACTAAACTTGGGTTTCTTATTGGTAATCAATTCCTTATTCGAGACATTTAGTCTTAACCCGTTTATTATCATATTACAGTAAACAATAACACTTTAAAATAATCAACGATGATCAAATGACCAATCATATCTGTTCATGCATTAACCAATTACCAACATGTTCCATAAATCATACAGTAGGTAGTAAAGTATTACCTCGACTCCAGATACATCAGTCGGCCTTTGATACACTCGTTGATCGTTCTCAAACCCAAGTTTGATGTCCGTTAAAATCCTGGATACATGCAAATGTGAATAACTTCAATTAAACATATCCCACTATCGATCATTTACTAAATACATTGCTCCTAAACTGAATAATTATATACATATGCACGCTCGGGTTCAAGGTCATATTTGGAGGATTTCAGGACAAAATTTCGTGAAACAAACTTCAAAAATGGATACAAGACGTCAAGAACCATAAAATAGAGGATTACAGAAAAAGTTGACTTTTTGGTCAAAGTCAACGGTCAATAGGGTTGACTCAGTTGAGTTAACTTAGTCTGGTTGAATCAATCAATGGTTGACTCAATAGGCTTGACTCAGTCAATGGGTTGACTCAAACCAATTGACCTAGTCAACAGGTTGACTCAAATAGGTTAGGTTAGACGGGTCAAACTCGGGTCAGACGGGTTCGAGTTAGATTTAGCATACTAAAGTTTTGGGCTTGGACCAGACAGGCTTGAGGCTAAAGGCTATTGTTTGTTAATAGGCTGGCCTGTTGGCATATAACAAGCCTTACTGCTGGTTAAATAGGCCAGACAGGTTTAGGGCTGAACCGGTTTGGTTCAAGGGCGAATTGACCATGGAGGTCAAAAATCACCTCCGGCAGCGCGTCTAAGCTACACGCGACCTATATTGGCTGAAAATGCTCCAAAATGTAGAAAACAACTAGTAGAGCATGATTATCTTAGTTCTCGAGGCTTACCGAGACTAAAACAACTACAACGCGGTAGAGGAAAAAAGGGAAATTGATAGGTCTCTATATTTTTTGACGACCCACGAACCGTTAATGTTACAGTGATTGGAGGGCGCAGTTTTGCTCACCTCGGCATGGTGAGTTCAAATGTGTTGGCGGTGCTACAAATGGACAGTGGACGATACCAGAAACAACGAAAAGCAGATGTGACAAAGCAAGGATTTCTGACGAATCTTTGACTGGATCTCAACGGATAACGGCGCCTACTCTCTGCGAATAGTCATTGGGGCTTTGATAGGAGCGAGAAGAGGATGAAAATGGTGTGGTGGGGCACGCCACAGAGCGACGGTGGCCGAGATCAGGGAGGCGAACTATGGTGAGGTATTGAAGAGTTTAGAACTCTCTAGAACTCCCTCAATCTCGTTCAGAACCAGATGGGTGCATTAATTGGCAGAGGTAGCTAGAGATTATTTATTTTTGTGTTAGTGCACTTGAAGCAAAACATAAAATAATATTCAGTCAGAACTAGACCCTTAAGGGTGTCTAGCCTAGTGGCTAAGGCAAAGATGTTTGGTGTTGAGGCCACGAGTTTGAAGCCCCTCAGGCCCAATCCTTTCTTTTCCCTCATCTTTACTATTTTTTTTAAACATAAAATTGGAGTGTTACAAATTCCCAACCTCTTTCACTATACAAGAAAGTTGTAAAACAAGTTACAACTTCCAGAAGGTGAAAAGGGTAACAACACTTACAAACTAGGCTGAAAAGTGAGATTAAATCCTTCCTTAATCCTCTTCTCACAAAATCCCCACAAAGCCCATGCCTTTCCTTCCACCACCAAACTTAGAGATTCTTACCTCAAAATGAAGATCCTTGCAAGCTTATTAAACTTACCTTAAGACGAAACCCGAAAAACACACTTATAATGATAAAGATTCAACCTTTCTTTGAGGGTGGGGAGTTACGAGATGAGAATAGATTGAAGAGAAGACAAGGGAACAAAGGGTGATCTCATTCCTATTTCTTTTTGTATAGCAAATAAAGAGACTCTCATTTCCCTCTTCAAATAATTAGGTAATTACCTCATTACCCCCATTATCTTCCTAAGACATCCCAAACCTAAAAATCAAGCCCAACAACCATATACAATCCCATTAAGGCTCTTAAAAACCCCAAACCCTCGGCCCAAATATGAAGCCCACACTTTCGGTTAAATCAACCCTCGGATTCCAAAATTTGGGTCGTTACAACTCTCTCATCCTTAAACAAAATTTCATCCTCAAAATTTACCTGATGGAAATAGATGCGGTAGAGCAACTTCATATCCTCCGTCTACCACATAGCCTCCTCGACCCCGTGGTTCCTCCACAACATCTTTACTAGAGGTATACGCTTGTTGCATAATTCCTTGACTTCTTTAGCCAAAACTCTTATTGATTTTTCTTCATAGGTCAAATCGATATTGATCTCAATCTTCTTAAGGGGGATAATATGTGATGGGTCAGAATAGTAGCGTCTCAACATAGACACATGGAATATATTATGAATACGCGCCATCTCCGGAGGCAAGGCTAACCGATATACTATGAGTCCAACCCTCTCAAGAATCCCATACAGTATAATAAACATTGGGCTCAACTTGCCCTTCCACTCAAAATGAATTACTCTTTTCCATAGTGAAACCTTAAGGAACACTTTGTCACCAACCTCATACTCAATGTGCTTTTTGATGATCAAAGGGCTCTTGCAATCTTTCTTTGATGATTTGAACTTTCTTTTCAATTTTTCTAATCAAATCTAACCCCACAATCTTTCTCTCATTGAGCTTGGTCCAACACAACAATGTTCTACACTTGCGTCTATACAAGGCCTCAAAAGTAACCATTTTGATGCTCGATTGGAAACTGTTGTTATAGAAAAACTCAACAAGTTGTAGCTACTCTTCCCAACTCTCATCGAAATCAATGATGCAACATCAAAGCATATCCTTCAAGATCTGGATGACTCACTCAGACTGACCGTCAGTTTGAGGATGAAAAGCAGTGTTGAAATGCAACTTGGTATCCAAAGCCTCGTGTATCTTTTTCCATAACCTTGCCGTTAACCGAAGATCTCTATCAATATGATTGATGATGGCACTCCATGCAACTTCAGAATCTCTTCGATGTACAATCGTTCCTACCTCTCAAGTGTAAAATACATACGCACAATCAAGAAGTGGGCAGACTTGGTCAACCAAACCATTATTACCCACACAACATCATGTTTCCTTTGGGTCAACGGCAGACCCCTTACAAAATCTATGGTCACACGATCCCACAATCACTATAGAATCTGGATAGGCTGAAGGAAGCATGAAGGAACTTGGTGTTCGTCGTTAACTTGCTGACAAGCTAAGCAACTGGTCACAAACTTGGATACATCTCTTTTCATGCTAGGACACCAATAAAAAGGATGAAGGTATTGAAACATCTTATTGTTACCCGGATATATAACAAACAAACTTCGATACGCATCTTGAACGATACGGTCCCGTAAATTCTCTAAAGATGAGACACACAACCAACCTTTTAAGTACAAGATCCCACCATCTTGTAGTTCAAAACCAGATGTCTTGCCACTCTAAACCATCTCTATATTTGCCACCAACTCTTCATCCTACACTTGCATTATCTTGATCTCTTATACTAGGTTAGGCTTCACATGAAGCTCGGCTAACAACCTACCATCCTCGATCATCCCAAAATGGCCGAACACTGCTCTCAAGTCTAACATAAACTTCCGACTCAAAGCATCGGCCAATATGTTAGCTTTACCAGGATGATACTCTATGATACAATCATAGTCCTTTAACAGCTCAATCCATCGTCTTTGCCTCAAATTCAACTCCTTTTAGGTGAGGAGGTACTTCAAACTCTTATAATCGGTGTAAATATAACATTTTTCTCCATATAAATAGTGCTTCCAAATCTTCAATGCGAAGATGACTGCGACAAGCTCTAAATCATGCGTATACTTTCATTCATGAGGATTAATTTTTCTCCAGGCATAAGCAATCACCTTACCATATTGCATGAGAACACAACCAAGCCCATTTAACAAAGCATCACTAAACACAACATAATCCTTTCACAACCGGGTTGCGTCAAAATCAGAGCCTCAGTCAAATAAGCCTTTAACTATTCGAAACTTTGTTTTCTTATCTCATTCCACTCAAATAAAACCCCTTTCTGTAACAACTTGGTCAAAGGTGCTGCTATGATAGAAAAACCCTTGACAAAACGATGTTAATATTCGGCAAGCCCAAGGAAACTACAGATTTCCACAAAATTCCTAAGTGGTTTCCACTCCACCACTGCTTGAATCTTTTGCGGATTGACACAGATCCCATCTGCCGTAGCAATATGGCCCAAAAACGTCACCTCGAAGAGCCGAAATTCGCACTTACTAAACTTGGAAAAAAGTTATCTTTCCCTCAAGGTTTGAAGAACAACACAAAGATGATAGTCATGTTCCTCCTCCGAGCTTAAATAAACCAATATATCATCAATGAAGACCACTAGAAACTGATCTAGATAGGGTTGCAAAATATGGTTCATCAAATCCATAAAATTTGCAGGTGCATTGGTAAGACCAAAAGGCATTACCAAGAACTCGTAATGTCTAGTGCCGCATCTTGAAAACAGTTTTCTAGACATCCTCTTCTACTACCTTCAACTAGTAGTAACCTGAACTCAAGTCGGTCTTTGAGAACATATGGGAACATCTCAACTGGTCGAACAAGTCATCAATCCTTGGTAGGGGATAATGGTTCTTCACAGTTACCTTGTTGAGTAGACAATAGTCAATGCACATCCTCATTGAACCATCATTCTTCTTAACAAGAAAGACTGATGCACCCCAAGGTGAGATGCTTGGTTGAATAAATCTTTTTTCCAAGAACTCTTGAATCTGATTCTTTAATTCTCTAAACTCTGTGGGTGTCATACAAAACGGGGAAATGAACTCTGGTACTATGCCTGACATCACATCTATCCGAAACTATAGCGCATGATCGATAAACTCTTTCAAAAACACATAAGAAAACTCTCTAATAGTCCGAAGGCTCTTAAGCATTAGACTCTTAGCACTTGTATCTACCAAACGAGACAATAAAGCCTCACAACCCTGTTGGATCATCTTTTGTGTCACCACGACTTAAACTACGTTGGAAAGACAAGGGTTTCTTTCACCTTTCACCACAAACTTGGCCTCATCTAAACTGCGAAGCTTAAGGCTCTTCGCCCTACAACCCAAACACGATTCATGCTCAATGTCGACTGAATAATACTTGGCAACAGATCGAGGGTTTAGTGTAAATAAGAAAGTAAATAATTCCAAGAATAGGTCTTTTTGCATGCAAGTATACACGATCAGCAAGTAATACAATATTAAGCTGAGTATCGTATCCATGGGGATTGTCTAGGAATTAAATGCCACGATAGTTACTTATGAATTAGAACAAATGAGTTGGTAATTGCAATTGGACTTTACTTAAGAAAGTGACAGGAAAATGCAATAAAGATTTAGGAAGATTGGCAAACAATTATGTCAAAATGATTGATTGGCACTGGCAAGGGATGCTTGGATTTCAAGCTAGCGACGACTATAATTAATAATGTTCAACCTTTGTTTTATTGCCGACCATATTTTAAAATAGCATTACCTCCGTCGATGGCAATACTCTAAGTTAATTACTTTTAAAACCTATGTGTCTATAGTGTTGTTTTTAAATAATTAACCTGGCCAAGTTTTAATCTTTACTCCTAATGGGTAGATTCATTTCCGAAGTAAGCTCATCTACTTGAACATATTATGTCAAAATTTCATTCCTTAGTATCTGGCAATTAATCCTTATCTCCTAAGTCTGTTAATATGTTAAGGGATAATGAGCATTCAATGATAATTGTCGTATGACATAAAATGTGAGAACTTAAGCGCAAGCAAAATAAACAATAATGCCAAAGCATTCAATTATTAAAAACCTAAAAGCTAAGTGTTCAACGAAAAACACCCATAGACAACTTAAAGAATTAGTTAATGGCTAGGGAAACCAATAAAAGATCATCGTTTTTAAACATCATCATCATGATAGAAAATAAAACTAAGAGAAATAGACAAATAAAGGAGATCCATCGATGCAACCCTTCAATGGATCCAGAGCTCTTGGCTAGACTGCCTGGTCGAACCTTGGTCTGCCTCTACCCTCGCTTTCTTCTCACGGCACAACCTCCTCTATTGCTCGATCAATGGTCTTTATATAGGCACTCGTGGAAACCATAGTTAGGATTTGGTTTTTGAAAGTTTGTTACACAACATTGTTGGCGTGTTATCCTCGTTTTGAATTAGGACTAACCTGGCTATAACTAACCGATTATCTGACCCCAGTTCTATCCTCAGATATCTCAGAGCAGTAATGCCAATCAGATCAACAATTTCAAATGCAGTAATATAACTCTAACCTAAGGTCATGAAGTGTGCATGGAGTGCGGGTGTTTTGCATCAAGTATCCCTTAACCCCCTTAGTCAATTTTACTACCTAAACTTAGAAATATATTTTTTTTTATTCACCAAGGGTTTCTTTTTCTGGCATTAGATTTGGGTTCGCGTCATGACATTGTTTGGCGTGAGAAGTAAGAGTGAGCATACCACGAACCCCCACGTTAATCCAGACTACATCACTAAGCTTTCCCATTACACTCATACCCTAAAGTTTTTGTTGGCCTGAGAACTAAGAGGGAGCAAACCACGAAGCCCAAAGTTACTTATTGTCTCTAAGGTAGAATAGTGTTATATTTTTTTAGCCTTTGGAAAAACATTGTTGCCTTATTCTTTACTTTCACCCTAGAATTTATATATCTATATATATATATATTAGTTCAATTTCAAGAATATTAAGTTTGTCTTGGGAACTAGATGCATACTACATTTTTAAGTGAGACTAAATTTCCCTAGCTAGAGAGCAATTGCCAAGCAAACTGACATTACTAATCTACCGGCTCATGCTAACTAGTGATTCTAATTTCATATTCAGACATGACATACTAGTGCAAATTCTAACTATGCTAGCAATGTGTTGGCAAAATTATTAGTTCAAAGTCGAGACGAGGCAAAAAAATTTAATGGTTTGGTATGCATGATTCTACCTAATCTATATGATAATAACATAATGCAAACATAAACATAAGAATGCATGAATTTCATGGTAATAAATTTTAGGCAACACACATTCCCAAACTAAAGGTGTGCATTGTCTTCAATGTATGAGAACACATATATACAAATGTAATGTATGATAAAAATGAAAAATATGAAACTAAGAAGTTAAGGGGAAGAGGACTCCCCTTCGGAATGTTCGACACGAGTGATGTGGGTCTTTCTCTTGATAAAGATCTATCAATTTGGTGCCAAAGACTTTTTCCTTTTCAGTTGTGGCTTTGAGGCAACGGTAAAGGCCATCACATCTTGTAGGACCTCTTCAATTACCCTTACCGACTCAGATATGGCATAAGCTACAAGGGCAGCTGAAGAGGTAAGGGCTACTAGTGGCAATTCAGTCTTGGTAGACACATCATCATCAGACTCTTACGGAGTCTCGATTCTGGCATATTCTACATGGACATATGATACGAGTTCCGTGGCATCAAATTGTTGGGTGGGAATATGGATAGACTAGGGGCTGGCTGGCATTCCTTCCAGCGCATAAAGCTCAATTGGGAACTCTAGATACAGTGGCAAAGGATTGGTGGACATGCCCTCAAGAGTCGTCTTTAAGGTACGGTCCCTGGATCCAATATATTGCTAGAACACCAATTTTTGTTCCTCAACTTTCTCCAACTTTTGCAGAATGAGTTCCTGGGGTTGATAGATATAGGAAAGCAATGCCATTGTATCAGATGATATTGGTGTGTAAGGTTCTTCCTTGGGTGTCTTAGCAGTAGATGTCGGTTGGGCAACCTTTCCCTTCTCTCTAGCCTCTCTGGCAATCAATTGCCACCAAAGAGTAGGGGTGATGCTTCATTTGCATTTCTGGACGTTGTTGGAGTCTAGCATTGGCACCTTATGCTGCATGCAAATTCTAGAGATAACTGAAGGAAAAATCAAACAACCACAATGTTGCGTGTGATAAGTGCTACGCAAATGTGCAAGTATACACGTCGCAAGTAATAAAGTGATATGAGTATCGAGTATCGTCTCCACAGGGATTGGTTTGGGCCACTTTGCTTAAGTTACTGCACTGTGAAAATAAAAACACAATTGATAATAGAGGTTTTAATTAACGAGAAAAGTAAAAGCAATAAACTAAAAGAATAGATGAAAGAAAAAGAGAGAGATAGGCCAGGTTATCGTGAGTTGAGGTGTGATAGCCGATTGGATCGTTTTGGTAAAAGAGTGCACGGGCAACTCAGTTGCCGTGGCAACTTGCACAACGGGGTTGCCTTGGCAACTAATCGATGGTTGCCTGGGCAACTAATTGGGCAACTACTTGGGTGTCTGGGCAGCAACTTCAAGGTTCGGCAGAGCGTTCTTCAATGGTTTCTTCTTATCCCTAAGTCGAAACTCTAGCTACTTGTGCATGCCTTGATAATACATCCCTGCGTGAATCAAGGGTGAACAACAACCAATCTTGCGCTCCTCTTAGCCGTTGAAATCCTTAACTTATTCCTAAGCCGGATTAATCTTCACCATCAATAGATTGAATAAAGACCATAGTCATTCGTTTCTTGAATCTAACTCTCCCGATATTAGATAAATAGATGAAGTTACGAGATCCTCTCCCAATTCACTCGCAAACAAGAATAAAAGCCAAGAATGAGTAAACCTTGAATAGAAAAGTGCAAACTCTTATTACCTAAACAAAATCCAATTGTTTCTCACAACAACAAAACACAATAACCCCAACCAATCAAGTTAGTTCATGGTTGGGTTCAAAAGATATACAAAGAATAATCCCCAAACCATGAATCTAATGGAAGCAAAGAAGAAGAAGAAATTGAACTCTCTCCCTCCTTGCTATCTTGTCGAAATCTCTTCCTTCTTGCCCTTTGGAGTTGTCGAAAATCCTCTCCTCTTGCTCTCTCTCTCTTGTCGAAATCTCCATCTTATTTATAGGGCTAGGCCAAAGTCCTTTGAGGAGGAGTTTAAGTTGGAATTAAATTATCTTTAAAGAATATAATTCTTTATTATAATTGTATTCCTACTAGAACTTCTCCTATCTTCTTGGAATTTAATTCTTCTTTAATCTCTGCATGGAAATCAAATTCCTTTGGGTTTGGGCTTTGCTCCACGTCATCTTGGGCTTGTCTAGTCATCAATTTCGACTACCATATCACCTTTGTTCTTGTCGACAATTGCCATGGCAACTGGCTCGGCGTCTCCTTCATGTATTGCCCTGGCAACTAGCTCGGCATATCCTTCATGTCTTGCCCTGGCAACTAGCTCTAGCCTTGCTTTGGCAAGTGATCCTGCATACACACAAAAATACACCAAAGCAGCATCTTTTTCCACAAAAATCACCAAGTTATGTAATCAAGCTCAAGGTGGACAGAAACATGAATTAATGCATGAATGACTAATTATGCAACTAATATGAGCTTAAGTCTAACAATAATATGAGTAAAAAGGGTAAGAAAAATAGTACTTTTGAACACTTATCACGCCCCCAAACTCGAACTATTGCTTGTCCTCAAGCAATGCAAACTAACAATTACCTGCCAAGACTTTAATCATCAAAGACATGCTTCAAACTTGAATTCAAACCTCGGAACCGTGGCACAAAGTATGATCACCTTTTAATTTTTTGGATAACACAAAAATTACCCGGAACCAAACTATAGTGCTCGTGACAATGTGTGTGCGTAGTTGTGTACAAGTTGATTTTCAAGATTCTATGTGAACAATAGGCTTTTATCAATTTAAGTACCGAGACATTTTTTTATTTTCACTAGAGCCAATTTCGGGCACCTCTAGCAAAGTAACCAATTTCTCATTTTATTTTAGTCGACTAGAGCCAATTTCGGGTACCTCTAGCGGTTCTTTAATGTGCATTAACTACTAGAGCCAGTTTCGGGCACCTCTAGCAAGAAAGTGCATTTACTACTAGAGCCAGTTTTGGGCACCTCTAGCAAGAAATTAACTTTTAATTTTCAATTTTAAATTTACCAAAATTTTAAGCAACCTAAGTTCACTAAGTTTCTTTCAATCAACAAGCCACAACCGTGTAAAAATATTCAGCATCATAGTAAAATTCTAAGTTCTTTTCATGTAATCCTAAAATTAAAGGTTCTTTCAATTAAGTGCAGTGGAAAAAATTCATCATTGGATATTCAACAAGTCTTAAGCAATTAAATCCAATTAAAGGCATGGCAAGTAACATATGCAACCTATATGTGATTGCTAAAGATGAATGCAACTAAACATGAAACTAACACCCCCCCAAACTCGAGAGAAGCATTGTCCTCAATGCATGTAAGAGTGAAACAAAATTTAAAAGAAACTAAAATGAGTTAGTCGAAGAGGTCGTCACCTCGAGTGATAAGTTTCCTTCGTGCCGTTTGCTTGATTCATTTTTCAGTCGGTGGTTGAATGCTGGTGCCGTGTGAATAGCATTGCTTTGATTTGATCAATGTTTGCCGATGCAAGTTCACTTGCATGGGCATCAGTAGTTCCCGAAGCCATAGTTGTTGCCTGGGCATCGCCAGTTTCTGTTGTGGTTGCTGTGGCAAGTAGTCGGTAGTGAATTTCCTTAGCATGGTGGTTGTGAGTCTTGTTGTGGAAAAGAAAACCTGGAAACTAAAGATAATGAAGAAAAATAAAATATATCCTAAAAAATAAAGAGAAAAAATAACCAAAAATAATAGAACAAAATAGTTCAAAAAATAAAAATAAAAATAAATGTATCAGTAGTTTCCGTGGCATCGAGGGTTGCCGAGGTATGCACATCCATGGTTGCCGAGGCGTCAGGGGTTACCGAGGCGTGCGCGTCAGGAGTTGCTGCGGTGTTGAAGGTTGCCGAGGCATGCGCATCCATGGTTGCCGAGGCATCAAGGGTTGGTGCGGTATTGAAGGTTGCCGTTTTCGATACTTCTTATAATCCATCCGCACCCTCCATCGGGTGATAATATTGCCCAAAAAGAGTTTGGCCAATGTGCTTGCCACTACTCCCTTTTGCGTTACCATGGTGGAGGTGTCTTTCTTCTTTGTTCGCTTGTAGTCCATGTATACTCTCCACCTTGCTACTATTCCTGAAGGCACAAATATATTAATAGGAAAAATTATATCCATTCTCAACCATTCAATTACCTCATTCTTGTCGACTTCTATCATGGTTGGATGTAGCCTTTGTTGTCGTGGCAATTGCTGCTCAAGCCAATTGCCGTGGTAATTAGTTGTCAAATTTTGCTTTAAGTCAAGGGAAGAATCAATTTTCTGAAGAGCTTTATGAATCCAATCACCTTTTTCTTTTGGCCTCTCAAACATCTCCATCAGTAGAGATTTCGATGGCTTCAAATCTACCAACCTCGGTTCCTCAAGACATACCTGCAATGGACGAGGTGAGTTTTTAAAGAATTCAAAAGGTTCAACTATTACCTGCTCATATTCCATTGGAAAAGTATTATCATCTCGTTGATCTTGTATGTGGTCGTGTAATTGCCATGGCAATTGTTGGTGAGAGCAATCTACAGATTCCTGCTTCAACATCAACGTTGTAACCATATGGGCATCGGGTTCCTCAAAATTTGCTGTAGTATTGTTGTTCTCAGCTTCACCAAGTGTTGTCGCGGCATTGCTCTGTTCAGGCTCCTCAATCATTGCCGAGGCAATTTGTTGTTCAAGCTCATCATGTGTTGAGCAGTCTCTCTCATTGGCATCCTCTTGACTTTGAGGTTCTAGTTGTTCCTCACACATCGGAGAGATTTCTTTGCATTGCTCCTTATCCTCTTGCCTTGGGACGTCAGTATCCCTAGGAATGAATTGTTGGTGCATGTTATCCATGACATATGTGGATCTCCCCAATTGATCTTCTAAATCCCCTAAGGTTGCATCCCACTGAGCTATCCTCGTATCCATAGATTTTGATAGCTCTCGAATCTCTTCAATTGATCCGTCAAGTCTAGCCAAGGAAGCTAGTAACGTTTCCTCCAAGGAATTGGAATGCTCTTGAAAAGGACTACATTGCCATGACATATCTGCTGCTGCGACAAAATTGTTATGGTAAAAATATTTTTGAGCTTTTTGACCATACCATGAAGAATTTTGCTGTTGGTTCCCTCTATGGTCCTCCATGTAGTTATATGCACCGAAAATGTGAGGGCAATTTTCAAACACATGATGTTCTCCACACATAGCACAAGATTTTTCCATGGTATAAGTTCTTTGGGCTTTTCTCGGTTGGTAGAGGTAATCATCAAAGGGTGGAAGAAACTCTTGATTGGATTGATTCATATCTTCCAACATCATCTCTCGAATAGATTGGCTTTTATTTCCCGACATGTTGATGTCCCTTAACTTGTAGCGCACCTAAAATTTTTTTTTGATAAAACAAACAAAAAGAAAAGTTAGTAAAACTAAGAGAAAAAATGCAATAACAAAAACAACTAACACCAATTGCCAATCCCCGGCAACGGCGCCAAAAACTTGTTGCGTGTGATAAGTGCTACGCAAATGTGCAAGTATACACGTCGCAAGTAATAAAGTGATATGAGTATCGAGTATCGTCTCCACAGGGATTGGTTTGGGCCACTTTGCTTAAGTTACTGCACTGTGAAAATAAAAACACAATTGATAATAGAGGTTTTAATTAACGAGAAAAGTAAAAGCAATAAACTAAAAGAATAGATGAAAGAAAAAGAGAGAGATAGGCCAGGTTATCGTGAGTTGAGGTGTGATAGCCGATTGGATCGTTTTGGTAAAAGAGTGCACGGGCAACTCAGTTGCCGTGGCAACTTGCACAACGGGGTTGCCTTGGCAACTAATCGATGGTTGCCCTGGGCAACTAATTGGGCAACTACTTGGGCGTCGGGCAGCAACTTCAAGGTCGGCAGAGAGCGTTCTTCAATGGTTTCTTCTTATCCCTAAGTCGAAACTCTAGCTACTTGTGCATGCCTTGATAATACATCCCTGCGTGAATCAAGGGTGAACAACAACCAATCTTGCGCTCCTCTTAGCCGTTGAAATCCTTAACTTATTCCTAAGCTGGATTAATCTTCACCATCAATAGATTGAATAAAGACCATAGTCATTCGTTTCTTGAATCTAACTCTCCCGATATTAGATAAATAGATGAAGTTACGAGATCCTCTCCCAATTCACTCGCAAACAAGAATAAAAGCCAAGAATGAGTAAACCTTGAATAGAAAAGTGCAAACTCTTATTACCTAAACAAAATCCAATTGTTTCTCACAACAACAAAACACAATAACCCCAACCAATCAAGTTAGTTCATGGTTGGGTTCAAAAGATATACAAAGAATAATCCCCAAACCATGAATCTAATGGAAGCAAAGAAGAAGAAGAAATTGAACTCTCTCCCTCCTTGCTATCTTGTCGAAATCTCTTCCTTCTTGCCCTTTGGAGTTGTCGAAAATCCTCTCCTCTTGCTATCTCTCTCTTGTCGAAATCTCCATCTTATTTATAGGGCTAGGCCAATGTCCTTCTTTGAGGAGGAGTTTAAGTTGGAATTAAATTATCTTTAAAGAATATAATTCTTTATTATAATTGTATTCCTACTAGAACTTCTCCTATCTTCTTGGAATTTAATTCTTCTTTAATCTCTGCATGGAAATCAAATTCCTTTGGGTTTGGGCTTTGCTCCACGTCATCTTGGGCTTGTCTAGTTATCAATTTCGACTACCATATCACCTTTGTTCTTGTCGACAATTGCCATGGCAACTGGCTCGGCGTCTCCTTCATGTATTTCCCTGGCAACTAGCTCGGCATATCCTTCATGTATTGCCCTGGCAACTAGCTCTAGCCTTGCTTTGGCAAGTGATCCTGCATACACACAAAAATACACCAAAGCAGCATCTTTTTCCACAAAAATCACCAAGTTATGTAATCAAGCTCAACGGTGGACAGAAACATGAATTAATGCATGAATGACTAATTATGCAACTAATATAAGCTTAAGTCTAACAATAATATGAGTAAAAAGGGTAAGAAAAATAGTACTTTTGAACACTTATCACACAACTCTTACTAGCACACTTGTAGGTTTCTTCCATGATTAGGTGACCCACATTGATCTTCCTTCCCATCATGATCGAGTGCAGCAAAGCCATCCTCTCCTCTGACACCGTGTCATTATGTATGGTCAAAATCATATTGGTCTTCAAAAAATGGTTCCATCCTCTCAGCTACGGTCTTAATGCTAGCCTTTTTATTGTGCTCTTGCCGTTGGAAGAGACGTTTCGCTTTGTTCCTGGTTCACACAAATCCTTCAATAGCAGTTGTCTCTTGGCATCATCCATGGATTCAGCAAATGTCGAGTTCTCTTCCTCTGCACCATCCAAACTTAACATGTGATTAACATAACTCTCATCAAACTGAACACACTTACACCAAACATACACAAAAGGTGAGGTCTTGGTAGTAAGGTAGGCATAAAATTCCCAAACAATGGTTGAGTGGACTTCCCCTAGCTGAAGGCAAAAGACCTCTCAATTGTGCTTCTTAATGATGGAAACCACCTCCGATGAGTACCCTAAGTTGGGCTCATTCTTGAATTTGAACCCTTTTTTATAACAAAATGTTCAGGCAGTGTAGTTCTCCTCGTATTTCTTATTCGTCTCATTGTTGAAGAAGATTTGGAGTGGGGCTGATGAAGATGCCATTGAAGATTTGGGGAAATATGATTGATCGGAGTAGATGATGAAAGGAATGTTTGGTTCTTGATTTTCTTGCTGGTTCGAAAGAATGGAAAGGATAAAGGTTATTGATTAAGGAGACGATTGGGTTGGTTTAAAGTGGAGTTAGTGGGGGTAATGATATCATGGAAGTTATGGCATGTATATGAAAGTGAGATAATGATGAGTTTGGCTGAGTGGGAGTTGACGGTGCAGGAACTAATGTAATAAGGTAAAATTTCAAGTGAGGCGGCAGCTGCTAGGGTTTCCCGCTCAACAAAAAGTTAATTTCCTTTGGGCCTGATCTAATTAGAGTCCACGTGTTATCCAGACTTGTGCTGATGGGTGTCTGAATGCCAGTATGTCCTGTCATACTGCCTTGGCAAAAATACTTGTACTGACACTTACAAAAACCTTTCAAAATAAAAAAAAGAAAAACTAGAATAATTAAACTAAAATGTGAAAAAGAAATTGTTTATCCTAACTATTTACAATGATTAAATTGATATGGAAAAATTTACCGAATCTCTACCAGGAGAATAATTTCCTTGAAATCACTCTAAATTCCTTCCCAGTAATGCTTCAACCTCTGGCCATTCACTTTGAACGTTGTCCCCGTTTTTAAGTCTTTGATGTCTACTGCTTCATGAGCATAGGGCTTGACAACTTCAAAGGGTCCTGGCCACATGAATTTGAGTTTAACTAGAAATAACTTAAGCCTTGAATTGAACAACAACACTTTTTGCCCAACTTCAAATTGTCTTGGTAATATTTCGCTGTCATGCCACATTTTTGTTCTTTCTTTATAAAGCTTGGCATTTTCATAAGCTTGTGCTCTAAACTCCTCCAACCCATTCATATCTAACAAACTCTTCTCACCTCTAGCCTTCCATTCCATGTTCAACTACTTGGTTGCCCAATAAGCTCGATGCTCTAATTCCACTAGCAGATTGCATGACTTCCCAAATACTAGCTTGTATGGGGAAGTCCCTAATAGATTTTTGAAACCTATTCTATATGCCCACAAGGAATCATCTAACCTCAAAGACTAGTCCTAACGAGTTAGGTTCATAGTCTTCTCCAAGTTATTCTTGATATCCTTTTTTGAAATTTCTACCTGGCCATTCGTTTGAGGATTGTAGGCAATGGCAATTCTTTGCTGGATTTCGTACCTGCACAAAGCTTTAGTGATTAAATAGAATTTAAAATGGGTACCTTCATCATGTATGATGGCTCTAGAGGCACCGAATCTGGTAAAGATGTACTTTTGTAGGAACTTGACAACTGTCTTGGCATCATTTGTTAGGAGAGCAACAACTTCAACCCACTTTGAGACATAATCTACTACCAAAAGTATGTATAAAATGCCAAACGATAGGGGAAAATGACCCATAAAGTCTATCCCCCACACATCAAATAGCTCCACATGCATAATATTCTGAAGTGACAATTGATGTCTACTGGAAATATTTCCAGTACACTGGTACCTATCACATGCCTTGGTAAGATAATGAGTGTCCTTGAATAGTATTAGCCAAAAAAAATTTGACTGCTTGGCTGCTGTCTTTATTCCAGCAAGCTGACCTCCATATGGTGTTGCATAGAAGAGCTGAAGAATATTTTGTTGTTCATCCTCTGACATGCAATGACGAATGATTTGGTCGATGCATGGTTTGAACAAGAACGAGTCATCCCAATAGTATTGTCAAATATCCCTCAGAAATAGCTTCCTGGCATTACTTGATAAATCTAGTGGAATTATATTGCTGACCAGATAACTAACCATGTCAGTGTACCATGGAATGGTAGTGGTCGCAAGTAAATGTTCATTAGGGAAATTATCTTTAATGGAAGCAACTTTACCATCCTCAATGTGGTGTTCTAAGAGAGACAAATGATCAGCCACCAGGTTCTCACTCCTCTTCTTGTCTCGTATCTTGAGATCAAACTCTTGTAACAAGAGTGTGTAAGAGCCCATTTCCGTCTGGGCGTTACCCAAAACACATATACCCATTACAATAAAAACAAAACAACCCATTTACATCAGGCCCAAATTACAAACCCACGGCCTAATACCTAAACCTAATTCTGATAACCTAACCCTACCCCTAAAATTGTAGCCGCCAACCACCCTCATCAACTCAGCTGCCGCAGCTTCCTTCAACCCAACCGCTGTCGTCAACACCAGCTCCAGTCCCTACCAACCCAAACTGAAACCCATTATCCTCTACTTTGACTTCTCTTTACCTCTACAATGCCAAACTGAACCAATCTAAAAAATAATCAACAACCTATCACAACTCTTCTGCCATACTAAGTCTTAGCCGCCATCATCATCTACGCTTCTACACTCACCAACTCGACTGGCAAACCCCATGAAATTTGGGTCTTTAATGAAGCATGACCAAACCCAAAACTTTATTCCTCTATATATCTGATCTGCAACAATGAAAAAGGTGGATTTTTAAGAGAGATTCTAGAGGCTAAAAACGAAAAAATAGAGAGAAAAGGGGGAAAATCAAGAAAGGAAAAAAAGGAAAGAAAAGGTAAAAAAACCCTTTCGGTTTCTGTTAGGTATATGAGATTAGGACGAGTTTAGAAGGAAATCGAGGGTAGATTCGTGTGTAAACCCGAGTTGATATGTGTCTTTTGCTAATCTTTCGGCCACCATAGGCAGTCATTGCTATCGTCGATGAGCGGTGGTCGATGGTGGAAAATCCGTCGGTGTTTGGGATTAGAGGAAGAGATTTAGAGAGTATTGAGGGTTTTCTATGTTATAAGCTGAAAATGATTTTTTTGGCCAAAAAATTTATATTTAAACACTCTCCAAAACGACGTCGTTTTGGCCTTTTTAACCCGTGTGTGTTACACGACCAGGGGAAAGAACCACGCTTTTTAAGAAATGAAAAAAAAAATCACATTTCTAGTCCTTCCACTTTTGATTATGTTTAATTTATTCTATTTTTAAGTTATTTTACTTTTAATTTGTTTTATAGCTAACGTTTTTGTAGTATGGTCACTGTATATGTTTTAAACCTTTAATATATATATAAAGTTTCTTAAAAAGGTTTTACATATATATAAAAATATATTTAATGTAATATGTTTTTGTTATATGCGTATAGGTATATATATATACACACGTAAAGTTTCTTAAAAAGAGTTTACATATATATAAAAATATATTTAATATAATATGTTTTTGTTATATGCGTATAGGTATATATGTTTTTAATTGTTTTGTATACTTTATACTTATATATTAGTATATATATTATGTATTCATATCCGATTTTTATAACTAAGTTTTTTACAAAAGATATAGTAGTATTTTTCTTCTTGGGATTCTCAAGAAAATTGTGTCTCAACCTGACAGAGGCGTGATTTTTCTCGTTAATACTAAAATAAAAAATATTCTCTCCAATATATTTTATGAAAATAAAATGCATTTAGGGATCATATTTAAATTATATTTGAATTCGTAAATTTCAACGCTAAGACATTAAGTAATCAACTAGGTACTAATTTTGGGCGTTGTGGGGTGCTCATCCTTCCCCACACGTGACCGACTCCCGAACCTATTTTTTGCTCTAATTTTCTTTGGTGTCCAATCTACCCAATCTAAGTGACCGGTGGCGACTCCATTTTTTTTAATTTCAAAAGTAGTTTTTTTCAAAAATAAAATAGAACCATAGATGATTTTGTTATTACAACTTGGCGACTCCGCTTGAAGCTTTTTTTAGTGAGTCAAGCCATAAATTGATTACCTTTTGTCTTAGAAGTTGAAAATTATGAACTCACTTTAATTTAAATTATGATCGGTTCATCTTTTTTTCCATATAAGAGCTTTTAAAAAAAGTTTTAATAAAGCCTCTATTTTTTCATAACATGTGCTTGACACCCGAGCTCCATCCCTTTTAAGTGGGAGTGACAATCTATTCCTTCTTGAGGTCCTGCCTTCGCGTAGGATAGTGGATCACTTCTAGGATACATCTATACCTATTTCTTCTTGAGGTCTTCATCTCCGTGCAGACATAGGGAAATGTATCCCATGAATTGAACTTAATCTGTTTGAGCCTATAATGAGTGAGGATCGGGGACCTTGCTAGCCTTAGTAGGCCATAGCGAGGACAATTTGAGTACATTTTAGAACCAAATCACATGTAGTGAGTCGTAAGAGCCCGCCCTATTTACAGCCATAACGAACCTTTGTCCGTTTAGAAGGTCACCCAATAAGTAGAGAAGAGAGAGAGTTTTTAGTTTTAATTATTTATGCTCTTTAAGTTCAGTATCAACTGTTTATCTTTATGCAAGAAAGTATGTAACTAGATACCACGCAGTTAGGATTTATTTATGTAAAACAAAGAATGCAAGCAGATATCATTACAGGGTAGGATTTTGTTTCCAAAGCATGTGGGGTAGAAAGTATGTTCTAGGACTACTTTGATTCAGTTTTCTTTATCGTTTTAATATTGTTTATATCAGTAATAACTTGTTTCATTTTGTTTCATTTTTATTTTTGCATTTTTTTGCATTGCATTTTTTTCATCTTAGAAAAAGGTGTTGATACAAATTTCTTGATAAGGCAGAATGTAATATGGGTGTGGGAGTATGGTCAGAAAGGACTCGACGTGAAAAAGGGGACAACATATCAGAAGGTGAAGAATCAGAGCTATGGAATTTTACTCGGATCAGGGTGCCCCAGAATTAGTTGCAAGAGTTGAAAGAAATTTGGAACCAGTGGGATGATGAGAACAAGCAATTTTTCTACAGTACTTACGGTGATTTGCCCTATTTGTTAGATGTCAGCATAGACAAGCTCTTGTTCCGAGCTCTCGCCCAATTTTTGAATCCTGTTTATAGTTGTTTCACTATGGGAAATGTAGATTTGGTGCCCACAATAGAAGAGTACACAACTCTGCTTCGTTTCCCGAATTTCAAATTTGATAAAGCTTATTTTAGGTCTCTTAGGTCTCCGGCATTTCAAAAAAAGCTGTTAAAGGTAACTGGTATGGATGAGCAATGGGCTACAACTCGAATTAAAAAGAAAATGATAAAACAAGTGCATTGCTTGGAGGTTCTTACGAGATCTAATTCGGACTCACCCTAAGCGGGACAAGCAGGTCAACATGTTCGCCTAGAGTATCTATGGTTTAGTCATATTTCCTAAATCATTGGGATACATTGATGATGCAGATTTGAAATTGTTTGATCATTTGGAAAAAGGAGTTACTCCCGTCTCTGCAATTTTAGCTGAAACTTCCAGGTCTCTAAGTGCTTGTAGAAGAAGTGGTGAAGGAAGATTCATTGGTTGCGCTCAATTGTAGCTAGTTTGGTTTCATAGCCATTTTTGGAAGTTAGAAATAATTTCCTACCAAGTTTTCTTTGAAGATTACTCATCGTTGAAGGAGATGGCATCTATAGAAAGATAAGAAGACATCTCTCAAGAAAAATGGATGGCTATCTTTCAAAATCTCCAAGAAAAGGATATCGTTTGGAAGGTACATTGGTTTTACCCTGATGGTATCATATACAAGTGCAGGGATTATGACTGGGTTCCTTTGCTTGGAATATGGGGCGGAACTGGGTGTGTTCCACTACTGGTATATAGGCAATATAGATCAAGATAATTCATTCCAATGACGAAAGGTTTAGCTACATGTGAATTCAAGTATGGGGTGGATGATTACAAAAAATCCATGTCCAAGATTTCTAGTGCTCGGAAACAAACTTGCAAGATGGAAACATTTGAAGAAAATCCCAGGGTCACCCTAGAATATGATAGGTGGAGAAGTAGAAGAATTAATGATAATATTCCTTCACCAAATCAAGAGAGTGTCGTGCCAATAGAGGAGCATCTGCGAGTAAGTCCTTTAGAGGTAGAGATTTTAGAGCAAGATTTTGAGAAGAAATACTTCAGGATGGAAAGGTTGATATCTAAGTTAGAGGATGAAAAGAATCAGTTGGGACTAGACGTTGATTCCCAGGGAAGAGAAGCTGAAAAATTGAGGAAAGGAAAAAAACAAAGCCGTGGAAGATTTAATTAATTTACAGAATGACTACAAGAAACTCCATGCATCAACAAGATATGCCAATCTAGTAAAAACATCAAATGAGTGAAAGCTTGAAATTCAAGAAGAAAAAAACAAGGCCGAACTTTGGGAAAAGAAATTCAAAAGGGCTCTAACTCAACAAAGAATCATTGAAAGAGAACTATCAAAAGTCAGGCTGAAAATGCAAGATTGAAAGCTCAAATGGCTAAATTAGAAGTTTCTCTACAAAGATACCACAACCGGAATTCTATGGCTAAATTGAAGGTAAGCAAGAAGAAAAACGAGATGCTAAAGAAACAAATTGAGGAGCTGGAAATAACTCTACAGACGTGCCATGGGGAGATCGAAAATTTTGAAGAGGTTCAAAAATGGAATGATTATCATTGGGAAACTCAACCCTAGGAGTCTCAAGATCACGTCCGAGATAGGTACCATGTTATCACTGAAGTCGTCGTCCAAGTACGCGAATTGGCAGAACACTTGCAGACTTTAGCTGTTCAAGCCGATCTTTCGAGTCTTCAAACTGAATTGGATTCTAACCGTGGCAAGCAGTTAGCTTGGCTATTTAGAAAGATTAAGTTTTTAAGCATTTAAATTTAAGCAATATATGTAATATGTATCCGCCTTATGTAAAGAAACTTGTTCTGATGGAAGTCTATCTTAAAGTTGTTCTGATGCAAGCCTTATGTAAAGATGTATCCGCCTTATGTAAGATGCATCACATTTTTCTTGCATTCGCATAATAACTCATCATTTTTATCAACATCTTAATTCTCAAGTATTTATTACCACGGTAATTCTAGGGCATACAGATAAGAAAAATCAACATCGGTTTTTTACTTGAAGCAAAGCTAAGGGAATGGAGGATCGTTTGGAAAAAGTAGGAAATACATGTGAAGATTTAAAGAAGGAAATAGAAGATAAGATAGGAAAGGCGCAGCAAGAAACTCGCGACCACGTCTCGTAGTCACAAGAAGACTTGTTGGCAAAAATAACTACAATGTTAACGGGGAAGGATACTAAAAAAACAAAGGGGATAGTTATAAATCCCAATGCCCTGGTAGAAGAGTCGAGTTCTCCTCTTGGCAAGACACATCCACAAGTGGAGGCTTCAACCACAAAGCATCAAGGTTTTCAGGCTGGGTCTTCTCTTCAAGGGGGAACCAATGTTCAAGATGGCCTTAATGAATACATTGTCCCTGATTTTAATGAGATGGATAAAGCAAAGGTTGAATTACATAAGAAACTTGAAGATTGGTGCAAGCGATTAGAAGAGAATGTTAAAGTTGTAGAAGGTGCAGACACGTTCTACGAGGTAGATGCAAGATCGTTGAGCTTGGTCCCAGATCTAGTATTTCTGCCAAAATTCAAGATGCCTAATTTTGAGAAATACAATATAACCAGTTGTCCTGAGGCCCATGTTATGATGTTCTGCAGGAGAATGTCAAGATATGTTAACAATGACCAATTGTTGATTCATTGTTTTCAAGATAGTTTAACAAGGTATGGTGCAAAATGGTACAATCAACTAAGTCGTGCCAAAATTATTTCTTAGAAGGATTTGGCCTAAGCTGTAACACTCATTTCCATGCCTGGTCGAGAACCGGGTCAGAGTGTGCTATCGGTGAATAGTGTAGTGATCGGTGCAATAAATTTCAATTAATAATCGAAGTTTAAATGAAGGCATGCTTTTCAGGTGTTATTAAACTATAACACAAGTCCATTTATCCGATAAGAAACTATAAATATTCATTTTAAACCAATTCTTAATCATTTACAAGTTTCAGGGACTAAATCACAATTTCAGTGTTATAGAGGTTCTTTTACAAAATTAACATTACTACAATGAAATTCAATCTATAAGCAGAGATTGTATAAATTTTCATGTTAATCAGAGTTCAAATCCTCTTCCAATTAAGGTATATAATATTCAATGACCAAAATACAACATTTTAGAAACTGTCTTAAAGTCTTTCTAACTGAATTACCTGTCACCGTACCGATACACTTGGGGATGTATTGGTACACTATGCTTGAATTAGGAATTTCAGATTTACTAGCAATAGGCTCGTATTGATACAGCTTGGGGCCGTATCGATACAGGTTGACCTCATATCGATACACCCTGAGCCCGTATCGATACTATTTTTACAACCCAAATTCCAGTAGCCAATTTTTGTACCGATACACACTGTGCTATATCGATACACCCCTTTTGACCGGTGTTGACCTAACCAAATATGCAAGGCTGTATCGATACTTCTTCACCTGTATCGATACACCCTGCACTGTAATGATAGATTTTGCTAGTTTTTATCCAAATTAACACATCAAACGAAGTCCAAATGTAATGAAATTTTACCAGCAAGGTTTAAACACCATAATCTAATAGCATGTCAAATTTCATATTCATTGGAATCTGCTTACTAGGTTTTTACCTTTTTGAACCAATTATGCCATTTTAACCACCTTTTAGCAATTCTAAAAGATCATTTAGGACCTTAAGCACCTTTACATCACAAGTACAAAACACACATATCATAACGACCATATATGACTATTTAAAGTACTTTGCCACCCTACTAGGGGTTCATAAGTTCGATGTACATTACTTTAGGCTTGCTTGTGACTTAATCAACACTTTAACTTCTTCGATCTCCATCGATGAGTTCCTTAACCTGAAATGTATGAAATGCAATGCATTAGGCATATAATGCCTAGTGAGGTAGTCATAACTAATATCAATATCAATGTAATGCATTCCAACTCATGTAATAACAATAGTTATGCAATGATTCAATAGTAGTAATGTAATGATCATGCTCAATAACAATGCTTTCATATTTCAATATTAACCCTTGGATCGATTTGGAATTGTGGGTACGCGAATTCCTACACCTCGCCAAATCAATGAATGGTCTAGTCCCTCCGCCTCGCCAATATGACCAATATCACAACGCATCCCTCCGCCTCGCCAAAAAAATGTGGGCCATAGCCCTAGGACTGTAGTCCACCCGTACTCTGAGCTCATGAATTCTATGGTATGCCAATTGTATCTAATGTCCTTTCGAATCCAAGGTCCAGTGACAATATCAATAATTAATGTTCAATAACAATGATAGTATCCAATGTTCTTATCAATAAACAATGTTCCAGTGCCAATGTTTACTAGCAATATCAATGACAATGGAAATGTTCAATGGCAATAGCAATGATCGATGCTTCATTTTCAATGTTATGATGGCAATAACTATATCGATGTCCGTGTTCTATTACAACGGCAATGATGATAACAATTACAATGTCTATGTTCCATGTCCTATATTCAATGCTTCAATGGTTTGATGACTATACCAATGGCCAAATCAATGGCAATGACCAATGTCTAATATTCAATACAATGACTTACCTCTACTTACCAACGATATCCACTAAGTGGTTCGATGCAATATTTCTTAACGATGATGTTAGCGATACAATATACAATGACAATGGAATTGCGAAAGGCACCTAGCCTAATCCCGAGACTCCGACTACACTCACCTCAATAATCCAATGCTCCTACGACTCTCGGATGGCAATTCCTTTGTTCCTAGCTTTTATTGGTGATGATGAATGATCTCTATTCAATTCTTGTGCTAGGTTAAACAATAAGAATTAGTTAGAATCGATAATATGATTTTGAAATCAATATAATGATATCAAAATCAATAACTAAACTTGAAATAGCCATTAGCTATTAGATTTCCATGGATAATCAAAACCCTAGCTTAAGATTAAGCTTGATATAATCATGGATATCAACAATAAATTGATGATTCTAGCTTACCCGATCAATAATAATGATTCGATATTAATAAACCAAAGAATCTCAAGCTTTTCCAACCTCAACAATGGAGGTGCTTGCTTGGAGGAAGGAGATGGGATAGAGGTGCTTTCTTGGAGGAAATAGATGAGATAGAGGTGCTAGCTTAATAGCAATCGTATAAAGCTTCTAACTTTGGTTATTCTATATCTTTTATGCTTTCAATAGAATTAGCTTTCCTTCATATGAAGGAATTTCATCATATTAACCCACGTAAGTGGTGACTTTAATTGAAGAGGGGCTAATCGCAAGGTCAGTCCCTTAACTCATGATACTCTATGCTTTAACCCCTAAACTTTCAATTTTTATAATTTAGTCACTAAATGACTCTCAATGTATTCAATATGGTCCTTTAAACAATAAATTGACTCAATCAGAGTCCAATATTAATAAAATTGACCTTGTGGTCAAAGTCAATACAATATTTGGACCTTCCAATGTAGGGTTTTCGATCACCGAAACCCAATTCTGACTAGACCAGATTTCGCGGTGTTACATAAGCTTTTGTTAAGCAATATAACCATGTTTCTGACATAACACCTGATTGGGTTACGTTACAAATATGAAGATGAAGTCTAATGAGAGCTTCAAGCAGTAAGGCAAGAGGTGGAGAGATGTCACAGCTTAGGTGCAACCACCACTATTAGAGAAAGAAACAAAAATGTTTTCTATCGATACACTAGAGAAACCTTTTCTTGGCCCTATCCTAGGAGGTGCTACAAAAAACTTCTCAGACATAGTAATGTCTGGAGAAATGATTGAAAATGCAGTTCGAAGCAAAAAGATCGAGGTTGAGGAGTGCCATAAGAAATCAAATCCTGGGAGGAAGGAAGGTGAGGTGAGTAACACAAGTGTCTATAATGTCAGCTACTCAAAGTAGGTGATAGTTGAACAACCCAAAGTTGCGACCTTGAATGCTCAAACTTCCTCATAGCAAGGATTGAATCAGAGGGCGAATAAAGAGGACCTCCAATTCACTCCCATCCCAATGACTTACGGAGAGTTGTACAAGAATTTATTTGATGCACATGTAGTCTCTCTATTTTATACGAAGGAGTACAAGCTCCTTACTCGAAATGGTATGACGCCAATGCGCAGTGCGACTATCACGCATGGATAACAGGACATTCTATTGAAAATTCCATTGCTTTTAAGAAACTTGTTGAAAAGTTCATACAAATGGGAGTCGTGAGACTTGATAACTCCACAAGGCCAAGTGTAGCGGGGAATCCTCTACCCAATCACACTGAGTTAGGGGTAAATGTCGTTATTAGTGATGGAAGTAGGAGATTCAAAGCTAGTGTTGAAGAAGTGAAGTCTTCGTTAAAGTGGGTTTGGTAGAAGATGGACGAGATAGGTTTGGTTGGCCAGAGCTCAAAGAAGAAGAAAGAATCATCCAAGAACAATTATTTGTACCATAAAGCGGAAGGTCATGAGATCTATAATTGCATAGAGTTCAAGTCTCTAGTTCAGAGGTTGATGGATAAGATAGAATTAGAATTCTTTGAAGAAATGAAGTTTGAAGAGATTGATGTATGTGCTTCTGAGGAGGAAACACTGAAGAAAAACTATGGTAGCAATCCTCTAGTAGTGATCATTTCAAGACACCAAGAATATAGAGGAACCAAGAGCTCAGGATCGAAGATCGTGATCCATAAAATAATTTTTTTCTCTTATAAAAATGATAAGAGTGTCATGTGGAAGTATGACTGTGGTGTGAGAATTCAGGGAAACGATGCTCCAAGGGCCACCTCTAAAGAAGTAAATGATGTTGGGTTCTTCACAAGGAGCGGGAGACGTTATGTCCATAAGGAAAAAAATTTGAGGATCTAAGGGGAGGGAATTAATAGTTGAACTAAAGAAAAGAAGGATCATCGAGCTTGAACCTCGAATTAATGAGCCGGTCAAAGAATATGAGGCAAGAGAGTTTCTAAAATTCCTGAAACATAGTGAATATAGTGTTGTGGAGTAGCTTAACAAGCTACCTACTCGTATATCAATTTTGGCCTTGTTGTTAAGTTTAGAATCACATCAAAATGGATGTTGAAAGTGTTGAACGAGACTTTTGTACCTAATGATATATCTGTGAAAAAGTTGGATAGGCTGGTGAATAGTTTGTATGCAGACAACTTCATCTTTTTTAGTGATGATAAGATACCCCCAGGTGATAGGGATCTGTAAAAGCCCTACACATTACTACTTGATGCAAAGGTTATACATTGCCAGGGGTCCTAATTGATAATGGATCTGTATTGAATGTATTACCGTTGGCTACTTTCAACAGGCTTCCGGTGGATAGCTTTCATATGAAAACTTTTCATAGTATAGTCTGAGATTTTGACGGTACTGAGAGGAAGGTAATGGGGAGAATTGAAATACCATTACTTATGGGGCCGAACACATAAGATGTAGATTTCTTAGTGATGGACATCAAACCTGCATATAACTGTCTGTTAAGAAGACCATGCTTCCACTCAACTAGGGTAGTTCTATCATCGCTCCACCAGAAATTGAAATTTGTAATAAATGGGTGACTTGTCACCATAAACGCTGAGGAAGACATCATAGCTTCGGTCACTAGTGACACCTCTTATATTGGAGTGGATAAAGATGCTATGGAATGCTTATTCGGGTCACTAGAATTTGTTAATGCAACTTTTATAGTTGAAGGAAGTCAGATCCATACTCCAAAATTGTCCAAGGCCATAAGGATGGGAATTAAGCTGACAGTAGGAAGAGGAGCCTGAGCTGGTAGAGGTTTGGGAAAATCACTCAATGGAAGGGTCAGTGCACCAGTACCGATCAATAAGCAAGACCGTTTCGGCCTAGGATATAAGCCATATGCTAAATAGAGAATGAATGAGATCCTAAAGAAGCAAGGAGAAAGGTACGTCTAAATGGGGAAGAGATCAAGTGGAAACCTATGGTTTTTCCTTGCTTATCTGAAACATTTGTGTTAGGGGGATTATCAACCCCAAGTAGAGCAAGAAAGATAAAGAAAGTGAACTTGGAAAATTGTTGGAAGTTTTGGAAATCAATGTTATATTTGAAGGAGAAAATAAAGCAGTGAATCTGACTGGGATCTGCCCATACACTCTTGGAACTGTTATGAACAATTAGACTACAGAATAACTCCATACAATGTTTAGGAATATTTCAGAGTAATGTTCAGAACATACGTGTTACTCTTGCCAAAGAGCAATATGGATCCTTTTGTAAAGGGCATATGTTTTGTGTCCTTATGTCAATGAAATGGTACTTTGTGTTTCATCTGGCAAACATTTTTATTTATTTCATCATACATACTCCTACCATACAAGTTATCCATTTTTAAAATTTATTTGTCCCAATATATGTTATTATTTTGTGTTAGGTCCCTTGATATCAATGACATGAGTGGCACTACGATCAATCCATAACTTATTTTTGAGCAAGAGGTGTGTCTAGATGAACCTCAGGACTTCGAAGAAGATCAAGATTGTGACTTATCTCCTAATTTGCTAAGAATTGTAGAGCAAGATGTAAAACATATTTTAACTCATAAAGAGCTGGTGGAAATTGTGAGTCTGGGAGAAGAAGATGAGAAGAAAGAGGTGAAGATTGGGACATGCATCACCTTAAAGACAAGACATAATCTGATTGAGTTACTCCAGAGTTCAAAGATGTCTTTGCATGGTCCTATCAAGACATGCTTGGCTTGAACTCAGATGTGATGGTACACAAACACTCCATAAAGGAAGAATGCAAGTCAGTCCAGCAAAAGCTTTGAAGGATAAGGCCTGATGTACTACTGAAGATAAAAGAAGAAGTAAAGAAACAATTTGATGTTGGGTTTTTGCAAGTGGTCAAGTACCCAGAATGGGTAGCTAATATAGTTCTTGTTCCAAAAAAAGGCAGGAAAATGCGAATCTCTGTGGACTATAAAGATCTGAACAAGGCCAGTCCAAAGGATAATTTTCCGCTACCTCACATTGACACCTTGGTGGATAATACAACAATACATTTTTTGTTCTCCTTCATGGATGGCTTTTCAGGATACAACCAGATAAAGACGCATCCTAGTGACTAGGAGAAGACTACGTTTGTAACATTGTGGGGAACATTTTGTTATAGAGTGATGTCATTTAGACTAAAGAATACATAGGCAACATATCAACGAGCCATGATGACTTTGTTTCATGATATGGTGCACATAAAAATTGAGGTGCATGTTGGTGACATGATTGCTAAGTCTCAAATAGAGGAAGAGCATGTGGAGATCTTGAGAAAGTTGTTCTTGAGATTAAAGAAGTTTCAGTTGAAGCTAAACCATACAAAATACACTTTCAGGGCTACTTCAAGAAAGTTGTTGGGTTTCATAGTTAGTAAAAAGGGAATCAAGGTTGATCCAGATAAAGTCAAGGCTATCCAAGACTTACCACTGTCGTGCACTCAAAAAGAAGTGAGAGGGTTTCTACGAAGATTAAATTACATTACTCGGTTCATTTCATAACTAACCGAAAAATGTGATCCTATCTTTCGTCTTCTACAAAAGCATAACTCGAGAGAATGGAATGACAAATTCCAGAAAGCCTTTGACAAAGTCAAGTATTATCTATCAAACACTCACATTCTAATGTCATCTATCCCAAAACAAATTGTTAATTCTGTACTTGACAGTTTTTGAGAACTCTATGGGATACGTACTAGGCCAGCATGATGGGTCAGGAAAGAAAGAAAATGCGATTTATTATCTCAACAAGAAGTTTACAGAAGGCGAGGCAAGATATTCGTCGATTGAGAAACTGTGTTAGACCTTGGTTTGGGCTACTCGGAGGTTGAGGCAATACATATTGTACCATATGACTTGGTTAATCTTAAAGTTAGATCCTCTTAAGTACATGATGGGGTCGACTGCACTGACTGGAGGAATGGCTAGATGGCAGATTTTGTTGTCTAAATTTGATCTAATTTATGTAAACCAAAAAGCTGTGAAGGGAAGTGCAACAACAGATTTATTGGCCATCCAAGCTTTGGAGGATTATGAACCTTTGAACTTTGACTTCCCAAATAAAGATCTAATGTGTGTTGCAACTGCTGAAGAAGATACCCCAAAAGAAGAACATTGGAAGCTGAACTTTGATAGCGCCTTAAATGTTGTATGCAAGGGAATCGAGGTAGTGTTAATCTCCCTAGAAGGTTATCACTATCCTTTTTCCAGTAAACTTGATTTTGATTGCACGAATAATATGGCAGAATATGAATTCGGTATCATGGGCATCCGTGTACCCATTAAGCATAAAATTAAAGTATTTTAAGTATCTGGGATTCTATGCTTGTGATTTATCAACTCCGAGGAGAGTGGGAAATGAGAGACACCAAGTTGATAAACTATCGAGACCAAGTTCTAGAGTTAATTAATGAGTTCGACGTGATTACATTCCACTACCTCCTACGAGAAGAGAATATATGGCTGACGCCTTGGCTACCTTGTCTTCACTGTTTAAAGTAAATAAGCCATCCGATTCGAGACCTATTCAAATGAGTATATATGAGTCTCCGACCCACTACTATAATATTGAAGAATATGAAAAAGACGATCATCCTTTGTAACATCCCAAAACCCGGTCTAGTCAGAATAAATTTTGGTGATCAGAAATCCAACTCTGGGAAGTTTAAATTTTTGTACCGATGTTGACTATATGATCTATTTTCTTAAAGTTGAACCTTGATTGAGTTTAATCTTTGAATTGGGGACCTTATTGGAAAGTCAAAATATTGAATATGGGCTAAGAGTATCGATACGGTAGGTACCATATCGGTACGGTCTAACACCTTTTAACCAACTTACTTGTTTTAGCAAGAGCGTATTTATACAGCCACAAGTGTATCGATATGGGTCCCCTATTTTAAGTCAATTTGTTGTTGTTTTGAAAGGAAATGGTTTTGGGGTACTGACTCACCACTTTGCTTACTCTCTACCATGTGAGAGTCATCAGAAAAGATGACTATTCAAATCATTAGCCAACTTGGAAAGCTGATGATCATTGGGTTTAGGAAAACCCTTGGATAAAGGAAACGTTCCTATTGGTTTAGTAGGAGGTGGGTTGGGTTTAGCAAACCCTTAGTGATAGGAAACCATCCTATTGACTTAAATAAAGGTGGGAAATGATTAAGTTATTGTCCCCTTAAAATGAATTAGAGAAAAGGAAGCTATCATTCTTATTCTATGTCACCGAGACTAAATCTCAATCTTTGTCTTTTGAAAAGAAAACACACATCACCATTGTCTTCCACCTCAAGCACACACCTCTCCATTTGAACTTCTTAAGCCTAAGGTTTTTTTGTTTTAAAGACTCCAATCTATAGCTATCGACTGGGTAAGTAAAAGCCCTCAATCAATTTTCGAAATCCATGGAAGGTTGAGGTTTAATTTTAAGTCAAATTGTTAAGCCTAATCTTTGAAATAAGAACTATATCGTTATAGTGATTATATTGATATCTTTTGTTTCTTCCTAGATCAAAATTTGGAAGGAAACAATTCATCATCTCCAAAGCAAGCTAGGAACAAAGGAATTCCAATCTGGGAGCCTTCGGTTGATTGAATATCAATTTTGATGCTACTAACCATCGTATTGAAGGTTTTTGTGTAAAAACCCCATTGGTAAACTATGCTGGTAAGTGAGAGTGAGTATTGCATTGAATCCATGTTAGAAATATTATTGCTATTGTTATTAAGATCATTGAAATATTGCTATCATTGATTGACATGAATATATGATTACCGAACTATTGTTATTGATCCATTGCTATGAGACTATTGTTATTGAATTATTGATTATGAACCTTGAGGTCGAAGTATTGGATACAATTGGCATGCCATAGAATTCATGAGCTCATTGGTAAGAGTATTGGGCTTCGGCCATTATGATTGGTGCGGCGGAGAAATGTGTATTGTATTGGTCAAATTGGTGCAGCGGAGGGATGATATGTGACAGGACCACTATTGTTATTTTTGGTGATGAGGTAGAATTTGTGTATCCATATACCGAGAAAGCAATCCAAGGGAAACCATTGATTATTGCTATTGATTATTGATGTGGACTTACTGATATGTTATTGGCTATTGATTGGTATGGTGATTATTAATGCCATATTACATGTTGAGCATGATGATTAAGCTATATTGAATTACATGCCTTATTAGCATGGTTAGACTTATCATTGAAATATGATGAATTGCATATCATGTTCATTCATGGTTTATGGCTACCTCACTAGACTATATAAGTCTAATGCATTCATTTTCCACATTTCATGTTAAGAAAGTTATCGGTTCAAGATCGGGATTAGTTGGAAGATCGACAAGTCACCACAAGTTTAGAGTTATATGTTTTGTCATTATGAACTCCTAGAACGGTGGAAAAGTAGTTGAACTAGTTGATTATGGATAATTTGATGTATGTTCAGTACCTATGTTTTGTATAAGGTTAAGTGGCCCTAAATGACCTTTTAAAAGTGACTAAAAGTGGCTAATATGACATATTTGGCTAAAGTGGTGAAAACTTAGTAAATGAATTCAAAATGCTCTAAAAAGTTGCATGCTATTAGATTTACTATCTTTTAGTTTACTGGTAAAATTTGGTATTGTTTGGACAACGTTTACTAGGTTAATTCGATTAAAAACCAGTAAAATTTTGTCATTACATATCAATGTGTATCGATACGGTTGATAGTGTATCGGTACGACCAAGCATAAATTGGCTTAATAAAACAAGGTGTATTGGTACGGTATAGGTGTACCGGTACAGATTTTGGTCACTGAAATTTGGGTGAAAAATGGTATCGATACGGTCATATAGCGTATCGATACGGGGTGAACGTAAGTCAACTAGTATCGATACATGCTTAGCTATATCAGTACGGGTTTGACATCCTTGAATCTGGAAATCTGGAAATAAGCATGGTGTATCGGTACGTGTCATAGGGTATCAATACGGTGTTGGTTAATTATGTTATAAAGACTGAAAAAGAAGTTTTAGGTAGTTTGCAAATTGGTCACTAATTATTATACGGTCTAATTGATCAGGTTAACAATATCCGATAGTAATGGAATTTCACATATTAATAATTGGTAAGTTTAATTACAAATGGGTAATAAAGAATTTAGATTAGGATCTCTAATTTGTAAAGTTTTCAATTTAGTCCCTAAGTTTGAAAAAGGTTAAAATTGACCCCAATTCTAATAAGACTAGAACGGATAGGTTCATTAAATCTTGATAATGACTAATAAAATATTTCAAATAAATTTTGAAACTTTGATTCTGTCTTTTGATCTCCGAATAAGTTTTCGATAACACTTTCCGTCCTAGTTCTCTACTAGACCAGGAAGGGGGTGTTACAATTGAGGTATTAGAGCTAGAGTTTAGTCAGTTCTGGACTGAACCTATGCATGTCTGTATTGATTATTGTGTTACTTTTCCACCTAGGAGTTATTTTATTGTATATTATGACTTGCCGGCTAATCTGATCTCTTTATGTTTAGAAATGTCAAACTCTAATCAAGCTCGAATGGATAAGCATATTGCTGACTCCTCCACGCACGGTGTGGAAATTAGAAGAAGAGAACCTTTGAATCCGAAAAATCCTCCGATACAGAACCTTGAGCCTAAGGTGTAGTCTGCTCAAACTGAGTGTTTAAAGAGCATGGCCGACATGTTTAAGATGTTCATCACTTCTATACAGTCAGAGCACACCCCCCAAATAAATTCTCTGAATATCTGAGCCCCCATTAATAAACTTAAACAGTACCCAGCTTACATGTTCACTGACTAGGACTTGGACAATCCTGAGATCACAGAATACTAGCTGGAGAACACTTTGAAAGTGCTGAATAAACAAATGAAGTGCCCCGAGGAGCACAAGTTAGAGTGTGCCTTGGCTTTGATTGATGAAGAAACACAAATTTGGTGGGACACTGTGACGCTCATTGTACCCGAACACTGAGTTACATGGGACTTCTTCCTTCGAGAGTTTCGTAAAAAGTACATCAGTGACTACGCACAGAAAAGGAGAAGTGTCGAATGTTTGTAGATGGTCTCTGTGATGAACTACGTCCTCTCTTCACAGCTTTGGAGATAGAGGACTTCCAGGCTCTTGTTAATCGGGCCATTGCTACTGAAGCCTCCTATAAGGCCTATGAAAAGAGGAAAGAGAACCAAACTCAATCTGAAAAGAGGCACAGAGATGAATCTCATTCCTATGAATCCTTCAAGAAGGGAAAGCACCATAGTTTGAAACAGAATATGTATTCACAGCCTTCCCAACATGAATATTTTGTTAAGCCTCAGACTGTCACTCAATTCTTCTCTAGCGTTAACCTCATTGAGAGATTTGATGGTTAGAAATAAGAAGTGAAGCATCCAATTTTTGACTTCTGTTAACATAGGCATCCTGAAGGGCAATGCCATAAGAAATTGGGAGCTCGTTTCTTCTATGGCAAGATGGGGCATCTTATCCGAGATTGTCCTAAGAACAAGTCTGTCTCTACTGATAAGTGTTCAAAAGTACTATTTTTCTTACCCTTTTTACTCATATTATTGTTAGACTTAGGCTCATATTAGTTGCATAGTTAGCCATTCATGCATTAATCCATGTTTCCTTCAATCGTTGAGCTTGATTACATAACTTGGTGATTTTTGTGGAAATAGATGCTGCTTTGGTGTGTTTTTGTGTGTATGTGCAGGATCACTTGCCAAAGCAATGCCGAGCTAGTTGCCAGGGCAATGCATGAAGGATATGCCGAGCTAGTTGCCAGGGCAGTGCATGAAGGAGACGCCGAGCCAGTTGCCATGGCATTTGTCGACAAAGACCAAAAGCAATATGGATGTCGAAATTCATGATTTTACAAGCCCAAGATGACATGGAGCAAGGTCCAAGCCCAAAGGAATTTGATTGCCATGCAGAGATTAAAGAAGAATTAAATTCCAAGTGGATAGGAGAAGTTCTAATAGGAATAAAATTATAATAAAGAATTATATTCTTTAAAGATAATTTAATTCCAACTCAAACTCCTCCTCAAAGAAGGACTTTGGCCTAGCCCTATAAATAGCAAGGAGATTTCGACAATCCATAGAGAGAGAGAGCAAGAGGAAAATTTCGGCAAGTCCAAAGGGAGCAAGAGGAAAATTTCGGCAAGTCCAAAGGGAGAAAGAGGGAAATTTCGGCAAGTCCAAGTAGGGCAAGAGGAGAGAATTTTCGACAAGCATCAAGGGCAAGGAGGATTTCGACAAGCCTCTTCCTTCATCTTTGTTCGATTGGGTTCATGCTAGGGATTAATTATCTTGTGTTTCTTTGGAACCTAGCCATGAACTAAATTTACTTGGCTATGGTTATTGTGTTTTGTGGTTGTGAGAAACTATTGGTTTTTGTTTAGGTAATAAGAGTTTGCACTTTTCTATTTCAAGGTTTATTCATTCTTGGTTCCTATTATTGCTTGCGAGTGAATTGGGAGAGGATCTCGTGATTTCATCCATTTATCTAATATCGGGAGAGTTAGATTCAAGAAACGAATGAATATGATCTTTATGCAATCCAATGATGGTGAAGATTAATCCGCTTAGGAATAAGTTAAGGATTTCAACGGCTAAGAGGAGCGCAAGATTGGTTGTTGTTCACCCTTGGTTCACGCTGGGATGTATTATCAAGGCATGCACAAGTAGCTAGAGTTTCGACTTAGGGATAAGAAGAAACCATTGAAGAACGCTCCGCCGAACCTTGAAGTTGCTGCCCGATCGCCCAAGTAGTTGCCCAACTAGTCGCCCAAGCAACCATCAATTAGTTGCCAAGGCAACCTCACAGCAAGTCGCCACGGCAACCGAGTTGCCCATGCACTCTTTACCAAGACAATCCAATCGGCTATCACACCTCAACTCACGATAACCTAGCCTATCTCTCTCATTCGAATTCATCTTTTCTTTTACTTAATTGCTTCCTAGATTAGTTATTAGTTAAAACTTCTATAATCCTTCACTTGTGTTTTTACTTTTTACGATTGCAAGAGACTAGATTCTTGAAGTGGCACCAATCCTCGTGGAGACGATATCTTTTATACTATAACTTTGCGACGTGTATACTTGCACAATTGCGTAGCACTTATTACGCGCAACAAGTTTTTTTGGCGCCGTTGTCGGGATTGGCAATAGCGACTTTGTTTTTACTTTCTTGCACATTCTTTTTATTTTTCTTGTTTAAAATTCAAAGGGCTAACAAACTTTGGTTTTGCATTGGTATATGACAGTGGCAAGACCGACTTCACCAGAATATCCCTTTGATCCGTAAATCGAACGAACCTTACAAGGACTTAGGCGAAGGATAAGAGAAGCAATGGCAAATCAAGACGGCAATATTAATCAAGATGTTCGGCGGGAGGAGGAGTGATTCTTGCACTAAAATGTAACTATTCGAGACTATCTTGAAGAAGATCTTGATGGACTTAACCCAGAGTTGTCGCACCGAAATTGAAGCCGACCACTTTGAGTTGAAACCGTAATGTTTAATATGATCAACACAATAGGTCAATTTGGCGGCTCAAAGAATCAAGATTCACGACAACATCTGAAATCTTTCCTCGAGATTTGCAACTCGTTCAAGATACACGGAGTCACCCCCGATGTCCTACGATTAAGATTATTCCCCTATTCACTGAGGGATAGGGCGAAAGCATGGCTGAATAGCATTCCTGCCGGATCAATAGCATCTTGGAATGATCTTTGTCGTGATTTCCTTGCTAGATTTAATCCTACAAATTTAATCGATAAGCTTCAGAACGACATTACTTCTTTTCGGCGGGTGATGATGAATCCATGTACGAGGCTTGGGAGCGATATAGAGAACTTCTACATAAATGCCCTCTACACGGATTCCCGGTGTGGACTCAAGTGACAATGTTTTACAATGCCGTGAATACACCAACAAGGATGATGCTAGACGCCTCGGCAAACGGCATACTCCTAGATAAGTCACCGGAAGAAGCAATGCAAATTTTAAACAGGCTGGCCAAGAATGATTATCAATTCCCATCTACTAGAAGAGGAGGAGTTAGACGCCAAGCCACAATACATGAACTAGGATCATCGATTCAATTTCGCACAATTGGCCGCTTTAACCAAGATGGTCCAGAACATGCAAAAACCAAACAACACACATGAAGTCAAGGTAATGGATTCTTTTTGTGAGTTATGTGGTGATAACCATAATTCTTTCGAATGTATGCAGAATCCGAATCTAGCTTCTATGTGGGGAATTACAATCGGGCAACAACATGATGTCAAATACATACAATCCAGCTTGGAAGAAGCACCGAATTTTTCATGGAGTAATCCCAACAATGCTCTAAACCAGAACAATCAGAATGCACAAGCATCGGGATTCAAAGCAAAATATGCCACGACAACGGATGCCGCAAAGCAACAACCGGCGACATCTAGTTCTTTGGAAAATTCTCTAAATGCTTTTATGATGAAAACTGAATCTTATATGGTGAGAATAGTAATTTCATAAAAAGAACTGATGCTTTTATTAACAGACCGAGATGAGATTGCGTAACCAAGAGGCGGCAATCAAATCATTGGAAAATCAAGTCGGACAATTTGCTCAAAATGAACACTAGACCACAAGGAGGTTTACCTAGCGATATCAAGTCGCGAGAGGAACGGCCATGAGCAATGTAAGGCAATCACCACCAGAAGTGGCCAACAACTTAGAGAGGTTCAAACCCGCTCGTCAAACAAAACTCCACAAAAAGAGCAAGACGAACCTAGCGGCAAAGTCTCGGATCTTTGAACCAAGAATTGCTGCGGCAACCGCAATAAGCATGCCTCGGTAGCCCATGACGCCTCGGCAACTGCGATAAGCACGCCGCGGCAACCCCGATTGGTAACACATCGGCAACTCGGATGTCCCCGTAATGCCGTCAATCAGGTTTCAAACCAATGAAAAGATCGAAGATATCCGACTTCCACCACCATTCCCACAAAGGTTGAAGCGACAAAAGCAAGAATACCAATTCAAGAAGTTTCTTGATATCCTAAAGCAAGTCCACATCAACTTGCCATTGGTGGAAGCAATTGAACAAATGCCAAACTATGCCAAGTTTCTTAAAGACATTGTGTCCAAGAGAACAAGGCTAGGAGAGTTTGAAACAATTGCCGCAACAGAGGGATGCATGGCAATGTTGCACAATCGTATGCCGCCCAAGTTGAAGGATCCCGGAAGTTTCACAATACCTGTTCTATTGGAAATCACTATGTCGGGAAAGCACTATGCGACCTAGGGGCTAGCATAAACTTGATGCCTAAATCGGTTTTCGAAACTAGGAATCGGGAAGGCAAGACCTACAAATGATTATGCTACAGCTAGCCGACAGATCCTATGTGCATCCAGAGGGAAAAATCGAGGACATCTTGGTAAAAGTTGATAAATTTATTTTTCCCACTGACTTTATTGTTTTAGATTGTGAAGCAGATGAGCATGCGCCTATCATTCTCGGAAGACCATTCCTAGCGACAGGAGAACTTTGATTGATGTTGAAAAGGAGAACTCACAATGAGGGTGAATGACCAGCAGGTAAAACTAAATGTGTTCCAAACACTAAGGCATGCCGATGATCCGTAAGAATGCCAACTACTTCATGCCACGGCAGAATTTAACCGATGAGGAATTTAGTTGCCTCGGCAACTACATTGCCGATCAAGAGGAACACGAGGAGTATGAAGAACCGGTCAATGAGGAACAGCGTAAGAGGCAAATTGGCTAGTCAATCGACCAGGTACATACTTTGAACCACTGGACTACTCGGGTAAGGAAGGTAAGATCGAAAAAACCTCTATCGAAAATCCACCAATTCTTGAGTTGAAACAATTGCGAGCAATCAAATATGTATACTTAGGACTGATAATACATTACCTATAATTATTTCTTCTAAGTTACAGCTGAGCAGGAAAAGAAGCTGATCAACATGTTGAAGCTACATAAAAAGGCAATAGGGTGGACAATTGCCGACTTGAAGGGAATTAGCCGGCGGTGTGCATGCACAAGATCTTGTTGGAAGATGATCACAAACCTTCAATTGAGGCCCGGAGGAGACTGAATCATGCCATGAAAGGGGTTGTAATGAAAGAAATCATCAAGTGGCTTGACGCCGGCATTATATACCCTATCTCCGATAGTACGTGGGTAAGTCCGTACAATGTGTGCCGAAAAAGGGAGGTATAACAGTGGTAAGCAATGAAAATAATGAACTTATCCCAACCAGGTGTGACCGGTTGGAGGGTTTGTATGGACTATCGAAAGCTAAACAAAGCCACTAGGAAAGATCACTTCCCATTACCCTTTATTGATCAAATGCTTGACCGTCTTGCGGGTAAACCCTTTACTTGTTTTCTTGATGGTTATTCAGGTTACAATCAGATTGCCATAGCACCGTAAGATCAAGAAAAGACAACCTTCACATGCCCCTACGGTACTTATGCCTTCCGAAGGATGCCGTTCGGATTGTGTAACGCCCCGGACAACCTTCCAAAGATGCATGATGGCGCTCTTTTCAGACATGGTCGAAGACTTCCTTGAGATCTTCATGGATGATTTTTCGGTTTTTGGTAATGACCCGGACGGCTGTCTCGACAATTTAGAGAGGGTGTTGGCAAGATGCGAAGAAACGGATTTAGTCCTCAATTGGGAGAAATGCCACTTTATGGTAGATGAAGGAATAGTGCTCGGCCATAAGATTTCATCCAAGGGAATTGAAGTAGACAAAGCCAAGGTGGACGTGATCGAGAGATTACCCCCACCAAATTCGGTTAAAGGAATTGAAGTTTTTTTCGGACATGCAGGTTTTTACGGGAGGTTCATTCATAACTTTTCTAAAATCACTAAACCTTTGTGTAATCTGCTTGAACAGGATAAAGTCTTCGATTTTGATGATTCTTGCACTCAAGCATTTGAAACCCTAAAGAAAAAGCTTGCCTCGGCACCCATTGTTGTTCCACCAGATTGGACGCTACCTTTTGAGCTCATGTGTGATGCAAGTGATTTCGCGGTAGGAGCAGTCCTAGGCCAACGCACAGGTAAGACATTCCATGTGATATACTACGCTAGTAAAACTCTTAACGATGCTCAAGTGAATTACACAACAACGGAGAAAGAGTTACTAGCTGTAGTTTTCGCATTTGACAAGTTCCGATCCTATTTAATTGGTACAAAGGTAATTGTTCATACGGACCATTCGGCAATCAAATACTTATTTGATAAAAAGGATGCTAAACCTCGTTTGATTCGTTGGATTCTACTTTTACAAGAATTTGATATTGAAATTAAGGACAGGAAAGGAACAGAAAATCAAGTGGCCGATCACTTATCACGTTTGGAACGCAATAGGGAAGAGGACGCGGATCTAGAGATATGCGATGCATTCCCGGATGAACAAATTCTAATCGCCTCGGCAACCCTTGACGCCTCGACAGCCCATGACGCCTCGGCAACCATGGAAGCACACGCCTCGGCAAACTCGACGCCCGCAGCAGTCTTTGACGAGCACGCCTCAGCAATTTTGGGAGCAGACACTACGGCAAGACATGCCCGGCAATACCCCGCACGCAGATTTAGTTAACTTCCTTGTTTGTGGTATTTTTCCGTATGGCATTACTCACCAAGGGAAGAAGCGGTTCCGCCATAATGCTAAGCATTACTTTTGGGACGAGCCTCTTTTGTTTAAACAATGTGCAGATCAGGTTATACGTCGATGTGTCCCGAAGAAGAAGAGCAACAGAATGTACTCCGCAATGCCATTCTTCAACCTATGGAGGACATTTTGGAGGAACTCGTATCATGGCCAAAGTCTTGCAATCCGGTTTGTATTGGCCAACATTGTACAAAGATGCCCAAGACTTTTACAAGCAATGTGATCGTTGCCGAGGACGGGCAATATCTCTAGGCGACATGAGATGCCACTCCGAACATCATCGAGGTGGAACTGTTCGATGTATGGGGATCGATTTTATGGGACCTTTCCCATCTTCATTCGCAACCTCTACATCTTGCTCGCCGTCGACTATGTGTCTAAATGGGTAGAGGCAGCTGCAGTTCCCAACGACGATTCCAAGACCGTGCAACGATTCCCTGAGAAAAACATATTTACACGGTTTGGGATGCCGAGAGCAATTATCAGCGACGGGGCAAGCATTTTGACAATAGACTAATTGCCAAGATGTTGCAACGCTCGGCATATCACACAAGATCGCCACGGCATATCACCCACAAACCAACGGGCAAGCAGAAATTTCCAACCGGGAGTTGAAGGGAATACTCGAGAAAGTTGTAAATCCCTCAAGGAAGGATTGGTCATTAAGACTAGATGACGACTTTGGGCATATCGCACCTGCATTCAAAACACCATTAGGTATGTCCCCTTCCGGCTTGTCTATGGTAAAACATGTCATCTACCGGTGGAAATCGAGCACAAGGCGTCTTTGGGCAATCAAGACCGTGAATATGGATTGGGAAAGTGCGGACAAAAGCGCTTGATGGATCTCAATGAGATAGAAGAATTTCGTGCACTCGCCTATAACAATGCACAAATCTACAAGGAGAAAACAAAGCGATGGCACGACAAGAAACTATTGCCACGGCAATTCACGCCAGAGGCAACTAGTTCTCCTATTCAATTCTCGGCTAAAACTTTTCCCGGGAAAGCTGAAATCAAGATGGTCGGGACCATTCAAAGTCGTCAAACCATTCTCTCATGGTGCCGTAATAATCAAGTCCATCTCGACAATCATGAATTCAAAGTTAATGGACAAAGATTGAAGCACTACAATGGTGCCCATGTGGAACGTAACAAGGAAGTGGTCAACTTAGGAGATGCATGAGCATGCTCTCCTTTCAAGATTTCCTTTTTCTTTTTCTTTTTATTTTCATTTTTATTTTTAGGAGATATTTTATTTTTTCTTCATTATCTTTAGTTTTTCAGGTTTTCTTTGTTTTCTTTTTCACAACAAGACTCACAACTACTATGCTAAGGAAATTTATCTGCCAAGATCCTTGCCACGGCAACCAATGAAGAAGATGCCGCGGCAACCTACATCGTGCCTGACAAGCTGATGCCACGGCAACTAACCATGAAGATGCCACGGCAACCAAAGCTCAAGACGTCCCGGCAACAAGAAAACAACCATCACGTTCAAGCAAGAAAATCAAGACGCCAACTAGAAGGAAACTAATCATCTACGATGACGAACTCTCGGAGTAAGTCCTCGTATGCATTTTATTTTTATATTTATTTTTCGTTATTTTTATGCATGCATTGAGGACAATGCCTCACTCGAGTTTGGGGGGGATTGTTATTAGTAATTACCATGTTTAGTTACATTAATCTTAAGCATTACATTTAGGATACATAAATTGCTTGCCATGCCTTTAATTGGAACAAGAATTGCTTAGATTTGATGAATATTCGATGATGACTTTGCCAATGCACTTAATTGATAGAATTTTTATTCTAGGATAACCATGAAAAACTTAGAATTGTACTATGATGCTAAATTTGATGAAACACTGTTGTGGGTTGATTGATTTAAGGAGTTCTAGTAAACTTAGGTTGATAATTAACTAATTGGGGGATTAGAATAAAAATTGGATGAATGCTAGAGGTGCCCGAAATTGGCTCTAGCATATGCTAAAAAAATTGATCACTAGAGGTGCCCGAAACTGGCTCTAGGAGGCGTTAAAATTTTTTTCGGTTAACTAGAGGTGCCCGAAACCGGCTCTAGTCGATTAAATTAACTTAAGAAAACTAAAAATAAAACACTAGAGGTGCCCGAAATTGGCTCTAGTTAAAACATGTTAAAAAGAACCCAATGAAGTAATTTGAAAACCTATTGTTTGCATAGAATCCGAAAAATCAACTTGCACACAACTCCGCACACACTCACAAGCATTATAGTTTGATTCCGAGTAATTCATCAGTTTTTCTGAAAAATAAAAAGCCAATCATACTTTGTGCCCCGGTTCAGAGAATTGAAATCAAGTTCAAAGCTAAGTTTGTGAAAATTTGAAGTCTTGGCAGGTAATTATGAGTTTGCATTGCTTGAGGACAAGCAATAGTTCGAGTTTGGGGGTGTGATAAGTGTTCAAAAGTACTATTTTTCTTACCCTTTTTACTCATATTATTGTTAGACTTAGGCTCATATTAGTTGCATAGTTAGCCATTCATGCATTAATCCATGTTTCCTTCAATCGTTGAGCTTGATTACATAACTTGGTGATTTTTGTGGAAATAGATGCTGCTTTGGTGTGTTTTTGTGTGTATGTGCAGGATCACTTGCCAAAGCAATGCCGAGCTAGTTGCCGTGGCAATGCATGAAGGATATGCCGAGCAAGTTGCGAGGGCAGTGCATGAAGGAGACGCTGAGCCAGTTGCCATGGCATTTTGTCGACAAAGACCAAAAGCAATATGGATGTCGAAATTCATGATTTTACAAGCCCAAGATGACATGGAGCAAGGTCCAAGCCCAAAGGAATTTGATTGCCATGCAGAGATTAAAGAAGAATTAAATTCCAAGTGGATAGGAGAAGTTCTAATAGGAATAAAATTATAATAAAGAATTATATTCTTTAAAGATAATTTAATTCCAACTCAAACTCCTCCTCAAAGAAGGACTTTGGCCTAGCCCTATAAATAGCAAGGAGATTTCGACAATCCATAGAGAGAGAGAGCAAGAGGAAAATTTCGGCAAGTCCAAAGGGAGCAAGAGGAAAATTTCGGCAAGTCCAAAGGGAGAAAGAGGGAAATTTCGGCAAGTCCAAGTAGGGCAAGAGGAGAGAATTTTCGACAAGCATCAAGGGCAAGGAGGATTTCGACAAGCCTCTTCCTTCATCTTTGTTCGATTGGGTTCATGCTAGGGATTAATTATCTTGTGTTTCTTTGGAACCTAGCCATGAACTAAATTTACTTGGCTATGGTTATTGTGTTTTGTGGTTGTGAGAAACTATTGGTTTTTGTTTAGGTAATAAGAGTTTGCACTTTTCTATTTCAAGGTTTATTCATTCTTGGTTCCTATTATTGCTTGCGAGTGAATTGGGAGAGGATCTCGTGATTTCATCCATTTATCTAATATCGGGAGAGTTAGATTCAAGAAACGAATGAATATGATCTTTATGCAATCCAATGATGGTGAAGATTAATCCGGCTTAGGAATAAGTTAAGGATTTCAACGGCTAAGAGGAGCGCAAGATTGGTTGTTGTTCACCCTTGGTTCACGCTGGGATGTATTATCAAGGCATGCACAAGTAGCTAGAGTTTCGACTTAGGGATAAGAAGAAACCATTGAAGAACGCTCCGCCGAACCTTGAAGTTGCTGCCCGATCGCGCCAAGTAGTAGTTGCCCAACTAGTCGCCCAAGCAACCATCAATTAGTTGCCAAGGCAACCCCCACAGTAAGTCGCCACGGCAACCGAGTTGCCCATGCACTCTTTTACCAAGACAATCCAATCGACTATCACACCTCAACTCACGATAACCTAGCCTATCTCTCTCATTCGAATTCATCTTTTCTTTTACTTAATTGCTTCCTAGATTAGTTATTAGTTAAAACTTCTATAATCCTTCACTTGTGTTTTTACTTTTTACAGTGCAAGAGACTAGATTCTTGAAGTGGCACCAATCCCTGTGGAGACGATATCTTTTATACTATAACTTGCGACGTGTATACTTGCACAATTGCGTAGCACTTATTACGCGCAACATCTACATCAGTTAATTTGTCCCTTGCTCAATCCTTTCGAGATAAGAGAAGGAAGCAAGGATCCTCAGAAGATCTGGAGGGTCATCTAAGTCATCATACCAACCCGAATCTAAAGCTTCTGGCCAGATGTACCATGTGATAGCCACAGAAGAAGGGAATGATCAACCTACCAACTCAGGTAAAAATTAGAGGATGAATTTTTCTTAAGGGGGAGAATTGTAACATCCCAAAACCTGGTCTAGTTAGAATAGGATTCTGGCGATAAAAAATCCTACTCTGGGAAGTTTAAATTTTTGCACCGATGTTGATTATATGATCCATTTTCTTAAGGTTGAACCTTGATTGAGTATAATCTTTGAATTGGGGACCTTATTGGAAAGTCAAAATAATGAATCTAGGCTAAGAGTATCAATACGGTAGGTACCGTATCGGTACAGTCTAATAGCTTTTAACCAACTTACCTATTTTAGCATGAACGTATTGATACGGCCACGAGCGTATCGATACGGGTCCCCTGTTTTGAGTCAAATTGTTTTTGTTTTGAAAGGAAATGATTTTAGGGTGCTGAATCACCACTTTGCTTACTCTCTACCATGTGAAAGTCATAAAAAAAGATGACTATTGAAGTCATTAGCCAACTTGGAAAGCTAATGATCATTGGGTTTAGGAAAACCCTTAGATAAAGGAAATGTTCTATTGGTTTAGTAGGAGGTGGGTTGGGTTTAGCAAACCCTTAGTGATAGGAAACCCATCTATTAACTTAAATAAAGGTGGGAAATGATTAAGTTACAATCCCTTTAAAATGAATTAGAGAAAATGAAGCTATCATCCTTGTTCTATGTCACTGAGACTAAATCTCCATCTTCGTCTTTTGAAAAGTAAGCACACATCACCATTGTCTTCAACCTCAAGCACTCAAGCACACACTTCTCGATTTGAACTTCTTAAGCCTATGTTTTTCTTGTTTTAAAGACTCAAATCTATAGCTATCGATTGGGTAAGTAAAAGCCCTCGATCAATTTTCAAAATCCATAGATGGTTGAGGTTTAATTTTAAGTCAAATTGCTAAGCCTAATCTTTGAAATGAGCACTATATCGTTATAGTGATTATATTGATTTCTTTTGTTTCTTCTTAGATCAAAAATTGGAAGGAAATAATCCATCGTCTCTAAAGCAAGCTAGGAACAAAGGAATTTTGATCTGGGAGCCTTAGGAGCTTCAAAATCAAGGTGATTGTAGCCGGTGTCTTGAGAGTTGGCTAGGTGCCCAACTCGGTTTATTGAATATCGATTTTGATGCTACTAACCATTGTATTGAAGGTTTTTGTGTAAAAACCCCATTGATAAACTATGTTGGTAAGTGAGAATAAGTATTGCATTGAATCCATGTTGGAAACATTATTGTTATTGTTATTGAGATCATTGAAACATTGCTATCATTGATTGACATGAATATATGATTATCGAACTATTGTTATTGATCTATTGCTATAAGACTATTGCTATTGAATTATTGATTATGAACCTTGGGATCGAAGTATTGGATACATTTGACATGCCGTAGAATTCATGAGCTCATTGGTACGGGTATTGGGCTTCAGCCATTATGATTTGTGCGGCGGAGGGATGTGTATAGTATTGGTCAAATTGGTGCGGCCGAGGGATGATATGTGATTGGATCACTATTGTTATTGTTGGTGATGAGGTGGAATTCGTGTATCGATAATCCGAGAAATCGATCCAAAGGAAACCATTGATTATTGCTATTGATTATTGATGTGGACTTATTGATATGTTATTGACTATTGATTGGTATGATGATTATTAATGCTATATTACATGTTGAGCATGATGATTAAGCTATATTGAATTACATGCCTTGTTAGCATGGTTAGACTTATCATTGAAATATGATGAATTGCATATCATGTTCATTCATGGTTTATGACTACCTCACTTAGACTATATAAGTCTAATGCATTCATCTTCCACATTTCAGGTTAAGAAAGTTATCGGTTCAAGATCGGGATTAGTTGGAAGATCGACAAGTCACCACAAGTTTAGAGTAATGTGTTTTGTCCTTATGAACTCCTAGAACGGTGGCAAAGTAGTTAAACTAGTTGATTATGGCTAATTTGATGTATGTGCAGTACCTATGTTTTGTATAAGGTTAAGTGGCCCTAAATGACCTTTTAAAAGTGACTAAAAGTGGCTAATATGACATATTTGGCTAAGGTTGTGAAAACTTAGTAAATGAATTCGAAATGCTCTAAAACGTTACATGCTGTTAGATTTATTGTCTATTAGTTTACTGGTAAAATTTTGTAATTTTTGGACATCGTTTACTAGGTTAATTCGATTAGAAACCAGTAAAATTCTATCATTACCGGTCAATGTGTATCGATATGGTTGATGGCGTATCGATACGACCAGGCATAAATTGGCTTAATAAAACTACGTGTATCGATACGGCATAGGTGTATCGGTTACAGATTTTGGTCACTGAAATTTGGGTGAAAATGGTATCGATACAGTAATATAGTGTATCGATACGGGGTCAACGCAAGTCAATTGGTTTCGATACGGGCTTAGCTGTATCGGTACGGGTTTGAGATCCTTGAATCTGGAAATATAGAAATAAGCATGGTGTATCGATACGGCCCATAGGGTATCGATACGGTGTTGGTTAATTATGTTATAAAGAGTGAAAAAGAAGTTTTAGGAAGTTTGCAAATTGGTCACTAATTATTATACGGTCTAATTGATCAGGTTAACGATATCTGATAGTAACGAAATTTCACAGATTAATAATTGGTAAGTTTAGTTACAAGTGGGTAATAAATAATTCAGATTAGGATCGCTATTTTGTAAAGTTTACAATTTAGTCCATAAGTTTAAAAAAGGTTAAAATTGACCCCGATTCTAATAAGACTAGTAACAGATAGGTTTGATAAATCTTGATAATGACTAATAAAATATTTTGAACAAGTTTCAAACTCTGATTCCATCGTCTGATCTCTGAATAAGTTTCTGATAACACTTTCTGACCCGGTTCTCTATTAGACCAGGAAAGGGTGCTACATCCTTGGTATCATGACATCTTGCAATATGTAAAAAGTCGTGAGTACCCGTAGTAAGCAACCAAGAATGAAAAGAGGACACTATGAAGACTGGCAAGTGAGTATGTCCTAGATGGGGATATCTTGTACAAGAGAAGAAAAGATCAAGTGCTACTAAGATGTGTGGATGTTGTTGAAGCAAGAAAGATTCTTGAAGAGGTCCACGAAGGTGTATGCAGAACCCATGCTAATTGATTCACAATGGCAAGACAGATTATGAGATTTGGGTATTATTGGTCTACAATGGAAGGAGATTGCATTAATTATGCCAAGAAATGCCACAAATGTCAAATTTATGGGGACAATATTCATGTGCCACCATCATCATTTCATGTGATGGGTTCTCCTTGGCCATTCTTTGATGGGGCATGGACGTCATTGGGCCAATCTCACCAAAAGCTTCTAACGAACATCGTCTCATCTTCATGGTCATCTATTACTTCACTAAGTGGGTAGAAGCGCCCACCTATGCTAATGTCACCAAGTCGGCAGTCAATAAGTTCTTAAAGAAAGGGATCATATGCCGATATGGATGCCAAAGAGGGTCATATCTAATAATGCATCTAACTTGAACAATAAAACCATAGAGGAAATGTGCAAACAGTTCAAGATAAAGTATCACAATTCAGTGCCATATCGTCCACATATGAATGGGGCGGTGGAAGCGACCAACGAGAATATTAAGAAGATTGTTGGAAAGATGGCAGAAACCTATACAAATTGGTATGAGAATCTACCATTTGCTCTATATGCTTATCGTATGTCAGTTAGAACCTCCACTGGGGCAACACTTTTTTGTTGGTTTATGGGATGGAAGCAGTACTACCCATTGAGATTGAGATTCCTTCTCTTCAAGTTCTACAGGAGTTGAAATTGGATGAAGTAGAATGGATCCAAGCCAGGTATGACCAGCTAAATTTGATTGAAGAAAAAAGACTGCAAGTTATTTGTTATGGTCAGATGTACCAAAAGAGAATGATGCAAACTTATGATAAAAAGGTTCGCCCTATAGAATTCTAGGAAAGAGATCTGGTGTTGAAAAAGATCCCACCTATACGGAATAATTTCTGGGGGAAGTAGAAGCCAAACTAGGAAGGGCCTTATGATGTGAAGAAAGCCTTTTCTGAAAGAGCATTATTTTTGACTGAAATGGATGGTAATGATTTGCCTAACCCAATGAATTCAGATTCAGTCAAGAAATATTTCACTTGAAGAAAAAAACCTTTGAAAATATCTAAGGCGAAAACCTGAAAAAATAACGCTTTAGGTAAAAAAGAGATGAGAAAATAAGAAAAATAGAGGTTCAAGATGAAAACCCACAAAGGTCGTCTTGAAACCAAATGAGGCTTTGAGTTGAAAACCTGAAAAGGGTGGCTCAAATTTTGATGAAGGGTTAAGGCATATGATGTTAGTTTCCCTCTAAAACTTATAAGTCTGGAGGAATCTTGCACCTTGGGATATCAACAAAGCACTCAAGGTCTCTAAAACACATATCAGGCTCAAGGTCTCTAAAGCACCCGAATTTAATTAGAATTAGGTTTTTAAATGCTATATAAAGGCATAAGGTCTAGCAGCCAACATATGTTTTTTTTAAATCCTCTCTAACAGTTAGAGAAGAGAAAATTGTTCGTTTTATTCGGGTGGACTACGTAGAGGTCAGAACGCTACTGTGATGACTTGGATTTGATTTGGATTCTCCTATACTCGCTGCGGATTTCCAGATTACTTGAGGTAATATTTTCATCCTTTATCACCCCAAATTCATCCCTTGTACATGGATCATTGGTGGATTACGCCGGATAATTTTTCTGTTGCGCCATGAGGTGTACCAGCGTTTCTCAATAGTGGTATCAGAGCCACTTGTATGATACGAATTCAGACATAAATACTTGGATGATGCTTTTGTATGAGATGCATGTTATTAGATTAGGGTTTATTCGATTTTTAACAAATATATGATATTTTCATGCTTTAGATCGATTCGCGCCTAATCTGAATAAATTAAATTGACTGTTCCAAGTGATTAAAGATTTAGTCACAGTTTTGTTTGGATTTTAGATGTTAAGCGTTAACAGTGATAATTATATTTTAGACTTATAGTTAGTCTATGGATCACGTGCGAGGAAAGTAACAAAGAGTTGTTCAAGTAAAAACATCGTGGATTTTAAAATCTTAAAAATGAGATAATGTTGATAATAGTTATCAAATCGTGAGGTTTTTACACAACAATTAAGATGATGATCTTTAAAAATTCTCAGTAACTGCGGGGCCACCAGACCCCCGCAAGGGGCTCTGCCCCTTGACCCCTGCGTAGGGACAATCTCATAAGACCTCAATAATAAACTGTGTCATCGTTATGTCTTATATGCATAGTGTTTGAAATGCATGGTTGTATCCCAATAGCCTATTTACTTTGGTTTTATATAAATACGGCCTGCGTGTCGTGCCTTTCTTTCTTCTATTGTAATTCTTTTCTCATCTTACTCCCTCGTATGTAAAACGAGTTTCTGAAAAATTGTAATATTTGTGGAGAAAGCGTGGACCAATGGAGCAGAACGATGGGCCAATCAAAGGTGGATTAGGTGCTTGAGAAGCAAGTTCTATCCTTAGTATTTTTGGTTCTCACATTGGCTTGGGATGGGCCTGTAACATCCCCAAGTATAGCCTAGTAGTATGAATTTAATTGATGGTAACTTAGCTTGTTATAAAGGAAACCTTAATGTTGATGAGTGACTAAAACGGTAGTTTGGACCTTTGAGTAACCAAATTAAAAGGGCTAGAAATTTAGCTTCCACTAATTATGAGTCTTGTATGTAACTAAAATTGTGGTTAAGACATTACTTGTAATTGGACCAAAAATTTGGTGACATGTGGATGGAGGAATCGACACATGTTTAACCAAAAAGTGAAAGAGGAGTCAAGGTGCTAAGATTTTCTCTTCCACCATCATCTTGTCTCTTTAACCGATTCCTTCAAAAATCCTTGAGAGATAGAGAGTAAAAATTAACCATTGAAGGAGAGAATCAAGCTCGGTTGATAAGGCTCCATAAAATCTTTCATTGATAAATCCATCAAGGTGTAAGAATTTTCTTATCTCATAGTTAAAAGCATTTCGAATTTCCTCCTTGAATTTTATGAATGCCGTTTGAATCTATAGCTAACCAAGGTTATGTTATGAACTATTCTTTGATTGATTAATATATTAATATGGTTAAGGTGTGCTTAGTTTTTATGCTCTTAATTGGTTACAAGTGTAGTTTCGAAAGAATTTGGATTGAGAATTATTGGATTATACTATTAAGAGCTATAGTAGACCGATTCTTGTTAGGAGAAATTTTAAAAGTATGGAAGAATATTGCATGAATGTTTGGTGGTTACAATTTATGGGTAAAATTGAGTTAGATAGCAGTTTTGTATGCATGGATATATATATACATAATTGTGGTTGTGTGTATGCATTAAAATGCCCTGTTTTGAGAGTATTGGGGGTAAGAAAATCTATGAATCTAGATAATCGAATGTGTTAGAAGAAGTATAAAGGACAGTTTTGAAAACACCTTTCTAATCGTTGTCAACTAAACTGTTTGATACATATTTATATGATAAGAAATTGTTTTAAGGACAGATTTTGGTGGTAAAATGAGCTTAACAAGGATTGATCTAAAGTTTAATTGTGTAACAAATAAAGCTTGGCAGATTTGAGTCTAGATAATTAAAATAGGAACTGTTTGAATCATATAAATGTTTGAGTTGTTTTATATTTGAACACAGAGGTTTACGGGACTGTTTTTGAGTCGGTTGAAAATAAATGTATGTGTCTTGAATGGTTGTTCAAGTAAGCGCAGATATGTTGCTAGAAATGTGTGTTTAAATGTTTAGATTCGTAAGCTGCCAGTCTTGTAACACCCTCTTCCCGGTCTGGCAGAGATCTGGGTCGGATAGTGTTATCAGAAGACTAATCGGAGGTTCAGAATAGGGTTCAGAGTTCAAAACCTAATCTAAGTATCATATTGATTATTCTTAAGACTTATCCACTTTGTTTGTTACTAAACTTAATCGGAGTTAGGGTCAATTTTAAACTTTTCTTAACCTTAGGGACTAAATTGTAAATCTTTACCAGTTATATGATTTTTATCCAATTTTGTATTACCAATTGAAATTAAACTCTCCAATTATTGATCTGATGGTTTCATTATTAGAACCTATTGAATTACTAATCCAATTAAACCAATTTCAGACTTTTTACGAAAATCAGTTTTGTGACTTAACTAAATTTACCAAATTTCACCAGTACACTTATAAACCATGTTCCTATTGGTACGCCAAATTTTAGGGCATTCGGAATCCATTACCAAGTTTTCACCTTAGGCTCATTTAGGCACTTTTTAACCTATTCAATTCTAGTCATTATAAGCATACAACAAAACCACGTTACCAAGTCATCATACAACCATAGAGAGGCTTAAACAAAATAAATTGGACTATATGCCACTTCACTAGGAGTTTATAGCAAAAGATAACATACATATATGGTAGGGACGTGACTTGCAACCGCAACAACACGATCAAAGCTCGAAATTGTTCAAGATCCTAAAAATGTATGAGACACACATGTTAGGCTTACATAGCCTAGTGAGGTAGTTATAACAATTACAATGGATGATCAATATTATGAAATGCATGAAAATCAAATATACAAGTAGTCATATTACACTATACACAATTCATGCTTATTTCACTTATTTTCATGCTTTCATATTCACATATACATTTCACATATTCATATCATAATCATATTGTCATAGCATAATTCATAAATCATAATGTCGTAGAATAATTCGTAAATCATAATGCCGTAGCATAATTCATAGGAACATATCATATTAGGTACCATTGGATACACGGATTCCCATGTACACCAACACATATAACGGAGAGTGGGTCGTAGCCCTTGAGCCGTAGCTCCGGAGATATATCTCTTACATAGCCGACCTTATTTCCCCCACATATACACTGTAGCCCTGGACCGTAGTCCTCCCTTACTTAACCGAGCTCAATAATCCTATGGCATGCCAATTGAATCCAATATCCATAATTGCACAAATTCACATAGTCCATAAAATTTTCAAGTCATATCATATCAAATATCAAAATGTAACATTTCATATTATTTTCATATATCATATACGTGTAACATATCATAGTCACATTTGCATATATCAAAGCAATGCAAGGCACTTACTGGATTTGCCAATCGAATTCGACATAGTTGCTCTACGTGAGCCCTTAAACAAATACAAACATAATCACAAAATAATGCAATGGGATGGCACCGAGCTTATCTCTTGACACAACTGTGCTCACCTCGATAACTCGATGCTTTTAAGGTTCTTGGATAACAAAGTTTTGGAAGGAATGACGGTTTTTCTTTATCAACCTCTTAAGCCGATCGATAGCAAGGACTCAAATTTATTAGATCAAAAAATTTGAGCTTACCAACCTATCACTGAACCGATTTATTTGTTCCTTATTTTCCTGCCCCTTTCTTGCATACACCCCTCCCTTTTATACCCAAATTGGTCGACCTCCCATTTGCCTTCATTCTCCACGTAGGTGGAGTGGTGGCATGTCTAAAGGGCATGGCCCTTAGGCTTTCCCCACGTGGAGGCCACCTTTCCCCCTTGTGCCGAATCATCCCCACATGTGGGGGATTCACGACAATTCCCTTAAATTGAAGGAATTTTCCGTGCCCCCCCACTGACGACATTTTTTAATAATAATAATAAACTGATACAGTTAGCCCGAATAACCTTTATTGCTTCAAATTCGGTACAATATCGAGCTAATTATTTAACTGGTATAGAATATTTGATCACCGGAACCTAACCCTGACTAGACCAGTGTTTGGGGTGTGACAACTCTCCCCCTTAAGAAAATTCATCCTTGAATTCTCATTTCAGGCGTACAGATGAGGATACTATTTCTGCATAGTCTCATCGGGTTCCCATGTTGCCTCTTCAACGGAATGACTTCGCCACAAAACTTTCACTAAGGGCACAAACTTGTTACGAAGCCTATTGGTCTCTCGTACGAGGATCTGAACTGGTTTTCCTCGTTTGTCAGATTAGATTGGATTTCCACAGATTTCGGTTCAATCACATGGGAAGGATCTGGCCAGTATTTGCATAGCATATATACATGGAAGACATTGTGAATCCAACTTAACTCCTTGGTGAGAGATAATCGATAGGTAATAGGTCCAATCTTTTCAATCACCTCGAATGGACCAATGAAGTGGGGACTTAGCTTTCCTTTCTTTCCAAAATGAAGAATCTTCTTCCACGGAGATACATTGAGGAAGGCCTTCTCACCAACCTCGTACTGAATATCTCTCATGCCCAGATCGGCATAGGACTTGTGTCGGTCGAAAGTAGCCTTAAGCTGATCACAGATAATGGTAGTTCTTTCTTCGATTTCCTGAAGTAAGTCAGGACCTAGCATCTTGCCTTCACCGAGTTCAGTCTAACAAAGAGGAGTTCTACACCTCCTTCGATATAGAGCTTCATACGGAGCCATAAAGAGTTCAATCTAACTGTTGTTGTAAGCAAACTCGACCAAGGGAAGGGATTTCTCCCACGTATTCCCAAAGTCGATGACATAGGCTCAGAGCAATCTTCCAGAATCTACAAGGAAGAATCATGACTGGCACAAATACTTATTCACATAACTTAGAGAAGGGTTTAGAGTTTCCTGAATAGCTCATTCAGATTGGTTGTCAGTTTGAGGATGTAAAGCAGTGCTAAAATGCACTCGCGTTCCTAAGGCCTCGTGTAAGGTCCTCCAAAACCAAGACATAAATTGTGGGTCACGATCGGAGATGATAGATAATGGGATTCTATGTAAATGAATAACTTCACGGATGTACAACTCCGTGAGCTTAGAAAAGCTGAAATCCATTATTACCGGAAGGAAGTGGGCGTACTTGGTGAATCGGTCCACAATGACCCATATAGCATCATTTTTCTTCAGAGTCAAAGGTAAACCACTTACGAAGTCCATCATGATACACTCCCATTTCCATTGCGGAAGTTCGATAGGTTGTAGAAGACTTGTTGGTACCTTGTGCTCGGCTTTGACTCTTTGGCAGGTCAAACACCTAGCTACGTAGTCCGTGATTTCATTCTTCATACCGAACCACCAATAGATCTCCTTTAGATCTTTGTACATTTTGATAGCTCTAGGGTGAACAGAGAAAGGGCTAGAATGAGCTTCACTTAGGATTTGGTTCCGAAGGTCATCATCATCGGGAACACAAATACGGTTGCAGAAACACAGTAACCCTTCGGAATTCAAAGCAAGGTCAAGATCTGGGCTATCCTTGACCTTAGTAATAAGGGGTTGCAACTCCTCATCAGTGTAGAGGTAACGCTTCTCACCATAAAGGTAATGCCGCCAAATTTTCAAAGCAAACACAACTGTGGCAAGTTCTAGATTATGAGTTGGATAGTTCAACTCGTGAGGCTTGTGTTGACATGAGAAATAAGCTATGACTTTGCCTTCTTGCATCAGAACACAACCTAATCCCAGGTGGGATGCATCATTGTACACGGTGAAGTCTTTGCCCGACTCGGGTTGCACTAAGACAAGGGCATGCGTAAGGACTTGCTTGATCTGGTCGAAACTCCTTTGCTGATCAAAAGTCCACACAAAGGGAGTATCCTTGCGAAGAAGCTTCGTTAAGGGTGTTGCAAGTAATGAGAATCCCTTAATGAATCTACGGTAATAGCCTGCAAGGCCCAAAAAACTACGAACTTCTCTCACATTATTCAGAGGAGTCCAATCAATGATTGCTAGGATCTTATTTGGGTCTATCTGGATTCCCACATAAGAGATTAAATGGCCAAGAAAGGATACTTCAGCAACCAAAATTCACATTTACTAAACTTGGCGTAGAGTTGTTTTTCCCGGAGGGTCTGAAGCACGATCTGGAGATGTCCTTCATAAGAAACAGAGTCTTTAGAATAGATCAGAATGTCATCTATAAAGACAACCACAAACTTATCAAGATAGGACCAGAATACACGATTCATGAAGTCTACGAAGGCTGCAGGTGCATTCGTGAGCCCAAAAGGCATTACCAGAAATTCATAGTGACCATATCTAGTCCGAAAGGCAGTCTTAGGAACGTCAGACTCCTTTACCAGCATTTGGTAGTATCCAGATCGAAGATCTATCTTGGAGAAGACAAAAGCATCCTTCAACTGATCAAAGAGGTCATCGATCCTCGGAAGTGGGTACTTGTTCTTGATCGTATCTTTATTCAATTGACAATAGTCAATGCATAGACGCATCGATCTATCCTTCTTTTTTACGAACAAAACTGGTGCTCCCTAAGGTGAGGAACTCGGTCGGATGAATCCCTTATCTTGAAGGTCTTAAATTTGAGCTTTTAACTCCTTTAACTCCCCCGGAGCCATTCTATACGGATTAGTGGAGACCGGAGTAGTTCCAGGTAGTACTTTTATCCCAAACTCAACTTCACAAGTGGGGGGAGTCCTGAAAGTTTATCGGGAAACATATCAAGAAATTCTTTCACCACGGGTACGTCTTCAATTTTCAAATCTTTCTTAGACTCCATGGCATACATGAGACTCTTTTTAGGCATGGGTTCGAACTTCATCAAGGTTATACTCTCCTTATCGAGTCCACAGAGATATAATTTCTTCTTTGAACAATCGAATTCACATAGTGTAGCGATGTCTGATTCACTAAAAAACGTATTTGTTTAAAAATATATTCCGCAGGGTTTTAGAAACCCGTATTTTATTTAAGAAAATGGAGTCGCCACTGGCCACTTAGGTAGGTCGGACACCATAAAACTAGAGATTTGAAAATTGTTGGGGTTCGGGAGTCGGTTACGAATGGGGAAGGATTAGCACCCCCACACCGCCTAAAATTGGTACTTCAATAATTACCGCTTTATTAAAATTAAACTTTCCGGATTAAAGTGACGATTAAGTTAAGATTCGGTTATAAGTGCGAGTAGATTTTAAAGGCTCCGTTATCCGAGAGTAAACGCCCAACCACTATCACTATGCCTGATACTGCCTCGTTTACGCTCGGATAAAAGGGCACCGCATTGTCAGCTTATAAACCATTATGCAACCTTAGAAAGCAAAGATAAAACATACCATTTACATTAACATGACACTAAAAGATAAAACATGAATTTCATAATATTAAACAAAAGGGTTACAAACTACACCACCCAAGAAAACCTAGTATATCATAATAAAAGAAAACAAACTAAGCATGAACCTATGGAAAAGAAAGAAACATACTTCAAAATGAATTAATTATACGCATCACCTATTTTAAAATAAATAAATAAAAAAAGTATGCATGACATAGATAATATATGATGTTAAACTAATGTATCGAGGCAACACGCTAGCATATATATAGATTTAACATTTAACACACGACATAATATACATGCTTAAATTAAAAACATGGCATTAATATGTACCAAAAAATCATCCATTTTTAACATAAAACTTAAAAATGAAAATAAAACATTCTAGAATACATATATACATGGTAAGTGCTTAAATTAATTTGATCACTAAATAAAATACGTGTATGCAACATAAACAAACAAGCTAAATGGTGCATTAGCATGATAATATACATATTATGAAAACGTAAATAAATGCATGTAACGTGCCTACCAAAATAAAAAAGAAGAACCATATAAACAAGATGTACAAAAAAACAAGATATAACACATAACATAGACGTATATATGACCCGAACAAAATAAATTAAAACACAAGAAAACATGGTGTCACGAATAAATACACATGATAAAAAAACAAAATAGACATGTAACGATACAAACATATATATAAAAAGACCTGAAATGTAACATGGCAATATACATACCAAGAGCAAAACATAACATTAAATTAGACAAAGGGACTGAAATAAGAAAAAACAGAATTAGAAAACCGAATTTAAATGAACAAAAAAACCTATTTTAGGGATTCAATTATAGCCTGAAATAAACTTATAAGGATTAGAGTTGTAATAAACCCAAGGGGCAAGCTTGAAGTGAAAATTTTCAAAACGTGGTGGGACTTGGAGCATAATTTCACCATTTACACGCTGATTTGGGTTAATCTCGGGACGAAATTGAAGAATTTTAAAGGATAAGAGGGACTAGACTTGCGATTATACCAAGGGGCATGCTCAATTTGAAAAGATCAGAAACGCGGGAGTCCTTATGGGGAGATTAAACCATTTTTAAAATAAAAGGCTCTATAAATGAGACCTATCAGACCCAAATTTGGCCATTTGACATTTTAAAAAATCGGTTTAAAAATAAAACCCTCTCTGCCTGTGTTATTTTTCTTAAACTGAAACCCCAAAACCTCTGGCCGTCGTCTGCTCCACCATCAGCCACCATACCTTAAACCCGAAAATGAAACGTTTTTCACTCTATAAGCCAAATATCCCTTTGGATTTCAGAAAACTAGCACACTCTGCCTTAGATCTAGAAAAAAAATGAGGCCATCTTGAAAAACAAACCCTAAAACTACTTCCCCTTCACCAGCTCACCTTATTTGACTCAGGAGCCTGACGGCTCGTTGCCGGTGAAAGGGGTTCAAACGGCGAAGGTAAACCTACATCCCCTCTGCGTTTTTTTACTATTTCATGTTTGAAGCATGAATGCGAAGCTAAAAAAAGTGTATACCTTTCCAGATTTTTTTTTGTGTTCAAAAATAAACAAGTAGATATGATTTTTTTTGTATTTCTGAAACTGATAACTCTTTTTTTTACACTTTTGTTGGTTTACATATATGCTTGATCTCTGACCATTTTTGGTAGAAATAACATATAGAAATACATATTTTTGGTCCAGTTTTGTACTGACGGTCCTTTGTTTCTTGTTCTTGCACGCCCCTGTACGGTGGTTGGAGCTGGTGGTACGACGGCGTGGTAGTGGTGATCATATGGTCAGAGCGTCCCTTGGTCGTTGGATTAGATCTGATCCAACAGCCGGGGTGGTTTGAAGATGGCCGACCAGGATTCGATCTAGGGAAAGACAAGACTGCCCAGGATCTTGCCACGTGGAGCTCAGTAGCAGAGGAGTCTTGTGTGTGTGATACACGCGCGCGTGTGGAGCCGAATGACCCGCGCGTGGTTCTACGCGGTTAGCTGGAGAGACGTCATGGTTTAATCTCGATCGTTGGATTTGGATCCAATCTAATAGCTCTCCTTTAGCTGCGCAAGGGATAAAAACAATTAGGGTTTAGATAGTCTGATATGTGTCATGGTGTTGGGATATTGGGTATGGGTTCTGGCCGAATGGGCCTTGTAAAATAATTTAGACCCTTTTTATATATGTAAATAGACTAGACTCTAATAACATGGGTTTTATTTATAAACTTCTTTCATATTTATATAACCCAATAATTATAATGATAATAATAATTAAACTTATAATTTAATACATGCACATACATTCATCATATGTAAATACATTAGAACGATCATACATAATATACATACATACCTTAGATAATACATGTAATGTTAATAACATAACTAATAAATAACATACTGTAGCGATGTCCTTTTGCTTCATCGCTAAATAAAAAAACGAGGATTTTTGAAAAGGTGTTTGAAAGGTGTTTTTTGAGAGGTGTTTGTGATTCTTTTGGATATAAAATATTTATTCCATGGGGTTTACAAAAAAAAAACCTCATAAAAAATGGAGTCGCCACCGGCCACTTAGGTCGGACACCATAAAACCAGAGATTCAAAAAGACAGGGTTCGGGAGTCGGTTACGGATGGGGAAGGATTAGCACCCCCACACCGCCCAAAAATTGGTACTTTAATAATTACCGCTTTATTAATATTGGATTTTCCGGATTAAAGTGACGATTATTTTAAAATTCGGTCATAATTGCGAATATATTTTAAGGGTCCCGTTACCCGAGAATAAACGCCCAACCACTATCACTACGCTTGATACTGGCCCCGTTTATGCTCGGATAAAAGGACACCGCATTAACAAGTTATAAATCATATGCAATCTTAGTGGCAAAAATATAAAACATGACAGATAATTTAAAGATAGTAAATATTCACATAATAAAATACTAATCTAATAAATGATATACTAGATTAAAACATGCATATATACATATTATTCTAAATGATAAATAAAAACAACTTTAACAAGTTAGAACAACAATGCAGGAATAATTACGTTATATGTAGACGAACAAATATTTAAAAAGACATACATGCTATTAATAAAACATATTTCAACATATATGAACAATATATTATACAATAAAGAAGACACACTAACACGTAACCTAAAAGCCAAGAAAATATACAATGTGTACAAAAATACAAGAACATGCTGTTTTACGAGTCAGATAGAACATAGCATGCTTTAATACAAATAACCGGATAAAAAAACATGACTACCATTTTTAACACATATATACATATAAACATAAACTACGACTCATATATGAGGGACATAAAATATGATAATAGAATATCAATATATATACGATTATAACACGAACATGAATATTTACAAAGAATACATGACCGAAATGAAAGAAAAATAAAAGTCAATGGCAGAAATTAAAGAACAATAATATGTAATTTAGGGACGAAATTGCGAAACAAACAAAACCTAAAAGGACCAGAATTGTAATTAGACCAAGGGGCAAACCCAAAATGAAAGATTCAGAAACGCAGGATGGTTAAGGGTGTAATTTTACCATTCAGAAACTGATTCGGTGTAATTTAGGGACTAGATTGTAAACTTTTGAAATATCAGGGGGACTGGGATTGTGATTATACCATGCGGCAAGACAAAAATGAAAATATTGAAAACGCGGTGGGATTAAGTGTGTAATTTACCCATTTAGCAAAATAAAAACACCTATATAAACCCTCTTTTTAGGCCGAAATCAAAATTTTGGCCATTTGTTTCATTTTCTGGTTTTTCACAAGAACCATGTTCTTCGTTTTTCTCTCGTCTGTTCTTACAAAACCCAGAATCGGGCGGTCGGCCGCCGTATTCTCCGCCGCCGGCCGCCGTATTCTCCGCCGCCGGCTGCCCCTAACCGGCGCCGGCAAGCCTCCAAAATACACCAAATCAACCCCATTTTCGTCCTCAATACGAATCCTAGGTTGGATTCAGAGGATATACCTCCATTCGCTCTAGATCTAGGAAATACGAACCAAAAAAAATATTTTTTAGACCAAAACAAAACTACAAAGGGTCTTCTCCTCCCTTTAGTTCACCAGATCTGGCTTGTAGGAGCCGAAAGGCTTATCACTGAGGAAGGGAAGACCCACAAACAACGCCGGTAAGACTTCTCTCCCTTTTTTGTTTCTGTTTTTTGTTCTATTTCGTATATGCATGTAAAGAAAATAAGTAAGAAAAAGAGACAAGTATTTACCACTGGATTGTCTTTTGATTTACTTGGATGTTTACAACTTTCCAATTTTTTGTATTACAAGGTCTCTGGTCCCTCTTTTTTTTTTACCTCCCGTTCTTATCCCTTCCTTTTTTTTGTTACAAAAGCCCCGTTTCATATATATTATTGTCTCTGTTTGTTGCAAGTTGCATTTTCTTTTTCAGATCTGAACTGACACTTTTGCTTGTTGTCTTGGGCATATTCTGAACACGGGGACTGAATATCGGCGCGGTGGCGGTATGGACATTCTGCCAGCGGCCAGACGCGTTCTCGGCCGTTAGATCAGATCTGATCTAACGGTCGAGATGGCTTGAAGGACGAACGGCTTGGATGAAGCCTCGATTTGATGAGACGGCTTCAGATCTCGCCACGTGGAGCTCCGCAGTCGAGGAGTCAGACCGCGTGGATCTTACGCGCGCGTGGGATATTAAAGCGTCCGCGCGTGGACCACACGCGCGCGTGGCACTCGAACGGTCCATACGTGTGGAACACGCGCCTGGCAGATATTTTTGACTTCCTGGTTGCATCGTGGCCGTTGGATCAGATCTTGATCCAACGGCCCACAGTTACCTGCACATTTTAATTAGATAAGATTCAGATTTGGGCCAACCGGGCCTTGTAATTGGACTTGGACTTGGACTGTAAATTTTATTTGGGTTTAAAATTTTTTATTTTATCAGCCCAATAATATTAATAATAATAATAATATAATTATAACAGTAATATATATACATGATACAAACATATACTTATACAAGTATAACATATTGGCATACGAACATATAATCCTGCCCATAATTATCATAACATCTATATATGTTAATCATATACGCTCATACTCTAAATATATACGCGACACACATTCATCTAATAAGTATACATACATAGATTATAATATACATGCACACACTTAATATATATTAGTAACACTCATGCAAACAATAAACATATAATATAATAAACATACATGCAACACTAATATGTATTTACAGATTAAAAAATGAGTGATTACAGTTGCCCCTCTTTGCTTGTTCTCATGGAATGGGAACAAAGCAAAGATTCATAAGCACTTATTTTTATCAGACTTCCCTGTTTGTAGCTTTGGAAAACGTGTTCTTTTGGATATCTCCGCTCTTCCTTGGCTGAATCTTCAGGCTCGAAAGTTCTTCCTATATAGAGCTTCGTCACCTTCCGATCTTGGAGCTACAGGCTCTTCCTATATAGAACCCTTCACTTCGAGACTGTAAAGCTTGGAGTCCTTCCTATATAGAACTTCTTCGCCTTCAACGCTGGTTTCTCCTATATAAAACCTTTTGCGCCGCTGATAGATTTTTCCGACTGGGAGTTCTTTTTGAGATTTTAGATTTAGGGTTCTCTTTCTATGGAACCTTTCACTGGGGCTTGAAAATGCAGGTTTTTTTTTCGAGGCTGTTGCCTTTTTTGGACCTACGCTACTAAGACTGCCACATCATGCCCGAAGGACTTACTGATGACCCGAAGGATTTATCATCATGCTCGAAAGACTTACTGATGGCCCGAAGGACTTAACATCGTGCCCGAAGGACTTACCGATGACCCGAAGGATTTAATATCTGGATCTGGCGCCGACATGGCTGTTGTTTTATGGGGACTCACGCGGATATGCTGCCACATCATGCCCGAAGGACTTACTGACGACCCGAAAGATTTAACACCATGCTCGAAAGACTTACTGATGACCCGAAGGATTTAACATCATGGCCGAAGGACTTACCGATGACCCGAAGGATTTAATATCTGGATTTGACGCCGACACGGCTGTTGTTTTATGGGGACTCATGCTAATATGCTGCCACATCATGCCCGAAGGACTTACTGATGAACCTGAAGGATTTAACACCACGCTCGAAAGACTTACTGATGACCCGAAGGATTTAACATCGTGCCCGAAGGATTTAACATCGTGCCCGCAGGATTTAATATCTAGATCTGACGCCGACATGGCTGTTGTTTTATGGGGACTCACGCTGATATGCTGCCACATCATGCCCGAAGGACTTACTGATGACCCGAAGGATTTAACATCGTGCCCGAAGGACTTACCGATGACCCGAAAGATTTAACATCGTGCCCGAAGGACTTACCGATGACCCGAAGGATTTAATATCTGGATCTGACACCGACATGGCTGTTGTTTTATGGGGACTCACGCTGATACGCTGCCACATCATGCCCGAAGGACTTACTGATGACCCGAAGGATTTAACATCGTGCCCGAAGGACTTACCGATGACCCAAAGGATTTAACATCGTGCCCGAAGGACTTACCGATGACCCGAAGGATTTAATATCTGGATCTGACGCCGACATGGCTGTTGTTTTATGGGGACTCACGCTGATATGCTGCCACATCATGCCCGAAGGACTTACTGATGACCCGAAGGATTTAACATCGTGCCCGAAGGACTTACCGATGACCCGAAGGATTTAACATCATGCCCGAAGGACTTATCGATGACCTGAAGGATTTAATATCTGGATCTGACGCCGACATGGCTGTTGTTTTATGGACTTTGGTAAATTCTTCGATAATTCTTCAAATACCTGTTTAGGAACAAGCAAAATTGACATGCCCCTATCTATATGATGCATGTAATGTTATGATTTCTTTCTCCTCTTTTTCTTTGTTAATCTTATGTCCTGAAAAGTCATTCTTCTGATTTCTCTATTTCCTTTCCTTTTGCGGTATGCTCAATTTTGATCTTCATTTCTGTCAAATTTTGCTCAATGGGCATCTACTCTTGTTCTTTTACACGAGCACCTGCCTTTCTTCTTCGGGATTTCTGCCTGCTTCACCAACAAACGCTATATCACGCGTGTGCAGAGAATCTTACTATTCTTTCTGTTTTGTATTGCCCCATTCGGTCGTGCTCGGTTATCTTCCAGTTCTTTTGACCCAACATTCTGAGTATTTGTTAATTTCATCATCGGGGTGAGCGAAATGCTTCTTAACCTCAATCTTCTTGTTGCCTCTTGACGGACACCATTCATCGATCTTTGTTCTTTAATTTTTTGGAGACTCACTGTTTACTTTGTACCGTCCCCTCACTTTGTAAGCTCATTCTTGTGATGTTTCGTCCTTCATTTTCCTGAACCAAACAAGGCATCGTGGCTGGAATTCGCTTCTTGTTCTTGAGCTGTCTGACACCTATACCTCTGTTATCATCTTCATTCTATGCATTGTGAGGTCATTTCTGGTTAGGGGCTCCCATAGTAGCCGCAACCTTGTGTTCTGGATCTTACCCCTGAAGTAATACATGGAAATCTTTGTTGCTTTAACTTATCAATTTGCTGATTGGTGTTCCACTGAAGGGTATCATTTAGATTAACATACAAGATTTTGAAAAACACAGCATAGGAGCTCGGATATCATGTGCAAGAGTGGCTTAGATTCAACCACTTGATAATTCAAAGATGTGAAGTCTTCCCTGGTGACTCGGTTCATCTTCATGATTACCGCGTTGCTGCAGAGTACTACTCTTTCTCAATTCTCATTATCTACTCCACCCCCAAAAGGGTAGGCTTGTATAACCACTCAAGCGCAGAAATATTACTCTAGGAATAAAGTTTTGGGTGGTGCGAGTTTTAATTTTTCCCATGATATCGCCTATTTTCTTTTTTCTTCTCTTTTTTTTGTTTTGTTTTTGTTTTTATCATTATTTGAGGAAATCAATTCGTCACAGTCCTTTGTCTTGAGGACAACGATGGAGCAAACAACACTGCCCCAAGTTACTCGGCATAGTCACGATTTGAAAATATTACCATCACTCATGAAGCTAAGGTTTCTTGAATTGGATGATATATCTCCACCCTATCGCTTCAGCGGAGTGCCCCAAAATTTCCATACTCTTATCCGAACAAGCCTATTACCAGGTTTCGAACATAGGAGTACTTTTTATTATTATTTTCTCATTTTTTATTTTCATCTCTTTTTTCTTTCCTTTTCTTTTTCTCTTCTTTTTTTTTGTTTTGTTTCTTCTTTACTATCTAGAAGATTATGCCTAGAGTTTCAATTTTAAGCAACTCTACATGGTTGACATTTAGAGCTTTTTTATCCTTGAATATCATCGAAAGAGTAATAATCTCGCTTTGCTGACCAGAGTCCGGTGGTGCGGATCACACATCATCGTTGTCACGACATCTATCTAATGTCACATCTTGCAATTGATATCCAGTGCCCTACAATGACGAGAAAATATCTATGTGCTTTCAAAAACATTATATGTTAAGCGAAATGTGTCCTTTATTGAAAATAAAAACCAATAAACATGCCCCATCACAAAAGATCTTTGCCACATGGGGGTCATATAGAGTTGGTCCCCTTGTATTACTTCAGGAAGGTATTTTAATGTAGAGACATCTATGGTTTCTTCAGCACTATGTAGATTTGCTTCTCATCCTTGGTTTTCCACTGCTTGATCAGCTCATGTGTCAGGGTTCCATCATTGACCAGCTTCTTGATTTCCTCCAGTAAAGGTCTACATTTTCTGGTGGGATGCCCCAGTGCCCCCATGTGGAATTCGCATGTGCTACTTGAGTCAAAACTATGGGCATACAGATCAGGTGCACTCTTCATCGGCCTAGGAACAAGATAGTGACCCTCTACCAGATGAGGCCAAATGTCTGAGATAGATGTTCCAATCATTTCCAAATTTGCGCTCGTCCGAGGAATTTTCCTTGATACCCCCGATTTGTCAGTCTGTCTCCTTCTCTTACGGCCACGCGAACCTTGGAGATGACACTCATTTACCTCTCCAATTTTATCCATCTTATCTTCGATTCGGTCCTTAGACTTAGACCCCAATTTTCCTTCTTTGATTGCATATTCTATCCTTTCTCCAATCGTCATAAAATCTTCGAATTTGTTTCTCGATTTTTCCAACATCATATCGAAGAAGGGAGATGGAAGCGTTGCATGGAATAGGGGGGTCAACTCTTCTTCTGCTATAGGGGGCTGGACTTGGGTCGCCAGACATCGCCACCTTAATGCATATTCCCTGAAGTTTTCATTTGGCCTCATTTTCTCATTCAAGAAAGCGTCGACAGAGTGCTAAATCTAAAGCATATTTGTATTGATCCAAGAAGGCATTAGCGAGGTCACCCCATGACCTAACTTGTTTTTCTGTTCAAGCGGTTGTACCACACTGCTGCTGGTCCCGTTAGGCTATCATGGAAATGGTGGATCAACAGTTCTTCGTTCTTCATGTATCCTTCCATTTTTCTACAAAACATGGTTAAGTGAATCTTCGGGCAGCTGGTTCCGTCATATATCGCGCAAACGGGAACCTTGAAATCTGGAGGAATGACCAAATCAGGGACTAGGCAGAGTTCCCTCGTATTAAAGACATTTATCTTCTCTTTCTTCTTAAGCTCTTTCTCGATTTTTCCTTCTAACTGGTCAAGCCTCGACTCTTCAATTCGTTCCATTTTCCGATTAATTCTGCCATCGAACCCCATGTATTAAATGATGAAATGCCATGTGATGATAAAAAATGCAAAAAATGTGATGCAAATGCAATGCATGGATGCAATAAAGCATTGATTCCACAAGTGATTTGTCCTTATAGAACATCTTTCATTCAGACCAAAAGGTTTCATTACATCCGGTATTAGGGTTTTACAGGTATCGGTGAGCCCTGGCACCTAATGTCTTGACCTCATTCAATAGTCCCGTCAGTTTTCCTTCGCGGTCCAATGCTGGATCCATATTCTGGCTTATTGGTGCTGCTGCATCGGCTAAATCTGCTACCTGTTGAGCTACTTGTCGGGCTAGAGTCGTAATCATCTTCATGTCCTGGTCTTTCTCCTGTATTGTTTGCTCGGCCTTTGTAGCTTAACGGTCATTTCCCAAAGACGGATCTCGGTGGTATGTAAAGCGATCTCGAGTCTCACTATTTGCTCTCACGAGTGTTGCGTTTTCCATTTGGAAGGCATGTGATTCATTCCTTTCTGGTGCAGACTTGATTTCAGGATATCTTCCATGGCCGATCGCTTTCCAACTCATTTTGGAGAAAGTCGCGTTGGCTCTCAGCTTCTTCCAGCTTCTTTGATAATGATCGACTTTATTCTTACTATTCTTGCATTTACGCCCAACGTTCGAACCGTTCCTCGGCTGAATCATACCATTGACCCACTCTTCCGCGGTGTCACCGGCATCAAACTCTTGAATTCAAAGTGCAGCTTCTGGTACTCGTCTTGTCCATTCTTTGATTTCATGCTAAGATTGTGCCTCTCATGCTCGAGCTGGTCGCGCTTGTGTGCATGTTCATCTTCTGAGACACTTTTATTCTTGACTCCTAACTTTATCCCGCTTGAGTGACCTACTTCTGTGTTACCTGAACCTTGGGCTGGGTATTGACCTTCCTTCGACTTTGCCCCTCGGGCAACGGCTGGCTGGCTGAAGAATCGGGGTTGTTCGTCTTCGAAACCCAAAATTCCCATTCTGATAAGATCTCGAACCATGTCCTTCAGGGCCCTACAATTTTCAGTGTGATGACTCGAATCGCCTATGTGGTAGCTGCACCGGACACGCCTGTTGTAATCTTTCGGATAAGGAGGTTTTCTTAGCATAGACTTCACTGGTATGATAAGGTTCCTTTCGACAAGCAACGAAAGTAACTCGGCGTATCTCATGGGTATTGGATAATGTCTTCTGATGTCATTAGATTCTCGAACTTCCCCTGGTTTTGCCTCTGTTCCCTGGGTATCTTCCCCAGATGTGCTACTTGTCTGCTTCTTGAGATTGATCACAAAGGGATTTGATTTGTCATATTTAACGGTGTTGTCTATTTTGACATTCTGACCATTTTGTTCCACATTCTGCTCCCTGATCGAATCTTTTCTGAGTTCGACATGCTGCTTGCCTTTCATCATGGCATTCATCTGGTCCATCATCTCGGACATCTGCTTCTTTAGTTCTTGTATTTCATCTTGTTTGTCACCAGGATTGACACTGCTTACCGAATCTGTTCTGGTGTCCTTGAATGGTTCTTCCTCGGCTGTCCCCGGTCTAGTCTCGGGATGGAGTTTTGGGATTGGACCCCCTTCCTTTAGGTCAAAGAACCTTTGGTCCATCATGAACAATCTTCTATTAAAAGAGAAATCACTCGGGAATCAATGCCCCTGTGTAATGTGAATGCAATGGTATGTAAAAAACAAAGCAAAAGAACACAAGTCAGTATCAGACAAAAATGATAAGTACATAATAAAAGGGCAAATTAAATGCGATAAGTAAATAAGGCAATCCTATTTACATTCCATCTAAGACACCTAGGTTATCCGCATGGTTCTAACAGGGTAGGTTTCTATGTGTTCTCTACATGCAGTTTTGGTTCTAGGAGGTACCCGAATTGTCCTCGCTGTCCTCTATTAAGAGTAGCAAGGCCCCCGATCATCACCCATTATAGGCTCCTTTCAAATCGGGTTCAATTCAGGGGGACCCATTCGCTTATGCCCGTACGAAGGAACGATATCCTTACGAAAGCATAAGGTACTCGAGCCCCGAAGGTACTTGCTAGGGCCATACGGGAGAACGATATCTCCACGAAAGCATTAGCGTTTTCCCCCCACTTAAAAAGACGGGTTTATATGCCATATTTTAAATGCATTAAAATAAACGCGCAATAATGACCGAATGTTAATTTAATAGTCACTTTAATCCGGAACTTCCAATGTTAGTAAAGCGGTAATTACTTAAAAAGCTTGACTCTCATTTGTTTTTGAAAAACAAAAAAGGTCCCCAGCGGAGTCGCCATCTGTAGCGATGTCCTTTTTCTTCATCGCTAAATAAAAAAATGAGGATTTTTGAAAAGGTGTTTGAAAGGTGTTTTTTGAGAGGTGTTTGTGATTCTTTTGGATATAAAATATTTATTCCGTGGGGTTTACAAAAAAAAACCTCATAAAAAATGGAGTCGCCACCGGCCACTTAGGTAGGCCCGACACCATAAAACTAGAGATTCAAAAAGACAGGGTTCGGGAGTCGGTTACGGATGGGGAAGGATTAGCACCCCCACACCGCCCAAAAATTGGTACTTTAATAATTACCGCTTTATTAATATTGGATTTTCCGGATTAAAGTGACGATTATTTTAAAATTCGGTCATAATTGCGAATATATTTTAAGGGTCCCGTTACCCGAGAATAAATGCCCAACCACTATCACTACGCTTGATACTGGCCCCGTTTATACTCGGATAAAAGGACACCGCATTAAGAAGTTATAAATCATATGCAATCTTAGTGGCAAAAATATAAAACATGACAGATAATTTAAAGACAGTAAATATTCACATAATAAAATACTAATCTAATAAATGATATACTAGATCAAAACATGCATATATACATATTATTCTAAATGATAAATAAAAACAACTTTAACAAGTTAGAACAACAATGCAGGAATAATTACGTTATATGTAGACGAACAAATATTTAAAAAGACATACATGCTATTAATAAAACATATTTGAACATATATGAACAATATATTATACAATAAAGAAGACACACTAACACGTAACCTAAAAACCAAGAAAACATACAATGTGTACAAAAATACAAGAACATGCTGTTTTACGAGTCAGATAGAACATAGCATGCTTTAATACAAATGACCGGATAAAAAAACATGACTACCATTTTTAACACATATATACATATAAACATAAACTACGACTCATATATGAGGGACATATAATAAGATAATAGAATATCAATATATATACGATTATAACACGAACATGAATATTTACAAAGAATACAGGAACGAAATGAAAGAAAAACAAAAGTCAATGGCAGAAATTAAAGAACAATAATATGTAATTTAGGGACGAAATTGCGAAACAAACAAAACCTAAAAGGACCAAAATTGTAATTAGACCAAGGGGCAGACCCAAAATGAAAGATTCAGAAACGCGGGATGGTTAAGGGTGTAATTTTACCATTCAGAAACTGATTCGGTGTAATTTAGGGACTAGATTGTAAACTTTTGAAATTTCAGGGGGACTGGGATTGTGATTATACCATGCGGCAAGACAAAAATGAAAATATTGAAAATGCGGTGGGATTAAGTGTGTAATTTACCCATTTAGCAAAATAAAAACACCTATATAAACCCTCTTTTTAGGCCGAAATCAAAATTTTGGCCATTTGTTTCATTTTCTAGTTTTTAACAAGAACCATGTTCTTCGTTTTTCTCTCGTCTGTTCTTACAAAACCCAGAATCCGGCGGTCGGCCGCCGTATTCTCCGCCGCCGGCCGCCGCTAACCGGCCCGGCGAGCCTCCAAAATACACCAAAACAACCCCCTTTTCGTCCTTTATACGAATCCTAGGTTGGATTCAGAGGATATACCTCCATTCGCTCTAGATCTAGGAAATACGAACCAAAAAAAATATTTTTTAGACCAAAACAAAACTACAAAGGGTCTTCTCCTCCCTTTAGTTCACCAGATCTGGCTTGTAGGAGCCGAAAGGCTTATCACTGAGGAAGGGAAGACCCACAAACAACGCCGGTAAGACTACTCTCCCTTTTTTTGTTTCTGTTTTTTGTTCTATTTCGTATATGCATGTAAAGAAAATAAGTAAGAAAAAGAGACAAGTATTTACCACTGGATTGTCTTTTGATTTACTTGGATGTTTACAACTTTCCGATTTTTTGTATTACAAGGTCTCTGGTCCCTTTTTTTTACCTCCCGTTCTTATCCCTTCCTTTTTTTTGTTACAAAAGCCCCGTTTCATATATATTATTGTCTCTGTTTGTTGCAAGTTGCATTTTCTTTTTCAGATCTGAACTGACACTTTTGCTTGTTGTCTTGGGCATATTCTGAACACGGGGACTGAATATCGGCGCGGTGGCGGTATGGACATTCTGCCAGCGGCCAAACGCGTTCTCGGCCGTTAGATCAGATCTGATCTAACGGTCGAGATGGCTTGAAGGACGAACGGCTTGGATGAAGCCTCGATTTGATGAGACGGCTTCAGATCTCGCCACGTGGAGCTCCGCAGTCGAGGAGTCAGACCGCGTGGATCTTACGCGCGCGTGGGATATTAAAGCGTCCGCGCGTGGACCACACGCGCGCGTGGCACTCGAACGGTCCATACGTGTGGAACACGCGCCTGGCAGATATTTTTGACTTCCTGGTTGCATCGTGGCCGTTGGATCAGATCTTGATCCAACGGCCCACAGTTACCTGCACATTGTAATTAGATAAGATTCAGATTTGGGCCAACCGGGCCTTGTAATTGGACTTGGACTTGGACTGTAAATTTTATTTGGGTTTAAAATTTTTTATTTTATCAGCCCAATAATATTAATAATAATAATAATATAATTATAACAGTAATATATATACATGATACAAACATATACTTATACAAGTATAACATATTGACATACGTACATATAATCATGCCCATAATTATCATAACATCTATATATGTTAATCATATACGCTCATACTCTAAATATATACGCGACACACATTCATCTAATAAGTATACATACATAGATTATAATATACATGCACACACTTTATATATATTAGTAACACTCATGCAAACAATAAACATATAATATAATAAACATACATGCAACACTAATATGTATTTACAGATTAAAAAATGAGTGATTACACATACATGTTTATATTTGTACATACACATTCACGTATTATATACATAACTTACATACATATAATACTTACACATACCTTAATACGTGCATACACATAATATATTAATACAAACATTCATGCAATATAAAACACACATATAACATATTAATATCTCTAATAAATATTATCAAACCTTAATAACACATACATAATATGTATAATATACGTGCACTTACACCTATCACACACATATTTTACGCACATATTAATCACACGTACATAAACACATAGTATAACACGCCCACATGCAATAATAATACCCTTTAATTATTATATTAACAATATTCACAAACTGGAAAAAATGAGTGATTACAGTTGCCCCTCTTTGCTTGTTCTTATGAAACGAGAACAAAGCAAAGACCAAAAAGCACTCATTTTTATCTGACTTCCCTGTTGGTGGCTTAAGAATCACGTGTTCTTTTGGAACTCTCCGCTTTTCCTTGGTCGGATCTTCAGGCTCGTAAGTTCTTCCTATATAGAACTTCTTCACCTTTGGTTTTTTTTGTTGAAATTCTGGAGTTAGGGCTCTTCCTATATGGAGCCTTTCATTGGGGCTCGAAAACGTAGGCTTCTCCTTTATATAACCTTTGTCTTCGATTTTTCTTTTCTCTTTTCCTTTTTCTTCTTTTTCCTTTTTTCTTTTTCGTTCTTTCTTTGCTCTTTTTGTCCTTTTTCTTTTTTCTCTTTTTCTCTCTTTTTTTCTCTTTCCTTCTTTCTCTGGTCTTTTTGTCCTTTTTCTTTTTTCTTTTTTTTTTCTTTTCTTATTTTTATTTTTTTTTTTTATTTTTTATTTTTTATTTTTTTCTTTTTTTCTTCTTTTTCTCTTCTCTTTTTTATTTTTCACGAGGCTGTTGATATCTTTGGACTTACGCTACTAAAGCCGCCGCATCATGCCCAAAGGACTTATTGATGGTCTGAAGGACTTATCACCATGCTCGAAAGACTTAATGGTGGTCCAAATGACTTAACACCGTTCCCGAAGGACTTACCGATGACCCGAAGGATTTAACATTTGGGCCTCATGCCGCTATGGCTGCCGATCTTTCTGGACTCATACTACTAATGCTGTCGCATCATGCCCGAAGGACTTACTGATGGCCCGAAGGACTTATCACCATGCTTGAAAGGCTTATTGGTGGCCCGAAAGACTTAACATCGTGCCCGAAGGACTTACCGATAACCCAAAGGATTTAACGTCTAGGCCTCACGCCGCTATGGCTGCCGATCTTTCTGGACTCACGCTACTAATGTTGCCGCATCATGCCCGAAGGACTTACTGATGGCCCGAAGGACTTATCACAATGCTCGAAAAACTTACTGGTGGCCCGAAGGACTAAACATCGTGCCTGAAGGACTTACCGATGACCTGAAGGATTTAACATCTGGGCCACACGCCGCTATGGCTGCCGATCTTTCTGGACTCACGCTACTAATGTTGCCGCATCATGCCCGAAGGACTTACTGATGGCCCGAAGAACTTATCACCATGCTCGAAAGACTTACCGGTGGCCCGAAGGACTTAACATCGTGCCTGAAGGACTTACCGATGACCCGAAAGATTAAACATCTGGGCCTCATGCCGCTATGGCTGCCAATCTTTCTTTTCTTTAGTAAATTCTTTGACAATTCTTCAAATACCTGTCTAGGAACAAGCAAAAATTGACATGCCTCTATCTATATGATGCATGCAATGTCGTGCTTTATTCTTCTTTTTCTTCTCTTTTTTTTTTTTTTTTTCTTTTTTTTTTTTTTTCTTTTTTTTTCTTTTCTCTTTTTTCTTCTTTTTTTTCGTTTTTTCTTTCTTTCTTTCCTTTTTATCATCATTTTTCTGTTCTAAAGTCTTACGCCCTGAAAGGTTATTTCTCGGATTTCTTTCCTTCTCTCTTGTTGTAGTATGTCATTTGATCAGTTATTTATCCGATTCATGTCTTTTAACCCTTTCACGATATAATTATCTCTCTCTTTTTTCTTTCTCTTTTTCTTTTTCTTTTTCTTTTTATTTTTATTTTTAGACATGTTTTAAAATCATATGCCCTGAAAAGTCATTCTTCAGATTTCTCTGTTTCCTTTCTTTTTTGCAGTATGCTCAGTTTTGATCTTTTGCACGAGCACTTGCCTTTCTTCTTCGGGGTCTCTGCCCGCTTAACAAACAAACTCTATATCATGCTTGTGCAGAGATTCTTACCATTCTTCCTGTTCTGCATTGCCCCACTCGATCATGAGCTCGGCTACCTTCCAATTCCTTTGACCCAACATCCTAAGTATTTGTTAGTTTCGTCATCGGGGTGAGCAAAATGCTTCTATATTCTGAACTTAATCTCAATCTTCTTGTTTCCTCTTGACGGGAACCATTTCTCGATCTCTGTACTTTAATTCTTTGGAGACTCGATGTTTACCTCTTACCCTCCCTGTATTTTGTAATCTCATTCTCGTCCTGGTTCGTCCTTCATTTTCTTGAACCAACCAAGGCATCATGGCTGAAACCCGCTTCTTGTTCTTGAACTGTCTGACATATATGCTCTTGTCATCATCTTCATCCTATACATTGTGGGGTCGTTTCTGATTAGGTGCTCCAATAATATCTGCAACCTTGTGTTTTTGATCTTATCTCTGATGTAATATATGGAAATCTTTGTTGCTTTAACTTGTCAATTTGTTGATTGGTATTCCACTAAAGGGCATCGTTTAGATTAACATACATGATCTTGAAATAACAGAATAGGAGCTCTGGATACCAAGTGAAAGAGCGGCTTAGATTCAACCATTCAGTAATTTAAGGCTGTGAAATCTTCCTAGGTGACTCGGTTCATCCTCATGATTACCGTGTTGCTGCAGAATACTACTCTTTCTCAATTCTCATTACCTGCTCTACCCCCAAAAAGGGTGGGCTTGTATGACCACTCGAGCGCATAAATATTACTCTAAGAATAGAGTTCTAGGTGGTGCGAGTTTTAATTTTACCTATGCTATCGTCTATTTTCTCTCTTTTCTTTTCTCTTTCTTTCTCCTCATTTTCTTTTTCCCCCTTTTCTTCCTTTTTTCTTTTTCTTTTTCTTTTCTTTTTTCTCTTTTTCATCTTTTCTTTTTTCTTTCTTTCTTTTCTTTTTTCGCTTTTATCATTATTTGAGGAAATCAATTCGTCACAGTCCTTTGTCTTGAGAGCAACGATGGAGCAAACAACATTGCCCCAAGTTACTCGGCATAGTCACGATTTGAAAATATTACCATCACTCATGAAGCTAAGGTTTCTTGAGTTGGATGGTGTATTGCCACCTCATTGCTTCAGCGAAGTGCCCCAAAATTTCCACACTCTTATCCGAACAAGCCTATTACCAAGTTTCAAACATAGGAGTGCTTTTTATTATTATTTTCTCTCTTTTCTTTCTTTTTTCTTTTTTTCCCCCTTTTTATTTCTTGTTTTTTTCTTTACTACCTAGAAGATTATGCCTAGAGTTTCAATTTCAGGCAACTCTATATGGTTGACATTTGAAGCTCTTTCATCCTTGAATATCATCAAAAGAGTAGTAATCTTGCTTTGCTGACCAGAGTCTGGTAGGGAAGATCACACCTCATCATTGTCACAACATTCATCTAATGTCACATCTTGCAATTGATATCAAGTGTCCTACAACGATGAGAAAATATACATCTATGTGCTTTCAAGAACATTATATGTTAAGCGAAATGTATTCTTCATTGGAATAAAAATCAACAATCATGCCCCTTCATAAAAGATCTTTACCACATGTGGGCTACAGGTGGTAAAGTTGATTCCTTGTATTACTTCAGGGAAGTCTTTTAATGTAGAGAAATCTCTGTCTTCCTCAACACTTTACAGACTTGCCTCTCATCCTTGGTCCTCCACTGCTGGATCAGCTCTTGTGTCACGGTCCCATCATGGATTAGCTTCTTGATCTCCTCCAATAAGGGTCTACATTTTTTGGTGGGATGCCCCAGTGTCCCCATATGGAATTCGCATGTGCTACTCGAGTCAAAACTATGGGCAGACGGATCAGATGCCACATTCATCGGTCTAGGAGCAAGATAGTGACCCCTATCAAATGAGGCCATATGTCTGAGATAGGCGTTCCGAACACTTCCAAATTTGCGCTAGTATGAGGAATTTTCCTTGATAACCCTAAAATTTTAGTTTGTCTTCTTCTTTTACAGCCATGCGAACCCTGGAGATGACACTCATTGACTCCTCCATCTTGATCTATCTTATCTTCGATTCGGTCCTTAGACTTAGACCCCAATTTTCCTTCTTTGATTGCGTATTCTATCCTCTCTCCAATCTTCATGAAATCTTCAAATATGTTTTTCGATTTCTCTAACATCACATCGAAGAAAGGGGAGGGAAGTGTTGCATGGAACAAGGGAGTCAACTCTTCTTCCGCTATAGGAGTCTGAACTTGGGCCGCCAAACATCACCACCTAGTGCATATTCCCTGAAGCTTTCATTTGGTCTCATTTTCTCATTCTGAAGAAACTAACGACATGGCACTAAATCTAAAGCATATCTATATTGACTCAAGAAGGCATTAGCGAGGTCACCCCATGATCTAACTTGGTTTCTGTTCAAACGGTTATACCACACTGCTGCAGGTCCCGTCAGGCTATCGTGGAAGTGGTGGATCAACAACTTTTCATTCTTCATGTATCCCTTCATTTTTCTACAGAACATGGTTAAGTGAATCTTCGGGTAGCTAGTTCTGTCATACTGCGCAAATCTGGGAACCTTGAAGTCTAGAGGAATGACCAAATCAGGGACTAGGCAGAGTTCCCTCGTATTAAAAACATTTATCTTTTCCTTCTTCTTTAGCTCTTTATCGATTCTTTCTTCTAGCTGGTCAAGCCTCAACTCTTTAGTTCGTTCCATTTTCCAGCTAATTCTTTCCTCAAACCCCAAGCATTAAATGATGAAGTGCCATGGGATGATAAAATTATTAAACAATGCAAATGACGTGATGCAAATGCAATGCATGAATACAATAAGGATTTGATTCCGCAAGTGATTTGTCCCTATAGGACATCTTTTATTCAGACCAAAAGGTTTTAGTACATCTGGTATTAGAGGCTTACATATAGCGGTGAGCCTAGCACCTAATTTCTTGATCTTATTTAATAGTCCTATCAGCTTTCCTGCGCGGTCCAACGCTGGATCCATATTCTGGCTTATTGGCGTTGCTGCATCGGCTAAGTCTGCTACCTGTTGAGCTACTTGTCGGGCTTGAGTCATAATGATCTTCGTGTCTCGATTTTTTTCCTGTATTGTTTGCTCGGCTTTTTGTAGCTTGACGGTCACCCTCTCAGCACGGATCTTGATGGTACGTAAAGAAGTCTTGAGACTCGCTATATGTTCTTTGAGTGCTGCGTTTTCCATTTGAAAAGCTTGTGATTCATCCATTTCCTGCTGCAGATTTGATTTCAGGATACCGTCCATGGCCAGACTGCTTTCCAACTCATTTTGGAGGATGTCGCGTTGGCTCTCAGCTTCTTTCAACTTCTGTGATAATGATCTGACTTTATTCTTACTATTTTTGCATTTCTGCTTCCAGCGTTCTGAATTGTTCCTCAACCGAATCATACCATTAATCCACTCTTCAGCAATGTCACCCAGACCGACATTCTTGAATTGAAAGTGCAGCTTCTGGTACTCATCTTGTACACTATTCAATTTCATGCTCAGATCGTGCCTCTCATGCTCGAGCTGGCCGTACTTGCATGCAAGTTCGTCTTCTAAGACTCTTTTATTCTTGACTCCTGAATTTATCCCGCTTGAGTGACCCACTTCTGTGTTACCCAAACCTTGGGCTGGGCATTGACCCTCCTTCGACTTTGTCCCTCAGGCAACAGCTGGTTCGCTGTAGAATTGGGGATGTTCGTCTTCGAAACCCAAAACTCTCATTCTGATAAGATCTTGAATTCTGTCCTTCAGGGCTCTACAATTCTCAGTGTGATGACTCGAATCGTCTAGGTGGTAGCTGCACCAGACACGACCATTGGGACCCTTCGGATAAGGAGGTTTCCTTGGTACAAACTTCACTGGTACGATAAGGCTCCTTTCGACAAGCAACGGAAGTAACTCGGTGTATCTCATGGGTATAGGATAATGCCTTCTGATGTCATTGGATTCTCGAGCTCCCCCTGGTTTTGCCTCTGTTCCCTTGGTATCTACCCCAAATATGCTACTTGTCTGCTTCTTGAGATTGATCATAAAGGGATTCGATTTGTCATATTTAACGGTGTTGTCTGTCTCGACATTCTGACCATTCTGTTCCACATTCTGATCTTCGATCGAGTCTTTTCTGAGTTCGACAGGCTGCTTGCCTTTCATCATCGCATTCATCTGGTCCATCATCTCGGAAATCTGCTTCTTTAGTTCTTGTATTTCAGCTTGCTTGTTACCAGAACTGACACTGCTTACCGAATCTGTTCTTGAGTCCCTGAACGATCCTTCTTCTGCTGTCCCTGGCCTAGTCTCGGGATGGAACTCTGGAACTGGACCCCCTTCCTTCATGTCAAAGAACCTTTGGTCCATCATGAACAATCTTCTATTATGGGAGAAACCACTCGGGAATCAATACCTTATGTAATGCGAATGCGATGATATATGCCAAAGCAAAACAAAAAGGAAACAAGTCAGTATCGGAAAAAAACAATAAGTACACAATAAAAAGGGCAAATTAAATGCGATAAACAAACAAAGTAATCTTATTTATATCTCGTCTAAGACACCTAAGGTTATCTGCATGGCTCTAACAGGGTTGGTTTCTATGTGATCTCTACATGCAGTTTTGGTTCTAGGAGGTACCCGAATTGTCCTTGTTGTCCTCTACTAGGAGTAGCAAGGCCCCCGATCATCACCCATTATAGGCTCCTTTCAACCAGATTCAATTCAGGGGGACCCATTCGCTCTCGAGCCCTGAAGGTACTTGCTAGGCCTACACGGGAGAACGATATCTCCACGAAAGCATTAGCGTTTTCCCCCCACTTAAAAAACGGGTTTATATGCCAAATTTTAAATGCGTTAAAATAAATGCGCACTTATAACCAAATTTTAATTTAATAGTTGCTTTAATCTGGAACTTCTAATACGAATAAAGCAGTAATTATTTGAAAAAGCTTTACTCTCATTTTGTTTTTGAAAAAACAAAAATAGTCCCCAGCAGAGTCATCATCTGTAGCGATATCCTTTTCGCTAAAAAAATCGTGTTTTCGAAGTGTTTGTTGTCTTTCGGATAAAAATGTTTATTCCGTGGGGTTTTAAAAATACCGTATTTTATTTAAGAAAATGGAGTCGCCACCGACCACTTAGGTAGGCCGGACACCATAAAACCAGAGATTTGAAAATTGTTGGGGTTCGGGAGTCAGTTACGGATGTGGAAGGATTAACACCCCCACACCGCCCAAAATTGGTCCTTTAATAATTATCGTTTTATTAAAATTAAACTTTTAGGATTAAAGTGACGATTAAGTTAAGATTCGGTTATAAGTGCGAGTAGATTTTAAAGACCCGTTATCCGAGAGTAAACGCCCAACCATTATCACTACGCCTGATACTGGCCCCGTTTACGCTCGGATAAAAGGGCACCGCATTGACAGCTTATATACCATTATGCAACCTTAGCAAGCAAAGATAAAACGTACCATTTACATTAACATGACACTAAAAGATAAAACATGAATTTCATAATATTAAACAAAAGGGTAACAAACTACACCAACCAAGAAAACCTAGTTTATCATAATAAAAGAAAACAAACTAAGCATGAACCTATGGAAAAGAAAGAAACATACTTCAAAATGAATTAATTATATGCATCACCTGTTTTAAAATAAATAAATAAAAAAGTATGCATGACATAGATAATATATGATGTTAAACTAATGTATCAAGGCAACATGCTAGCATATATATAGACTTAACATTTAACACACGACATAATATACATGCTTAAATTAAAAATATGGCATTAATATGTACCAAAAAATCACCCATTTTTAACATAAAACTTAAAAACGAAAATAAAACATTCTAGAATACATATATACATGGTAAGTGCTTAAATTAATTTGATCACTAAATAAAATACGTGTATGCAACATAAACAAACAAGCTAAATGGTGCATTAGCATGATAATATACATATTATGAAAACGTAAATAAATGCACATAACGTGCCTACCAAAATAAAAAAGAAGAACCATATAAACAAGATGTACAAAAAAACAAGATATAACACATAACATAGACGTATATATGACCCGAACAAAATAAATTAAAACACAAGAAAATATGGTGTCACGAATAAATACACATGATAAAAACATAAAATAGACATGTAACGATACAAACATATATATAAAAAGACCTGAAATGTAACAAGGCAATATACATACCAAGAGCAAAACATAACATTAAATTAGACAAAGGGACTGAAATGAGAAAAAGCAGAATTAGAAAACCGAATTTAAATTAACAAAAAAACCTATTTTAGGGATTTAATTACAGCCTGAAATAAACTTATAAGGATTAGAGTTGTAATAAACCCAAGGGGCAAGCTTGAAGTGAAAATTTTCAAAACGCGGTGGGACTTGGAGCATAATTTCACCATTTACACGCTGATTTGGGTTAATCTCGGGACGAAATTGAAGAATTTTAAAGGATAAGAGGGACCAGACTTGCGATTATACCAAGGGGCATGCTCAATTTGAAAAGATCAGAAATGTGGGAGTCCTTATGAGGGGATTAAACCATTTTTAAAATAAAAGGCTCTATAAATGAGACCTATCAGACCCAAATTTGGCCATTTTCCATTTTAAAAAATCAATTTAAAAATAAAACCCTCTCTGCCTGTGTTATTTTTCTTAAACCGAAACCCCAAAACCTCCAGCCGCCGTCTACTCCACCATCGGCCACCGTACCTTAAACCCGAAAATGAAACGTTATTCACTCTAAAAGCCAAATATCCCTCTGGATTTCAAAAAACTAGCACACTCTACCTTAGATCTAGAAAAAACCGAAGCCATTTTGAAAAACAAACCCTAAAACTACTTCCCCTTCACTAGCTCACCTTATTTGACTCAGGAGCCCGACGGCTTGTTGCCGGTGAAAGGGGTTCAAACGGCGAAGGTAAACCTACATCCCCTCTGCATTTTTTTACTATTTCATGTTTGAAGCATGCATGCGAAGCTAAAAAAGGATGTATACCTTTCCGGATTTTTTCTGTGTTCAAAAATAAACAAGTAGATAGGATTTTTTTGTATTTCTGAAACTGATAACTCCTTTTTTACACTTTTGTTGGTTTACATATATGCCTGATCTCTAACCATTTTTGGTAGAAATAACATATATAAATACATATTTTTGGTCCAGTTTTGTACTGATAGTCCTTTGTTTCTTGTTCTTGCACGCCCCTGCACGGTGGTTGGAGCTGGTGGTACGACGCAGTGGTAGTGGTGATCATATAGTCAGAGCGTCCCTTGGTCGTTGGATCAGATCTGATCCAACGGCCGGGGTGGTTTGAAGATAGGCAACCAGGATTTGATATGGGGAAAGACGAGACTGCCCAGGATCTTGCCACGTGGAGCTTAGTAGCCGAGGAGTCTTGTGTGTGTGATACACGCGCGCTTGTGTAGCCGAACGACATGTGCGTGGTTCTACGCGATCAGTTGGAGAGACGTCATGGTTTGATCTCGGTCGTTGGATTTGGATCTAATCCAATGGCTCTCTTTTAGCTGCGCAAGGGATAAAAACAACTAGGGTTTAGATAGTCTGATATGTGTCATGGTTTTGGGATATTGGGTATGGGTTCTGGCCGAATGGGCTTGTAAAATAATTTATACCCTTTTTATATATGTAAATAGACTAGACTCTAATAACATGGGTTTTATTTATAATCTTCTTTCAAATTTATATAACCCAATAATAATAATAATAATTAAACTTATAATTTAATACATGCACATACATTCATCATATGCAAATACTTTAGAACGATCATACATAATATACATACATACCTTATATAATACATGTAATGTTAATAACATAACTAATAAATAACATACATGTTTATATTTGTACATACACATTCACGCATTATATACATATATTACACACATATAATACTTACACATACCTTAATACGTGCATACACATAATATATTAATACAAACATTCATGCAATATAAAACACACATATAACATATTAATATCTCTAATAAATATTATCAAACCTTAATAACACATACATAATGTGTATAATATACGTGCACTCACACCTATCACGCACATATTTTACGCATATATTAATCACACGTACATAAACACATAGTATAACACGCCCACATGCAATAATAATACCCTTTAATTATTATATTAACAATATTCACAAACCGGATAAAAATGAGTGATTACACATAGTCCATAAATTTTTCATGTCATATCATATTAAATATCAAAATGAAACATTTCATATTACTTTTCATATATCATATAAGTGTAACATATCATAGTCATATTTGCATATATCAAAGCAATGCAAGGCACTTACCGAATTTGCCAATCGAATTTGATACAATTATAGGCTCTATCTTGCTTGATAAGAAACCTTGTTTGACTAATTTTGGTTAAATCTTGAGCTTGAAATGAGTGTTTGGACGATAAGATTTTAGGTACTTAACTTATTGTGCCTTACTCTTTGTTTGATGGAGGTTCTAATTATGAACCTATGGTTATAGTACAAATTATGTAGGTGTGTGCATCCTTGATAATGATTGAGTTACCCTAATATTTGAACAAGAAATTAGAAGAGTGGAGAGTACACGAATCGAATGTGTGAATGGAATGAAGGAACATGAAAATTTATTGTGTGATATAACAAAAACTATGTAATAGCTTATAAAAAGTTAAAAATAAGGCTTTGAAGGTAAGTGTAACCTAATTTAGGGATAAACATGAGGTTGTCTCGTGTCTATTTAAATATTGAATTTTGATTAAGGTTTGAATGAATGCTTTATGGGGTGTATATTTTAAGGCAAGCATAAACTCGCTGAATCGATTATTTATGTTACGCTTTTCTAGTCACTTTGGGACTAGACTTGAATGTGAATTAAATTAACAGTTGGAAGAATACAATGCCTCCTGATTAAATAGAAAATAAGTTCCTAAATACAAGCCTTGATTTGAGTTAGTTTAGACACAATTGGCATGTCATAGAGTCCGTCGAGCTCGCTAGTTAGGACCACGGTCCTAGACTATGGTCCCTTGTTGTTAAAGGTCAAATGATCTATTGGTACGACTGGTACCCTTGTTCAATAATGAAATAAATTCGGTACTTTGTGTACCCTTGTTTCGGTACTTGGTGCACCCTTGTTGCTATTACTTGTTTTGGATTCGAGTGTCTAGTTAACTTGTCAATCAAGGCTAATGTTAAAGTAAAGAAAAAAGAAACAAATTCATAATAATAAATCTTGAGAATATGAATTGAGAATTTGGATTGAGTTCCCTTGATAATCGATGGATTATGATCCCTTGATAAAGATTGGACTATATGTCCCTAGCAAAGGTTCGATTTATGTTCTAATTGTAATGAAAATCTGATAAACATGAGTAGATTTAAATTGTCAAAGTTCATTTGACTTGAAAATGGTTTTGGTCTAAGCTTGTATATGATGGAATGTTATATTTCCACATGGATTGATTGTTTATATAAACATATATATGGGTTGCATGGTTTGCTTTAATTAGCTTGGTTGTTCAAGCCTAGATCTACGATGAAGTAAGTAATAGTGAAAGATTTAAAAGGATTTCCCTAAAACCTTATTGCATAATATGAACTAGCAAGATAAGTATAAACATATATGTGATTCTTGAAATTCTTTTTAAGAAAGACATAGATCACCATTAAAATGCATATATTTGAATATTAGTAAGTTTGAAACCGCTTGACAATGGGATTGATATATGTATATAGGATTATTCGAATCTTATGGAAATAAGTAAATAAAAGAGTGAGTTTAATATTGATTACTCTAACCCATTGTCGAAATTAGGAAATGAGATGGACTATATCCAAGATATGTTTAGCTTTTAAAGACATGTAACTTGAACTAGGATAGCTTACGTGGTAGGTAAAATCAATTTAATAAGTTCGATCACGAAGCATGAACCTAATGGACCTCGTAGAAAGGCTTGTTCGAACCTTAGGGTCTTGAATTGTTGGTTTCAAACATGATTGTTGAGATGTAGTCTTGTAGTAAAGTTCGTATTGGAATTAATGGGAAAATATATGTAGTTTCTAAAACAAAGATCGATACTTAATCTATAGTTGGCTCATTGTGTAAAGGGCTAGAAATAATTAAGTTATAATGGTTACTTGCTCAATAAGTAAGTTGTATTTTTGATAATACTAAGTGTCTCTTGAATGACCAGACATACTCTGATAAAATTTATATTATAACTTGTAACTTGTTTATGAGCCTAATGAATATTCTGTTGGAATATCTATGAAGTTGTGTCTAGAATTTATCGAATGCCATTGTAATTATGAATTTGAGTTTCTATGTTTGATGATTGGTTTGAAGAATGGATAGGGATTATATTCTCTATGATATGATGATTCATGGTTACTAAAAGAGATAGATAACCTGAGTAAATAATAATGTTTCTCATCGATTCTACCTTGAGACCTTCAACTGGTAGAATAACTAAGTTTTATTGGAAAATTTGGTTGGAAATGCTGGTGCTATTGTTTAAATGCTTGTATGAAGTTTGTGTATAACTCCTAATAAAGAACAAATTAATTCATTACTTGGTGCTTAATGATTGTACGATAAACAATACTTGAAATAACTTTAAGATAATATTAATGGAATAAAGATTATGGTCATCGAAAGCCTGGTAATTAAAGAAATGAGTGATTAATCGAATAAAAAAATGAGTCTTGAATAGTTCAAATTGTTTATTAAAGTTTTACTCGAACCCCTCTAATAAATGCACTAAAAGTGATCAAACTCTTTACATATCTAGATCCGTTAATACTAAGAAAGGAATGGAAATTTAGTTATGAAAGTTTAATTCTGATTTGATTACCGAGCTACCTCACAAAGCAATTCAATTGCTTAATTATGTATTCGTTACCTTTCAATGTATTTGTTCTTCAAGCTACTCATGAGGCGTGATCACAAGTATCGAATTAGGGTATGAAGCTCTCTCTTTAAGACTCCTAGAAGGTGGCACATTTTTGTTAAAATGCATGGTGCATATAGAACCATGTTTGTTCAATCTTACGTGTATAACTTTATTGTTCGATCATGTTTTGTAATTGGCCTTTAATTTATTCTTTGATGGTTGGATTTATCTGATTTTAGTAGTAAGCAAGCTAATTGGACTATGAAATACTGATCTATTAACATTAACTATAATCGGCTGAAATTTGTTTGGGTTAATACAGAATCTGTTATAACAAGATAAAGAAAGTTATATCAATAGGTATATTTAGAATGGTAAACATTAGGTTGTTATCCTATTAAACGATTTTATATAATGCCTTGGACGTTTTTATATGGTTAGGTTTGTTTATTAGGTTGAAATCTTTGTAAGGTGGACGGTTATAAGCTATAGTTAAATCTCTGATTTGTTATATGGTGTGTAGGTATAAGTAAGTGATCGCTTCGCTAAAACAATTGCTTTTAAGAATAAAAGTTTTTAAATTTTCCCTGAAATCTGTTTACTTATCTGATTGAAAAGAGTTAAGTCAACCATGATTGCTCATTAGTTTGTCAGTAACATGTCCTAATTCGGTTTATCTTTTAGACCAGGCTAGGGGATATTTTAGGGCCACCTTAGTTTTACGGGCTATAACTATTGCATTTATATTTACTGCTTTACATGTATGTGATACAATGTATGTTTTAACATGATGGTAACTGATTAGATCATAGTAAAATGGTGATATTAAAAAAACCCTCCATATTTAATTGAAATAGTTATCCAATATTATCCCTCGTTAAAACCTTGATCAGTACTATGTAGGTTTTGCCAAAGCAAAGTACTTAGATCTATCTTGGTTAAATGCAAAGAATAAGCAAGTGATATTCACTAGTTGTAATATTGGTTAAACTAGGTTGTTCTAATAAGATTAGAAACCTAAAGACTAATGATTGTTCGAGAACTTCGGTAATTGAAAAACAATACGAAAATACATGTCTAGGATTGGTTCTTTGAAAGACTTGGTATTTAAGCGTGCCCAGTACACCACCTCTTTTTCATAAGTTACCTACTTGGTGCACTGTTCATTATTGTTCTTTCTATTAGACCATATGAGCTTTTATTTTGGACAAATAGTTGTTCATCAAATATAGGAATTACATGAGATGTAATTAGCAAATGTTGCTTACCTAAATAATTGAATTCTATGAGTAAAGCCAAAGCTGACTTAGAATGAAATAAAATATGGATCCTTACCCACTAGAAATACTTTTAACAAGTTTTTCGATTTTGAGTGTTTTTAATAGTGGGAATGTTATTACTTTATAAACATGATAAAAGGGTACTTATAAAAATATTTTATCGTTGTAGATTTATTATGGCAAATTCAAATACATTATCATTGCGATCCATCCTTGAGAAGGAAAAATTAAATGGCTTGAACTTTCTTGACTGGTTTCGTAATTTGAAGATTGTCCTCAAACAAGAATGAAAACTAGAAGTCATCGAAGAACCTGTCCCTAAAAAGCCAACAGATGATGCCTCTAAAGATGAATTGGAAGCTTTTGAAAAATACTCAAGGGACATGGTAGATGTCGGTTGCTTGATGCTTGTGACCATGACCCCTGAGCTTCAGTAGCAACATTAGGACATGGTTCCCTATGAGATGGTTACAAATCTCAAGGAATTATATGAAGGGCAAGCTCGTTAAGAGAGGTTTGAGACCTCTAAATCTTTGTTTCGATGCAAGATAGATAAGGGAAATCTAGTGGGAACCCATGTTCTCAGAATGATAGGGTATATTCAAACCCTAGAAAAGTTGGGCTTCCGTCTAAGTGTTGAATTGGCTACTGATGTTATCTTGCAATCGTTGCCGGATAGTTTTAATTAGTTTGTTCGTAATTTCAATATGAATGAAATTAACAAATCATTGCCTCAGTTTCTTGATCCATTAAGAACAACAGAAAACAACATGAAAAGAGTTGGTAGCAAACCTATTCTGATGATCTGAAAGGATAACAGAAAAGGGAAGTCCAACACCAAGTCAAAGCCAAAGCCCAACAAAGTAAAGGTTGCATTGAAACCCAAAGGAGGAGTTGAAAAAGAAGGAAAGTGTTTTCATTGCAACAATGTTGGACATTGGAAGAGAAATTGCCATGTCTATCTTGAGGACATCAAGAAGACAAGAGAAAGTGGACAGTCCGGATCAAGTATTTATGTTATTGATATTAATATATCAACATCTACTTCTTGGGTATTAGATATCGATTGTGGTTCTCACATTTGTACTTCTGTAAAAGGACTAAAAGAGAGTAGAAAAATACAAAAGGATATGTGAACCTACAAGTGGGAAATGGAGCAAGAGTTGTTGCATTAGCTATAGGAACATATACTTTTTCATTACCAAGTGGACTTGTTTTAGATTTAGAGGATTGCTATTTCGTACCTAGTTTGAATAAAAACATTATTTCAATTTCTTGTTTGGACAAGGTTGGTTTTGATTTTATTATTAAGAATAATAGTTGTTCTTTTTTCTCTCAATAATGTTTTGTTATGGTATTGCTCAATTAATCAATGGCCTCTATATCTTAGATCAAGATAATTCCATATATAACATAAATACGAAAAGATCAAAAACAAATGACTCTAATCAAACTTATCTCTGTATTGTCACTTGGGTCATATAAGTGAGAAACGCATATCAAAACTTCATAAAGATGGATTTTTGGATTCTTTTGTTTTCCAACAATTTGATATATATGAACCTTGCTTAATGGGAAGTCACCATTTGACGGTAAAAACGAGCGAGCAAGTGATTTATTAGGCCTAATACATAGTGATGTATGTGGACCGATGAATACGCAAGCAAGAGGAGGGTTTCAATACTTTATTACTTTCACTGACGACTTTAGTAGATATGGGTATGTTTACCGAATGCATCATAAATCTGAAGCCCTTGAAAAGTTCAAGGAATTTAAGAATGGAGTACAAAACCAACTAGGAAAGAGTATCAAAGCTCTTCGATCAGATCGAGGAAGAGAATACTTAAGCCTAGAATTTGATGAACTTCTTAAAGGATGTGGGATTGTCTCACAACTTACACCTTCAGGTACTCCACAACACAATGGATTCTCTGAAAGGAGAAATCGAACGTTGTTAGACATTGTTCAGTCAATGATGAGTCATGCTGATCGAACTATTTTTTGGGGACATGTATTAGAAACAGCTGCTTTCACACTAAATTATGTTTCGTCTAAATCGGTTCAAAAGACACTATATGAGATATGGACTGGGAAGCGTCCTAGTATATTTTTATGAAAATTTGGGGATGTGAAGTTTATGTTAAACATCAGATGTCTACAAAACTCGAACCCAAATCTCATAAGTGTAATTTTGTGGGATATCCTAAAGAAACTAAAGGATATTATTTCTTCAATCCATCCGAGAACAAAGTGTTTGTTGCTCGAACAAGAGTCTTCCTTGAAAGAAAATTTATTTTCAGAAAAAGAAGTAGGAGAAATATTGAACTTGAGGAAATTCAAGATCAACCACAGGTCACTGAACCAGTTATTGAACAATAAGCACCACAAATAGTTGAGGAACATCCAATCGTTCTTGAAACACAACCACTGTGAAGGTCTATGAGAGAACGCAATACTCCTGAGAGATATGGATTTCTTGTCACATTACATGGATATGTTCTTCTCATGGACCAAGATGAGCCTAGCACTTATTAGGAAGCAATAGAGAGCCCAGACTCTGAGAAATGGCTAGAAGCCATGAAATCCGAGATGGATTCCATGTCAGAAAACTAAGTATGGACTTTGGTTGACCCACCCGAAGGAATTAAGCCCATAGGGTGCAAATGGGTTTTCAAAAAGAAAACTGACATGGATGGCAATATACAAACATATAAGGGGCAATTGGTCACTAAGGGATTTCGTCAAATTCATGGTATAGACTATGATGAAACGTTTTCCCTTGTTGCTATGTTTAAATCCATCTTAATATTGCTTGCAATAGTTGCATATTATGATTATGAAATCTGGCAAATGGATGTCAAAACCACTTTCCTTAATGGAAAATTGGATGAGGATATGTACATGACACAACCTGAGGGTTTTGTCAATCCAAAAGATGCCCAAAAAGTATGCAAGATACAAAGATCCATTTATGGACTCAAGCAAGCTTCTAGGAGTTGGAATCTTCATTTTAATGATACAATCAAAGAATTTGGTTTTTATTAAAAATGAAGATAAGACATGTGTTTTCAAGAAAACTAGTGGGAGCACTGTTACATTCTTGGTATTGCATGTGGATGACATACTAATAATAGGAAATGACATACCTACCTTACAGCTTGTAAAGACTTGGTTAGGAAAATGTTTTTCTATGAAAGACTTGGGTGAAGCAACCTACATATTAGGAGTCGAGATCTATAGAGATAGATCAAGACGACTCCTAGGACTAAGTCAAAACACATACATAGGCAAAGTACTAAAAAGATTCAGTATGGAAGAATCTAAAAGATGATTCTTATCTATGAGATGTGGCATTTCGCTCTCGAAGGAAATGTGTCCTTCAACGCCTCAAGAGAGAGAACGCATGAGTAAGATACCATATGCTTTAGCCATTGGATCTATCATGTATGTCATGCTATATACACGTCCAGATGTATCATATGCACTAAGTATGACAAGTCGATACCAAGTAGATCATGGTGAAGGTCATTGGGTTGCAGTAAAAAACATCATTAAGTACTTAAAAAGAACTAAGGATACATTCCTTATTTATGGAGGTGAGAAAGAGCTAAGTATAAAAGGTTTTACTGATGCAAGCTTTCAAAATGATAAGGATGATTCTTGATTGCAATCGGGTTTTGTGTTTTGCCTTAATGGAGGTGTTGTAAGTTGGAAAAGTTCAAAGCAAGATATGGTAGCAGATTCTATGATAGAAGCCGAGTATATTGCAGCAAGCGATGCTGCAAAAGAGGCTGTTTGGATCAAAAAGTTCATATCTGAACTAGGGGTCGTGCCTAGCATATCAAATGCTATAGATCTACGTTGTGACAACAACGGAGCCATCGTACAAGCAAAAGAACCCAGATCTCACCAATGATCCAAACACATACTTAGGCGTTACCATCTCGTTCGTGAAATCATTGATCGAGGGGATGTAGAAATATGCAGAGTACCAAAAGATAAAAATATCACCGATCCACTAACAAATCCTTTGACACAGCAGAAGCATGAGCGTCACACTAAGTCTTTTGGTATTAGATACATGAGTAATTGGTCTTAGTGCTAGTGGGAGATTTTTAGAGTATGCCCAAAGACCAATTATGAGATGGTTGTAAAAGATATACTTATTTTATCTTGTTTATTAATAAGAAGTCATTATTATTATTTCAGTCTTATTATGTGTATCTATAAATAAACTGAATTATAATAAAGTCCTTAGAATAATAGAGTTATTCTTGAATTTCCTTAGTCGAGAATTATTGTGGGCTTGGAAAACAATAATGTTTTAAGGCTAATATGTAGTTTATTGATGACAAAGTGTTGTCATCGACATGAAGATGTCAAAATCAATACATAAGTATGTGTTAGGGAACGACATACTGGACTGACCCACGATGAGCATATTTCTTGGATTATTATGTGACAGTCACAATATTTCTTATGGTGATATCTAAATGTATGATCCTCAGACTTGAGATCATCATAATTTCAACATCATGAGTGACATATTTTGATACGGTCAAACGTGTGTCGTAACTGACTACACTATAAAGACTGATATTGGATATGTCACAATCCATGTATCGAAATATGGTTAATCAAGATAGGATTTGTTCCTCTTTCATGATAGGAGTAATATCATAGGTCATTTGATTGAGTGAGACTAGAAAATACCTGGCCATGCTCGAATAAATTGATATGGGATATCATAGTTATTCGTTTATAATAGTCTACTCAAGATATCAAGAACATTAGATGGACTATACAAGTGTGACTAATCCATGACTTGTGTCCGATCTAGATATGAGGACAAAAGGATGAAATACATAAAAAAGTTAATCACAGAAAAATGCTAAATTGAACCACGATTTCATGTAACTTAGGTAGCAATGGTGTATTGCTAGATGTCACTCATTGCTTGTAATATTAGAATTGTTCTAGATATTGCTTATGACGTTACATGAACCTGCAAGGGTCAAACCCTATGATTGAAACGAACAAATATCGACTAGATAGCATGTGTACAAACTTGTTGTACATGTAATTAGTGAGAAACCAAAATTGTTATAATTATTGTAATTATGGATAATTTCATTTTTATATATATGTTAATATTTGATAAGTTATTGTAATTATCAAATACAATTAAAATATATATCTTTAAAAGAAACCTAATTAAAGTAGAATCAGATTCTACATATTTAATTATATTCAGTTAAATATTGTAATCACTAATTTTGTCCGGGGTTAACTTCTTTATTTTTTTTCAATAACGGGTTTATATATTTATCTTATTATTAAGTGATTATAAAATTGGCTTATATGTGTATATCATAGTGTATTTTCATTTTGAGTGACTATTTAAAACATGAATGTACATATGTTGTCTGTCCAAATTGCATGTGATATATGTATGTGTTATTAGTATTATGGTGTTTACTATTTTTAATGTGAGAGTGCATATGTGTGTATTTGTTAATATATATTGTATGTATAATTGCACGTACGTGTGTAGTAACATTCGAATGTATATGTGTTTGCTAGGATTACTATGGTGTTGGCTGTTAATTAATTAGAAAATGTAAGATAAAAATAAAAATAAAATGTATAAACATAAGTGTATAAATATGTGTAAACAGATTAAGTGTATATATATAATTCAAGCCCTAGTAATTATAAAAAGAGTCCAAGTCCATACATATTAAAAAATCCAAAAAATATAAATATACATTCCTGGCCTATATCCAATATAAACCAAAAACCCTAAAGATCTAATTATTTATCATCCTTTTTTGCAGCCACCTCAATCTAGCTGTTGGATAAGATTTGATCCAATGGTTTAGATGGCACCGGAGCTGATCGTCTAGGTTTACCAATCTCCCCACGCGCCGACACGCCATCCTCCACGCGCCTGTGAAGCCCACACGCGGTCACGTTATCATCCTTGCGTTGTTGTCGATTTGTCCCCTAGCCACGTGGCTTCATCGTCGACAGTCTCGGATGTTTTCACCGGTTCCCAACCACCAGCAAGGGCAAAAACAATAAAAAAATTAGGGTTAACAGAACCTAATTCTAGGTATAATCAGCCACAGTTGTTTCATTAAAGATTGCTTAGAAGTATGAACAAAGACTGAGGAATAAAAGGATGTAATCGGTTTGTAATCAACAGTTTTCAGATTCAAGAAATGAGAAATATGTTCTGATTTTCCCCTTTATTTTTCCTTGCCTTTTTCGAATATAATCACATCAAACAACAAAAGAACGATCCTTCATGCATATACAATTCATTGTTCTCGTTTTAATCTTGTGAGTTCGAACACACACGCACATATATATATATATATATATATATATATATATATATTTATATAAAAAGAATAACAACAGAAAGGGGAAGAGTTTACCGCTCGGAGGCGACGCTTCCCGGCGAACAGAGGCTTTGTCGGCGAATCCCAACGGTGAGGAGCCAGACCGCAACAAGGAGAGTCATATACTTCGAGGTCTTGTCGATCCAACAATTGCCGATGAAGATCCGACGCGAGGAAGTCAAAGGAGATTCGGCCCGTTTTGAGACGAACGGCTCATCTTCTGGAGAATCAACGCCGTCAGAAAGGAAAGAGGGGCCATGAGACGTTGACCGGAGGTAGCGACGCGCCCAAAGGAGGCCGATCGAGAGCTAAACGGTGGTTGATCTCTCCATTCTCTCTCTGCTCGCGGCAAAAAAGAGGGAAAATGAAAAAGAAGGCTGGAATCAGGGTCATAATAACCCTTTGATCGAAACCGGTATAACCGATTTCGTGACCGGCAGAGTTGGTTGACCCATCCATAGTGACCCGCTCTGAGAACCGAATAGGCCCGATCCAATCTCGATCCAGCAACTTAGAGTCTAGTCTGGTTAGGCTTGGTAAATTCTTGATCTCATTTATTTAATTTTAGTCCATTTTTATTGGTATAATATGTTTTAATATTTTATTTTTGTAGTATTTGTCCTAAAATCCTGTATGATACACGTATTTTATATATGATACATAATATTTAGGTGGTACATAATGACTTAATCTATAATTTACAATACACTACACTTATATTTTTATTCAAATAGATGACTCATTTTATATTAATATTTGATAAAAGTAGTAGTGTAAATATTTTAATGATTGTATATATATGAAATATTTGTAATACATGATGTATATCTTGTTACTATAATATGGGGTATATACATGTAATGTTTTTAAATCGCATTATACAAAGTTTTTTATTGATATATGTATTATAATATGAATTTCTTTATACCATGTATATAGTTTTTTTAATACACGATTTTTTTTACAAATATAGATAACATATTTCTCATTATGGTATGTGTTTTTCCTTTAAAATAAAATATTAATATTAATATTACTAAATCTTTTTTTCTTTTTTTCTTAATACTAGTTTTATGAGGTAGAAAGATTATAATATATGTAATTTTTATTTTTTACATATATGGAAAATGTAATTTTTGAAAGTGTATAATATATGCAGTTTTTTTTCTTTTAAAAAATAAAGAAAACATAAAAAATAAAAGGAGAGAGGCAATAATGTTTATAATTTTAGGGGTTGTAATGCATTCTCAAGTTATATTTTGATAATAAATGCATGAAAATGTTTATGAGCCATAAACTTTTAGATTTGGGTTTAGTAGTTTGGGCTTTTAATTTTGAACCTAATTTTAATAGTTTTAAGCTTTTGGGCTTAGGATGAGAATAACCAATTTAGTTCGAATAAATCGTGTGCCCGACTTATAGGGGCGCGATCGTAGAATTAAATTAGTCTTAGCCTTTTTTAAAACTTTAATTAGATTAGTGTTCGGATTAATTTATTGAATTTAAATTTGTCCTTGACTTATTGGGGTAAATGTTAAATTCATTAAACTAAGTGAACATTTCTTAATTAAAAATCGGCTTTAAGCCTAACTTAGCACTAAATTGCAATTTAGCCTCCATAAATTGAGCTTCTTAATCCTTTTAGGGGTTAAATACATAATTGAGCTATATACATGTCAAATTGGGCCTTCCTTTTTAAATGTTTATTTTTATGCCCTTAATTGTTATACTTTAATTGACACCCATATAATCTTTAATCTTAATTGCACATTTAACCAATCAAAGGGGAGGTATTTATTAATTCAAATATTTGTGTCGTAACAGTCTGAGCTTAAAGTATGTTGACCAAATATTCGGATTAATTTTTATCGTCCCGAGGTAAATGGATTAAAAATTAATAAAATCATCAAATCATACTTAAATGTTTGCATCATGCATAAAGGTGGCGTACGAGGGTCGAATCATAAATTAACACTACATTCGGGCTTATTCGACGTCGATTTAATCTATGGTCTGACGTATCGTCAACTTTACTAATTAGATGTTTAATTAATTTGGACCCACCAATTCGATAAGTCCCGTGTAGTCAAGGTTAATTTTCATCTAGAAACTTCAAATTAAACTCAATCTAAATTTCAATAACTTTCATTCTTTTTGAAGCAACAAATTTTCTGGTACCAGTTTCTGGACGTGGTGGGGGTGCTAATCCTTCCCCACACGTAACCAACTCTCAGACCCTTTCGTAACGAATCTCTGGTTTTATGGTGTCCGGCTTACCTTACCCAAGTGGCTGGTGGCGACTCCAAATTTTCATCGTTTTGGAAAATTTAAAGTTTTCAAAAGAAGTCCCCCATTTTTCAAAAGATTTTCATTAACAATTCAGGGGATAATTAGTAGTCAACTTATTTTCTAAACAAACCCCTTTAACACGTCAAATATTATTTTTTTAAAAAAATAAGAGAAAAAAAAGGTCGCTACAGCTTGGTGACTCCGCTGGGGACTGGTTTTTAAAACAAAAGAAAGTTAGGCCAAAGGAAAAATCGTTGCTCTAAAATAATGAAAATTATTGGGATTTTAATCGACTTTAACTAAGAAAATCCTTCCTTAAAATATGATCGAGATTACAAGGGCTTTGATAATTGGTGGTCCCTAAATTAACTCTTCATTTAATTTCTAAGGAGTCACCAACATATGTTGCATCATATCATTAAGCTCTATACCCGAGCTTCTTCCCTTAAGTGAGAGTGAAACACCACATACCCACGTGAGTGGCCCTCCACGGGTCGGTAATTCACTTCTGGAATCCACGCCTTTTGACACGTGAGTAGCCCTCCACGTCATCAGGTCGTGCTTTCCCTCGAATCAAAACTAATTCGCAAGCTTGTAATAGGCCAGAATTGGGTTCTTGTTGCCTTAATAGGCAATAAGATAGGTTCAGGTACCCTTAATTAGAACCAAGCCCATGAGTGAGAATTTAAGAATCCCACCCCTACTAGAGCCATGCGGGCAACCTTAGCGAACTAGAATTCCTGTGGTTAAGTTCCTTTTCTGGTGTAAGTCGTTTGTGCTTATCTTTTCTTACTTTCGTGTTTTTATCTCATAAATAACTCTTCCCTTTTTCTTTCTTTTCATCGTTGTTCTTTCGTTTTGCATATTATCGTCATATCATAAAGAGCACATTGAGTTGGAAATAGTCTGAAGTTAAAGAGTAGATTGATGGGAGACCTAGTTCGTAGCAATGATGAAAAGAACTCCAACGTATAGATATGGTCCGAAGGAGAACAATTGCATGAAGGAGACAATATTCCTGCCGAGTTTAGGTCAACATTGGCAGCAGAGACATTCATGAATACAAAATACAATGATACTTCCGGGCTAAAGACAGTGTGGAGTAGTTGGGACTTGGAAACAAGGTGCATTTTCAAAAGGGAATATGGTGACATTGCATATTTGCTAGATGCTTCGGTGGATCAGGCACTGCTGCAAGCCTTGGTGAGATTCTGGAACCCCGCCTACAGTTGTTTCATGATCGGTAACTTCGACTTGACTCCTACAATTGAAGAATATCAAGGCCTCTTAAATTGTGAGAAGATTGACGGAACCTGGGTATACCCGAAGCCTAGTAAGAACAAAGCCTTCCGGGGTAAGCTCAAGAGATTCTCGGACATGTTGTAATCCTGGGTCGAGCATCAAGTCATTACTTGGAATGGTAAGGAGTATCTCAGATGGGATGGGATTCTAGCCCTGGCTTCTGTACTTCTGGTAGGCCGAGTTCAGCGGGAACTCTTTGCATTGTTAATTTATGGGTTAATGCTCTTTCCTCGGGTGCGAGGGCAAATTGATCCGGCAGTATTGGACCTGTTTGACCGTCTGAGTGGTGGAACCAACCCAGTGCCTATGATTTTAGCCGAAACTTTCTGATCTCTGAGGTTTTTCCAAGAGCACGGTAGAGGTCGTTTCCATGGTTGCTCACAGCTTTTGACAGTCTGGTTCTATAGTCACTTGTGGTCAGATGCTAATTTCTATAAGCCTCCCTACCATGGTAGTTTCTCCCCTTTGGAAGAGTTTCTGCGAAAGGAATATTGGCCCACCAGAATATCATAGGAAGTTTGGGAAGATGTTCTTAGCAACCTGAAGGAGGAAGATGTAGTTTGGAGGGCTCCCTGGCTTTCTGCAAGGAGTATCCTCTACAGGTGCGGAGTACACTCTTGGGTGCCATTACTTGGACTGTGGGGGCACACGGCTTATGCTTCTCTCCTAGTTTTGAGACAGTATGGCTCGAAGCAGTTTGTTCCAGCTACCAAGGGCTTGAATGAGTTCAACATGAATTATGAGAAGGAAAAGGGCTACAAGGCAGTGGTGTATAATGTTTCTGCGTCCTGGAACAACGTGAGATGGGTCAGAGTTATGAGTGCTACCCACATGACCACTCCCGAGTACGAGGCATAAAGTTCAGCCGTGTCAATAACAACGTTCCCCAGTTGAACCCTGATAGAAAAAGGACCATAGAAGATAGGTTAGCTACACTTCCTACCAAAGCCGAATTGACGAGGAAACAACTTGAAGAAGAGCAGGAAAGGTATCTCAAGCTCGAGGAGAAAGCTCGCCAAAAAAAATCAACTTCGAGTTGGAGAATATACAATTTGAAGGAATGGTTAAAGGTTTGCAAAAGAGAAATGAAGAATTCGATCTCGAGCTCAAGCTAGAAAAGGAAGAAATCCAGAAACTCAAGAGACTAAGCAAAAGTAAGAGAGTTGTAGAAGGTGGATCAAGCGAAGAGATAGAGCTCCAACTTAGGGAGGAGAAAGAGAGGGTCAAGAATTATAAAAGGATGTATTGTGAGAATAGAGACCAAGTACTCACTTTAACAGAAGAAATGAAGAACTTGCATACTTCTCACTCTAAGCAGCTCGAGAAAGAACGTCGCCAAAATGAAGCCTTGAAAGATCAGGTTAAATGTCTAGAGAAGTCTCTTTTCAAGCACAAAGGTTCGACTAGCAAGTTAAAGGAAAGCAAGACGGAGAACCAGGCTTTGGAGAGTCGCATTAAAGAATTGGAAACCGAGGATCAACGGCTCCAGGATCTTGTGGCAAGCTTTAGGGGAGCAATTCAAGTACGCCCTATGCCGAGTTTGGAGCAACTAGAGTTTGCTGCCTACACCATTTGGAGACAAGAATATGATTTAGCACAATGGATGGTTCGGATGCAAGGGGTCGCCCAGAAGATACAGCTCTTGGCAGAAGATGCTACTGAACTTCATGATTGTTTCGACGATGACTCTGAAGAATGAGAGAGGATTGTTTGGATTTTGAGAGAGATCATCGACCTCGATACTACCCTGAAGTCATATGTTTAGTTGGCTTTCTTTAGTTATTGTACCAAGACTATGTTTCTGTTAATGAAAGTCGTTTAACGACGATATTTGCCAGACTCAGTGCTGCTCATTGCATTCATGCATAATTCATTTATTTGCATTCTTTGTTTTGTTAACAAATAATTGACTAAAAAGATTTCTGTTTCAGAAACAAAAAAGATTGCATTTTGGTTCTTTAAAATTACCATTATTCCACATCCATATCATACCCGTTTACGAACAAAGCAAATAGAGGAAGGTTTCGCGAAACTGGAAGCCGATTTATGTAGTCAAATGGAATGAACCCAACAAGAATTGAGGGAAACCATTCTCAAGTCCTAGCAAGACATGATGGGAGAGATATCGCAGCTGTTGCAAGCTCAACTAAGGCAAGAGTCAAGAGACAAGGGTACCATCGAGAGCCCTACCCAAACCTCAGGGGATCGCCTTTATGCCCAAACCATCCGGAGTCCTCTACTTATCGATCCTTCGTCAAACCCTACGCAAGGCGCAGCTGTTTCTCATACTAGTACAGCCGCTCAAACCCAACCAGGGGCGACCTTGAGAATCTCTAGGTTACCGGAGATGGTATCCCAGATTTTGATGAATTAGAAAAGCTAAACCAAATGAAAGCGGAGTTCACTAAGCAACTAGAAGACACTCGGAAGGACCTGGAGGAGAAGCTCCGAGTGAAAGAATATGAGGATGACCCCTATGGTTTAAGTGCTAGAGAACTCAGCTTGGTCCCAGACGTGGAGATCCCATACGAGTTCAAGGCTCTGGACTTTGAGAAGTTTGACGGAAGTACCTGTCTGTCCGCTCATATAGTGATGTTTTGCCGGAAGATGCCCGGTTTTACCAGCAATGAGAAGCTCTTGATTCATTGTTTTTAAGACAGCTTAGTTGGGTCTGCTTTAAGGTGGTATAACTAACTGACCAGGGTTCAGATCAAGTCGTGAAGATATTTGGCGAAAGCTTTTACTGATCAGTATAAGCATGTAACCGACATGGTTCCCAACTGAATGCTGTTACAAGGTATGGAACAGAAGCTCAATGAGACTCTTCGCGAATATGCTCAAAGGTGGTGTGATGTGGCAGCCCAAGTCCAACCACCACTTCATGAACATGAGATCTCCCCTATGTTCGTAGACACACTGAAAAGGGCACTTTATGATCGGCTGTTCGGTAACCCTATCAGTAACTTTGCACAGATGGTCATGACTGGCGAATACATTGAAGTGGCTATCAAGAGCGAAAGAATCGGTGGAGGAGATCATTCCCAGAAGCAGTTCAAGAAGAAGGATCATGAAGTGAACAACACCAGCGCTTTTGAAAAGACCAAGAACTTCACCATTTCCCAGCCGCAGGCTCCAGTATGGAATTCCAGAAACTTTAGTAAGAGAGAAGACAAAGGACCTAAGAAGGAAAGGGATGATAGGTCTTTCACACCTTTTCCAATTACCTATAAGGAACTCTACTTACAGCTATACAAGGCCGATCTGGTCCGACTGTACCACGTTACTCCTTATAACCCACCGTACCCAGCTTGGTATAACCCTAAGGAGCACTATAAGTATCATGCTGATATCCCGGGTCATTCAATCGAGAATTGTATAGCTTTCAAAAAGTTCGTTCAGAATCTGATTCAAACTGGGGTGTTACAACTAGGGGAGCCCAGCACGGCCAATAATCTGTTGCCAAACCACGGGGGACAGGGTGTAAATGCCATTAAAGATTAATGCACCGAGAAAGCCAGAAAGAGCGTGTCCGAAGTCTAATCTCCCCTGAGATGGGTCTTTCAACAGTTGTGTATGGCCCATCTCATTAATCAGGGATGGTGTTGGTCAAAGAAGGATATGGCCTGTACTGTGAGTACCATCAGTTAGAAGATCATGATCTACAACATTGTGAGGAATTTCGTCATCTGCTTTAAGATATGATGGATAACAAAGAGATAGAGTTTTTCAAGAAGAGGAAAGGAGTGAAAGAGTTTGAAGTCTGTGCATCGGAGAGTCAAGAAACCAGATACAGTGCCAAAGGGCCACTTGTCCTCAGTCTCCGGATGAATGAGGCGAGTGAACCAAGAGTGACTCCCAAAATCATAATTTCTAGTCCAAAGTCTTTTCTTTTTAAGGACACCAAGATGGTTCCGTGGAATTACGCTGCGAGAGTCTTGATTCTGAGATCATCTAATGCACAAGAGGAGAAGAGGACGATGAAAACAGAGCTTGCTCAACCAAGCAGCAAAGAAGTAAGTGATGTGGGGCATCTCACAAGAAGTGGTCGGTGCTATATTCCAGAAAACTTGAGGGATCCAAAGGAGAAAGCCCGGTAAGTTGGAGCAGGACCTGAAAGGTTGTTTGGAGAAGACCCACTTGTAAAGATCAAGGAGCCCGTCATAGAAACGCAAGCACAATAGTTTCTGAAATTTCTGAAGCACAACGAGTATAATGTTGTCGATCAACTTCAGAAACAACCAGCTCACATTTTAGTGCTGGATCTGTTACTGAATTTAGAGAAGCATCGAGAGGCGTTGTTGAAGGTTTTGAACGAGACCTTCGTTGCAAAAGACATTTCTGTTGGGAGATTAGATTAGATCATAGGTCACATTACTGACGTCAATCACATTACCTTCAGTGATGACGAAATTCCAGGGAAAGGCACGGGGTCCGTCAAGGCCCTAAACATCACTACCCACTGTAAGGGTTATGTATTGCTAGGTGTTTTAATTGATAATGGCTCTGTATTAAATGTCATGCATTAGCCACGCTACAACGACTACCAATAGACAGCTCACACATGAAGCCATGTCATAATACGGTATGAGCTTTCAAAGGGACTCAAAGAGATATGGTCGGGAAGATAAAAGTACCCTTGCTCATTGGTCCCACTAAATATGTGGTTGATTTCATGGTCATGGATATCCAACCATCTTACAATTACTTTTTAGGAAGGCCTTGGATACACTCGGACAGCACCGTTCCGTCCTCGCTCTATCAAAAAATAAAGTTTACCACCGATGAAAAATTAGTAGCAGTAAATGCAAAAGATGACATCATCGCTTCAGTGACTCCAGATACACCATATATCCCTAATGATGGAGAAGCGATAGAGTGTGCCTTTAGAACCTTGGAACTTATCAATGCTACTTTTGTTGCCGAAGAAAGTAAAGTTCCGCACCCCAAACTATCAAATTGCACTAAGATGATGGTGTTTGAAACCCTGGGAAGAGGAGAAAGAAAGAACAAAGGTTTAGGGAGGAATCTACAAGGGCGTCTTTGCCCTGTTAGTGTGATTCACAAGGTGGACCACTTTGGACTTGGCTACAATCCTAACCTTCTGTAAAAGAGGCAAGAATGGAAAAAGAAACAAGAACAGAGGAAAGCTAGGTTAAGGGGGGAAGACATTCCTTGGGCTCTCATAACCTATTCAAACTTCAGAGGTATCTTCATATCTAGGGGGATCCGAAACTCAGAGGAGGATATCCAGAAGGTGAACCAGGAGGGTGAAAGGCGCCTCCAAGAAGAGCTGATCAGTGAGGCTTTAGAAGAAATAAATGTAAACATGATCGGTGATGGGAGCAAGCCTAACCGATTTTTGGCCAAAATTCACCCGTGCCTCCCAGGGGAAGAGCTCAACAACTGTACTTTCAGGGTCGTGCCAACACTCAATAGGAACCAATCAAAGTATGCCTAGAACCACTCCGTTACTTTGGCCCGAAAGTAACAGACATTTTTTGTAAAAAAGGGCAACTATGTCATATTCATCTGTTTTGAGTGAAATATACTACATCTACCTTTTCTTTCTCTCAAATGGAGAACATGGCATTCATTCCATTCATTCCACTTCATTCATTATTTATTCATTTACCTATTCATTTATTTATTAGTTAATAATTTATTTATGTCATAAACTACACCATTCTTTTCCAATACGCACTTTTAAAAATCGTGCAAGCCCCTTAATATAAATTGTATGAACAATGTGGAACCTAATCCCAAGGTAGACTTCAAACGACCCATGTACTTGGCATAGGTAGAGGAAGAAAATGATGAGATTCCAGAAGAGCTGTTCAGAATGATGGCCGACGAAGAAAAGAAAATCCTTTCACACCAAGAGAAGCTAGAGACCCTGAATTTGGGGACCAACGAAGAAAGGAAAGAAGTAAAGATCGGGGGCACCCTATAACCAGAAATCAGACAAGGGTTAGTGGAATTTAGAGACGTATTTGCATGGTCATACCAAGATATGCCAAGCTTAAACACGGACATTATAACGCACAAGCTTTCCTTTAGGCTAGAATACAAGCCCGTTCAGCAAAAGATTCGAAGAACGAGAACAAAAATGTTACTCAAAATCAGGGAAGAGGTGAAAAAGCAATTTGAGGCCGGGTTTCTAGAAGTCTCTAAGTACCCAGAATGGGTGGCCAACATTGTGCCAGTACCAAAGAAGGATGGGAAGGTGCGAATGTGCGTGGATTATAGATACCTTAATAAGGCAAGCCCTAAGGATAATTTTTCTTTACGCCATATTGATACTTTAGTAGACAATACAGCGGGACATGCTTGGTTCTCATTCATGGATGGCTTCTCAGGGTATAACCAGATCAAAATGCACCCCAAAGATATGGAGAAAACCACTTTTGTGACCATGTAGGGCACGTTTTGTTACAAAGTGATGCCCTTCAGAATAAAAAATGACGGGGCAACCTACCAAAGAGCCATGGTAACCTTGTTTCATGACATGATGCATAAGGAAATCGAGGTGTACGTGGATGACATGATAGCCAAGTCTAAGACCGAGGATGAGCACATTCAGAATTTGCGAAAGCTCTTCCAAAGGTTAAGGAAATATCAACTAAAACTTAACCCAGCCAAGTGCACCTTCGCAGTCACATCAGGGAAGCTTTTAGGCTTTTTGGTAAGTCATAGGGGCATCGAGATTGACCCCAACAAGGTAAAAGCGATTCAAGAGCTTCCACCATAGCGAACACAAAAGGAGGTCTGAGGTTTCTTGGGAAGGTTAAACTACATCTCCCGATTCATATCACAATTGACTAATAAATGTGACCCTATCTTCAGACTCTTCCGAAAGAATAACCCGGGAGTTTAGGATGAAGATTGCCAAAAGGCATTAGAAAAGATTAAGAAGTATTTGACTGATCCCCCAATCCTAGTAGCACCAGTGCCGAACAGACCATTGATCCAGTATTTGACAATCTTCAAAAATTCTATGGGGTGTGTACTCAGGCAACACGATGACTCAGGGAAGAAGGAAAAGGCCATCTACTATTTGAGCAAGAAGTTTACGGATTGTGAAACCCGATACCTACAATTCAGAAGTTATGTTGTGCCTTGGTATGGGCCACTAAGCGATTACGGCAATACATGTTGTATCATACCACCTGTCTAATTTCCCAGATGGATCCGCGAAAATTTCTAATAGAAGCGTCAGCATTGACAAGGAAGATGGCCCGTTGATAAATGCTTTTGTCAGAGTTTGACATCATTTACGTGAACCAGAAAGCGGTAAAAAGAAGTTTCTTAGCAGATCTTCTGGCAAGTCGCACCTCGGATGACTATGAACTATTGGATTTCCATTTTCCAGACGAAGATTTAATTTGTGGTGTAATTGAAGGGAAACCTATTACCGTGAAAGAGGGTTGGAGGCTCTATTTTGATGGGGCGTCGAATGCCCTAGGCCATGGAATAAGGGCAGTGTTAGTTTCCCCCCAAGATGACCATTATCCTTTTAGCAGTAGGCTGGAATTCTTTTACACCAACAACATAGCCGAGTACGAAGCTTGTGTCATAGGACTCCGAGCGGCCATTGAGAAGAATATCAAGGTGCTCCAAGTTTTTGGAGATTCTTCTTTAGTAGTCTACCAACTTCAAAAAGAATGGGAGACCAGGGATCCAAAGCTGATCAAATATTACGATTTAATCCAAGATTTGGTCAGAAACTTTGAAGAAGTCAGTTTCACCTACTTGCCAAGATAGAACAACCAAATGGCTGACGCTCTGGCCACTTTGCCTGCCGTGTTTAAAGTAAACGGGACAGCCGAGATAAAGCCTATTGAGATGCAAACTTTTGAGGTACCGGCCCATTGCTATAGTTTGGAAGAGGAAAAAGATGGCAATCTATGGTATTATGACATCCTTCAGTACATCAACTACCAAACTTACCCAAAAGACGCCAACGATAATGAAAAAAGAACTATCAGAAGGTTGGCGTCAGGGTACACCCTTGATGGAGAAGTTTTGTATAAAAGAAGCAAAGATCAGATACTGTTGAGGTGCGTCAATGCCCAGGAGGCCGAAACTATTTTAGCAGAGGTCCACGGAGGTTTATACGGAACCCACACTAGCGGCTTCTCAATGGCTAGAAAAATCATAAGATACAGCTACTTTTGGTCAACAATGGAAGGAGATTGCACAATTATGCAAAAAAGTGTCATAAATGCCAAATCTACGCCGATAAGATACAGTCCCCGCCAGTACCACTTCACGTCATGAATTCACCTTGGCCATTTGCTGTTTAGGGAATAGATGTCATTGCTCAAATACACCTGAAATCTTCTAATGGGCATCGCTTCATCTTAGTAGCCATCGACTACTTCACCAAATGGGTAGAAGCTGCCTCGTATGCCAACATCACAAGAACGACAATTTGCAAGTTCCTCAAGAAATAAATTATATGTCATTATGGCTCACCTGAAAGGATCATCACTGACAATGCTTCTAACTTGAATAACAAAATAATGACTGAGGTGTGTGGACAGTTCAAAATTGTACATCACAATTCTACTATTTATCGTCCCAAGATGAATGGAGCAGTGGAGGCGGCAAATAAGAATATAAAGAAGATCATAGCAAAAACCACGAAAAATTACAAGGGTTGGCATGAAAAGCTACCTTTTGCCCTATTTGCTTATCGGACCTCTTTGGGGACCTCCACCGGGGCAACGCCTTATTCTTTGGTATATGGCACGGAAGCAGCATTACCTATTGAGGTAGAAATCTCGTCGCTCTGAATTTTGAATGAGGTGAAGTTGGATGAGGCCGAATGGATACAAACCAAAATTAATCAATTGAACCTCATTGAAGAGAAAAGGTTGAAGGCCATCTGGCATAGCCAAATGTATCAGAAAAGGATGATGCGGGGCTATAACAAGAAAGTTCGCCCTAGAGAGTTTCAAGAGGGGGATCTGGTGCTCAAAAAGATCTTACTCAACCAAAAGGACCTTCGAGGGAAATGGATGCCTAATTGGGAAAGGCCTTATGTTGTAAAGAAGGCCTTTTCCAGAGGAGCATTGATTCTAGCCGAGATGGACAAGAAAGAGTTAAGCAACCCAATAAACTCAGACTCGGTAAAAAAGTATTATGCCTAAAAAAATGGGGAAATCTAAAAAATAATAAATAAAAAAAAAGAAAAAAGAAAAAAGAAGAAGAATGAGGGTTTAGGGCAAAAACCCTAAAATGGGTGTCCTAAAACTAGGGGGTGATCTGAATTGAAAATCCGAACAGGACGGTTCAGATATGTGTGAATTTCTGCATACGACTGACAGGCCTCATCAAAGGGCAATGCTTCATTCCTTAGGTCGTTAAAAGTTGTAACCCAAGATGGCGAGTAAAATGTCTACTGTGGTCGATGGGTTCTCGTTGTTCATACAGTCGACGTTATTTGTGTCTTTTCTTTTTCATGTTTGCCATGACTTTCAAAATTTTGTTAATGTTTCTCTAAGTATTAATAAAATATTATTTCTATTATCCGTCTCGTCACCATCTCGCAGATGAATTAGCATAGGTCACGAAAAGCAAAATATTTACGCTTCATCACACTAGACCAACTGGTAATTAGTTAAAAAGTGTCTTCATATGAATTATTAACTATGATGTGCAACATAGTGGTTGTTCATCTTGTTTTTTTTAATTACATAATTGAGGATTCTATCCCATCTATGAAAATGAAACATATTTCGTGACTAATTATTTTTTCGATGGAAACCCACAACAGAAAAAATTTAATCATTATTATCAACTATGGATAATGGAAACATACCTTAATTATTGGCGCTTAAGAAATTTTTATAATTTGTGGTCTCCATCAAACAAATTCCTCAAAATTTGAATAATTTATTAATTAATAAGAGTAACCATTAAGGAGTGGCTTTATTTGGGGTTTAAAATGAAGGGATCTAGGACTATATTAAATTAGTGTATCCAAATGGTCAAAAGTGGATTTCATGGATACAATGTTGGACGGTCGACTTTGAGAACCATTCTCACCAATCTAGTTTCTTTCTTAGCCCATTGTCGCCTCCCCCAATAATTTATACTTTAATTATGTTAATAATAGCCTACTTCACCTTAGCTTTTGGCCATTGTGGCCATTTAAAGCTATAGAATTTAGAGGACATAAATACTTCAATTTAAGGAGAGATATGAGTGACAGTGGCAGAACTTGATGAAAGAACTTGAGGGTTAATTAATTTTTTTTAAATTTTAAAGGGTTTAATTTATATTTTTGAAATAATTTGGGGTTTAACTAAAATTTTTAATAATTTTGCGAGGCTTAATGAGAATTTTTATTATGAGAGGAGGTTTAATTAAAAATATTCAAAAAATTTTGAAGCTTAATAAGAATTTTCAAAAATTCCGAGGGATCAAATTAAAATTTTTACAAATTTTAAAGAACCAAAATTTAATGTTTTTTAAAAATTTTAAAGGACCAAAATTTAATGTTTCAATTTTTTGTGGAGGTCATTGCCCCACTACCTTCAGCCTCTACTTATGCTTCGTTCAAGAACAAAGTCGGAACGGGATTTTAAGGCAAAAATGGTGAAAACGCTGGTTTTAAAAAGAGAATTTTCAGTGTTTTCAAAAGTTTGATTTTGAGACCAAATCAGGTGCAAAAGTTGGTTAAAATAGCAAGATTTTTAGATTGTTCGGCGTAATTTTTTATTGGAAACTAAAAGCTAGTTCCATCTTTGTTCATGAACAGAGCCTTAGTGATATAAGATAATTTTTACCTATCAATGATTTGTTCATTTTAAAATAAAATTATTTTTAAAATCTCGTAAGATACACAAATTTTCTTTATGTTTTCTTTTAAATTATATTAATTTATTATGATTTTTTTAATATTTTAATTAAAAGATTTGTATTTTATTAAAATTTAAAACCACTTAACTTATTTACGTGATAAAAGAAATATATTCATGGTGAATAAAGAAAAGTAAACTACAAAATATTTACTTGGTTTTTTTATTTCAAAGTAGATAGGGTAAATATGTCTTTACATTATCCACCTTGATATTTCTTATTTGAGTGTATTGTTTTTACAATTTCCTAATGGAATCACATTGTAAAGGTTGAAATTGGTTTTTTTATAATTACGATTTACAAGATATAAATTAAAATAAATCAATATAGAGAGAATATATATTTTAAATATATTTCCATAAATCAGAGAATATTGAGCGTTTAAACATACTTATCTTACATCTTCTTGCATATTGTACAAACGACATGTTTATTGAACTAAACTTAATCGACAAGTGTTTACTATATTTATAATTTGCTATTTTTTAACAATGACATCTGGATTTTATTAATCAACATAAAAGATATTACAAATATAATGCATCAAAAAGAGATAAAAAAAAACTAGTCCACTAAAAATCTCATACAAAGGTGCAAAGAAAAGTAAACTCTTTCATGGAGATTAGCATACCATCAAAACCCAGAAACCTTCATAAATCTCCTTGTCTCTAGCCAAACGAAACGCTTTACGGGATAAAAAGGAGTGGTGAGCGAACTAAACTATCAGGCAAATTGCTCTGCTACACAGTATTGATTACATCGGCTAACAAGCCATCAAACGAGTGGGGATCAAGCTTTTCTATGACCACCGACAGAATCAACTCAGAAAGCTAGTGCCGTGAGGATCTCTATACGACTGAAATTACATATTATAAATAATAAATAAATAATCACAACTTACAAGGTGTAAATTAAAACAGATTCAAAGTTTAGGTTACAAGTATTATTTTTATTAAATGATTTTTTAACTTTTTTACTTAATTTAAGTCTGGATTATTTTATGTTATTTGCTTGGGTCATTTTGGCCATTTCAAATTCCTATCATTTTTTTAGTTTGAGCTTTTTTATGTTTGTGTCATTTGAGGTTTGGGTCAATTTTGGGTTAAATCAATTTTAGGTTGGGTACATTCGAGTTTAGGTTGTTGACTTTTGATAATTAATTTTAAGTAGGATTTGGTTCAAATTTTGATCACTTCAGTTTCAGATAATTTTAGATTTGACACAATTATGAGTTCGGATTATTTTTAACTTTAGGTCAGTTTAGATTAATTAAGGATTTTATTTTGGTGTGATATGTCAGGGGGCTAGACTTCTGCCAGCTGAACCGCACGACCTTAGTCGCTTTTTCGGTCGAAAATACAGCTAAGTCACCTCGAATCTCTTGTCACAGGGCTAGACCGTTGCTAGCTAAACTGTACGTCCTTAGGCAAAACACTCCTGCGAACACATAAGTCAGCCTGGATTCTCGCTCCGAAAGACCAAACTCTTCGAAAGCCCTCGAACGCAAGATTGTTCTAAGCGGTAGCTAAACAAAAGAACAACGGAAAGAGATCGGCAACAAGAACAACAAAGAACACCCAAGAACGCGAAGAACACTACAGAGAGTTTAGAGTAAATGCTTCTTTGTATTGCTCAAAGTGATGGATGAATGAGATTTGATACAATGAGGTGGGGGTAGGCCTCTATTTATAGTTGAAGCCCCCTACATCCAACGGCTCAATTTAGATTACATCGACGGTCGAGATTAATCCTATCTCTTTACAAAATATCTAATTATCACAAACATTATCCAAATATACTATTTGAAATAATTCAAATTATAAATCAAATGGATAATGTCATCTTCTAGAATCTTCCATGGATCAAGCTAAGTTTGGTGGTCTTGTGGGCTTTCTAGCATTCTCCAAGTGTTGGGCCAAGTTTGATGGTCTTGGCGAGCCCGTTACACCGCACACAACCTCTTTGGTTGAACTTTGCGCCAATGCCCCAACCCAGAAGTTTGATCCGTGATATTCTCCCCCATTGAACTTAGCAACGCCCTCGTCGCACCACTCAAACGATCATGGGTTGGGTTACCTTGATTACTCGTCGATGCCTCAGCTTATACAGTTCCCCCATATGAACTGTTTACCTTGGCTCAAATCTCCATGCAATATTTCATGCTAAGCTTCCTTTCGATACATATGCCTCGTAGGAGTCTTCTCCCATAAACCTTGATTTACCTTGACTCGGACCCTCTTGGTCCTACAGCAAAGACTTGGAAGTCGTCACAACATTGAACACAGATCGAAGTTTCAGATTCGTCAGCAACTCTGGCTTGCCCCTTAGAACTCTAAAAGGTCCATTCCAATCTTTGGTTCCCCCGCACCGAAGGTTAGGTCTTACTCAACCTACGCCCATCAAAGACATCAAATCAAAATAAAAATCACTAGGATTGTGTTTGAGATGTACCTTCCTCTCGGTCGCATTTACTCTAAAACGTGTCAGCCCTTCTTTCTCCATGAAGTCTGACACCCCTTGCATCAAACCTTCTACATTGAAGTCCATTCTTTAACGAAGTCATGTGCCCCTTGTTGTATCTGCCCTTCTAAACCAAAGTTTGGTGCTCTCTTATTGCATCAATTCTTCCTTTTTGAAGTCTGGTTCCTCTTCTTTCGTTGGCACTTCTTACCCAAAGTCCGTTGCTTCTTTCCAACCTTGCCCATTGGTGGTGTCTCCACGGTTGCTATGTCCCTTAATAGCTTGGCCCCTTTCGACCCTTCTCCAATCTCTAGAGTAATGCTCTTCACTCGAACATCCTCGACAAGCTCATTCCAAGCCTTCTCGGACATCTTCAACCCATTCTTCTCATGGTCTCCACTTACCTTGGCAGAAGTTGACAACTTCAAACCAAGTCTCACAAACTCTTTACTCTCGGCCTTGTCCCTCATCTTGAACCCCTTGGCTCGAACTGGGCATCTCTATAACTTGTGAGGCCCCTTAAATCAGTAGCACTCCAATTTCTTCCTCTTCACCCTCAGCTTGACAACTTCCTCAATCGCTATCACACCGGGTCTCGTCCTTGGCTTGATTACTTTGGCACTTGTAGTCAAACCATAACTCTTTCTCGGCTTGGCGGCATTGGCACAAGCAATCGCCCCAAGTCTCGCTACTTCTCTCTTTAACTCGTCAAATGTCTTCACCATGGCAGCAAAGCTATTCTTCTCGGGACATCCCCTTATCAAATGAGAACCATCACAAAATTAACACTTCAGCTTCTTGCTCCCCTTCTTCTCTGGCACGGACTTAGCCTCACCATTCCCTTTGTCTCTCGAACTGGGCTTGGTTGACTTAACGATGGCTTGCTTACTTCTTGCAAGCTCGGTCAGAGGCCCGACAACAATAATGGCCTCTAAAAGTCTCTAGGCATCACCTTGCTCCATTGCGAGCTTTGCCCCCGATCTAAATCCCTCTAAGAAAGTCTTGAGCAAACCCTATTCACTCATTGCGGTCCTGCAACTAAGCAGCTCACTCTTGAGCTCATCCACCTCTTTCCGCAAAACCCCCATCTTGGCTTCACGAGAACAACTCTCTTGAACTATTTCCAACTCGTGGAGGATGCGTTGTGTCTCGTCCTTGAACTTGCCCTCTATAGACTCCAACTTTTCAAGACGTGACTCCACAACACCTTGGAACTCCTTGGCCTCCTCTTTGGATTCCAAGAGTTTATCGACCCAAGTTTCCACGACCGTGATATATTGGAAATTTTCTTCCACCTTAGAAGTAAAAAAGTTACTCCTCTCGCCAAATTCATCGAAAGCATTTCTTACCTCGTCCATTGACAATGTCTTCTTCTAGTTCCTGCCACGATACTCCTTGCTTTTTCCTGTAGAAACACCATTTCTCTATTGCACCATCTCAATCATTGCTTTGCCACGAACTAGTCTGATCCCTGATCACTTTGACTAACTCGAATACAAATTCTCACCACGCTTTTATGCAAATGCAAGCTGGAATCCACCACACTTGACTGCAACTGCAAGCTGGTTCAAATGCAAGTCCCATCGACTCGCTCTGATACCACTTGTCACGAGGCTAGACTTCTGTCAACCGAACCGTTCGGCCTTAGTCAATTTTTGGTCGAAACTACGACTAAGTCACCTCGAATCTCTTGTCACGATGCTAGACCACTGCTAGCTAAACCGTATGGCCTTAAGCGAAGCTCTCATGACAAACGCCTAAGTTAGCCTAGATTCTCGCTCTGGAAGATCAAGCTCTTCCAAAGCCCTCGAACGCAAGATCGTTCTAAGCGGAAGCTAAACAAAAGAACAACAGAAAGATATTGGCAACAAGAACAACGAAAAACACCCAAGAACGCGAAGAACACTACAAAGAGTTTAAAGTAAATGCTTCTTTGTATTACTCAAAGTGATGGATGAATGAGATGTGATACAATGAGGTGGGGGTAGACCTCTATTTATAGTTGAAGCCCCCTACATCCAACGGCTCAGTTTAAATTACATCGACGATCGAGATTAATCCTATCCCTTTACAAAATCTCTAATTATCACAAACTTTATCTAAATATACTATTTGAAATAATTCAAATTATAAATCAAATGGATAATGTCATCTTCTAAAACCTTCCAAAATCTTCTATGGATCAGGCTAAGTCTGGTGGTCTTGCGGGCTTTCTAGTATTCTCCAAGTGCTGAGCCAAGTTTGATAGTCTTGGCGAGCCCGTTACACCGCACACAACCTCTTTGGTTGAACTTTGCGCCAATGCCCGGACCCAAAAGTTCTGTCCGTGACATTTTGGTGTGATACTTGTGTTCAGAAGATTGCGTATTTAGATCATTTCACATTCGAATCATTTTTGATTTAGGTGAATAAGTTTGAGTTGTTCACTTTTTATAAAAAAAATTGATTGGACTAAATTTGAATTCAAGTTAATCAAATTGAATATTCGATTTAGGTCAAAAGTAACAGTTTTACTCTAATATCATTGAATAACGTCACCAAAAATAAATTATAAGTAGAATAAAAAGGGGGAAAAAAGAAAATTATGCAGTCACACTCACACAACAACCCACAAGAAAGACTTTCTCAAAACTAAGTTTTGTTTTATATTAATTTTTAAAAGTATTTTTGAAGTTGAAATTATTTTTTAATTAAAAATAACGTTAAACATATAATATTTCAGATTAAAAATATAATATAAATATCTGAATTTCATGTTAAGAAGCATGGGCCAATTACCCTTTGGAAGAATTGAGGTGGCAGTTCTACGAGAATTTTAGCTGACTGAGTTTGACCTACGGAAGAATTTGAAGCACATAGCTTGAATTTATTCTATTCACATATTTTATTTGGTAATGTTGTTGGGATATTATTTTGAGAAAAAATAATTTTTAAAATGTGGTGCTCTGAAATTAGTTCATGAAGTAAGAATGTTACTACAATAAACGAGTTTTAAAATTAATTCATGGCGAACTGACAAGTTTTAAAAGTTGTCGAAAAAAAACGACTTTAATTTTGAATGGAAAGAAAACTCGTCGTCTTTCTTAACGACTTACATTAATTTTTTAATTAAAAAAATTCTCCTAAACTCATTGTGCAATACAGACAATTTTTTTAATAATAGCATCTGAATTTTATTAATTATTATGAAAGACATTACAAATATAATGCATAAAAAAAAGGACTAATCAACTAAAATTTCATACAATGTTGCAGATAAAATCAGACACTTCCATCGAGATTAGCATACCATTAAAATTCAGAAACCTTCCTGAATCTCTTTGTCTCTATCCAATTGAGACGCTTTACGAGATGAAAAAAGAGTGGTGAGCGAACCATACTATCAAGCAAAATGTTCAGCTACCCAAGTGTAATCACTAATTTTATGCGGGGTCAACCCGTTTTTATTTCTTGCAAATAAGGGTTGAGTTTACTTATATAGTCAAAGAGACAAAAAGACTAGAATGTTATGTTCACATTAAAAAACCTTTAAATAGTAGTGTTATGTATCCTTTTATGTATTATTACCATTTATTATTTGAAAAACCCTCAAAACATTATTAATATATTATACCCTAGTGTTATTACTACTATTGTTATTATTGGTATTATTGTTATTACTATTATTGTCTTATTACTACCCTTATTACCATTATCATCGTTATATATTACTATTATTATTTATCATTGGTATTATTATTATATTAAGTTAAAATAAAAAAGAAACAAAAAAATACTTTAAAGCTATATTAGTTTAAATAAAGGCCCATTGTTTATTAAATGAATAAAAGCCCAAGTTCCTTTTAATATATTAACAGTCCATTTACAATTAAAAATTAAAAAAATGAATAAGAAAAATGGCCTAAAGTATAAAAATTTGAAAGCCGATAGGGGCCCTAAAACTAAATCAAAGGTTGCCCTAATTCCTTTGGCTTTATGTGAAACCAGCAGGGGACCATTTAAAATGTGAACAAATACATCGCGTTTTGGATGGCACAAATTTTTACCTATATATGGTAGAACCCAAGGCAAACAAACCCACCAGCCAGCATTTGCTATCGCTTTAGAAAATACGTGGTTAATCAGAGTCGAAGAGAATATATAACTGTTGCTACTAATGGCAACATATCACGTATCAAGAAAATTGTTTTACAAATTAATTTCCCTGATATTGCGATCCGTTGGTATAAGTAGTTGCATTTATACAGTGACTACATTATTTTGGTCGGTTAATAATATTTGGTGATATGTGTCTTCCGTGTTTTGGTTCAAGATCTACGACAAATGGCAATATCAGGGAATGAGTGGTCCTTTTTAAGTGCCAGGATCAGTCTTGACCTTTGGTTCGAGGTTATCGGTAGCTTCTTCGTACACCTTCATCGTGGAGGCTACAGGGAGATCGCCGCATGTAACGTAGTTGGAGCTTCTAGTATTGTGGATGATGATGATTATCGGGTACTCACAAAATCCACGAAGCTAGTCCTCACTGTCTACGTCGCGGAAGAACGAATCATGGGCCAACAACTGTGACGAACTATGACGTCATTTGTCTACAACAATGACATATCTCTCGGCCGCCATACAACTCGGACAAACTCGGACAGTGTAATTCATTTGATGTAATTAGTTATTATCGTTTCCAAAACATTTAATGAGAATTATTTTTAAGATAAAAAAAATTAAAATATAATTTACATATTATTTGGAACTCCGATAACATCATCATCATCAGAAAACATTGCATACAGCTCAAGCTCAAGGGCCCCCTAAAGAAAACTGTAGGTGGGATTCCACCATCAATTCCACATTAGCATTGTCCACAACATGAAATAATGAGTACGTTAATGGTTTTAACGACATTAACAGTCGAAACTTCAATGGTTCCAGCTTTTTCCCACGGCTATGTGGAACATATTTCTTCACTTCATTCATCAACTTCTTATACGATAAGTTGTATAGCAGTGGAAGCAATACAGTACTTGACGAGTGAAATACGATGCTGAGAGATGCATCATCGACTATCTGTCCATCGTAGTATACCAAAGCTGTAATAGTTTCTCATCTCGACATATTATATGAATTGAAATCTTTACAAATAATTTTTAATAGTCGAGTAGAAGAAGAAGAACGAAGATGAGTTACGAGAATATTCGGAGCCAGTCGTCCTCTATTTATGGGCTAAACGGACCTTGCTATATGCAGAGCGCGAGGTTCATTGAAGTCGCTTATACGGATAAATATGCCAACTTATTCTTAATTTGGCATATTTATCACCATAATTAAGAAATTAATTAAAACGTTCAAAATAACCTCACTTTCTACAGAGAGCGAGGTCACTTTTTTTCCTTTATTTACAATTTTTTACATGATTCTCAAAGATTATGAGAATGAGACAATTAACTTCCTGGATAAACCCATCAAACATGATTCTCAAGGCATTTTGCCTTTTTATTCATGCCCCAAAACAAGCTTTGGAAGCATTTTCAGGGCCAATTTTATACCATTTACAATGTCTTTTTGTGCCAATATCAGTCTCAAATGAAAGATAAGTTCCAATACTAGGCCTCTAACCTAAAATATTACGAAGATTATTCTAATAATAACCCGGGAAAACGCCTCCAACATGCCTAGCAAGCCATTTCAACTTCTTATTCTTGGATAAAAACTAGCGTTCCAAGCATTTTCAATATACAGTATGCAATGACTCGTACGTGCCAAAATCAGGCTCAAATAGAAGATAAGTTCCAATACTACATATCTAAGCTTAAAAATCACTAAAATTATCGGGCTAATGGCACGTTAAGATGCATCGAACATGCCTATACACCCTTCTATTTCAGCCTGGACTAAGAGGAACTCACTATGTGCAAAGCGCGAGTTCCCTACAGTAATTACCGTAATATATTAATGCGGCTTTTCAATATCTCGGTGACCTTGCATTTTGGGAAATGCAAGGTCTTATCCGGTAATTTTAAATTTTAGAATTTGAAAAGGCGGCCCACGTCGGACGGACCTCACTTTTTGCAGAACGTGAGGTCCTATGTCACATTTTCCTAAACGCGAGGTCGCCTTGCGTGGACGATTTGAGGGTCATTTTTCTAAATAACATTGGATGGGGTTCATTTTCGTAAATAACTATTAAAAATGAGTTTTTTATATAATAACGCCAGAAAAGAGATGAAGGTGGGGGTTTGTAAGTTAATTTTTTCATAATTTTTTTTTTATTTTAAATTATGTTTTATATTTAATAATAATGAAATATACCAAATCATACTAAAATAATAATAAAATAATTCACAGTGATCAAAATAGGTTAGAAAGTAAAGTTCAGTGACCAAAATAGGCCACAAAGCAAAGTTGAGTGATGATTTAGGTATTTTACCCTAAATAATGACATTATTTTAATATCTTTTGAGTAAATAGAGAGATATTACATTCTCATACTAAGATTCGCTCATACAAGATGGAATAATATAAGCATATTTAGCCACTAGGCCACTTAGTGGATCTCAAATAATGATATATTATTAATTATAAAGTTCGATATTATATAATTTACTGATAGTATATAAAATTATCAAATTCTAAACGGCATAATGCCAAAAAATGCCCTTAATGTTTGACTGAATAGTCATTTTGGCTTCTATTCATTTTTTGAACCAATTTAATCCCTAATGTTTCATTTTGGGTCAAAATGGCCCCTCTGCGAATGAAAAATGTTAGTTAACTGACGATAAACAACTCAAAATGGCGTGACAAACCTACATGGCAATGCACGCCACGATAGTAGTGCCATGTAGACAAATATGTTGACTTTACATAATAACACACCATTCAAATTTTTTATAAAATTGCGTAAAATATAAAACATTTTTTTCTTTTGATGCGTCATTTAGTCAAGTTGTTTATCGTCAGTTGACTAACAGTTTTCATCTACAGAAAGATCATTTCAACTCAAAACAAAACATTAAGATTAAATTAGTTCAAAAATATAAAGACTAAAATAATTATTCAATCAAAAATTATTTGTATTTTTTTTGGCTATATGTCGATTTTAAACCTTTACATCATATAGATGTGTTGCATTATATAGACGTGTGTGTGGTTGGTAATTTTCTAAGTAAAATTTTAAATTTTTTTAAAGAAAAAGTGAAAGTGCCATCATTACTCTCATCACTAAAACAAATACTAAAATCCAAAAGAAATCTCTCTTTACTTCATACTTTCCCCTCATGCCTCCTTCCATCATTCTCTCTTTCACAATCCGAACACTGCATTTTTCTTCCATATTATTTATATATACATATATATACACACGGCAAAATCTTCTCTTTTCCTAAAATCATTGATGTTTCTCTGAGTTTATCACAGCCCTTGCTTTCTATGTCCCAACAACAGCAGCAGATAACACATTGAAGAGCATGGGAGTTTTCACTAAGATATTCCCCCTGCACTGCCTCCTATTCTTTGCAGGTAACTTGTTTTTTTAAAACTAACCTAAAGATTTAAATTACGATTGCAGTCGTGATTTTATCACAGTTGTGAATATAGCGAATGCTATTGTGGTCATAGTCAGTACAGAGCTTTATTTTCATAATACTTGATTCAGGTCCAAGTGATGCAAGGAAGGTTGAGATTTCCGGTGAGCAAAAAGACATCACCACCCCATTAACAACAGTACCTACAATAACACCGACAACTCCTGCATCATCCAGTCCGGTGTTGAACCCTGATTCGACGTCTCCGGTGACCATGACACCGATGACGGTTCCAACCAGTCCGGTAACCTCAGGAGGAAGCTGGTGTGTGGCCAGCCAAAGTGCATCACAAACTGCATTACAGGTTGCTTTAGACTATGCCTGTGGGCATGGGGGAGCTGACTGTCGAGCAATTCAGCCCGGTGGAAGCTGTTACAATCCCGACACGGTTCGTGCTCATGCTTCTTATGCATTCAACAGCTATTTTCAGAAGAACCCGATTCCCAGCAGCTGTAATTTTGGAGGAACTGCAGTTGCTACCGGCACTGATCCAAGTAAGTTGCCATGCTTTACATCTTCTAGGTTTTGAGTAGGGAGGTTCATGAGCCAGGCCATTACTTAGAAAATTTTTAAGCTTAAATGAAATATCAGCCCTTAAATTGTTTTTAGACTTTAAATTATTTTTTTTGTTAAAATAAATTTTTAAAATGTTATTTGGTCACTTTAAGTCTCTAAATTATTTTTTGGTTAAAATAAGTACTTAAACTATGTTATTTTTCTTTTTAGCCCTTAAACTATTTATTGGTCAAAAAATCTTTGTAATGTGTCAAAATTTTATTGGTCGAAATATTTTTTTAACTTCGATAACTACTAAACTTAAAGTGACTAAAATGATAATATAAAAATTTATTTTAATCAAAAAATAGTTTAAAAGCTAAAGTAAACAATTTAGAGATTGATTTTTCATTTAAGCCAAATTTTTAATTCAAGTTGGATAAAGCCCAATCTCTAGCTCTGATTGCTCAATACAAATACAAAGCCCAACTCTTTCACTGATATTCTCCTATACTTGTTTGCAAAGCTACTTGCCTTAATCATTTCCTTCTATGAGCCCTAAACTGTTTAAAAATCCCAATTTCATACTTAAATTAAAGGTGTTCTTTGATTTGGGTCCACTCTTTCTGGTTCATGGAGTCGACTTTAAAAGATTCAGGACTCGAATATTTCTCATTATTCAAAATTTAAAATAAAGCCTCCATATTTTAATTATGCGACATTGAGTCTCTATACTAGTTTTTAATCAGAAATCTTTTTTCCTTCACTAACTTTTGTTTATTTTTAATGTTGATTGTTAACTTAGGGTTATAAAAAATAAAAATATTTTTTTAGTCTTTCACATTTATATATTTTTTTTTATCAATTTAACCTTAAAAACTGTAAACATAGATAATTGGAATAATGTACTGTTTAATTGATGATAGTTTTTATTTATTTTTAAAGATAAATGATCAAACTGATAAAAAATATACTTAAGACACTAAAACATTTTTTTCCTTTTTATTATAGTTAGATTATCAAGTAGCGGTAAAATTGAATAGAAATTAGAGAAAGAAAAAAAAATTTAAATAAAAATAATACATTTAAATCGTAAAATTAAAGTATATGAACTAAATTTTAAATAGAATAGGGATCACGACATATTTAAACATTTTCTTTATCCCGAACTACAACATATTCTTTTCTGTAAGAAAAATTATGGGTGTTCTTTCTGAAATAGGACATTGATCTCGGCTTACACTATAATTTTTTGGTTTACAACTTTAAATTTCTAAACATGTGACGCAAGAGACACCAACTGGTCTAAACTATTCATTAAATTTAACGATCAAGGTTAGTCAAATGGTGAATTAATAAAATTTTAAAATATAAAAATTTAATTAGGTCCAAAAATAATAATTTTGTTATTTTTTTTAAAAGCTGGAGGACTTTTAATCTCCTTAGACATTTTTTTATCAGTAAAAAAGAGATCATAAAATAAAATAGATGATACAAATGATAAACGTTGAGATTAGAATTTAAAGTCATAAGATACCACTTTTAAAGAATAAGTGTATAATTCAACTATACAATATAAAATTCTTGTTTATGGCTTCTATTTTGCTAAATGCTAGTGCCTTTTGCGTTAAGTTACGGATAGTTATGGTTCATGTTTTGAACGGATTGAATTCGGTTGGTCCCCCCTCCCCAAAACTCTTACCCCAATTTTTTTTAACGATTTTTAAATTTGGAGGCTTAAACTAGAATTTTTAATTTTTTAAGGGTTTGATTAAACTTGTTAATAATTTTAAGATATTTAACAAGAATTTTTAAAAATAATGAGACTAGATTTAATTAAAAATATTTAAAATTTTGAAGCTTAATGTGAATTTTTTAAAAAAATTGAGGGGGTCAAATTAAACTTTTTTTAAATTTAGGGGTCAAAATCTAATTTTCTAAAATTTGGAGGGGGGCACGGCCCCTAGTCCCAAGTTCCGCCCCTATTTGGACTAGGCCTTTAGTGAGCATGCAAGTGAAACATTTTTTATGAGACATTGGAGTTGACACTCGTAACGCTATCCGATGCTTAAATCAGTAAAAATTTGAAGAAAAAGTTCAATGACAATGAAATTAGTACATGTAATTTTAGGTTAGAAATAGAATTCGGGCAGTTACTCATCTTTGGCCATTGGTTTCAGGTAGAGGGACATGTCAGTACCAGCCCACAAGGTAAACTTCCCTACCCCCCCTTCATTTTTACATTTTCTTCTCTTTTGTCATCTAATTAAATCACTGGCAATGGTGAAAATTGCAGCACTGCTTCTTCCATCTTAGACACCACCACCGCAAATGGTTCGAATGTTTTCGGTGCTGTGCCTTCACGCCCATCCCCATCAGCCGCCTCCACCACCAAACTGAATCCCATGCAATCTATCTTCACCACCATGGCATGCCTCATTCTGCTGCTGGCTAGATACCACCAATAGAATAGATGAAATTCATGTTATTCGGGTTTATCCATATTTATGTTTGAACATGGGTATAACAATATGATCTTTTAATATATGTAAAAATTCAATATACCCGTGTCTTACACATACTTGTATCCGACACTTCATAGATTACGGATGAGGTTTTAGGCCATGGTTGTTAGTAGGCTTTTGACTTTATGCTAAAAGTATATACTTGTTGAAGGTTTTATAATGTTATATAGTTTTATGATTACTTGTATTTCGCCCCACACAAATGTTCTAACGCAATTGATTAATACAATGTTCCCTTTAATTACAATTTAATCATTTCAAAAACAATTAAACAAAATTGTATTTTTTAGACGTTTTTGTTAACATTTTTTTCAAATTAGACTTCAATTTTTAAAGGATTATTTTCTAATTGAACTACATTTCCTTAAGATGAACTTGTTGCATCGGGATTAAAACAATGTTCCCTTTAAAACTGCTTTACAATAAGGATGCATGTTGTCTTGGGACCTTCTAGGGTTAGGCACCCTTACTATTAGGTTAAAATTAGGCGCGAGTTACACAATTTCTTATAAAAATGGTAAGGATTTATGTTATTATATAAGAATTGTGTAATTACACAATAATTAGGTAATTACACAATAATTAGGTAGTTACACAAATGATAATAAATTTTGTAGTTACACAATAATTATGTAGTTACACAATTTCTTATCCATCATACACAAATCCTTACTAAAATGGTAAGAAATTTTGTAGCTACAAAAAATGCGCCTACTTTTAGCCTAATTTTAAGGCGCCTAATTTTAGAATTTTCCTGTTGTCTTGTAAATACTTTATGTTATCGAGTAGTTTTGTCCAAAGAGTTTTAATTATTTTTGCACAAATTCATTTATCTAAAAACATTGTAGGTGCATGTTTTGTGGGGATAGATCATTGTTGTATCAGTGACTGTGAGTGTTAAGTAATCAATATAAATTATTTAAGGGAGAGAATAATTAAGATGATATTGTACGAAAGAGCACCTACAACTAGCGTGTAGTTAGGTCGAGGTTAACATGCATTTATATTGAGAACATTAGAGTGGATTTTCTTGCTCCGCACAGATAGGATGGCGGATCTGAACTGCGTAAACAATCTCTATCTTATTTTATTTATTGTTTCAGTATTTTCCTAAGTTGCAACCTGTAACATCCTCGACCCAGATGTTACTGTTGTCCCTGAATTTTCACTTATGCTTTATTAGTTTATATTGTTATTCTCTAATGTTGTTATGTGTTAGTATATTGTAGTTAGCCTTATCATTGTTACATACACTTTTGTTAATATTATAGTTAGTATGATAGTTGGTGTTAGTATAATAGTCAGTTAATATAAAACTTAAAATATAAAAAAAAAACATAGTCCATTTGTATAAAACCCATGTCATTTTATAAAAGTCCATAAATTACATATCCATTAAAATATATGCCCATTTACATAAGGCCCAATCAGCCCGATATGTAATCAAAACCCTAGGCCCTAACTCTTTGTCTGGTGCGCAGCAAACAAGGAACCTTTGGATCAATCTTTGATCCAACGGAGCAGATCACGCTAGTTGGAGATGATATAGCGTCGCACCATTCGTGACCGTTAGATCAGGCCACGATCTAACGACCCAGATTGATCATGAGCAGAGCAGCACGCGGATCATCACTCACGCGTGGTAGCCACGCGCACAACATTTCAGCTACGGCCAGCCGATTCACCTTCTCCGACGAACGTTCGAGCCAACTCCGTCGCCGTTTACTCTCGCCGATGTTTCCTCAATCATTTTCAGTCACCAGAATTATGCAAAAAGGAAATAAAGGGGTCAAATCCTTAGATAGAAGAAAGGTTAAATCCCTAAATTCAAGCCATGGCAAAAATCAAGCTAAAATCGGATCAAGACAAAAGTAAATCACGAGTCAATGGCAACTACCTCAAAATCAGAACTGAGATAGAAGCAATTCAGATGATTATCAAGGATTCGAGCTTGAAATGCAAGCAAAATTGTACTATATAAACGCTCTGTAATCTTATGTAATAGATATAAGAATCAGACAAAACATACACGATACACAGTAGATACAAGAGAAAATAGGCATAAGTGGCATACGGATTGTAGAACCAGCTAACAAAGATTGTAAGCAATTCTCAGAGAAATAAAGCAAACATTCTTCTGGTAATTTCTTTTTTTTTCTTTCATGTTTATATTTCAAATTTAAATAAAGAAAAAGGGATAGCTTTTTACACCTGTTTTGTATAGCACCGCCGTATATTTTGGTTTCGATCAAAACTCCGGTGGAAAAAATACGAGTTAGGGCTCGTCGAATTTTGGAAAAAAGAGGAAATTTTTGGAAATTTTGCCACTAGCAACATTGGCTGGCACGACAAATGTTCATCGTTTTCTTCAATCTATGAAGAACACGAAGAATAGGTTCAGAGGATTTTTTAGAGCACTGGTTTGATCCGTTTGAGAGGGGGAAATAAAATGATTTTTATATCGACCCGATACCTTCCCGTATCCATTCTTCAACAAGCACCCTTCTTTGCCGGGTCTTCCATCGTGGCTCTCCAGTTTACATTCTTCTCAATTTCGTCATTTTTATTATAAATTGATCACCAAATTCCTTTTTCTCTATCAATTTGACCATTACATTTTGTTTCCTTTCAATTTGGCCCCTAATTTAGATTTTCTTTTAAAAATGAAAGTTAATTACCCCTTTCCTTTATTTAAAATTTGGTAGCTATTTAGTAATTTAATTTAATTTGAATGTTTCAATTGCTTTTTATGTACATATGTTGTATGTTTAAACCCTAGGGATAGTCTCCTTAATAAGCCTAGATTAGAGACGTCTTTGAAGTAAAATTTTCTTCATATTCTTAATAAAACACACTTAATTTACTTTAAACCTTAATAGCTAAAATAAATGTAGATATTTTAGGGATTAATCACTAATTATGTTTTATTTTTAAAAAAGGCTATAACACATTTAATTGTCTTTGTTGTTTTGTTAAATAAGTGAAAACTAATTAATGTGGTGTCTTACTAAACGAAAATGACAGGTTAGCGCTAAGAATGTTGGCGGTGATTGGAGTTAATTTTCCAGACGGTAAGATCGTTAAAATAGATCTATATTTATAAAATGGACAAATAAATCAAATCTTGTGAAATTGCAAATTCCAGTTTTGAAAATACTTTTTGAAATCAATAAGGTACTAATTTTGGGCGTGGTGGGGGTGCTAATCCTTCCCCACTCGTAACCGACTCCCGAACCCGTTTTTCTGGTTTCCATAGACCAAAAATGTTTTTAATAAATAAAACGTTTTATTAAAATAACCTCATTTATAAAAGTGATCCAATCACACTTTCTTTAAAAAAGATTGGTGGCGACTCCGTGTATTTAGTTTCTCAAAAAGTCGAGCTCGAAAGGGTTGCGACAGCTTGGCGACTCCGCTGGGGACAATTTTTGTTTTTAAATAAAAAAAAGGGTCAAGCCACAAATTGGTTTTATTTTTTTTTTCAAAAAGGAATGGAATTTGCAAGTTCACAAGTTTTCAATTTATTCGTCCGTTTAATGAATATAATTCTATTTTACGCATTCCAAAATTGTTCAAAAGCTTTATTCCTGAGCTTGTCCCGTTCGTTTAAGTGAGGGGAAAACGCTTTTGCTCATGTAAGAATATTGTTTCTTCGTATGAGCCTAGCAAGTACCTTCGGGACTCATATGCCTCATGTCTTCGTAAGGATACCGATCCTTCAAGAAGATATAGGAAGTGAGTCCTCCTAAGTTGAACTTGGTTCGTTTGAAGCCTATAATGGGCGACAACCAGGGGTCTTGTTACCCTTAGTAGGGGACAACAAGGACAGCTCGAGTACCTTTTTAGAACCTAATTAAGTTTGAGAATCTAGAACCTACCCTATTAGAGCCATGAGGAAAACCTAGGTTTTTAGGTTTGGTCAAAATCATTTCACAAAGATAATCCGTGGAGACATGTCCTAGAATGTTGGAATGCATGCCCATAGTTATTGATGCAATGAAATTATTTTGGACCCTTTTGTTTTCTTGTATCTAATCTTTCTTCTTTTGTTGTTTTGCATGACTAATCTTGCATCATCATTCCATTTCAAGAAGGGTTTTGGTTATTTAAAATATCTGCTCAGTTAGAAAGGTTGTAACCATGGATAGAAGGGTCCTGAAATTGGAAGAAGAGAATGCAAAGGTTCATCACTGGTCTGAAGTTAATCAGCGAACGTATGGAGACAGTTTGGCAACTGATCATGAAACAGAAACTTCAGAATATGCCAATATCAGCATTAAGCAAAATAATGTGTAGGAGTTGCAAAAAATCTAGGAGCACTTTGAACATGAGACCAAGAAACCGTTCTATGAAACCTACAGAAAGAAAGCATATTTGTTGTATGTGAAGGTCGATGAACAATTCTTGAAGGCTTTGGTCCAATTTTGGAATCCGGGGTATTGCTGCTTTACCTTTAATGGAGAGGATATGATGCCCACGTTTGAAGAATACTTGGCTTTGTTCAACTTACGCAAAGAGAAGAGGAGTTGGGTCTATGCTAAGCCTCCTAAGAACAAAAGTCTGCACTCAAGACTTCAAGCTTTCGATGGCATGAATGATGAATGGGTTAAGAGACTGATACGGAAAAAGGGGTGGCAGTTTTTCCTTTCTTTGGACAAGTATCAGAAACATAATTCTAGTTCACCCAGACAAAGAAAAGAGAGTAGATCTCCTGGCACTGCGATCTACGGTTTGGTCATCTTCCCAAGGGTTCTGGGAACATTGATATAGCATTGCTTGACTTCTTTGAGTAGCTGAAAAGGGGAGTTAATCCAGTACCTATTGTGTTAGCTGAAACTTTCATTTCATTAAATGCATGCAGAAAGGTGGAAGGTGTACGCTTTGGAGGGTGTGCTCTATTACTTCAGGTCTGAGCCCTCAGCCATTTTTGGAAATGCCCAAATTTGACTCTGTCGAATGTATTCTTCCCAAACTTCTCTCCTCTTCGTGAATTCTTGGCAAAATATTGGCCAATTATCAAGAAAAGCAAATAGGTGGACATTTTCAAAGACCGCCATGATGAAGACATCAAATGGAGGGCTCCTTGGATGGGCCATGCTAAGATCCTGTACAAGTGTAGAGATTTCAATTTCCTGATGCTGTTAGGTTTGTGGGGAGGGATTGGATGTGCTCCTTTTCTAGTAGCTCGACAGTATGGTTCTCGGCGGTTCACCCCATTCACTACTGGACTCAGTTCGCCAGAGTTCGAATTCCAGGGAGAGTTCAGGCAGAATGTACAAATAATTGGTGACTCATGGAATAATTGTTATCATATAGAGGTAGAGTATGATAGTCACTGCATGTACACTCTTGACTATGATGTTTGGAGACATATAAGGATGAATGACAAGGTTATATTACCTTCACCTGGCCAGGCCAAGTCACTAGAGGAACACTTGAATGTGGCCCCTTTTGAAGCTGTTATCCTGAGAGAAGAGTTAAGGAGAGCCAAGCTAGAGATAGAGGCCTTGCGAGAACAAAATCAACAAGATAAGTTTGAGTCACAACTTGACGTAGACAAGTTAAAAGGAGAAATAGATCGGGTAACGAAGCTATACTTGGATTTGAAAGAGAAGTATGAGATCCAGAGGGTTGAATTCCTCAAATTTTAGACTAAGGTGCGCAATGCCGACTTACGAAAAAGCCCATATCAGTAGAGGCAGGAAATTAAACGGGCTATGGGTAAAGAAAGAGAACAAGGCAAATGAGAGATTGAAAAGAATAGACGGGCACTCGCAGAGGAATGGAAGAAGAATAAATAAGCAGCAAAAAATGAGGGAGGAAAACGAGCTCTCAAGAAGAAAAAAGAAAACGTGGCTGGATGGAAAAGGAAAGCCCAGGATAATAAGAACTGTCTGCTTGAATTACAGACAACATATGATGAGACTTGTAAGAAGCTGAAGTAAAGCCATAATTTCATCACCTAATTGCAAGATAAGTTGGATGACTTAAACCAGACTCTTCACAAGTTTCAAAACGATCACACCTATGTAGAACTCCAAGCTAGCTTGAATGAGAATGATACCCTGTGAGAGTAAGTGGAAGAAATGGATAACATCATTTAGGAATACATAACAAAGATCTTGGTCCTTGAGGATATAGATGATGGAGGCAATGATTACTAGTTTGTGCGTCTCAGAGATAATGCACGAAGGTTCTAGGAACGGGATGAGTTCGACAGAACTGTCATGACCCAAGTTCAAGACGTGGCTCAACATGTGATGATGCTATCCACTGAAGCTGCAGCCCTTCATCGGTACATCAAACCAGTAGGAGAGGTTGGACCAAGGCTTATGTGGCTAATTGAAGAAGTCCAGTAATTAGGAGTTCGTGCTGAAAAATACTTGTAAACGATATGAAAAAATTGATGTAATAAGGACCTTTTGACATTCAATAAAGCTGTTTCTAAAAGCAGATATTTCATTGAACCAATGTTCTTTTGTTTGCATTCATGCATTCACATCATTCTTTTGTTTGTTTTCTTTTTGGCTTTCCATTGCATTGCATGCATTCATAACATATCAAGACACTAACTTAAATATAAAAATGACAGAAAACACCAAAATAGCCAAAACAACCCACAAGTACGGTACACGGTCACAAACAAAAACGATGAAAGATAAAGTGGCAGCCTTGGAAGTAAACCACAAAAGTACCCATGATCGGTTAGATAAGTTAGAAATTGACTTGAAGCAAGAAATGAAGCTGGTACACCGAAAGACAGTCAGCTTGATTGCGGCTATGCTAGGGTTCAAGGACCCAGTTGCTGCATAAACTGGTGAGGAAACCAATGCTCTACCCCGATTCTAGGGAATAACTTTCATCCATCTTGGAATGCAAAATGAAGCTTCTACACCGAAGATTAAGATATCTTCCCACTTTGTTGAAACTTCCACCCGAAATGAGTCAAAGGCCAACACTGAAGGGGCGCACAACTATGAAGTGCCCGATCTCGATGAAATTGCTGATAAAGCTAAGGTCGAAAAGAAATGGGAGGATCGATATGAGAAGCTTGAAGGAATGATCAAATCCTTCCAAGAAGGAAGCACTCATGGAGGGGTTGATGCTAGAGAGTTGAGTTTGGTGACAAATTTGGTGATGCCCCCGAAATTCAAGGTCCATGATTTTGAGAAATACAATGGAACCACATGCCCATCAGCACATCTAACCATGTACTGTAGGAAGATGTCAATGTACCTAGACAACGAGAAGCTACTTATTCATTGCTTACATGATAGCATAGTGGGATCAGCTGCATGTTGGTATACGCAGAGAAGTCAGGTCAATATTCGATCATGAAAGAACTTATCAAGAGCCTTTAAAGAGTAGTACAAATATATCACTGAGATGGTCCCAACCAGACTGGTCCTGCAAGGGATGGAACAAAAGCATCATGAAAGTTTTCGTCAATACGCGCAAAGGTGGAGGGATGTAGCTGCTCAAGTTCATCCGCCATTGCTTGAGAATGAAATCACCCCAATTTTTGTAGAAACCTTGAAAGGTTATTTTTATGATCGTATGATAAATCATGCAACCAAGAGCTTCACAGACATGTTAATGAATGGTGAGTTGATCTTGGCAGCTGTCAAGAGTGGAAAGTTGGATGGAGGAGAAGCAAAGAAACCCTACAAGAAGAGAGAGAGTGAGGTCAATGAAACCAATGTCTAGAACCCCAATTATTCAAAGGAAGTGGATTTCAATAAGCCCAATGCTTCAACTCCAGCCCTTGTTACAACAAACTCACCGAAGGAAGAACGAAGATATCAAGGGAACTCAAAGCCATACTTTCCTCCCATCACAATGACATATGCAGAACTGTTCACTGAACTGATCAAGTCTCAGATGGTACTATCACACCATGTTCCTCCTTTCTCACCTCCATATCTCGCGTGGTATGATGAAAATGCACAATGTGAATACCATGCAGGTGTTAGGGGGCATACAATTGAAAACTATACTGCCTTCAAAAGGGTGGTAGATTACCTGAGAAAATTAGGCATGTTCTTATTCGAAACATTTGAAGAGAAAGAAAACCCTTTGCCAAATCACCAGAGAGTAGGAGTGAATGCCATCATCGAAGAAGAGGACAAGAGGGTCAAGAGATATGTTGCTGAAGTCAAGGCATCAATGAAATGGGTGTGGACCCAAATGGTTGCAGCTGGGTTGTTAGAAGGAGAAGCCTAAGAGATAATGGTTGGAGATGAATTATATTGCGAGTATCATAGAGCAGGAGGACATGAGATTGAATGCTGCTTAGAATTCAAACGCCTAGTTTAGGCTAAGATGGATAGTAAACAACTTGAATTTTACGAGAAAGTAAGCAAGGAGCACATGATGGATGTATGTGCAGCAGAATAGACAAACTCAAGGAAAGATTATGCAGGGATGAAGCCTTTAGTTATCAAGACCAAGGAAAGTGTAAATGAACCTACAAAAGGCGTGGCCCCGCGACTAATAATTAAGGCACCAACTCGATTCCCATACAAGAACAACAAACAGGTCCCTTGGAACTATGCCTGTTCAATAACAACTCTGGGAGAATCATCGGTGGAGATAAGACAAAGGAAAAACCAGTAAATGAAGTACATTGTTTCACAAGGAGCGAAAGATTGTACTCCCCACCAACGGTAGAAGACAGAGATACAGCATAGAGAAAAGCTATTGCTAAAGGGCTAGAGAAGGAAGGAGAAGGAGATTTCTTAAAAGAGAAACCACCAGTGTATCATAAGCCTGTCAAGGAGTCAGAAGCTCAAGAATTTTTAAAGATACTCAAACACAGTGAGTACGGTGTGGTGGAGCAGCTTCATAAGCTCTCAGCCCGAATCTTTATATTGTCTCTGTTACTGAGTTTTGAGGGTCACCACAAGGCTTTGCTAAAGATTCTGAATCGAACGTTCGCGCCAAAGGAGATTTCGACCGATAAGATAGATATGATGGTCGGTAATATTACTGTGAATAATTTTATTTCTTTCAATGATGAGGAAATACCTGAAGGAGGGAGATGATCATGCAAGGCTCTGCACATCTCCACAAGATGCAAAGGATACTTATTTCCAAGTGTCTTAATTGATAATGGATTAGCCCTAAATGTTCTCTTATTGGCAACATTAAAGAAGCTACCAATAGACAGCTCACACATGAGGGCTTATCAGAACACTGTGAGAGCATTTGATGGAACACAGAGGGAGGTGATAGGAAGAATTGAAGGAGGTGATACGAAAAGAAAATGATCAGGAAATTAGCATCACGGTACATTCTTGAAGGAGAAATTTTTACAAAAGAAGTCAAGATCAGATGCTTTTTGAGATGTGTGGACACAAAAGAAGCTCAGTTGATTCTAGAAGAAGTTCATGAAGGGGTTTGTGGAACTCACCCTAGCGGCTTCACTATGGCCAGAAGAATCATGCACTCCGGATATTATTGGTCGACTATGGAAGAAGATTGCATCAAATATTCTCGTAAATGCCACAAATGCCAAATTTATGCTGACAAGGTTCATACACCTCCTCAGCCACTCCATGTTATGTCAGCTCCTTGGCCATTTTCCATGTGGGGCATAGATGTCATTGGTCAGATTCATCCAAAGGCGTCAAATGGACATCGATTTATTCTGGTAGATATCGACTACTTCACAAAGTGGGTTGAAGCAGCCTCGTATGCAAACGTCACTAGATCTACAGTTTGCAAATTCTTGAGAAAAGAAATTATTTGTCGATATTGCTTGCCTGGAAGTATCATAACCGATAATGCCTCTAATCTGAATAACAAGATGATAGCAGGAGTCTGTGAGCAGTTCAATGTCAAACATCATAATTCAGTGATATATCGCCCAAAGATGAATGGGGCAGTGGAAGTTGCAAATAAGAATATCAAGAAGATAGTTGCAAAAATGGTTGACACTTATAAAGACTGGCATAAAAAGTTACCATTTACCTTATATGCATACCGAACTGTAGTACGAACGTCCACTAGGGCAACACCATTTTCTTTGGTGTACGGATTAGAAGCAGTATTGCCAATTGATGTAGAGATTTCATCGCTCCGCATCTTAATGAAAGCAAAATTGGAAGAAGCATAATGGATCCAGGCGAGATATGACTAGCTGAATCTAATTTATGAAAAAAGGTTGAAGGCATTGTGTAATGGGAAGATGTACCAAAGAAGGATGATAAGGGCACATGAGAAGAAAGTTCGCACAAGAGAATTCAAAGAAGGAGATTTGGTGTTAAAGAAGAAGTTACCAATCCAAAGAGATTTCTAAGGAAAATGGGCACCAAATTAGGAGGGACTTTACATTGTAACAAGGGTTTTCTCAGGCGGGGTATTAATTTTAGCTAAAATGGATGGAGATGAACTTCAGAGCCCGATAAACTCGAATTCAGTCAAAAAGTATTATGTCTGAAGAAGGAAAAAGAAAAAGGAAAAGAAAAGGAAAAAAGAAAAAAAAGAGAAAAAAGAAAAAAAGAAAAGAAAAGAAAAGAAAAAGAGAAAAAAGAAAAAAAAGAGAAAAATGAGAGAAGAGAAAAAAAAGGGGTTCAAAATGAAAACCCGTAAAGGGCGTTTTGAAACCAAAGGAGGACTTGAGTCGAAAACCCATAAAGGGCTACTCAGGTAGTTGATATGACGGATAATTCTCTCGGGAACATGACATAGATGAATCTTCTCGCATTGTCACCATTTTCAAAGACCGCTCGGCATGGGTAGCATTCAGGACATCTCACGACATTTTGACAAGAGGAGTTTCGGTCATTGATATCTGAATATTTGTAATTTCCTTTCTGTTTGCCCCAATATTGATAAAATTTTGCTTCTTCAGCCTTTCATTCTTTGTTTAGACTATCTTCCTTTCTCACATAAGCATCTTGCATTGAAATGATAATTAATAAGTTTGACATTACTTAGCATGCAAAAGATTTTTTGAGCATTACTTTGAAATTTGTTTAAAAGGGTGTCGGAACTATGAGGTATTCCGTGGTTAAGTTTTGAAATTGGGGCATGAAAAAGTGGTAAACACATGAAGACGTTCAAGGCGGAAATAAGTTTTACTGCAAAGATTTTCAAGCAAGCAATTCAAAGTTCTTTGCGAAGACAAGAATTAGAGAATTCTCAGGAAGTGTTGAGGGTTTTTGACATTGCTTTAAGGCAGCATATTGCAAAACAGAGATGCCTACACGAGATAGTCTGTCTCCCACAACAATGAGAACAATTTTACATACATTGGGAGAGGTAGCTAGAGATATAAGGGTTTTCATTCGAGTTTCAAGGCCACTCAAGAAGGCTTGTCACTGAATATTGATGATAGCATAATCTTTCTTCCACGACAATGAGAACAATGTTACAGACAATAGAAGAACAGTAGGATCTTCATTCAATGAGGCATGTCACTAAACATTGATGTATCAACTACAATGATAGTTTGACAAAGGCTAGAACAATGTTGAAGAATATGAGGATAAAGTCAGTCCTTCTAACCAAGAGTATAAGATAACTGGATTGAGCGAACGAATGTGCAGAAGATCAGAGATTTTCTATAAAGAGGCACAAAGATTGAGAATGGCAAAGATTCATTTCCGAGGAATGGTCAGTGGAATGTTAACAACAAGAAATCGTCAGAGCCATCTAAGATTGAAAGATGGGTTGTTGCAAACTTTCTTGCTCGTTGTAATCCTAATAACATTATGCAAAGCCTTTTAGTGTAGAGAAATGAAGGGAATTCATATTGCTTCTTTTGATGGGATGGCCCATAATAGACGCTTACCATCTCTTGCCAGAGTTGAGAAAATGTTTGATATGATACAATCCAAGTTTCCTGAAACTTCACAGTTTCTTTTGTGCCTGCTACTTGACAGAAAATAATGAAAAGAAATTTAAAAGGAAAAAGAAAAGAAAACATGCATACATTTGATAGGCATCCTGTTGTCACTAATTTTTCACTTGTGTTATATTGTTGATGTTTTCATAATTAGTATAATTGTTATACGTTAATGTTACATTGTTATTGTTATGTGTTAGTATAATATTGATGTGGTAGTTAGTATTATCATAGCTATATACATTTTTGTTAGTGTTTAATTAGTATAATAGTTCGTTATCAAAACCCAAAAAATATAAAGAACACAGCCCATTTGTATTTAAATAATATAAATAGTCCATTAGTTAAAATAAAACCCATTTTATTTTCCATCTAAAGTTAAACAAATAAAGAATTTGGTTCATTAAATTCTTAAGCCCGTTGAGTCTATTACAAAAAAATAAAGAGTCCATCAGCCCGATATACATTGGAAACCCTAGGATCTAACCCTTTGTGATTATGCGTAGTTGAAGGAGGACCGTTGGATCAGGGGATTGATGCAACAGCGCAGATCACGCCAGCTAGAGAAGATCCGATGCCGCATCCCCATCACCATTGGATCCAAGAGCAATCAAACGACCTAGATTGATCAACAACACATCACGTGGATCGTTACTCGCGTATGGTAGCCACGCGCCCATCGTTCAAGCTTTCACCAGTCAAGTCGTCTTCTTCGATGAACATCCGTACCATTTCTGCCATGAACCGCTCCTCACCGGCGCCAATTGTAATCACCAGATTCATGCAAAAGAAAACATAAGGGGATTAAAACCTTAAATAGAGCATAGTTGACATAACAGAAGACCAAATCCCTAATTCGAAGCCCTAGCTGGAAAATCAGGATCAAATCAGAAGCAAAACGGGAAGGACCAATGCCTGAATTGATGCCATGGAAAAGATCAAGCAATCAAAGGGGAAGAAATCGGGGATTCGTGCTTGGAATTCAAGCATTTTTTACCTATAAATAGCACTATAATTCTTTGTAAAAAACAACAACATTTCAAATGAAATATATAGAAGATTCATAGGAATACACACATACAACACATAGAAATAGGAATTCAGATTTCCAGAAGTTGTAAGCAATCAAGCAAGGAGTTGTAATCGAAAGTTCATAAGAGAAATAAAGCTCGTTTTGTTGGTAATTTTCTTCTTTATATTTTCAGTTTTAAATAAAGAAAGGGCAACTTTTTTTACCTCCATTTTGAATAGCACTACCGTGAATTTGGTTTCGATATAGCTTTGCTGGTAATTTGGTTTAAATATACAAAAGATTCATACGAATACACACATACACCTCCATTTTGAATAGCACCTCAATTATTAAGTGAGGGGAAAACGCTTTGCTCATGTCAGAATATTGATTCTCCATATGAGCCTAGCAAGTACCTTCGGGACTCATATGCCTCATGTTTTCATAAGGATACTAATCCTTGGAGAAGATATAGGAAGTGAGTCATCCTAAGTTGAACTTGGTTTGTTTGAAGCCTATAATGGGTGAGAACCAATGGCTCTGCTACCCTTAGTAGGGGACATCAAGGATAGCTCGGGTACCTTTTAGAACCTAACCATGATTGAGAATATAGAGCCTACCCCAATAGAGCCATGCGGAAAACCTAGGGTCTTAGTTTTAAGTCAAAATTATTTCGTGAGGATAATCCGTGGAGACATGTCCTGAAGTGTTGGAATGTGCTGCCCAGAATTATTCATATATGAAATTATTTTGAACCCTCTGTGTTTTCTTAATTCTGATCTTTCTTCCCCTTGTTTTGTTGTTTTGCATATTCATTCATGCAACATCATTCCATATCAGAAGGGGTTGATTCTTAAAAATATTGAGTCAACTTTGAATAGCTCTCGTCATGGATGAAAGGATCCTGAAAAGTGAAGATGAGAATGCAAAAGTGCGACATTGGTCTGAGGTTAACCAGCAAATATTTGGGGACAATTTAGCAGCTGATCATGAAACAGAGACTTTAGAATATGCCAAAATCAATGTCAAAGAGATTAACATGCAGGAGCTGCGAGAAATCTGGGATCATTTTGATTATGAAACTAAGCAGTTGTTCCATGAAGTTTACGGTGATATAGCATATCTTCTACACGTGAAGGTGGATGAGCCATTTTTGAAAGCCTTGGTACAATTCTGGAATATCAGATACTGCTATTTCACTTTTAATGGAGAAGATATGATGGCTACATTTGAGGAATACTTGGCTCTTTTCAATCTATGCGAGGTCAAGAAGAGCTGGGTCTATGCCAAGCCTCCTAAAAACAAAAACCCGCATTTAAGACTTCAAGCTTTTGTTGGTATGAGTGACGAATGGGTCAAAGGGTTGATACGAAAGAGAATAGGTAGCTTTAACTTTCTTTGGTCAAGTATCCGAAAGATAATTCTAGTTCATCCAGATAAAGGAAAGAGAGTGGATCTCTTGGCAATTGCAATTTACGACTTAGTTATCTTTATGAAGGTCTTAGGAAATATGAATATAGTGTTGTTAGAGTTTTTTAAGCAGTTGAAAAGAGGAGTCAACCCAGTGCCAGCTGTACTTGCTGAAACCTCCATTTCCCTTAATGCATGCGAAAAGTGGAAGGTGTGCGCTTTGGTGGATGTGCTCCCTTACTCCAAGTTTGGGCCCTTAGTCACTTTTGGAAGTGCCCAACATTGGTTCTATCAAATGTGTTTTCTCTAAACTTTTATCCTCTCCGAGAGTTTTTGGCAAAGCAATAGCCCGTTGTTAAGAAAAGTAAGTGGATTGAAATTTTTAAGGACTGTCGTGACGAAGACATCAGATGGAGGGTTCCTTGGATGGGTCATACCAAACTCCTGCATAAGTGTCGGGATTTTAACTTCTTGATGCTGCTAGGTCAATGAGGAGGAATTGGATGTGCTCCTTTGCTAGTATCTCGTCAGTTTGGGTCCCGATAGTTCATCCCGTTAACTACTGGTCTTGGCTCATCAGAATTCGAGTTCCAAGGAGAGTTCAGACAGAAAGTACAAATAATTAGCGATGCTTGGAACCACTGTTATCATATAGAGTTAGAATCTGATAGTCATTGCATGTACACCCCTGATTATGAGATTTAGAGGCATACAAGAGTGAATGACAGAGTCATAGCACCTACACTTGGACAGGTCAAGTCTTTGGAAGAACACTTGAAGGAAGTTCCTACAGAAGATGATATCCTGAGGGAAGAGATGAGAAGAGCCAAGTTGGAAATAGAAGCCCTACAAGAGCAGAACCAATGGGATCAGTTTGACTCGAGCCTTGACGTGGAAAAGTATAAAGGGGAGACGAAGCGAGTGATAAAACTATATGACGACTTAGAAAGGAAGTTTAAATTCCAAAGGGTTGATCTCCTCAAGTTTCAGACTACTGTTCGAAATGTTGATCTGAGAAAGACCCCAGAATAGTGGAAACAGGAAATCGAGCATGCTGTGAGAAATGAGAAAGAGCGTGGAAAGCGGGAAGTTGAGATGTACAGACGGGCCCTTACTAAAGAAAAGAAGAAGGATAAGATGGCAAATGAAAATGGAAATGGCAAACGGGTTCTTGAAAAAGAGAAAAAAGGTGTGGCTGTATGAAAAAGGAAGGCCCCCATGACAAGACTAGTGAGAAGCTTAATTTCTTTTTTTTTCTTTCATGTTTATATTTCGAATTTAAATAAAGAAAATGGATAACTTTTCACCCTTGTTTTGTATAACACCGCCGCATATTTCGATTTCGATCAAAACTCTGGTGGAAAAATACAAGTTGGGGCTCGCTGGATTCTGGAAAAAAAGAGGAAATTTTTGGAAATTTCACCGCCGGCAACGGCGGCTGGCACGACAGATTTTCATCGTGTTCTTCATAGATTGAAGAACACGAAGAACAAGTTCAGAGGATTTTTTAGAGCATTGGTTTGATTCGTTTGAGAGGGGGAAATAAAATGATTTTTGTTTATAACTCTGGCTATATATATCGACCCGATACCCGCCTGTATCCATTCTTCAACCCGCGCCCTTCTTTGCCGGGTCTTCCATCGTGGCTCTCCAATTTACATTCTTCTCAATTTTGTCATTTTTATTATAAATTGATCACCAAATTCCTTTTTCTCTATCAATTTGACCATCATATTTTGCTTCCTTTCAATTTGGTCCCTAATTCAGTTTTTCTTTTAAAAATGAAAGTTAATTACCCTTTTCCTTTATTTAAAATTTGGTAGCTATTTAGTAATTTAATTTAATTTGAATGTTTCAATTGCTTTTTATGTACATATGTTGTATGTTAAAACCCTAGGGATAGGTTCCTTAATAAGCCTAGATTAGAGACGTCTTTGAAGTAAAATTTCCTTCATATTCTTAATAAAACACACTTAATTTACTTTAAACCTTAATAGCTAAAATAAATGTAGATATTTTAGGGATTAATCAGTAATTAGGTTTTATTTTAAAAAAGGCTATAACACATTTAATTGTCTTTGTTGTTTTGTTAAATAAGTGAAAACTAATTAATGTGGTGTCTTACTAAACGGAAATGACGGGTTAGCACCAGGAATGTTAGCGGTGATTGGAGTTTATTTTTTGGGTGGTAAGGTAGTTAAAATAGATCTATATTCATAAAATGGACAAATAAATCGAAATCTTGTAAACTTGCAAATTCTAGTTTTGAAAATACTTTTTGAAATCAATAAGGTACTAATTTTTGGGCGTGGTAGGGGTGCTAATCCTTTCCCACTCGTAACTGACCCCCGAACCCATTTTTCTAGTTTCCATAGACAAAAAATTGTTGTTTTAATAAATAAAAAAATTTATTAAAATAACCTCGTTTATAAAAGTGATCAATCATACTTTATTTAAAAAAGATTGGTGGCGACTCCGTGCATTTAGTTTCTCAAAAAGTCGAGCTCGAAAGGGTTGCGACAGTGACATTTGGGCCTCAAGCCCAACCCATTACCATAAAATTTTCAACCTAGTTTAGCCCAAACCACATTCATTTTTATAAAATCCATTAAGTTCAAATATTCGACGTAGATAAATAGTTAACTTGTTACATGAGAGCATTATTGAAGATACATAATTAAAAGCATTCTCACAATTTAAAATCCAAAATAAGAGTTACAATACAACATAGGGTTGTGTACCGATACCCCTTTTGTACCGATATGCTCCTAAGCGTATCGGTACACATTTTTGCTACTGGAACTTGCTACAACCAGAGGGTATATATACCCCCTTTAATAATTGCATGTTTTCATCAGTTCAGACACAGGGTATCGATACACGTTCAACTTGTATCAGTACTCGAACCTATAATTCATTTTCTAGAGTTCGTAAATCACCTCTCATGACCCTAAAACCCAAAGTTAAGACCCCAAAATGAACATACAAGTTATGGGAAGTGGTTTTCTACCATGTTAAGCAATTTTAACTCCAATCTTAGGATTTTTCATTTAAGGGGTCTCAAGCATTCAAGCAACCAAAATATCAACCAAGCAACAAGGCAATCAAATTTATGATTTCCAGGAACACAAAGGAGTAGTGTACTAACCTTGCTCTTACAACTGAGAGTGAAGCTTGTTGCGCGTAATAAGTGCTACGCAAATGTGCAAGTATACACGTTGCAAGTTATAGTAAAAAAGATATCGTCTCCACAGGGATTGGTGCTACTTCAAGAATCTAGTCTCTTGCACTGTAAAAAGTAAAAACACAAATAGAAGATTATAAGAGTTTTAACTAATAACTAATATAGAAAGCAATAAAGTAAAAGAATAGATGAGATAAAATGAGAGAGATAGGCCAGGTTATCGTGAGTTGAGGTGTGATAGCCGATTGGATCGTCTTGGTAAAAGAGTGCACGGGCAACTCAGTTGCCGTGGCAACTTGCACAACGGGGTTGCCTTGGCAACTAATCGATGGTTGCCTGGGCAACTAGTTGGGCAACTACTTGGGCGTCTGGGCAACAACCTTCAAGGTTCGGCAGAGCGTTCTTCAATGGTTTCTTCTTATCCCTAAGTCAAACTCTAGCTACTTGTGCATGCCTTGATAATACATCCCTGCGTAAATCAAGGGTGAACAACAACAAATCTTGCGCTCCTCTTAGCCGTTGAAATCCTTAACTTATTCCTAAGCCGGATTAATCTTCACATCAATAGATTGAATAAAGATCATATTCATTCGTTTCTTGAATCTAACTCTCCCGATATTAGATAAAGAGATGAAATCACGAGATCCTCTCCCAATTCACTCGCAAACAAGAATAAGAACCAAGAATGAATAAACCTTGAATAGAAAAGTGCAAACTCTTATTACCTAAACAAAAACCAATAGTTTCTCACAACCACAAAACACAATAACCATAGCCAAATAGATTTAGTTCATGGCTAGGTTCCAAAGAAACACAAGATAAATAATCCCTAGCATGAACCCAATCGAACAAGAAAGAAAAGGATGAAGAAGGAGGTTTGTCGAAATCCTCCTTGCCCTAGATGCTTGTCGAAAATTCTCTCCTCGTGCCCTCCTTGGACTTGTCAAAATTCCCCTCTCTTGCTCTCTATGGATCGTCGAAATCTCCCTCTTATTTATAGGGCTAGGTCAAAGTCCTTCTTTGAGGAGGAAGTTAAGTTGGAATTAAATTATCTTTAAAGAATATAATTCTTTATTATAATTATATTCCTACTAGAACTTCTCCTATCGTCTTGGAATTTAATTCTTCTTTAATCTCTTCATGGAAATCAAATTCTTTTGGGATTGGGCTTTGCTCCACGTCATCTTGGGCTTGTCTAGTCATCAATTTCGACTACCATATCACCTTTGCTCTTGTCGACAATTGCCCTGGCAACTGGCTCGGCGTCTCCTTCATGTATTGCCCTGGCAACTAGCTCGGTGTCTCCTTCATGTATTGCCCTGGCAACTAGCTCGACATATCCTTCATGCATTGCCCTGGCAACTAGCTCTAGCCTTTCTTTGGCAAGTGATCCTGCATATACACACAAAACACACCAAAGCAGCATCTTTTCCCACAAAAACTACCAAGTTATGTAATCAAGCTCAACGATGGAAGGAAACATGGATTAATACATGAATGGCTAATTATGCAACTAATATGAGCCTAAGTCTAACAATAATATGATTAAAAAGGGTAAGAAAAATAGTACTGTTGAACACTTATCACACCCCCAAACTCGAACTATTGCTTGTCCTCAAGCATTGCAAACTCATAATTACCTGCCAAGACTTCAATTTTCACAAACTTAGCTTTGAACTTGATTTCAATTCTCTGAACCGGGGCACAAAGTATGATTGGCTTTTTATTTTTCAGAAAACTTAGGAGTTACACGGAATCAAACTACAATGCTTGTGAGTGTGTGCGGAGTTGTGTGCAAGTTGATTTTTCGGATTCTATGCAAAAAATAGGTTTTCAAATTACTTCATTGGGTTCTTTTTAACATGTTTTAAATAGAGCCAATTTTGGGCACCTCTAGTGTTTTGTTTTTAGTTTTATTAAGTTAATATATTCGACTAGAGCCGGTTTCAGGCACCTCTAGCGATCAAATTTTTTTTAACACATACTAGAGCCAGTTTCGGGCACCTATAGCGATCAATTTTTTTGCACATGCTAGAGCCAATTTCGGGCACCTCTAGCTTTCATCCAATTTTTATCCTAATCCCCCAATTTGTTAGTTATCAACCTAAGTTCACTAGAATTCCTTAAATCAATCAAACCACAACAGTATTTCATCAAATTTAGCATCATAGTAAAATTCTAAGTTTTTCCATGGTTATCCTAGAATAAAAATTCTATCAATTAAGTGCATTGGCAAAGTCATCATCGGATATTCATCAAATCTAAGCAATTCTTGTTCCAATTAAAGGCATGGCAAGCAATTTATGTATCCTAAATGTAATAATTAAGATGAATGTAACTAAACATGGTAACTACTAATAACAATCCCCCCCAAACTCGAGTGAGGCATTGTCCTCAATGCATGCATTAAAGAAAAATAAAATAAAAAAAACGAAATATAAAATGCATACGAGGACTTACTCCGAGAGTTTGTCATTGTAGATGATTAGTTTCCTTTTGGTCGGTGTCTTGATTCTCTTGCTTGAACGCGATGGTTGTTTTCTTGTTGCCGGTGGTGGAATCGATCCTCGTACAGGGTTGTCCTCATCGTCCTCTTCATCAGTGTCATTGGATTTTCGCTTGGAGGATTCAATTGATGTGGTCTTTGTTGGTTCAATGGAGGACTCGTCCAAATCTGAAAAATCAGAAAATGATTCCGTAGGAGTTGATTCGGGCATAGGTGCTTTACCTTTGGCTTTTGCAGTGGTTGCCGGGATGTCTTTAGCTTTGGTTGCCGTGGCATCTTTAGGGTTGGTTGCAGTGGCGTCATCTTTTGCGGTTGCTGTGGCGACTGCTTCATTGGTTGCCGGGGCAAGGATCTCGGCGGGAAAGGTTAGGAACGGCACGCGATTGTCCGGGTACTTTTCTAGGATGACTTGGGTGATGGCATTGTTGTGCTCCTTCATGTACCGCATGAACATTAGTTGCCGGTCTTCAATTTGCCTTAGGTAGCTTGCCAATGGGTGTAAGAGTGCTTCAAAGTGTCCCGGTGTTGATGGCCGAGTTGCCCGGGCGTTAGGTGCTTGGCATTAGGGATTGTCGGGGCGGTAGGAGTTGCCTCTTCTTCAGAAGGCATAAGTACCGTATGGGCATGTGAAGGTTGTCTTTTCTTGATCTTCTGGTGCTATGGCAATTTGATTGTAACCTGAATAACCATCAAGAAAACAATAAAAGGGTTTACCTGCAAGACGATCAAGCATTTGATCAATAAAGGGTAATGGGAAGTGATCTTTCCTGGTGGCTTTGTTTAGCTTTCGATAATCCATACAAACCCTCCAACCGGTCACAGTCCTGGTTGGAATAAGTTCATTATTTTCATTACTTACCACTGTTATACCTCCATTTTTCGGTACACATTATACCAGACTTACCCACGTACTATCAGAGATAGGGTATATAATGCCGGCGTCAAGCCACTTGATGATTTCTTTCATTACAACCCCTTTCATGGCATGATTCACTCTCTTCTAGGCCTCAATTGAAGGTTTATGATCATCTTCCAACAAAATCTTGTGCATGCACACTGCCGGGCTAATTCCCTTCAAGTCGGCAATTGTCCACCCTATTGCTTTTTTGTGTAGCTTCAACATCTTGATCAGCTTCTTTTCCTGCTCAGGCTGTAACTTAGAAGAAATAATTACAGACAATGTATTATCGGTTCCTAAGTATACATATTTTAGTTGCTCTGGCAATTGTTTCAACTCAAGAATCGGTGGTTGTTCAATAGAGGGTTTTTCGAGCTTACCTTCCTTACCTGATTAATCCAGTGGTTCAAAGTATGTACCTGGTCGATTGACTAGCCAATTTGCCTCTTCTTGTTGTTCCTCATCGACCGGTTCTTCATACTCATCAGGTTCCTCTTGATTGGCAATGTAGTTGCCGAGGCAACTCTGACGTGGCATGAAGAAGTTGGCATTCTTCTGGATCATCGGCATGCCTTAGTGTTTGGAACACATTTAGTTTAACTTGTTGGTCATTCACCCTCATTGTGAGTTCTCCCTTTTCAACATCGATCAAGGTTCTCCCTGTTGCTAGGAATGGTCTCCCGAGAATGATGGGTGCATGCTCATCTGCTTCACAATCCAAAACAATAAAGTCAGCGGGAAAATAAATTTATCAACTTTTACCAATATGTCCTCGATTTTTCCCTCTGGATGCACATACGATCTGTCGGCTAGTTGCAGCATAATTGTTGTAGGTCTTGCCTTCCCGATTCCTAGTTTCTGGAAAACTAATTTAGGCATCAAGTTTATGCTAGCCCCAAGGTCGCATAATGCTTTCCCGACATAGTGATTTCCAATGGAACAGGGTATTGTGAAACTTCTGGGATCCTTCAACTTGGGTGGCATACGATTGTGCAACATTGCCATGCATCCCTCTGTTGCGGCAACTGTTTGAAACTCTCCTAGCCTTGTTCTCTTGGACACAATGTCTTTAAGAAACTTGGCATAGTATGGCATTTGTTCAATTGCTTCCACCAATGGCAAGTTGATGTGGATTTGCTTTAGGATATCAAGAAACTTCTTGAATTGTAATTCTTGCTTTTGTCACTTCAACCTTTGTGGGAATGGTGGTGGAAGTCGGATATCTTCGATCCTTTCATTGGTTTGAAACCTGATTGACGGCATTACCGAGACAACTGGAGTTGCCGAAGCGGTATCAACTGGGGTTGCCGAGGCGTGCTTATCGCAAGTTGCCGAGGCGTCTTTATCGTCGGTTGCCGAGGCATGCTTATTACCGGTTGCCGCGGCAATTCCTGGTTCAGTATCTGAGGCTTTGCCGCTAGGTTCGTCTTGATCTTTTCTTGGAGTTTTGTTTGATGAGCGGTTTTGAGCCTCTCTAAGTTGTTGGCCACTTCTAGTGGTGATTGCCTTACATTGCTCATGGCCAGTTCCTCTTGCGACTTCAGTATCGCTAGGTAAACCTCCTTGCGGTTTAGTATTCAGATTTTGAGCAAACTGTCCGACTTGATTTTCCAATGATTTGATTGCCGCCTCTTGGTTTTACAATCTCATCTCGGTCCTGTTAATAAAAGCATCAGTTCTTTTTATGAAATTACTATTCTCAGCCATATAAGATTCAGTTTTCATCATAAAAGCATTTAGAGAATTTTCCAAAGAACTAGATGTTGTCGGTTGTTGCTGCGATAACTGGCTGGAATCTGATGCTTGTGCATGCTAATTGTTCTGGTTTAGAGCATTGTTGGGATTACTCCATGAAAAATTTGGGTGCTTCTTCCAAGCTGGATTGTATGTATTGGACATCATATTGTTTTTCCGATTGTAATTCCCCACATAGAAGCTGGATTCCGAATTCTGCATACATTCAGAAGAATTATGGTTATCACCACATAACTCACAAAAAGAATCCATTACCTTGACCTCATGTGTGTTGTTTGGTTTTTGCATGTTCTGGACCATCTTGGTTAAAGTGGCCAATTGTGCCGAAATTGAATCTGATGATCCTAGTTCATGTATTGTGGCTTGGTGTCTAACTCCTCCTCTTGTAGTAGATGGGAATTGATAATCATTCTTGGCCAGCCTGTTTAAAATTTGCATTGCTTCCTCCTGCGACTTATCTAGGAGTATGCCATTTGCCGAGGCATCTAGCATCATCCTTGTTGGTGTATTCACGGCGTTGTAAAACATTGTTACTTGAGTCCACACCAGGAATCTGTGTAGGGGGCTTTTGTGTAGAAGTTCTCTATATCGCTCCCAAGCCTCGTACATGGATTCATCATCCACCTGCCGAAAAGAAGTAATGTCATTACGAAGCTTATCAGTCAAATTTGTAGGATTAAATTGAGCAAGGAAATCACGACAAAGATCGGTCCAAGATGCTATTGATCCGGCAGGAATGCTATTCAACCATGCTTTCGCCCTATCCCTTAGTGAATAGGGGAATAATCTTAATCGTAAGACATTGGGGGTGACTCCGTGTATTTTGAACGAGTTGCAAATCTCGAGGAAAGATTTCAGATGTTGCCGTACATCTTCAGTTGCTGAGCCGCCAAATTCACCAATTGTGTTGATCATATTAAACATTACCGGTTTCAACTCAAAGTGGTCAGATTCAATTTCAGGTGCAACAACTCCTGGATTAAGTCCATCAAGATCTTCTTAAAGATAGTCTCGAATAGTTCTGTTTCGTGCAAGAATCACTCCTCCTCCTGGTGGAACATCTTGATTCATATTGCCATCTTGATTAGCCATTGCTACTCTTATCCTTCGTCTAAGTCTTTGTAAGGTTCGTTCAATTTCTGGTTCAAAGGGATATTCTGGTGTAGTCGGTCTCGCCCTAGTCATATACCAATGCAAAACCAAAGTTTGTTAGCCCTTTGAATCTTAAACAAGAAAAGTAAAAAGAAAGTGCAAGAAAATAAAAACAAAGTCGCTATTGCCAATCCCCGGCAACGGCGCCAAAAACTTGTTGCGCGTAATAAGTGCTATGCAAATGTGCAAGTATGCACGTCACAAGTTATAGTATAAAAGATATCGTCTCCACAGGGATTGGTGCTACTTCAAGAATCTAGTCTCTTGCATTGTAAAAAGTAAAAACACAAATAGAAGATTATAAGAGTTTTAACTAATAACTAATCTAGAAAGCAATAAAGTAAAAGAATAGATGAGATAAAATGAGAGAGATAGGCAAGGTTATCGTGAGTTGAGGTGTGATAGCTGATTGGATCGTCTTGGTAAAAGAGTGCACGGGCAACTCAGTTGCCGTGGCAACTTGCACAACGGGGTTGCCTTGGCAACTAATCGATGGTTGCCTGGGCAACTAGTTGGGCAACTACTTGGGCGTCTGGGCAGCAACCTTCAAGGTTCGGCAGAGTGTTCTTCAATGGTTTCTTCTTATCCCTAAGTCGAAACTCTATCTACTTGTGCATGCCTTGATAATACATCCCTGCGTGAATCAAGTGTGAACAACAACCAATCTTGCGCTCCTCTTTGCCGTTGAAATCCTTAACTTATTCCTAAGCCGGATTAATCTTCACCATCAATAGATTGAATAAAGATCATATTCATTCGTTTCTTGAATCTATCTCTGCCGATATTAGATAAATAGATGAAATCACGAGATCCTCTCCCAATTCACTCGCAAACAAGAATAAGAACCAAGAATGAATAAACATTGAATAGAAAAGTGCAAACTCTTATTACCTAAACAAAAACCAATAGTTTCTCACAACCACAAAACACAATAACCATAGCCAAATAGATTTAGTTCATGGCTAGGTTCCAAAGAAACACAAGATAAAAAATCCCTAGCATGAACCCAATCGAACAAGAAAGAAAAGGATGCAGAAGGAGGTTTGTCGAAATCCTCCTTGCCCTAGATGCTTGTCGAAAATTCTCTCCTCTTGCCCTCCTTGGACTTGTCGAAATCCCCCTCTTATTTATAGGGCTAGGTCAAAGTCCTTCTTTTAGGAGGAAGTTAAGTTGGAATTAAATTATCTTTAAAGAATATAATTCTTTATTATAATTATATTCCTACTAGAACTTCTCCTATCTTCTTTGAATTTAATTCTTCTTTAATCTCTTCATGGAAATCAAATTCCTTTGGGATTGGGCTTTGCTCCACGTCATCTTTGGCTTGTCTAGTCATCAATTTCGACTACCATATCACCTTTTCTCTTGTCGACAATTGCCCTGGCAACTGGCTCGGCGTCTCCTTCATGTATTGCCCTGGCAACTAGCACGGCGTCTCCTTCATGTATTTTTCTGGCAACTAGCTCGGCATATCCTTCATGCATTGCCCTGGCAACTAGCTCTAGCCTTGCTTTGGCAAGTGATCCTACATATACACACAAAACACACCAAAGCAGCATCTTTTCCCACAAAAACTACTAAGTCATGTAATCAAGCTCAATGATGGAAGGAAACATGGATTAATGCATGAATGGCTAATTATGCAACTAATATGAGCCTAAGTCTAATAATAATATGAGTAAAAAGGGTAAGAAAAATAGTACTTTTCAACACTTATCAAAGCTCCTAGACCAAGCTTCAAGCTTTCTTCTTCCCTTGCTCCTTGGAAGACTTTCCAACTTCTTTCACTACAGAAATATGTTGTAAACCAAATCACAATATTGCTAGAAACTTAAATATGCAAAAGGGAGAAATCTACAACAAGAAATGGAGTCAAATCCTCCATTCTCGTTCTTCCTCTACAACCCCTACTAAACACCTATTCTTCAACCTCCACCAAAGCCAACCATTCTTACCTGGATAGATAGATCCTTAAACGATGATTAATCTTCCCTCAATAACAAATACGAGATTCACACTTCTAGACTCAAAGATTGAACCTTTCTTTAAGGGTGTGAAAGTTGGGAGATGAGAATGAGTGAAGGATGAAAACAAAGGGATAATGGTCATCCCACCATCCCAAATTTTCTACAGGGAAATTAAACATCATTTCCCCTCTTTAAAATGGGCAAGTTACCACATACCCTTCCCACATCATCCTAACCTATCCACAACCTAAGGCCCAAACCCAACAACTATACACAAGTCCACTAAGGTTCCCAAGGCCCAAATTCATGGCCCAAACGCAAAGCTCACGTTTTAGGTTAAACCGACCATTAAATTCTGAAATTTGGGTCATTACAACTCTCCCCTCCTTAAAAGAAAATTTTATCCCAAAAATTAACTTGATGGAAATAGATGTGGATACAACAACTTCATGTCCTCTTCGACCTCCCATGTCACTTCCTTGAATCCGTGGTTCCTCCACAACATCTTTATTAGTGGTATACACTTATTGCGCAACTCCTTGACTCCTTTGTCTAAAACTCTTATTGGTTCTTCTTTGTAAGTCAAGTCGGTGTTGATCTCAATCTTCTCAAGCAGAATCACATGCGATGGATCAAAATAGTAGCATCTCAATATAGCCACATGGAACACATTATTGATGCGTGCCATCTTAGGAGGCAGGGTTAACCGGTAAGCCACGGGTCCAACCCTCTTGAGAATCTCATACGGTCTAATAAACCTCAGGCTCAACTTTCCTTCCACCCAAAGCGGATCACTCTTTTCCATGGTGATAGCTTGAGGAACACTTTGTCACCAACATCATACTTGATATGCTTATGCTTTCAGTCCGCATAAGCTTTTTGACGATCAAAGGCTTCTTGTAACCTCTCCTTGATTAGTTGAACCTTCTCCTCGATTTGTCTGATCAAATCTAACCCCACAATCCTTCTCTCATTAAGTTTGGTCCAACACAAGGGTGTTCTACACTTACGTCCATACAAGGCCTCAAAAGAAGCAATCTTGATGCTTGATTGGAAACTATTGTTGTAGGAAAACTCAACAAGCAGTAATTGTTATTCCCAACTCCTCTCGAAATCAATCACACAACACCGAAGCATATCCTCTAAGATTTAGATAACTCGCTTAGACTGACCATCGGTCTGAGGGTGAAAAGCTGTATTGAAATGCAACTTGGTATCCCAAGCCTCATGTATCTTCTTCCACAATCTTGCCATGAACCGAGGATCTCTATCCGATATGATTGACGATGACACTCTATGCAACCTCACAATCTCTTAGATATACAATCGTATCGACCTTTCAAGCGTAAAATCCATATGCACAGGCAAGAAATAAGCAGACTTGGTCAAATGATCTACTATCACCTATATAGCATCATGCTTTCGTTGGGTCAACGAAAAATATGTCACAAAATCCATAGTCATACGATCCCACTTCCATTGTGGAATCTGGATATGTTGAAGCAAGCCCAAAAGAACTTGGTGTTTGGCCTTATCTTACTGACAAGCTAAATATTTGGTCACAAACTCAGATACATCTCTTTTCATAGTAGGCCCCCAATAAAAAGGACGAAGGTCTTGGTACATCTTATTACACCCTGGATGCATAGCAAACAAACTATTGTGCGCCTTCCGCAGGATACTGTCTATCAAATCCTCCAAAGCTGGAACACACAACCGACCTTTAAAGTACAGGATCCTACCATCTCGCACTTCAAAATTGGATGCCTTACCTCTCTAAATCATCTCTATTTTTTCCATCAACTCTTCGTCTGACACTTGCGTTCTCTTGGTCTCTTACACTAGGGTAGGCTCTACGCGAAGCTCGATTAATAACCCAGCATCCTCGACAATCCTCAACTAGGCAAACATCGCCCTCAAGTCTGATATAGACTTCCTACTCAAGGCATTAACCACCATATTAGCTTTACTGGGATGATACTCTATGATACAATCATAGTCCTTTAACAACTCAATCCACCGTTGCTACCTCAAATTCAACTCCTTTTGGGTGAGCATATAGTTTAAACTCTTATGGTCGATGTAGATGTAACACTTTTCTCCATACAAATTGTGCCTCCAAATATTCAACACGAAGATAACTGTGACGAGCTCCAAATCATGCATAGGATAATTCCGTTCACGAGGCTTAAGTTATCTTAAGGCATAAACCACCACATTACCCTCTTGCATAAGGACACAACCAAGCTTATTCATTGAAGCATCACTAAACACAACATAATCTTTTCCTAGTTTGGGTTGTATCAAAACCAAGGCCTCTGTCTGATAGGCCTTCAACTGCTCAAATCTTTATTTTATTCTCTCGTTCCACTCAAATGGAACTCCTTTCTGCAACAATTTGGTCATAGGTGTCGCTATGATAGAAAAGCCCTTGACCAAATGGCAGTAATATCTGGTAAGCCCATGGAAACTATAGACTTTTGTGATATTCCTAGGTGGTTTCCACTCGACCAAAACCTAGATCGTTTTTAGATCGACACAGATATCATCTGCTGCAACAATGTTGCCTAAAAATGCCACCTCGGAGAGCCAAAATTCACACTTATTGAACTTGATAAAAAGTTGTATTTCCCTCAAGGTCTGAAGGACTGCACGAAGATGATAGTCGTGCTCTTCTTCTAAACTCGAATAAACCAAGATGTCATCAATGAAGACAACCACAAACTAATCTAGGTAGGGCTGAAAAATCCTATTCATTAAGTCCAAAAAAGCTGCAGGTGCATTGGTAAGCCCAAAAGGCTTTACCAAGAACTCATAATGTCCATACCGTATCCTGAAAGTGGTTTTCTAAACATCATCTTCTACTACCTTCAGTTGGTAGTAACCCAACCTCAAGTCGATCTTTAAGAACACACGAGCACTTTTCAATGGGTCAAACAAGTCATCTATCATTGGTAGGGGATAACAGTTATTCACCATTACTTTGTTGAGCTGACGATAGTTAATGCACATATTTATTTACCCATCATTCTTTTTGAAAAATATAACCGGTGTACCCTAAGGCGACATGCTCAGTCGGATGGACCCTCTCTCAACCAGCTCTTAAATTTGATTATTTAACTCTTTAAATTCTGTCGGTTCCATGTGACATGATACAATAGATGTTGGTATCGTGCTAGGCATGACATTTATCCAAAACTCTAGCTCACGATCTGGAGGTAATCCGAGCAACTCTTCTGGATATACATCAGCAAACTCTCAAACAGTCTGAAGGCTCCCAAGCACCAGACTCTCAACCATTGTATCAACTACAGAGCCAAGAAGACCTCGCAACCTTGCTGGATCATCTCTTTTGTGCCGTCAAGGAAGACACTACATTGGAAAGGCAATGATTTATCTCACCTTTCACCACCAACTAGGCCCTATCCAAGCCACGAAGCTGAAGGCTCTTCATTCTACAACCCAACCGCACATCATGCTCAAACAACCAATCCATCCCTAAGATGACATCAAACTCTTGAAATGATAACACCATCAGATTAACCGGAAAGATCAAACCTTGAACCTCAATCGAACACCTCCAATACACTTTATCCATTAAAACATCATACCCCAAAAGACTAGTCACACAAAACCCTTATCTCAAGATTATCGGCAAGAATACCACACTATTAAGATAACCCACTATGGATGTAGGAATGGGTAGTCCCTGAATCCACAAGAGCAAAAATAAGGATTGAAAATAAGGTAAATATACTTGAGATAACATCATTAGCCTCACAGTCCTCCTAAGCCTCGACCACATATTACCTCACGGGTGCCCTCATGGTGACTGGATCGTACCCCTACTCTGATGTCCAAACATGTAGCTCGTTCCTCCTCTAACAAAGCCTCAGCCCCTTTGAGCTAGATAAGAGGTCCTCTGAGTCTAAACTGGAATGGTGTCAGTAGCTGTCGAACAATCTCTTAGAAAATGATTCAGTGACCCATAACCATAGCAAAGTCTAGATGTCCCCCAACACTCGCCTCTATGCTTATGTCTACACTATTCATAAACTAGTGCGATCTTCTGTGAGCCCTCTAAGTTCATCATGGACGATGACAAAGGCCTCCTACGGCCAGCTAATTTTGACCTACGGTATAATCTCAAATTTTGGTTCGAAGCTCATCTACCTTGGTTGTAACGTTTTTTGTTCCTCCCGGAATAAGACTGCGAGTTGTTAGAGAAGTTTTGAGTCCTCCCACTCAGACCTCCATGCCCATCGGCCTGGCCATAGGTCAAACCTTACACTTGCTCAAGCGACTTGGCACTAGAAGTTAATTCTAAAAACACTTCTGGTGGGGCAACAGTCAAGTAGGTCTGATTTTCCTTTCTCAAACCCTTTAGAAACCTCTTGCATCTCATTTTCTCAGTATCAACTAACTTAACTGCAGTAAATCTTGTTCATATTTAAAGATTGATCAATTCCCTTGGACCAAGTGGTTGAACCGATCCCTTAAGCTATCAACGTGGGCTTCTCCCACATACTTCTTCTTAAACTCATCCAAGAAGTCGTCCCATGAAGATTGGTTAGGATACCATCCCAACCCTACATTCTCCAACCACTCCCGAGCATTCTCCTTCAACAAAGAAAGAACACATGTCAACTTGTCCTCAGGCTTCAACCTCATATGTCACATGATCCAACGGGTATCCCTCAACCATTGATCTACCTTAACCAGATTGTCTTGACCCATTCCAAGAAAGTCTGTTACACCATGGCAACACACCCTCTCAACTGGTGCCTCGCGAGGGGTAGCCGATGGCCTAGGTATGGCCCTTATAATCCGATGAAGGGCCTAATGCAGATGAGGGAAATAATTAACCCCTTGACCTCTATCATCTTCCAACATCTCCCATGAGTCAGGAACATAATCCTCATCATAGCTCTCCTCATGGGAGCCCCAACTCTTCTCACAATCTCGTGCTCTTCTTGGCATGATTACCTTCTACCCAAACAAACAAATAAGATTACACCATTGAATATTCAGCTGGGTTGGGTATCGATTAACATCTACCTTGTGAAGCTCGAATATCGATATGATTGGGTTGGGTATCGTTACCCAGAGAGTCGTACTGATACACGAGGTTGGGTATTGGTACCCACTGGGTAATTTGCCTGAAAATGTTGATTTTGAGTACGAGTGGCTGGAAAATTGTGGGCAAGGGTCCGATAGACCCCTAACAATATAAAATAACCTATAAAGATGAGAAACTGAGATTCTATTCCTAAATAAGAGCATAACATGTAATAACTATGTATTTTGTAAAAGAGATAATTATTATAATAGTTTTCCTAGAGGATTCTTGGTGTTATGTTGCCCTTATGTGCCGAGTGGGCACATTAGTGGTTGATATTTATAAATCTAAATATGAGAACAACCAAAACCCTCCCTCATGATGCGTAATAACTTGGTAATGAATGTGGTGATATATGATGTCTAACAACAATAGAGATTCATGGGATCGTATTTCCTTGCATGTCGGGTAGGCATTTGACTTGTCCAGTCACTTTGATTGATGGGATCTGGAATACCCAAAGGTACGTACTGCAATACTTCTGTCCTCTTTCTCCACACTCAATGCTAGGTGATCCGAGTAGGTGGCATGATACAACACTCGATGCTAGGTGATCCCGAGTGGCTTTTGTAACCATATGCTAGGTGATCCCTGGTACATGTGTGTAATACTCGTATTTTGTCTGGGTATATATATATATAGTTTTTCTATAAATAAAACCAAATAATAATAATAATAATAATAATAATAATAAATAAATAATATAATATAATATAAATGATAATCTGTTAAATAAATAAATGTTCATAAAAAGTTTAAAAATACAAAATGAGTGTCCATTATACATTAGAAATCCATATGAATCCTCTTTTATATTCAAAAACCTATATTTCAAGCCCAACATATAGCATTTCTCGCCCATTTTATACGCCAAATCGGCCAAACAAACACAAATGGCACAATTGCGCTTCCAAAGCCCGCCTAAATTGATAACTAAATTGCCACATGGCAATTCTTTACTGGTTATATTATTTTTCACGTGGATAATGGCTCCACTGACGTCAGCCGGCCCACCTACTATAAATAAGGAGAGAGAAGCAATTATTGAAAAATAATGATGCAATTGGATTCGAGCCTTACCTTGCTTCGAACTCATAGTTGTCATCGTTCATGGTCGGGGTCAAGTCGACAGAAACTGGATCTGGGGGGATTTAATCTTAAGTGTAAAAAAGGGGGGATTCGATTTAGTTTATCCTAGGGTTCTAAACTAAAAAAGAAAGTAGAGAATAAAGGGGAGAGAGGGAGCCGATCATAAGAAAAAAGGGGGGAAATGAATCTGCTTCATTCTTTTTAGGTTATAAACCATTAAAAATGGGAAAATCACACACTTAGTCCCCCCGCCCTTAACTCTTGTCACTTTGTCTCTGCCGCATGGTAGAATCACGAAACAGGTCCCTGTTATTTTTTTATTTCTCAATCTGGTCCATTTTTCTTTAATTTAATTAATTAATTAAATAAAATGGGAAAATTACATGATGAGTCCCTCCACCCATAACTTTTTTTCAGATTGTCTCTACCACATGGTATAATCACGCCACTGGTCCTTCGTATTTTAATTTGCTTTACAATCTGGTCCCTCATTTTATTATTATTATTATTATTATTATTATTATTGTGTTATATTATTGTTATTATTACGTTAAATTATTATTATTATTATTATAATTATTACTATTATTGTGTATACTATTATTATTATTATCATTATTATATTTATTATCATTATGTACAATATATCATATTTAATTACGTTAATAAATTGTGTATTAATATATTGTTAAATAATGTTTATATATGTTCATGTTACATTTTAATTTTGTTTACAATTTCGTTCATATTTTGTCATTGTAATTTAATATTTTGTTTCGAATTAATTGTTCACGCATATAATTGTGGCATATAGTTTTAGGCCTTATTATTTCGGTATTCTATTGGGAGTGGCATCCCCCTTTCCGGGTGTCATCTCCTTTGACTACTATAGATATCGAGGCAATTTTTAAACTATCATGCATACACGCATTTCAAAAATTAAAATTAAAATTAAAATTAATTTGAATTTTTATTTTCCTTAATAAATATGATGCGAACCTTTAGGTATCAATTTTGGGCGTTGTGGGGTGCTAATCCTTCCCCATGAGTAACCAACTCCAGACCCAAATTTTCTCTGGTTTTGTTTTTCGATGTTCGGTCTACCTGAACCAAGTGACCGGTGGCGACTCCAAATCTATACAAGAAATGATTTTTTGCAAAAAAACATCGCTACAGCTTGGCGACTCCGCTGGGGACTAATTTTATATAAAAGGGGAGTTAAGCCTTAATTTGGTCCGCATCGTAATTATTACAGAAAATAAAAAAAATCAATTTAATTTAATTTTTAATTTCTAAACCTTCTTTACTAATTGCATAATGTTTGATATAAACTGGTATTACGTATTAGATTCAGCACCCTTAAGTGGGAGTGATTACTTCGCTTCGTGGGGTGTTCGCCTCCGTATAGTATTGTAATTTACTTCCGAAATCTGGTCCTTATATTTTGTGAGGTTCACGCCTTCATATGGTATACGGGTCGTATTCCCCCAAATCGATGTCCTAGTGACAGTTCGGGTACCGTTTACTTTAGAACTCAACCGCATATAGTGGACCGTAGGAACCTACCCTCTTTAGAGCCATGTTGGAATGCTGCCTGTTTAGAAATAACCCTTCTTGGTTATGCTTTCTATGTATGTACTTTTGTTTCTTGTACTTTTTTTGTACTTTTAATTGACTAATTTATGCTATTATTTGCTGCTTAATTTATTTAATTTTTTATTATTCAACAAACTCATTGACTGACTTATTTTTTGTGTTTGTTTCTTTTTCTTTTTCGGAAGTTAATTTGCATGTCATACCATACATAGGCATCGGTTCAAGAAAAGTCCATTTTAGAAGGTATTCGACATGGAATGGTGGTTCTATAAAATCAAAAGCAATAATGCTGAAGTATGGGGATGGTCTGAAAGGATACAGATGGAAAAAGGGGACAGCTTGACGGCAGCACATGTGTCAGAGGCTATCGAGCCCACCTTGATTATTTCACACCATAATGACCTCCATCAACTAAGAGAAATATGGCAGAGTTGGGATTCAGATATGAGGGAAGCCTTTCAACAGAAATTTGGTGACATAGCTCTTCTACTAGACGTACAGAACGATATGCATTTGTTTAGAGCCTTAACACAATTTTGGAATCCGGGATATTGTTGCTTCACTTTTGGGAATGTGGACATGACTCCCACAATCGAAGAGTATACTGCCCTGCCTTGTTGTTCGAAATTCAAGGAAGGAAAGGTCTACATCAAACCCAAAGGCCAACAGCCTTTCCTACAAAGTCTAGTTGATATCACCTAGATGAGCAAGGAATGGTTCCGACAATATTTCTGACTTTTGGGAATGGTCACGCCAATATGGTTCGATGCAGTTTATTCATGCTACTCAGGGTTTGAATACTTCTGACTTTAAACACGAAGGTGACGACTACAAAGCAAATGTCTAAAAAATAAATTGCTCTTGGAAGAATATGCACATGATTGAGATCTATGATTCGCTGATCACTCCAGGTTATGAGCAATGGAGACTCACTCGGGTCAATGATATCATTTCTTCTACAAATCAACAAAATGTTCGACCCTTGAGAGAGCATATGAATGATGCTCCTTCTGATTTGGAGAAGGCTAAAAGGGCTCATAAAAAAGAGGTGCGCGCCTTAGAAAAGTGCATCCCTGGACTTGAAGCGGCAAATTATTTAGCCTCGGTGGATATTGAGAAATACAAGCAACAAGAAAAAGATGTCTTGAAACAAAAGAAGATACTCGAAAAAGACCATGAAGACTTGAATGAGGATTTGCAAGAACTGAAGCAGAATTTACGAAGGCACGGTCTAGATACCACTGCCAAAGCGGTAACTGCTAAGCTCCTGAAAGAAAGAAAGAGGGTTGATAGCTACTCTCGAAAGTATGAAGCTAGCCAAAAGTAGATAGAAAATAAGACAAAAGAGTTAGAAATTATAACTTAGGAACTAAAAGCTTAGAATGGAGAATTTGAAGCCCAAATTATGCAGTTAGAGGGGCTTTTATAAGAATATCACAACCAAGACAATGCTGCTCTAGAAGAAAATGAGGTTTTAAAAGCAAGGGTGACCGAACTCTAAGGTGCCCTTTGTGACTGCAAGGAAAGACTTGCCTCTTTTGAAGGAGCCCTGGAGGAAGATAACCATCGAATATGTACGGACTTCAACAAGCCGGTCAGCTGATTCGAGACCATCATAGAGCAATGATGGACATTATGGTACATGCACAGAGGGTGGCCCGACACGTCCAGGGTTTGGCAAGGGAAGCAGATGAACTGCACACGCATGTCAGTCTAGGGACAACACTAGGAGCCCGAGTACATGCTTTACTTTAAGAAGTCGAGGTCTTAGGAGTAGAAGTTAGACGCTATATGTAATGCATTATCTTTTCCTTTTGTAATCAGACTTCTTTATCTAATGAAAGTATTTCTAAGGACTATCTAAGAATCAACGCCTCCATTGCATTTATTCTGACATAACATAACATTTAACCATTTGTTTTGTATTATATTTTGCATACATTACTAAGAATAACTGAATTAATTGTGAAAATATCATGACAGAAAGTTTAATTCAAACTGCAATCATTCCACATCGATACGGTACTCGTTTGCAAACAAAGATAATGAAAGATAGAGTAGCAAACCTAGAACAAGGCCATAAGGACCTTGAATCTCATTTTGATCGAACCAAGCAAAACATCAGTGAAATGATTGCCTAGTCACAAACAGTAATTTTGGCTCAAATAGCTGCATTGCTTGGTAAAGATAAGGTTTCAGATGACACCGTTGAAGAACCAGAGGGTACTGTAGGTACATCTCATATTAGGGTTCACTCGGAGACGCTGATACCCCAAAGGAGAATATACATTAACACCACTGGAACGCATGCTAACCAGCAAGAATGGGTAACTGCGAAGCAACCGATTGATTTGGAGATGGTCCATGAGGAAGAGATACCAGATCTGAACATAGTGGAAAAGATTAGAACTGAGTTGGAAAACAAAAATGAAGAAAGGTTTCGCCTCTTTGCAGAACAATTTAGATCCATGCTAGGGGTAGGCGAACATGGGAGTGAGGCTAGGGACCTAAGCCTCGTGTTAGATTTAGTCCTCCCACTGAAATTTAAAATAATGAATTTTGATAAATATGACGAAACCACTTGTCCTTCCGCTCATATAACCATGTACTGTAGGAAGATGACATCTTTCATAAAAAATAAGAAGCTGATGATCTATTGTTTCCAGGATAGCCTGACCAGGTCGGCAATCCGTTGGTATACGTAGCTTAGTCAGGATAGTATTAAATCGTGGAAAGACCTTTCCAGGGCCTTTGTTGAACACTACAAGCATGTTTCTGACATGACCCCCTGTCAAGCTATGTTGGAAGGGATGGAACAACGACCAAATGAAAGTTTACGCCAATACGCCCAAAGATGGCGTGACATAGCGGCCCAAATTCATCCGCCCATTCTGGAACATGAGATCACTCCTATGTTTGTAAACACTCTGAGGGGAGCATTGTTTGGCTGCTTGATAAACAATACCACTAAGAACTTTGCTGATTTGATAAGGATTGGGGAATCGATTGAAGTAGCCATAAAAAATGGAAGGATTGATACTGGGGAAAATTCTCGAAAACATTACAAGAAGAAGGATAATGAGGTAAATGTCACTAGCACCTACAATGCCCCTACAAACTTCACTATTTCTCAACCACAGGCTTCTACCGGGAACACACAAGGCTTGAATAAGAAAGAAGATAGAGCCTTCAGGAAGGAAAAAGAAACGATATCTTTTAACTCATTGCTGGTATCATACACTAAGTTGTATTCTTAGTTGTATAAGGCCGACTTGGTTCAGCCATATCATGTCACGCCATTCAAGCCCTCTTTTCTTGCATGGTATGATGAAAATGCTCACTACGACTATCACGCTGATGCCCTAGGACATACGATGGAGAACTGCATTGCTTTTAAGAAATTCGTCCAGAATCTGATAAATACGGGGATTTTAAAGTTTGATGACCCAAACGTGGCCGCTAATCCCCTACCAAACCATGGAAGGTGTAGCGTGAATTCCATTGAAGACGAAAGTGACAGAAAAGATAAAAAGAGCATATCTGAGGTCAAGTTCCCTCTCAGATGGGTGTTTCAGCAATTGTGCCTGGCACGTTTAATAGAAAGGGGGATGGAAATAGTGCAAGGAGGATGTAGGCCCTATTGCGAGTACCACCACCAAGAAAAAGGGCATAAGATCCAAAGCCGTGAACAATTTAGGCAGTTGGTCTAAAAGATGATGGACAATAAAGAAATTGAGTTTTTTTAAGAAAATTGAAGGGATGAGAGAGATGGACGTATGCGCATCAGACAATCCTAGTGCCAAATACAGCGCGGGCCGACCTTTGGTCATCTCATATAAGCCAAAGGAGAATAGTTCGCCTTGAGTGGAAAGTACAAAGATGGCTCCCAAGATTATCATCTCGGCTCCAACCCCTTTCCCGTTCAAGAACACACATAAAGTTCCACGGAATTATGATGCTCATTTTTCTATGTCACAACCACAAAAAGAAAAAGAAATATGGGTTGAAACAAAATTCACGCAGAAGGGAGAAATGGGTGAGTCAAAAAATGAAGCTGTAAATAAAGTAGGACATTTCACTAGAAGTGGTCGATGTTACTCGCCAGAGGCATCAAAGACCGTAGAGACAGTGAAAGACAAAGAGGTACAAGCCAAACCGAAAAAGATATTTGGCGAAGAACCGCCCCAAAAAATAAATGAGCCGGTGACTGAAGTATAAGCTCAAGAATTCTTGAAATTTTTAGGACATAGTGAGTATAATGTTGTTGAACAACTTCAAAAACAACAAGCCAGAATTACAGTACTTGAGTTACTCTTAAGCTTGAAGAAACACTGTAATGCATTGTTGAAGGTGTTGAATCAAACATTTGTTCCAGATGATATTTCTATAGCCAAGCTAGACTGAATAGTGGGTTACATCGCTGTAGATAATTATATCACGTTCAGCGATGATAAAATTCTAGAAAGAGGAATGGGGTCCACTAAGGCGCTAAACATCACTACCCACTACAAAGGGTATGTTTTGCCAAGAGCGCTAATTGATAACGGTTTTGCACTGAATGTGTTATCGTTGGCTACTCTCGAGAGGTTACCAGTTGATAACTCCCACATGAAATCGTACAATAATTTGGTGAAAGCTTTTGACGAAACTCAAAGAGATGTAGTGGGGAAGATCGAGATACCCTTACTGATTGGGCTAACAGAGTATGTCATTGACTTTGTGGTGATGGACATTAAGCTGACCTAGAATTGCTTACTAGGAAGGCCTTGGATTTATTCTGCCATTGTTGTTCCTTTATTACTACATCAAAAATTGAAGTTTGTAATCAAAGGAAAATTGGTGAACGTTGAAACAGAAGAAGACACCATTGCTTCAGTGACTTCTGATGCTCCCTATATTCCACCAAATGAATATGCTTTGGAGTGTTCTTTCTGTGCTCTGGAATTTGTAAACGCGACTTTTGTCCTGCAAGGAAGCAAAATCCCTCATCTTAAATTATCTAATTGTACAAAGATGACCGTTTGGGAGACCTTAGGACGAAGGGCTAAGGCTGAAAAAGGTCCGGGAAAGAACTTACAAGGAAGCTTATGTGCAAAAGACGTAATCTTCAAAAAAGATCGATACGGCTTGGTTATAAGCCTGGCATGCTGTAAAGGAAAAATGTGTACAAAAAGAGGGAAGAACGAAGGAGAGCCAGGTTCAAAGGAGGAGAAATCCCATGGAAGCTGATGCTTTTTCCTCACCTAAGAGATAACTTCGTGTTTAGTAGGATTGTCAATGCCGAACAAAAGGTGTATGAAGCTAAACAAGAGAATGACAAGCTCAATAATGAGGAGATGTTCAGTGAATCATTAGAAGGGATGTTGGTCAACATGGTATCAGATGATGGAAATGTTAATAGGTTTTTGACTGGAATCCACCCTTGCTTCCCAGGGGAGGCACTCAATAATTGGAGCAGTATCGACTTGCCTGTAGTTTTTAAGACTGAATTAGAGTAATGCTCCGAACCAACTCTTTTTCTTTTGCCTGCAAGCATTAGGGATCTTTTGTAAAAGGGCTACTATTTTAACTTACTTGTGCAATGAAAAGAATGTTTTCTATGTTTTATCAAATAACAAACATTTCCCACATCTATTTTATATACATATTTCATACAAATAACATTCATTCTTTGTCCAAAATATGCATTTTTTCTTCACGCATGGTCCTTACATTTGACTGTATGAATGATTCTGAATCTGACCCTGAGGTAGATTTCGAACAGCCTATGTGCTCGACAAAAATAGATGAAGGGAAAGAGGAAGTAGAATATGAAATCCCAGATGAGCTAGTAAGGTTGATGGCAAGCGAGGAAAAACAAATCCTACCTCATCAAGAGGAAGTAGAGGCTCTTAATTTGGGGACTGACGAAGATAAGAGGGAAGTAAAGATTGGCACAACCCTCTCCTCGAAGACTAGACGCGATTTGATAACTCTACTTTAAGAGTTCAAGGACGTATTCGCTTGGACCTACCAAGATATGCCGGGGATGAATACAAACATTGTGGTATATAAGTTACCAATGAGGCTTGGGTGTAAACCAATTAAACAGAAGCTCATAAGGATGAGGACTGATATATTATTGAAAATCAGAGAAGTGAGGAAACAATTTGATGTTGGTTTTCTAAAGGTCGCAAAGTACCTGGAATGGGTTGCGAACATGGTCCCGGTACCAAAGAAAGATGGGAAGGTGCGCATGTGTGTTGATTATAGAGATCTCAATAAAGCAAACCCAAAAGATAATTTTTCTTTACCCCATATTGACACTCTGGTTGACAATACGGCGGGGCATTCATGGTTCTCTTTCATGGATGTCTTTTCAGGATACAATCAAATAAAGATGCACCCGGAAGATATGGAGAAGACTACATTTGTGACCGAGTGGGGAACATTCTGTTATAAAGTAATATCCTTTGTACTTAAAAATGATGGGGCAACTTATCAAAGGCCCATGGTGACTCTCTTCCACGATATGATGCACAAGGAAATTGAGGTGTACGTGGATGATATGATTGCTAAGTCTTGAACTAAGGAAGAACATATTCAGAACCTAAGAAAGCTATTCCAAAGATTGAGGAAGTATCAACTGAAGCTCAACCCTGCTAAATGCACCTTCGCAGTGACGTCTGGAAAACTCTTGGGATTCGTGGTTAGTAGAAAGGGAATCGAGATTGACCCTAACAAGGTGAAAGCTATTCAAAATCTTCTGCTACCTCAGACACAAAAAGAAGTCTGAGGCTTATTAGGAAAACTAAATTATATATCTTGATTCATCTCCCAATTAACCGAAAAGCTTGATCCTATCTTTAGGCTACTTCGGAAAAACAACCCAAGGGTATGGGATGAATAATGCCAAGAGGCACTAGAAAATATCAAGAAGCATTTGACGAATCCCCCAATTCTAGTGGCACCAGAACTGGGTAGACCATTGATCTTGTACCTGACAGTTTACGAGAATTCAATGGGGTGTGTATTGGGACAACATGATGAGTCTGGAAAGAAAGAAAGAGCTATATACTATTTGAGTGAAAAGTTCACTGACTGCGAAGCACGGTATCCGCAAATTCAGAAATTATGTTGTGCTAGTGTGGGCTACTAAAAGGCTCAGGTAGTACATGTTGTATCACACCACCTGGTTGATATCCAAATTGGACCTTTTAAAATTTTTGATGGAAGCACCGGCACTCACTAGGAAGATGGCCCGTTGGCAAATGCTGTTATCAGAGTTTGACATTGTCTATGTAAGCCAGAAAAAGGTAAAAAAGAGTGTTATACCTGATTTTTAGCAAGCCGTGCATCAGGTGATTACGAGTCCTTGAACTTTAACTTTCCCGATGAGGACTTGATGTACATCACCACTGAAGAAGAGACTGCACTTGAGGAGAAGTCATGGAAGTTGTATTTCGATGGAGCATCTAACGCCCTTGGTCATGGAATAGGTGCAGTATTGATCTCCCCAAACAATGTCTATTACCCTTTCACGAACAGATTAGAATTCTTCTGTACAAACAACATAGCCGAGTATGAGGCTTGTGTTATGGGATTACATACGGCCATTGAGAGAAAGGTCAAGATACTTCAAGCTTTTGGAGATTCGTCTCTGGTGATTTATCAGTTTCGCGGAGAATGGGAAACAAGAGACCCGAAGCTAGTTAAATATTATGATTTGATCCAAGAGCTGATTAATCCGAATTAGGATCGCTAATTTGTAAAGTTTGTGATTTAGTCCCTAAGTTTGAAAAAGGTTAAAATTGACCCCAATCCTAACAAGACTAGTAACGAGTAGATTCAATAAGTCTTAAGAATGATTAATAAAAAATTTCGAACAAGTTCTGAACTCCGATTCTGATTTCTGATCTCCGAATAAGTTTGCAATAACACTTTTCGACCCGGTTCTCTACCAAACCGAGAAGGGGGTGTTACAGTTATGGTATCAGAGCCTAGGTTTAGTCGGTTCTAGGACTAAACTTAAGACTATTATGAGTCTACATCTGCATATGCCACCTAGGAGTTTATTTGTATATGTTATTTGTGACTTGCAGCGTACACGATTCAATCTTTCTGTATGATTAGATCGGAAAATATATGCGCCTTCTGATAGACGGGTTGTAATGAACCGAATCCCGGCTCTTCCTCAACTCAGGGGGATAATCTGAGGGCCGAAGAAAGGCCTAAACAAGTGGGACAGAATGACCCGCCTCATCCTCCGTCAATGCCTTCGGCTCAGCAGGAGTATCTGCTGTCGATGGCTGACATGTCAAACAAGTGGTCATGTCTCTCTGACAAGAACCACTCCCTCAGCCTGCTGAAGCATCTCAACCTACTTCGAGAGCCCCTATTGATAAACTAAAATAGTACCTAGTTTACACATTCACCGTCCAGGACCTGGACAATCCTGAAATCACATAATACTAGCAGGAGAATACTTTGAAGGTGCAGAATAAACAGATGAGGTGCCCTGAGGAGCACAAACTAGAATGTGCCTTGGCCTTAATTGCCGTGAACAATGTCTGATTGTCCTGAAATTTAATTAGAAAGTTACATATCCATAATTCTAATAGCATGAAAAATTCTAGAGTGTTTCAAATCCATTTAACTAGTTTTCACCTTGTTGTGATTTAAAACTCGTTTTAACTAGTTTAATCCTCCCAAAACATGCCAAATTCCATTAGTAACACCTAGGCACTATTAGAACATTACAAACATATTAGAAAGCTCATATGCAACATATTTAGACTATATGCCACCTTACTAGGAGTTTAGAAACAAAAGTAGACATACATAAAACTTGCGGAAGTGACATGTAACCAGGAAATTACATGATCGGAGCTCAGAATTTTCTCAAGGCCCTGAATTGCATGAGACACACATATGTTAGGCTTATATAGCCTAGTGAGGTAGTCATAACAAATGTAAAACAATTAAGTGACATGAATGGCATGCTTTGGTCATGAACAACATAACATTATACTCAAATATCATAATTACACTATTAATCATATAAGTCTCATGCTTAAGTCATTTATCATACTTTCACATAATCATAGCAAAACTTAACACACATTAATTCCCTTGGTCATACAACAATATATACATTTAAGCCGAAATCATTTTTTTCACATAACAATTACCAATCGTATGAACATATCATTCCCCATGGACAATGTAACATATGAATACGTAGATTCCCCTTTGCACCACACATATATCGAAAAATTGGCTGTAGCCACATATAACAAAAAATAGGTTGTAGCCTTGAGCTGTAGCTCTAGATAGCATCCCTTACACAATTCATCCTTATCTCCTCCACATATAGGCCGTATCCCCGGACCGTAGTCCAAACCTTTACTTATACGAACTCAAATAACCCTATGGCATGTCAATTGTATCCAAAACTCACAAATGTCTAAGGTTACACATATTTCACAATATAACTTACCTTTATGCCTGTAGCCCATAGCATATCGGAATCAGAATTGAGCCTTAGCTCTATATAACAGATCATATCATATACATATCACATCATAACATATTCATAGCATATTCATATCAGATTCACATATAACATATTCATAGCATATTCATATCGTATTCACACATATCATATTCATAACATAGACCATGGACTTACATATTTCAACCGTATCGAAGACATACCATGCTTAGCATTAGCATCCATACGAACATTGCTCTACTTGAGCCTTTAGCAAGATACATATTAACATGAAAATCACAAATCAAATGCAACGGGATGGCTCCATGCTGATCCCTTGACACGACTACACTCACCTTAACTACGAGGTTCTCGGATTTCAATTCCATTATGCCTAGCTTCCCTTGGAGGTGGCAAGGTATCCTTCTCCACTATTTGAGCTAGCACAAAATTAGGAGTTGCATTAGAATTCGATCTAAGGATTTGGAAACATATTTCAAGCTTACCAAGCTTGTAGATAACATCAGAATAACGAAATTAGCTTCCTAATCCATGAGCTTCTACTTGAACATTGAAAACCTAATCTTAAGATTAAACTTTGAGGAATCATGGAATCATTGAATTAGCTGAGGGGTTTTACTCACCGAGTTGTGGGCTTTCAAATGGTGTATCGATGTTGAACAAGGGTCAAGGATGGAACCGAGGTGCTTGCTTAGCCTGAGCTTGAAGACGAAAATGGTGGTGTGTGCTTAGTGAAAGAAGAGGGTTGTGTTTTGATGTTTAAGAGGTTTAATCAACAAGATGAAAACTTTCTTTTGCTTTATCTAAAAACCCGCTAATCTCCCATAATCATTTCCCACCTATTTCTTAGCCAATAAGATGATTTCCTTAATACAAGGGTTTGCTCAATCCAATGGCCAATGCTTTTTCCACCCTTTGACTATTGATAAAAGTCATATTTTCTGATGGTTCTCACGTGAAGGAGGCAAGCTAAGAGGTGAATCAGCACCTTGCTTCCTATTTCCCTTAATTTAAGCTTTAAATAGATTCGAAATAGGGGACCCATATCGATACACTCATGGCCGTATTGTTACGCTCTCACTAAAATAGGTAAGTTTGTTATTGGCAAATAGATCGTATCGATACTGGCTTGACCGTATCGGTACGCCTAGCCTAGAATTTGCAATTTGGCTTTGAATTTCATACAAGGAAGACTTAAACTATTCAAATAGGACTAAGATATGATTTCATTATAAAGGAAGGGTACAAAGGTCAACTATTACAACATTTTGCACATCAGATTCAAAATTTCTAGTCATCGGAACCAAATTTCGACTAGCTCAGTTTTAGGGATGTGACAGAAATGTAAGAATAGGCATCCAACAATCATAACCTCTCAGAAACCTAGTACTTCGGAAGGGATTTCACATCTATAAACATTATGACAACGTTCGAAGTATGTTGGACAAGGGTTCAAGTTCAAGGCTATATCTGGTCGATGGGGTTGTTGCATCTTTGATGCTATGGATACTCGAAGATCTGATTTTGTTTCTTGATTTTGTTGTTTCAATTTTCCGTGACTATTTTCAAAATTTCTGTTATTTTTCTATTGATAAGATTCAATAAAATTAATGAATTCATTTTCGAGCCTTCTTTTATTCTAAAGCATCATAAAATGGTTAATATAATGTATAAAAGCAGATAATTTCTTGGTATCGCCATGCTTTGAAAGTTGTAGGAGAGCTTTAGCACTCTGGGTTATTGAAGAGGAGTGTGAAAAGAGAAGATGGAATTGACTCCTATAATGGTGGAAATTCATGGATAAGGAGCGGAATTCAAAGTTTGCAAAGACTACGGCAGAAAAGGGTCATGTTAAATGTAACAAAGATTCCCAAATTAACAATGGAGTTGACAACAAAGTCTGTCACCTGAAGAACAATGATTTTTATCTCTGTGCTCATGATGGGATGATTAGAACCACAAGGTCAACACATTATCATGATTGGAACTTGGCCATTTTCTGTCTTGTGTGTATTAAAGGAGAATTATATTACGGATCATGATCGCTTTGCAGTATCTCAGTTGGGATAATTTAAGAAGTTCGTAAAAGGTTTTGATGTATTGATAGTACCCCTGCATGAGGAACTATTATTGTCAGATTTGCAGCCCTTTGACTATCAAGACATTGATGTGACTCTTGAAAAAGAAAAAAGAAAAAGAAAAAGAAAAGAAAAATCAATGTGAAAAACTGAAAGGGCGCTTTGAGAACAAGAAAAATAAAAAACCAAAGTGAAAACCCGAAATGGCGCTTTGAGAAAAGCAACCTAAAGTGAAAACCCGAAAGGGCACTTTAGAGCAAAGGGCCATAAATGCAGGAGGGAGGTTCTGAAGGCTAATCCTGAATGTGAGATAAGACACTGAAGGAAAATGAGAATTAATAAGAAAAACACGAAATGAAGCACCAAGATGAATCCCCAGGGAGCAGAAGCTGATTGATTAATCTCAATGAGTCACGGTTCATGTATCATATAGCAAATTAGGATCATACTAACCCTAATTCAAACACTTTAGTTTGTTTTGACAAGAAATTAAGCAAATAAAGAGCTCATAATGTGAAGAGTTCACCCAACAAAGAAAGAACTCCTAATGTGAAGAGTTCGCTTAACAACGAAAGTGCTCATAATGTGAAGAGTTCGCTCAACAAAGAAATAGATCCTAATGTGAAGAGTTTGTCCAACAAAGAAAGAGCTCCTAAGTGTTCGCTCAGCAAAGAAAGAGCTCTTAATGTGAAGAGTTCAATCCCAGCGAAGATAGAGTTCTTAATAAGAAGAGCTAGTTTAGACCCTACGGTTATCCTTGGCAGGAAGATTGAGAGGTTCCAAATGAGAAGAACTTGTTCAAGCTTCTAGAAGGGAAGAAGAAAAAGTTCGTGAGAATAAGACATTGTAGCTCCGAGCAACAGTTGACAAGTTCGGACAAAACTTGTGTATTTTCAGTCTTTGCCCTATTCCTGTTCCACAACAATGAGCAGAGAGAGGCAGTTGTAATACCTGTATTTTTTCTGGGTATATATAGAGTTTTTATATAAATAAAACCAAAAAATAATAAATAGATAAATAAATAAATAATATAATATAAATAATAATCTATTAATAAATAAATGTTCATAAAAAGTCCAAAAATACAAAATGAGTGTCCATTATACATTACAAATCCATATGAATCCCCTTTTATATTCAAAAACCCAAATTACAAGCCCAACATATAGAATTTCCATCCCATTTTATAGGCCAAATCGGCCAAACAAACACAAATGGCCCAATTGTGCTACCAAAGCTCGCCTAAATTGATAACTAAATTGCCACGTGGTGATTCCTTACTGGTTCAATTATTTTTCAAGCGGATAATGGTTCTGCTAACGTCAGCTGGCCCACCTACTATAAATAAGGAGAGAGAAGCAGTTATTGAAAAATAATGATACAATTATTAGGCAGTTAAACACAATTATTGCACTCATTAAAGGAGAAGAAGAAAGAAGCTCAAGAGTCTCACCAGAACGCGTTAAAGAAGACGATCAGAGCCACCGCTGCCGCTGTATCACCGTCGATCTAACCAGAAGGTACTCTTCCTCTTCTCATTTCTTGCATAAAAACATTAAAACAAATTAGATTTAAATTCTAAAATCCTAAAAATAGTAGTAAGCCTAGATCTACAAAAGGAAATCGGAAAGTGATCGAGATGCTTATCTCATCACCAGAGGATGATTTTGTGATAGCTGAAGTGTCTAGGAGTGTGGTGGAGTTGACAATGAGTGAGGGGGCTTGGTTTTGGGTAGGTAGGTTAGGAAATGGGAGAAAATGGGAGGATTCAATTGAATCTGGGCCTAGATCTAGTTTTATGATAAAATTCAGGAAAATGGTATTTTTAGGGTTTTGTACGGCGGCAGACGATGGCTAGAAATCACCTCGCGACGGTGACCGGCGGTCGAAACAAGGTCATGGATGATTGGAGTTGTAGGGTTGGTCGAAAGGGATGACCGAAGACGAGGGCTGGTGGTGGTTGGCGTCGCCTTCGGCGGCCGACGAACAGGCTAAGGTTAATTGGTGATGGTGGTGAAAGATTGAAAAGGGAAAGGGTGAAGAACATGGTTGGAGTTTTGGAGGAAATATAGGATTTGATCTTCACAAACACGAAAACAAGAGTGTTTATGTGTTTGTTCATATCAAAAGCAGGAAACAAGGATGAACAGGTGGAGAACATTTAAGGATTTGTGGGGTTTTGATCTTGAAAAACAAAGAATGGAGGATGTTTTGGTGTTTATGAATATCAAAAGCAAGAAAAATGATGAACTGGTGTTGAGTTTAGGAAGAACATGGGTGTTTAATCTGATTTGGGGTGTATTTTTTGGGTTTAGGGTGTTTAGGCCGAGGGAATTTGAGAGGATATAAAGGTTGAAATCCAAAAAATGAAAAAAGGGAAAATGTGTGTGTGATGGGGTCTTTATATAGACCAAGAGTCAGGCCTCCGGCCCGCGAACCCCTACAACGGTCTGCGCCCTTCTTTCGTGGGCTTCATACCCTGGCCCTCTGGTTTTCATTTCTTCTAATTTGGTCCTTATCCATTTTAATTTGGCACTCTAGTTTGCAATTTAATTTAATTTGGTCCCTAATTTCAGTTTTAATTTAATTTTAATGCTTTAAATTATATTGTATGTTTGCATGATTTTAAATAACATTTAGTATATTTGTTAGATAGTATTAAATACTTAGTATAATTAATTAGAGCCTTAGTATCTAAGTTCCTTAATTAATTTTAAATGTTGAAGATAGGTAGACAATTGTAGAAAGTAAATGAATATTAAATAGAAACCTTAATGTTCTAAGTTGACTAGTGTCTCATTGTAATGAGACGTTAGCCAAGGGAACATTTTGGTAGACTATTTAATATTTCATTTGAAGTTAAAATGGTAATTACATATAGTTAGTTTAATTAAACCATTATTAGGTATAAATAATTAATGATATTAATGATTAGGAATATTATTAATTTAGGGCTTAATATGGGTAGTGCCCAATCATTTAGGTGTTATCACATAAACCCTAAATTCAATAGTGTTCATAGATTAATTTAATCAATTGGAGCTTTAATTAGGTTTGAACTTAAAATCGACAAGAAAATAATTGGACATGCATTAAACCCCTTTGTGTTGGGATACATTTTTGAATATGAATTGAAGTAACCTAAAGTAACTGGATGTTTCAAAACTCGTATTAGTTTAAGAATGTATTTCCTTACAAAGGGATACTTTCATTTGGAATAAAAATTCATTTAGCAATTAAGGATTAAATTAAATTCAAATTATTGCTCGAAATACCAAAATGCCATGTGAAATTAATAAGGTACCGATAACAGGCGTTTGTGGGGGTGCTAATCCTTCCCCACACGTAACCGGCTCTAAAACCCTAATTTTAAAGAAATAAATCTCTGGTTTTTTTATAGTGTCCGGTCTACCAAAGTGACCGGTGGCGACTCCAAGTTGATTTTTGAGAATTAAAATATAAACCCTGATTTTCAAAATTAAATGAATAAAAATGAAAAAAACCCTAATTTTCAAAACCCTAATTGTCAGGCTATTTTTCACACTCGGTTTTAAAATGGTCGCAACAATGTGTGATTAGCCTGGTGCTAGGTGATCCCAGGCTAAACAAGTTTGACTATCGTTGTGTGGATTTAATCATGTATGTAGTTATGGATGCTATAGATGATAGTTTATGGTCATATTAATCTTAGTAAGCTAGATGATGACTCATAAATAGCGAAGCCTTATCTATGCTCTCTAGACTATATTTATCACGCATGCTTATTTTATGATAATCACGAATTATGATAGAGTAGAAAGGTACCACTGAGCTTTGTAAGCTCAGCCTTCAGAATCGTTGTTTACGTTCATAGGTTAGTAGGTTGATCATGATCGAGGAGCATATCTTGAAGGGATTTCCCAGCACCGCATCACTTTAGAGTATAATACTTGATGTTTAGTTTTGGGCTATTGTATGCGTAGGACCTTACAATGGTTGAGTCTATAAACTTTATTTGAAATATTATTTTGATATATTGTGCTTTAAACTTGGAGCTCCTATTTTGTAAACTTATTTATAACGCTTGTTTATTTACACGGATTTATAAATTATTTGACATTTAGTTATTGACTAAATCTAAAGTTTTAAAATGGAAATCTGTTGGGTTGGATTTGGGTGACCCAAATGTAATACTGTGGATCTAGATCAGGATTAAGGTTTTATATTTAGTGGTATCAGAGCCTAGGTTTAGCTGGTTTTAGGAAACTCTGGGGTGGTATAGAGGTCGTGGTAAGGTGTCTAGTGAATACAAGCCCTTAAATTTAATTTGTACTATTTCAAGACTGTGGATCCTGATGGTGCTACTTTGTTTCCTTGTCATTTCAGAATTTTGATGGTTCGTGACGCCAGACATGACCATGAAAGTCATGGGGAGAGCCATGTCTCTCAAGAAAAAGACTTCGATAATGAGTCTATCCTAGATGTTGGGAACACGAGCCTTTTGAGAGATACCAGAAGTGAAGGGGCATACCACCCTCATGATCTTACATCTCCTCTCCTGCAAGTGGTGCAAACTATTCCGAAGCAATTTGATACGCCTTACAAGGCCTTATAGAGAGACTTCACCGTTATAGACCTAAAGATTTTGAAGGTTCAGGTGAGGATGACCCGATCATGGCTGACTAATGGTTAAGAGATGCTCAGAGGATTCCAAGTCAGAAGAAGGGGAGTCTAGAGGATGACCTCGATTGTATTATCCCCCCTTCTTAAGGGCAATGTACATGAGTGGTGGGAAATTGTTGAGTTGGGACTACAACTTGCACTCTCAACCTAAGATGTCTTCAGGAAGAAGTTCATCAGAGAGGTTCACATGGATGAGATGAGAGATCAGTTCCTTCATCTAGTTTAAGGGGACCGAAAAGTATTTGAGTATGAGCAAGATTTTCTATAATTGAGTGGATATGCCCCGGAGTTAGTTGCCACAGAGGAGTTAAGGTGTAAGAGGTTTAGACTTGGATTAAAGATTGACTTTCAGATGCATGTGACACCGGGTCCACTTGGGGATATTCTCGAAGTTAGCTAATAGTGCAAAGGCATTTTAACACCTTTAGGGTATGACACCGAGTCAAATTGAAGACTTTAAAGGCCATGTTATGGGGACCCATGACATCATAAGTCATTCTCATGATCTGTCTAGGAAGTTTTGTGCTTTAAGGGGTTCAAAGAGAGTTTCTCCAAATCAACTATCGAGAGCCAGCCGGAGAGCTAGACTAAGGTTTCGTAGCGGTTCCTTGATTTCTACTCCTAGGGAGAGTACTGATGGTTCAGCTAGAGCATCGTTTCCACCAGTTATGAGCATTGTAGTCGACATCATCTTAGAATGTGATTTTTGTTACGTAGGGTTTGCTACAGGTGTCGAGCACCTGGTCCTATGGAAAAAGATTGCTCGATGATAGATGGTACTACCCTAGATCAGTCTTAGATGCTGACTCTTTCTCGGCATAGTCAGAGTTTTTCTAGAGGTGGTGCTAGGGCATCATTTGGATACCAAGGTGGGGATACTGTGAGATCCATCGTTAGAGTCGACGCTCGAGACATTGCTTAACAGCGATAATATGTCAAATACATATATTTCATTTTGATTTTAGTTATTGCACTAATGGAATTTTGATTTCTCATTCGTACAATGGTTTTGATTCTTATCAATAAAAAGGGGTTGTGGTAAGATCTATAGGTTGATGTTGGACTAATTAATTCGTCAGAATTGTAAGTGCTTGTAAGTAAGGTTTTTACCGTGGATGGTGAGTGAGGATTGAGGGTAACAGTCCTCATGGACTTGTTAGATTTACTCTCTCCCTTGTGAGTAGATGTTATTTGGTGCTTAGATTAGTTGTTTGAGCACGATGCATACCTTGGTTTTCGAGCGAGAGTCCAAAGCTTTAAAGCTTTTGGTCGACTTTTGGAGTAGTGGGTGTACTTTTCAAGGAATGATCAAGCTTACACCTTGATCACAGGTTAGAACCCATGGTGGAGGTAATGTCGAGTTCTGTGTTAGTGTCCATCACCAGGTGGTATGACACCGACCGAACTTCTAGGTTGAGGACTCATTTGTGAAAGTAAGTGAATATGGGTGTTGTCGCCAAGTGGCTCACCTTGGGAAATGCATGTTTTATTATCCATTGTGGTGTGGTGAAGAGTGTTGGCGTTGAATGTTGTGAGCCAATGAGTAGCGGGGGAGGAACGTTGCCCGTTCCTTGTGTCGATGAACTTGCAATTAGTTGATGAGTTTCGAGGTTTTTGCATGATGGTTTTAAGTTTGGGTATTATAAGTTAAAGGTTAAATAGAAGTCATGATAAAGTTTGCGTCTAACATAAGGGTTGGGGGTCTAAGGACAAGGTGTGAGATAGTTAGGGTTCATGAGTGCGTCGGTTTAATTATGAGCCTGATAAATTAAATGGTTGTTCTACCACATTTTTGAGATGGATTGTTTTCATGTATTGTAAAATAGTGTGAATATTGTTAGAGTAGCACAACGGAAGTATGGTTTATTGGCTATGGTTATGTGGAACCGAGATTCTTATGTTGAAACAGATATTGTTGGAAGAACCATTTGAAATCCTTGAGGGCTTGTTAGAGTTTTAGCATAATTGTTTGTTGAAAATAAGTGGTTGGTTTGGAAGAGTATACTCGAATCTTCGAGGATAGTTGGGTGATATTTGATCTCTAATAGAGCTGCGTGATCGTGAGTTAGCTTTTGTTTGGATTGGGGTGAGTTCAAGTAAAGTGGGATGCCAAGTTCTGCATTGGTTATCCAAGTGGGGGAAAAAAGGTTGTTAATTCAAGATAGATCGAGGGTAGAGTTTGATCATCAAGGTTTCGCATGTTCTTGAAACGTTTGATTATGGTGTTAATATTAGAGGAAGAAGTGTTTCCTAGTATTATATCTTCGAAGATGTGTCGCATTACGGACACATGAGAGGGTTGAGTTCAAGAGTTTAAAACTGCAGATGATGGTTGAGAGGATTGTTAACTGAAACGAAACTCATCTAAAGTGAGTTCCTTGGATTGATACTTGGACAGTATCGTTTGGGTCCTTCTTATGTTGTTATGTTTTAGGGTTTGATGTGACTGTTGTTTGATTTTTGGGAAATGGTTAGACCTGAGATGGTTGCATCTCCTCCCTTCATTTAAATTTTAAGGACAAAATTTCTTTTTGGAGGAGAGGGTTGTAACGACCTAAATTTCTAAGTCAACGATGGGGCGTTGACCCGAGTTATGGAACTTCGCCAAGTTTGGACGGTGAAGGGTTCAACTTTATAGGCTTGGACGGTGACCATTTTGTAATAAGAGTCGAGATAGAAGGTCTGATGTTGTAATATTACCTTCTTAATGATGAATGGCTGAGCACTTGGGTTTCTTTTGGTGTACCACATGATTTCAAAGGGGGGAGAACATGATGATATCATTCTCTTCATCTTCTTTCTTGCTCCCACACAACTCTTATTCTCTTTTCCTTTCAAGCTTCGTTTCCAACATTAAAAATCCAAACTTTCAACATCATTTCTTCCATCCAAGTTTCAAGATTTTAGTATGTTAATCTCCTCTTCATAAGCTTCAAGAAAAGTATATTTTCAAGGCAAAAGAGGTAAGTTCTCCATTAATGGGTTTTTGAAAGATTTGGGGTTTTGAGAGTTTTGTAGCGACCTTTTTCTTCCTTCTTTTGGAAATCGGCTACGGGTTCTCCCCATATCTTTAAAATTTTGTTATTAGGGGATTTCTTTTGAAAAATCGTATTTTTGAAAATAATGGAGATTTGGAGTTGCCACCAACCACTTGGGTAAGGTAGGCCAAACAGCATAAAAACCAGAGATTCACTTTGAAAAGGGTCCGGGAGTTGGTTACGTGTGGGGAAGGATTAGCACCCCCATCACGCTTAGAAATCAGTACCAAAATATTTGTTGCTTTTAATGGATAGAAATTGTTGAAATTCAAATTGAATTTGATTAAGTGTTATTAATTGAATATTGACCTTAATGAAACGGGCTTTATTAAATTGGTGGGTTTGAATTTATTGGACATTTAATTAATAAGGATGACGATACAACAGACCATAGATTAATCCGACATCAAATAAGCATGACTGCCGTGTTAATTTATAGTTTGAATTTCGTACGTCACCTTTATGCATGATGCAAGCATTTAAGTATGATGTTATGACTTGTCGACTTTTAATTAACATTTACCTTGAGACGATAAGGATTAATTCAAATATTTGGTCAACATCCATTAAGTTAGGACTGTTACAACACAAATATCGTAATTAATAAATACCTTCTTTTTATGGTTTGAATTAATTACCATGTAATCAAAATATTAGAGGTCATATGAATGACAATTATAAATGCATGTCACATAAGGGCTTAAAATAAACACACAAAAGGTCCACTAAAGTCCTATCCTAAAAAGGCCAAATAATGGAAAATCCAATTAGTGATCTAATTGTTAAATAGGTTGGTCTAATATTAATCCTAAATCAATTAAACCCTAAAAACTAAAAAACCTAATAAATTATGGATTATCTTGCACAATGATAATTAATTTGATTAATTTTAAACTAGTATCCCAATGAGACGATGATACTATTTAAAATGAATCGAGATAATTAATCATGATTTTAATTTAAATGTCCATCTAAGCCCAATGTCAATTTTATCCTAGGGGGTAATTAAGTGGAGTTCAACTAATTTAATGAATTTAACATTTATCCCTATAAGCCAAAGATAAATTTAAATTTACTAAACTAATTCGAACCCTGAGTCTAACTATGGCTCTAAAAAACTAACCTTAAATTTAATTTAATTAATTTAAAGACTATACCCCTATAAGCCGAGCGCACACTTTAAATTAATTAAATTAAATTACCTTAAACTAACCTAAAAGCTTAGCCTAATAAAAAACAAAAACAAACAAAAAAACAGCACCAAAAGCGAACTAAAATATGTACACGTAAATAAAAAAACAAACTTATATATATATATACTTATATATAAATATCTTCGTTTACACTATACATTATATAACATGTAAAACAAGTAATATACATTAAAACTATATATTATATATAGAGAGAAAACAATATATTATATATTATGTAAAACCTTATACTATATAAAATAAACTATATATTATGTATCATATAAAAACTATATATTACATATTATATAAAAACCATATATATTATATACATAAAACTATATATTATATACTATGTAAAGCTACATATTATGAATTATATGAATCACATTATATACCATATAAAAACTATAGATTATATACATATCCACATCAAATCGAACATCAACTAACATTAGGGAATAAAAACTGAAAGTTAAAGAAAATAAAGATGCAAGATAAAAAAAATTAAATATGCATGATAAACATGGAATAAACAAAGGGATTTCAAGTCTGGATTTGGGACCAAATTAGACAAAAAAAATAAATTTTAAGGAGCACAAAGGGTATTTGCCCATCGAAAATCAAAATTAGGACCAAATTGTAAACGACTCAAAGCTGGAGGGACCAGGGAAATGGTTTAGAAAAGTGGAAGGGCTTGCTAAGTGATAAGCAAGGGGATGAGGGTTTTAAAACCTTAAAAACTGAGACCCTCAACCAGTTTCAAAACCCATATATGTAAAAGATCTAGACCCTTGTTGATTCACCCATGCGACCTAGATGGCCAATGGTTTGTCACCGGTGTGGACGGAGCAGAACGACGACAAGGGAAACCGACGGCCTCGAAGGTAAAAGACGGAAACCCTATGCCTTTTCGTTTTTAATTTTTATGCTTCAAAATACAAAGAAGGAAGAAAATACCTCTAAAAATGCTTCGTTTTTTGTATTGCTATTTGAATCCTTCCATGTCTAGGGTTTACAATTTCTTGCTTTCAGTTTTATAACACCTAGTATCACACTAATTTACATGCTTTACATAAAATAGAAAATGAAAATTAAAATTCTATTGGTTGATGCTTGTCCTTTTTGTTTGGATTCATCTGATAGTCTACGAATGGTGGTTTGCTGGCAAGATCATTTTGATATTCCTCCGATATTCTAGTTTTCTTGCATATGATGAACATCTTGAGAAAGGGGGACCAAACGAGTACACCACGCCGACGTGGTTGTTGACATGGCCAAGCGACGGTGATATGGCTTTGGGCCACTGGTTTTTCCTGCCAACATAGAGACAGAGTTAGAAGGGCGACAGACGTGCGTGGAGGTTGCAGAAGATGAAGAGGCGAGCGGAATCTGATCCGGCATGCGTAAGGTCCACGCGCGTATGGGGAAGTCAAAAGGTCGCGCGTGCGACGCGTGAGGAGCTGATTTTCCATCCTTGCTTGACTTTGGACCGTCAGATCTGATTTGGATCTGACGGCTGTGATGAGGTGGCTACTCATCAAAAAAGGCTCATTAGGGTTTTGTTTTATTAGATTAAGGCTTAATTAGTTGGGCCTTATTGGGCTGAATGTAATATATATATATTGGGGCTTTACAATTTGTAAATGGACTTTATATATGTGTAGCGATGTCTATTTCGCTAAAAAACGTATTTTCGAAGTGTTTGTGGTTTTTCGGGTATTAAAATATTTATTCCGTGGGGTTTTAAAAATACCATATTTTATTTAAAGAAAGGGAGTCGCCACCGGCCACTTAGGTAGGCCGGACACCATAAAACCAGAGATTTGAAAACTATTGGGTTCGAGAGTCGATTACGGATCGGAAAGGATTAGCACCCCACACCGCCCAAAATTGGTACTTTAATAATTATCGCTTTATTAATATTGGATTTTCTGGGTTAAAGTGACGATTAGTTTAAAATTCGGTTATAATTGCGAATAAATTTTAAAGGCCCCGTTATCCGAGAGTAAACGCCCAACTACTATCACTACGCCTGATACTGGCCCCATTTACGCTCGGATAAAAGGGCACCGCATTGACAATTTATATATATGTTATGCAACCTAAAACATGGCGAATATAAATACAATGCGATAAAATATAAATAAATACTAACATAATAAAATACTAATCTAACATAAATAAAATACTAATCTAAAACATACATACATAAATATTAATCTAACTCATAAATAAAAACAAATCTAACATAAATAAAATACTAACATTCATAAATATTAATCTAACACATAAAAACAAATTTAACATAACTAAAATATTAATATAAAACATAAATTTAAAACATAATAGATACTAATCTAAAGCATAAATAAACATATAAAGTAAAAAAAAAACACAATTTTAAATTAACTAGATCGGACCTAAAATTGTCTAGCCGAGGGCTCTACCCCGGTCCTTGGCTAGCCGGGAGCTAATGCCCCCTTATTTGGCCTTGCCATGGCTTGATTGTTCCTTTTCAAATTGCTTCAATCTTATGCCTATTTATAGGCGATTTCAGGGGTGGAGGGGGGATTTGAGTGACGTGGAGCTTTAGGCTCCACAATAATTCCTTTTTTTTAATAATATTTTTTTATTATTATCATTTTATTTTATTTTTTACCTTTATATATATATATATATTTTATCTTTTTTATTAATTTTTATATTAATAATACTACCATTAAAATAATACTAATAACACTAAAACCCGGTCAAAAATGAGTGATTACAATATGAACTTGAATTTTATTTATATAAAGTGTATATAGGCCGGTATATTTTATATATAGATGGGCTTTTTATTTATGAAATGTATATGGACTATATATATGTTAATAAATTTGGGCTATTTTTCATGATTATGCCTTCTCTCTTTTTATTGGTTTTTAGTTTTGTTTTATAATAATACTAGTAATGATAATAATAATAATAATAATAATAATAATAATAATAATATAATAGGTAATAATAATAATAACAACAACATGGTAATAATATGACATAAGAGACATAATAATAGACGAAATAAGATAACAACAGTGATAAATAGACAACGGTAGTAAAGGAAATAATAAGATAATACTTATACTATTTTTTTGGATTTTTTATTTTAGTAATAATAACGATGATAATATTTTTGGGGTTTTAAAGTAAATAAACATTATATATAAATATGGGGCTGGTTATATCCAGGCCCTTATTTAATTATATAATATTAGTAGTTTTTTTTGTTTCTTTTAGTGTTAATAAAATAGATAGAAAGCCCTTTATTGCATAGATTAAAAATGTAAAAATGGGTTAACACTCCGGAAAAAATTAGTGATTACAGTTGCCCCTCTTTGCTTATTCTTGTGGAACAATAATAAAGCAAAGACCGCAAGCACTAATTTCGTCCCATTTCCCTGTTTGAAGATTCCAAGCTGCAAGTTCCTCCTATATAGAACTGTTCACCCTTCCTCTCCTTGAAATCTAGAGCTATGAGTATCTGCCTCCTTCACTCGGAAGTCCTTGAGCTATAGGTATATGCCCTTTTTGCTCTGAAAACCTTGAGCTACGAGTATCTGCCTCATTTGCTCTAAAAACACTGAGCTATGAGTATCTACCTCCTTTGCTCTAAAAACCTTGAGCTATGAGTATCTGCCTCATTTGCTCTGAAAACCCTGAGCTATGAGTATCTGCCTCATTTGCTCTGAAAACCCCGAGCTACGAGTATCTGCCTCATTTGCTCTAAAAACCTTGATAATGCGAGTTTAAAATCCTTCGACTGAAATCCTTGAGCTATGAGTATCTGCCTTCTTCGCTCTAAAATCCTGATGCGGCGAGTCTAAAATCCTTCGCCTGAAATCCTTGAGCTATGAGTATCTGCCTCCTTTGCTCTGAAGTCCCGATACAACGAGTTTGAAATCCTTCGCCTGAAATCATTTCTGAGCTCCCACTTTGTCGTCTACTCCTCTTCTTAGGAGGTAACCGACCTATTTTCAGATATATGTGGAAAGAGATGAAATGCTATGATGGTATGAGTTAGCATGCTCCTAACCTAGGGATGTCTAACTAGATATGATGCATGGATGATGACAATTTTTAAACTTTCTCAGACACTTTCTCTTCTTGGTCCCCCGACTTTGACCCTCTCTTGCTTTTCGCTTCTCTTCTTTTGTAATGGCGGTGCCTCCTCCCTCACTCTGGTTCACCCTTTATGCCATATTTTCTCCTTGGGCTCTTGATCCTTTTGATCTAAAGTGCCTTTAGAGATTTTTTTTCTTTCTTTCTCTTTTTTCTTTTCATTTTTTTCTCTTTCTTTCTTTCTTCTCTTTCTTTTCTTTTTCTTTTTTTCTTTCTTTTCTTCTTTTTTCTCCATTTCTCTCTTTTTCTTTTTTGTTTTCTTTTTATTTTTCTGGGCGCCTATTTGGGTTTTCTCCCCTAGTCCTTTGGATTTTAACATGAGCGGTATTCAATGATTTCCTCGGTGGATCATAGTAATATCGAGAAATCTTTTGCTTTCTTCACAATCTATGTCAATCTATCTGCGGGATGCATGTGAAATAGACAATAGAAACTAGAATAAATTTTTATTGATACTTAAAGGAATATTCAGATAATTTTGAAATTCATGGCAAACATGAGATCTTTTCCTGTTTCTTCTTTAAGCATAATACTTCTTGGCAGAGTCTGAGTTTATAGGGTTGCTTAATTCTGTCCTATCCATCTCTGCTAAAATTAATGCTCCCCCGAAGAAGGCCTTTTTTACAACATAAGGTCCTTCCCAATTTGGCATCCATTTCCCTCAGAAGTCTCTTTGGTTTAGAAAGATCTTTTTGAGCACCAGATCCCCCTCTTGAAACTTTCTCAGACGAACTTTTTTGTTGTAAGCTTGCATAATCCTTTTATGATACATTTGGCCATGACAGATGGCTTTCAACCTTTTCTCTTCAATAAGGTTCAACTAATCAAATCTGGCTTGCATCCATTAGGCTTCATCAAACTTTACCTCATTCGAAATTCAAAGCGATGAGATTTCCACCTCGATGGGTAAGACTGCCTCCATGCCGTATACCAAAGAGTACGGCGTTGCCCCGGTGGAGGTTCTAACAGAGGTCCGATAGGCAAACAGAGCAAAGGGGAGCCTTTCATGCCAATCCTTGAAAGTCTTTGTGGTTTTTGCTATGATCTTCTTGATATTTTTATTTGCCGCTTCTATTGCTTTGTTCATCTTGGGGAGATAAATAGTAGAGTTATGATGCACAATCTTGAATTGCTCACACACCTCACTCATCATCTTGTTGTTCAAGTTGGAAGCATTGTCGGTGATGATTTTTTCGGGCATATTATAGCGACATATGATTTATTTCTTAAGAAACTTGAAAACTATCGCTCTTGTGATGTTAGTGTACGAGGCGGCTTCTACCCACTTGGTGAAGTAATTGATAGCTACTAAGATGAAGCGATGCCTATTGGAAGCCTTCGGGTGTATCTGTCCAATGGAATATATTTCCAAGTGGCAAAATACCATAGTGAATTCATGGCGTGAAGTGGCACTAGTGGGAGTTTATCTTATCGACATAGATTTGACATTTATGGCATTTCTTCTCATAACTGATGCAATTTCCCTCCATGGTTGACCAGAAGTAGCCATATCTAATGATTTTTCTAGCCATCGAGAATCCACTAGGTGTGAGTTCCACACAATCCTCTATGGACCTCTACTAATAAAATTTCAGGTTCTCGAGCATTGACACATCTTAACAACATCTGATCTTTGCTTCTTTTGTTCAAAATTTCTCCGTCAAGGACATACCCTGAGGCTAACCTTTGGATAGTTCTTTTATCGTTATCATCAGACCCTTTTGGATAAGTCTGGAACTTGATGTACTGGAGAATGTCGTGATACCATGGATTGTCGTCGTCCTCCTCTTCCAAACTATAGCAATGGGCTGGTACCTCAAAGGTTTGCATCTCGATCGGCTTCATCTTGGTTGTCTGGCTTACATCAAACACGGAGGCCACTGTGGCTAGAGCATTGACCATCTAATTTTCCTCTCTTGGCAAGTAGGCAAAGCTGATTTCTTTAAAATCTTTGACCAAATCTTTGATCAAATCGTAGTACTTGATTAACTTCAAATCTTTAGTCTCCCATTCTTTCCGAAGCTGGTAGATTACCAAGGAAGAGCCTCCAAAGACCCGAAGCACTTTGATATTCTTTTTATGGCTGCCCGGAGCCCCATGGCACAAGCCTTATATTCGGCTATAATGTTGGTGCAGAAGAATTCCAACGTACTCGTAAATGGGTAGTAGACGTTTTTGGGAGAAATCAATACTGCCCCTATTCTATGGCCTAAGGCATTCGATGCTCCATCAAAATAAAACCTCAATCCCTCATTCTCGGTAGTGGGCCTCCCTTCAGTCAAATCACAGATTAAGCCTTCATTTGGAAAACTAAAATCCAACAGCTAGTAATCATCTGAAGCACAGCTTGCCAAAAGATCTGCTATCACACTTTCTTTCACTGTTTTCTGGCTCATATAAACAATATCGAATTCCGATAATAACATTTGCCAACGGGCCATTTTCCCGATTAGCGCTGGCACTTCCATCAAGAATTTTAGTGGATCCATTCAAGAAATTAAGCAAGTGGTGTGATAGAACATGTATTACCTAAGTCGCTTAGTAGCCCATACCAAGGCACAACATAGCCTTTGGATCAATGGGTACCGTGTTTCACACTCGGTGCACTTCTTGCTTAAGTAATAAATCACCCTTTCCTTCTTGCCAGAGTTGTCGTGTTGCCCCAACACATCCTATCAAATTCTCAAAAACTATCAAATACAGGATCAACGACCTATCTGGCACTGGTGCTACTAATATCGGAGCGTTGGTCAAATACTTCTTGATATTTTCTAGCGCTTCTTAACAATCTTCATCCTAAATTCCTGGGTTATTCTTTCAGAGTAGTCTGAAGATGAGATCACATTTATTGGTCAACTGGGAGATGAAACGGGAGATGTAATTCAGCCTTCCCAAAAATCCTCAGACTTCTTTTTGAGTTTGAGGCGGTGAGAGGTCTTGGATTGCTTTCACCTTATCAGGGTCGATCTCGATTCCTTTCTGGCTCACCACAAAACCCAAAAGCTTCCTAGATGTAATTGCGAAGGTGCATTTGGTAGGATTAAGCTTCAACTAGTACTTTCTTAGCCTTTGGAAGAGTTTTTGCAAATTTTGGATGTGCTCCTCCTCGGTCTGAGACTTGGCTACCATGTCATCTACGTACACCTCGATTTCTTTATGCACCATGTTATAGAACAAGGTCACCATGCCTCTTTGATAAGTTGCCATGGCATTCTTTAATCCAAAGGGCATCACCTTGTAGCAAAATGTGCCCACATGGTCACAAAAGTGGTTTATTCCATGTCTTCAGGGTGCATTTTAATCCGACTGTACCTCGAAAAGCCATCCATAAATGAGAACTAACCATGCCTCTTAGTGTTGTCAACTAGTGTATCAATGTGGGGCAAAGGGAAATTATCTTCGGGGCTCACCTTATTAAAGTCCCTATAATCCATGCACATGCGCACATTTTCATCATTTTTCGGTACTGGCACTATGTTGGTGTTACCTCCTCAAAAGTATTGTTTTTATGCCTATTTTGATATGCTTTTGCTTGTTTTCAAGTACACTTAGTTGCATTATTTTGTTAGAATCATGCATTTACATAAAAGAGTTAGTAGGCTGCCTATGCCAGTGTCATGGGTTGTTTTTAATGGCCTTTGCGCAGGTTGGTAGATGGAATGGCAGGAGGAATGGACGCAAGACGCAGGGACGTAGTTAGGAATGCCAAGGTGAATGCCAGATGTTGCGAGCCCGAAAGAACCAGATGAGTGCCAAGCATTTGTTGGAAGAGAGGTATGCCAGTGGCCATGCCAAGAAGAGATGAACCCTTGAAAAAATAGGAAAGGATCATGCTCCTAAAAGATCGCAATTGGATCAACTTCCGAAAAAATAGCAGATAATGTGATGCCAAGTGATGTTGGCAAAGTTGTGCCAAACTCGTGTACCAGGATGGCCATGGCATGATGAAGTCAGCCCTAGCATGATAAGCTATCACACCGAGCTGATAAGATATCAAAATGATCAGATAGAGCTCTATCTCTTATCTCTTGATCATTTCAAATTCAAATTCAAAGGCTTATGTCATCCTTTCCCCTACACGCCTATATAAAGAACAACCGATCAAGCATTTGGAAAAAAAGAAAATAATCAAAAAGAGGAGACGAAAGGTGGTCAGAGTGAGGTGTTGGAGCGGTGAGTGGCAGTCGGTGCAACTGAGGAAGGGTGGTTTGAATTCTTGGCAGAGAGCCTAGCGTGGAGGGCTACATCGAGAGAACTTTGCCTATTCCCTTGGCAGAAGTTGTTTTTCTTTAGTTTTTATTATGATGGTGATGTTAAAACATTTGTTGGTTAACCCCTACACCATGAACTAATTTAGTAGTTGGTGGGGGATGTTTTGGTTTTAAAACGTTGTCTTTTATGCCTTCGTTCCTTTATAATAACTTTGCTTTTTGCAAAGTTTGTCTGTTTTGCATACTTTAATTTTTCCTAAGTGTTGTGCCAAAGCGAGAGCTGGCACAGTTAGCTTATTGCCTTCCAATAACTTATCAGACTTGTGTTGGCAACGATCAAGTTGCTGAACACTTGGGATAGAAGCTTCGAGAGAAATCTTTCAAGTAGAGAAATCTTTCAAGTAGATGAACATACACTATAGAGATATAAGGGTTTTTACTTGGCCAGTTTAGGGAAATGACCATCGAGAGAGGCTTTGCTATTTTTGAATCTGCTCGGCAACTAATGCCAAGATAGTTTTGTCAATAAAGGCTGGCATGAACCATGTTTGAACCAGTTATTCCCTGCCAACAGTCATCATTCATTTGGAAACACCTTTCTAGCCAACACTTCACTTCACTTTGGTTTTATTTTATTTTCTTTTCTTAGTTTTAAAATAAACTCTTTTAAACTACAATTTTTTCTTCCAAAACAAGTAACAAACTAAACAATCGAATTCCAAGTCAATCTCTGTGGGATCGATACTCAGCTTACCAAGCTGTATTACTTGTCGACCGTGTATACTTGCACGCAAAAGACTCTTGGAACAGTTTATCTTTCCTAAATACATACCATTTATACCTTTTGCCAGCATTCATTTTACACATCTCCCTGAGAGTCAACAAGTTTTTGGCGCCATTGTTGAAGATTGCAACGGATTTGATTGTTTTTAAATTTTTACTTGTTTTGTTTTTGTTTTCATTTTATCTTTGTTTTCACCAGTGTATGACCATAAACCACCCAGTGGTGGACGAGTGGCCATACGATCCAAAAATTGAGAGAACCTTGCAGAGGTTAAAGAGGCGATACCGAGAAATGAATCAAGGCAATCAAAGGAATGGTGTGGTGAATAATGATCCACCTATTAACAATCAACCTAATAGCAATGCACCACTGCCTCCTAATGTCCCAGATATGGTTGAAGAAGAAGAGAGGCCAATCTGAGAACATTCAGCACCTAACATTGCAAATCTCATGCCATGACTTATTGGCACTAATGCCGATGAGCCTAACTTTGAACTTAAACCTGTAATAATCCAAACTCTTTTGAAAGTAGGTCAATTCGATAGAGCACTTTCTAGAGACCCGAGACAACATCTCAAACAATTCATGGAGATATGTAAAATGTTTCAACAAACTGAAGTATCTGGAGATATTGTGAAGCTAAAATTGTTTACTTTTTCTTGAGAGACAGAGCCAAGGCATGGCTCAATTCTTTGCCACTAGGACCAGTTACTTCTTGGGAAAACCTTTGCCAAAAGTTCCTGATGTGGTTTCAGCCACCAACACTCACAGCCAAGTTGCATGCTGAAATCATTACATTTAAATAGGCCAAGGATGAAACTCTTTATAAAGCCTGGGAAAGATTTAAAGATTTGAGAAGGTGTCCAATGCATGGGTTCCCAAATTGGACCCAAATTCAAACCTTCTACAACATATTGAATGTACAAACAATGACTATTGTGGATGCTTCAACAGCCGGATCGTTGCTTGACAAAAAGTACACTGAGGCTGTTGATATCCTTGAGAGAATTTTGACCAATGACTTCGAGTATCCTGTTGCTAGACTTGGGACCGGGACTAAAGCCAGTGGGAAATTGAAAGTTGATGAAATCACGTCCATTCATGCCAATATTTCAAACCTCACTAGCATGGTGAGAACGTTGCAAAAGAACAATGAGGCCAAAGAAGTCAAAGTATTGGATCCATTTTGCACCATTTGTGGAGAAAACCACCATGTGGATGAATGCCCTGTTAATCCTGAGTCGGTAAGTTTTGTTGGGAATGCTGGTCGTTTTTATAATGCTAATACCTATAATACAGGTTGGAGACAGCACCCTAACTTAGCTTAGGGAAATCAAGGAGGCAATCACTATAATGCCCCTCGCCAAAACATCCAACGGTAGAACAACAATACCATGCCAGCATTTTATCAAAATACCATGCCACAGAAAGCTCAAAACAATTTCCAGCAAGGACAAGAAAGCAACCAATGAGGAGATCTTACACATATATATGGAGCAAAATGAAGTAACAGTCCAAAGTTTGGCAGCATCAGTAAGAAACATGGAAAAACAAATTGGGCAGATTGCTAATGCACTTAGCAATCGACCCCAAGGTACTTTGCGAAGTGACAATGAAGATGCTCGGCAAAAAAAAATAAAAAATGCAAGGCAATAACTCTTCTGAGTGGTAAGCAGTGCGAAACAGAGATGGCTGCCAAGCAGCTAGTCGGCAGCCAATATGCAAAGCTTGTGCCAACAAATATACCTAGAGAAGTAGAGAAGGAGAAAGTAAATGATGCCAGCGATCATGCCAGTAAGAGTGCCAAACAGGATGCCAGTCCCAGTGCCAACAATGACGCTAGCAATGATGATAAGTAGACTGATGCTAAAATAGATAACAACATTACCTCGGCAAGGCCGGCAGCGCCAGCATATGTATATCCACCGCCAGTATTTCCAGCAAGACTTCAAAAGCATAAGCAGAACCAACAATTTAAGCGCTTTTTGGAAGTGCTTAAACAGTTGCAAATTAATATTCCATTGGTGGAAGCCCTTGAACAAATGCCCAACTATGTAAATTTCATGAAAGATATCTTGTCCAAAAAGACGAAGTTGGGAGAATTTGAAACTGTTGCTCTCACTGAGGGATGTAGTGCCATGATCCTAAACCGATTGCCACCAAAGCTGAAAGATCCAGGGAGTTTTATTATTCCTTACACAATTGGCGACAAGTTCATGGGGGAGGCGCTATGGGACTTGGGAGCTAGCATCAATTTGATGCCAGTATCAGTTTTCAAGAAGCTTGGCATAGATGCAAGACCTACCACGGTGACACTTTAATTGGCAGACCAATCATATGCACATCCCAAGGGTAACATTGAGGATGTGTTGGTAAAGGTATACAAATTCATTTTCCCAGTTGATTTTATCATTTTGGATTATGAAGCTGATATTAATGTGCCAATTATTTTAGGTAGGCCGTTTCTTGCTGCTGGAAGGGCTCTTATTGATGTTCATAAAGGGGAACTAACCATGAGAATAAATGATCAACATGTTACTTTTAACGTGTTTCAAGCTTTGAAATATGCAGATGAACCTGATGAATATCAAGCCGATGAAATGGTGGAGTTCATCTTTCTTTGGACATGGCACAGTTGTGCAGGATGTAGCTAGTGATGACAGCATGCTTGATGGCATAGCTAAACTGTTTGAGGAACCTGTTGAATCAGCCTTGGAGGCTAAAAATATGAGTTACTTCGAGCCACTCCATTTGGTCGGCAGAGAGATAAAGAAACCAAAGCCATCTATTGAGGAACCACCAGAGTTGAAGCTTCAACCCCTGCCAGAACACTTAAAGTATGCTTATTTATGTAAGAACTCAACTCTGCCGGTGATTATTGCCACTAATCTTACTCATTATCAGGAGGTAAGACTGTTGGCAATACTAAAAGATTATAAGAAAGCGTTGGGTTGGACCTTGGCAGACATCCAAGGTATTAGCCCAACCATTTACATGCACAAGATCATATTAGAGGAATACAATGGCAGAACCATTGAAGGCCAAAGGTGTCTAAACCCAAGCATGAAAGAGGTTGTAAAGAAAGAGATCATAAAGTGGTTGGATGAAAGGATCATTTTCCCCATTTCCAATGGCTCTTGGGTTAGCCCGGTGCAGTATGTGCCAAAGAAGGGTGGCATGACTCTGATCCAAAACAATAAGGCTGAATTGATTCCATCTAGAACCATCACTGGATGGAGGCTGTGCATGGATTACAGAAGGTTGAACAAGGCTACAAGGAAGGACCATTTCCCATTGCCTTTCATTGACCAGATGTTGGCCAGGTTGGCAGGTAAAGCTTTTTATTGTATTTTAGATAGTTATTAGGGATATAATCAGATTCCCATCACCCCTGACGATCAAGAGAAAACCACGTTCACCTGTCCATATGGGACATTTGCCTTTAGAAGGATGCCATTCGGATTGTGTAATGCGCCAGTAACATTTCAATGTTGCATGATGGCCATTTTCTCCGATATGATTGAGCATAACATAGAAGTATTCATGGATGATTTCTCAGTGTTTGGTGTAACGTTTGAGGAATGCATCCATAGCTTGGAGCAAGTTTTGAAGAGATGCATAGAGACAAACCTAGTGTTGAATTGGGAGAAATGCCACTTCATGGTGAATGAGGGCATTATTCTCAATCATAAGGTAACCAGGAGAGGACTGTAAGTTGATCAAGCTAAAGTGGAGGTAATTAAGCAATTGCCACCTCCAATAAGTGTTAAAGGTATAAGGAGTTTTTTAGGTCATGCCGGTTTTTATCAGTGATTTATTAAAGATTTTTTGAAAATTGCTAAACCTTTATGTTCATTGTTGGAACATAATGCCACTTTTGCATTTGACAATTTCTTGTTTGAGAGCATTTTAGGAGCTTAAAGACAGATTGATTAATGCCCCCATAGTCGTGGCACCGAATTAGAATGAGCCCTTTGAGCTCATCTGCGATGCCAGCGATTATGCCATTGGAGCAGTTCTGGGACAATGGCGTGGTAAGATGTTCCATACTATCTACTATGCCAGCAAAACCTTGAATAAAGCACAGCTGAATTACTCTACAACCGAGAAAGAATTCCTCACGGTTGTATTTGCTTTTGATAAATTTAGATCTTATCTAATTGGTAATAAGGTTGTGGTTTATAAAGATCATTCGGCGTTGAAATATCTCTTGGAAAAGAAGGATGCCAATCCTAGACTAATCTGATGGACGCTCTTACTTCAAGAATTTGACCTGGAGATCAGAGATAAGAAAGGCAACAAAACTTAGTAGCTAACCATCTCTCTTGGTTGGAGCATCACATTGAGGATGGTAAGTCCACTATAATTAGATACAAATTCCCTAACGAGTATTTGCTTCCAGCCGATGCTATACCATGGTACGCTGACATAGTCAACTACATGGTAAGCAATATTCTGCCATCAGACCTGGCATATAATGCTAAGAAAAGATTTTTACGAGAGGTGAGGCAATACTATTAGGATGAGCCCATGTTGTACAAGCAGTGTGCCAACCAAGTGATTCGCGAGTGTGTGCCAGAGGACGAGCAGCAATATATATTGCATCTATGCCATGCCACACTATATGGAGGACATTTTGCTGGGATGAAGACTGTTGCCAAAGTTTTAACGTCAGGATTCTTTTGGCCCACACTGTACAAGGATGCCCACGAGTATGCCAAGGCATGCGATCGATGCCAACGAACAGGGAACATCTCTGGCAGACATGAATTACCACTCTAGAACATACTACCAATGGATTTATTTGATGTGTGGGGGATCGAATTTATGGGTCATTTTACCCTATCAGTCGGTAATGTGTACATTCTCTTGGCTATTGACTATGTGTCAAAGTGGGTAGAGGTTATTGCCTTGCCAACAAATGATGCCAAGTTCTTGCACAAAAATATTTTCACTAGATTTGGTGCTCCTCTAATGATTATTCATAACAAGGGTACTCATTTCAAATGTAAATTAATTTCTAAAGCATTGTGCAAGTATGGGATTCAGCTGCGAATCGCCACAACATACCATCTACAAACAAATGGGCAGGCTGAGATATCCAATAAGGAGATTAAGAACATTTTGGAAAAAATTGTGAATCACAAGGAAAAATTGGTCCTTGAGACTAGATGAGTCCTTGTGGGCTTATAGGATGACATTTAAAACTCCTTTGGGTACTTCCCTATTCAAACTTGTCTTTGGCAAACCATGCTATCTACTAGTAGAACTTGAACATAAAGCCTATTGGGCCTTGCGGAAGCTTGACATGGCATGGAGAATTATCGGAGAAAAGTGGTTGCTTGACCTCAATGAATTGGAGGAATTTAGAATACAAGCATATGAGAATGCTAAGATATACAAGGAGAAGGCAAAAATTGGCATGATAGTCGGATCTTGCCAAGACAGTTCGAAATAGGTCAGCTTGTTCTATTGTTTAACTCTCGGCTCAAACTTTTTCCAGGTAAGCTTAAGTTAAGATGGATGGGTCCTTATGAAGTTGTGAAGCCATATGCTTATGGGGCTATAGATATCAAGAACTTACATACCAGATAAATTTTTAAGGTGAACAATCAGCGCCTAAAGCATTACTTGGAAGGTAAGCAAAGTCATGCCATGGAGGTGATCCTCTTGGCATAATTGGAATGAAGCATCTGTAGGTTTGAAATTCTTTGTAAATATTAGGATTAGTTGTTTTTGTTTTCCTTTAGGAATTAGGTTTTTGTTATTGTTTTCTTTTTATTGTCTTTCAATTTTTATTCCTTTGCTGCGTTACACGATTTTCCATTTAGTGTGTAGGAATTTTGACAGGAATTGATGCTAGGAATATTATCGGAAGGACTGTGAGCCAGTGTAATAGTTATGCCATTGCCCATGCCAGAGGCATGTGCATATTCCGTATGAAAGAAGAAAAAAAACCTAGCTTACGTAAAGAGAAGAGGGGAAATCTAGGGAATTTAACCCTTTTTGCCGCCCATATTTATGATAGGTTATCTTTTCATAATTGCCCTATCACTTCAAAATCCTTTCCATACCTTTATCCATATCACTTCTCATTTAAAATTTAAACTTTTTTCCAATAAAACTCCATAAACCCCATCATTATCCCCTACTTTTCGGCTACCCTAATTACTCCCTCCTAAACACTTAGCCCTTTTCTCTTTCATTCTATTAAAATCGATTCCCCCCAAAACTTTTCCCTTTTACTCTCATTCGATTTTCTCTCAAGCAAGATCCAAGAACTTCAATCTTTTTTTTTCTTTTTCCCATCGATTCTCATCTTTTCATCTACACGGCTTCATCCTCTACTCTCTTCAAGTGATTTTTCAACGAGGAGATTCGCAAGAAGTTCGATGAGAGCTTCTCTTCAAAGTCATTCCTTTATGAGAAACACTTTGACTTCCAATCTGACACCATTGTCAGATTCTCATCGGGATTCATGTACATCGTTGATATGCATAAGTGGAGTTTATTCTGCCAGTAGAAGGGGGAGGTGTTTGCCACCATCGTGCAAGAGTTTTACGCCGATCTTGTGACCAAGGATTCTCCATTCTTGATGATTCAGGGTAAGTGAGTTTGTTTTGATGAAGGTTACATTAATTATCTTTCTCTTTTCCAACTAAAGGAGATAAAAAACTTTGAGTACGTTGAGTCTATGAATGCGGCCAAGAGAAAGAAGATTCTGGCAGACCTGTGCGAGCTTGGCACAACCTGGACTGTTTTGTCTATCGGCTACCAGACCATTAAGAGGTTGGCATTGAAGCCTCAGATACGAGGATGGAACCATTTCATCAAGCACAATTTTATACCCACATCACACAATGAAACGGTCTTGGAAGACTGGCTTATCCTGTTGCAATGCATTATCAAAGGGCGCTAGATCAATGTCGAAAAATTATTATCGATGAAACTTACAAGTGTGCTGCCAAAGGTAAGGGAAGTCTATTTTTCCCTTTGTTGATTTCTAATATTTGTTTGCGCCATGAAGTGCCCACGATGGATGAGGATCACGACCAGGTGATTAAGGGTACGACCATCACTGCTCATATCTGGAGAAACCTCACTGGAGGAGAGCCAAAGAAGAAGGGAAAAGGGCATGGCCAAGACGGCCACGCCGAAGCAGAAGCCAAGGGCTGAGCCAACAAGTGTGCCAGAGACCATGCCAACCAACTCGCTGGCAGTGCTGTCCCAGGTGTACTCCCTCCAAGAGATTATTCTCCGAAAATTGGATAAGGCCAATGAGCTCAATGCGAAGATGCGGAACTATACCAAGGAACGAGATGCCATTATCAGGGAGGTCCTTGTGAAACTCTATCCCGATCCTCGACAAGCCAGTCTAGTCCAACCAGTCATACCAGTCCAGTTATTTTTGCCAATTTCGAGTATGAGGCAACAGTTCCTCTATCCCCAATGCATGTTGAATCTGCCAGCACCACCTCCTCTTTCGAGTCGGAGGAGATTCATGCCACCAAAGATAAGTTAACACCAGTCACACCACCTGTCGAGCCTGCCAAGTAGAAAGAGGATGTTGGTTCCTCCACTACTGCCACCAAGCAGAGTTGGAAAGGAAAGAAAAGAATAGCCCCTAACCGTGGGATCATATCCATAAGGAAGACCCGTGCCATAATAGAAGAAGAAGCCCATGCCAAATAGAATGAAGCCTCATCCGAAGGGGAGTCTTCTTCTACCTAACTCTTTCGCATTTCATGTTTGCATTTTCATAATCGTGCATTTTTATTTTTCTATTTCTCTTGTATATATGTGTTGTTTCATGCATTGATGGCAATGCACATCTTGGGTTTGGGGGTGTGTATTTTCTCACTTTTATGCCATGCCATGAACGTTTTAATTTTTTGTAGTCCATGTAGAGTAGTTCTATATCGAACCATTAAAAAAAGTGAAAAAGAAAATTTTATCTCGGCTTAAATTTGAAGTTTGTTAACAACTGTTATACAAGCTTATTTTGATCTAATTGTTTGCCCGATGATGAGTTTATAATTTTCAGTTTGCCATGCCAGTAGATTTGTATGCCATGTTTGCCATGACAATTGATCTCTAGTTTAGGTAATTGTTTCTACACTTAACACGTGGTATGTATCTAGTTCCCTAGCAAACATAGATAATTTGAAACTATGCTCAGCTTTGAAAAAGAAAAAAAGAAAAATGATGCCAGGGTTAAATGTAAATAAGGTAGCAATGTTCTGCCAAGACAAGAATTTTTTTTGAACTCTCCTCTAACTAGGGATAATAAGTACTTAGGGCTTCGTGGTATGCTCCCTTTTAGTTCCTAAGTCCAAAACCTTAGTGTATGAGTTTAAGAGAAAGCCTAATGGTAACTGGATTAAGGTGGGGATTCGTGGTATGCTCCCTCTTATCACTCACGCTAAACAGTACCATGAAGCAAGCTAAAAGATAATGCCAATACCCTTCGGCACTAAAAATATAGAAAATAACAAAACTGAGTTTAGAAAGTAAATTGGCCAAGGGAGTAAACGAGCGCTAGATGCATACTACCCACACTTTGCGCACAAATCATGGACTTAGACTAGAGTTATATTGTTGCACTTGAATTGCTATATCCTTGGCACTATGCACAGAGATTTTTGAGGGCAGCATTAGAATCAAACTCTGCTTGACAACATTTGTTGGTATTCCAACCAAACTTTTGCCGAGGTATTATTTTCACTGTTTTTATTTTTCTCTTCTCTTACATTACTTGAGGACAAGAAATGAGCTGGGTTGGGGGTATGTTACCTTCTCAAAAGTATTGTTTCTCATGCCTATTTTGATATATTTTTGCTTGTTTTCAAGTACATTTAGTTGCATTAGTTTGTTAGAATCATGTATTTACATAAAAGAGTTAGTAGGCTGCCTATGCCAGTGTCATGGGTTGTTTTAGTGGCCTTTGCGTAGGTCGGCAGATGGAATGGCAAGAGGAATGGATGCAAGACGCATGGACGTAGTTAGGAATGCCAAGGTGAATGCCAGATGTTACGGGCATGGAAGGACCAGATGAGTGCCATGTATTTGTTGGCAAAGAGGTATGTCAGCGGCCATGCCAAGAAGAGATGAACCCCCAAAAAAATTGGAAAGGATCAAGCTCCTAAAAGATCGCAATTGGATCAACTTCCGAAAAAAATAGCTGATAAGGTGATGCCAAGTGATGTTGGCAAAGTTGTGCCAAGCTCGTGTGCCAGGATGATCGTGGCATAATGATGTCAGCCTTAGCATGATAAGCTATCACACCGAGCTAATAAGATATCAAAATGATCGGATAGAGCTCTATCTCTTATCTCTTGATCATTTCAAATTCAAATTCAAAGGCTTATCTCATCCTTTCCCCTACACGCCTATATAAAAAAACAACCGATCAAGCATTTGGAAAAAAAAGAAAAAAAGAAAAGAATCAAAAAGTGGAGACGAGAGGTGGTCAGAGTGAGGTGTTGGAGTGACAGTTAGTGCAACTGAGGAAGGGTGGTTAGACTTCTTGGCCGAGAGCCTATTCCCTTGGCAAAAGTTGTTTTTATTTAGTTTATTATGATGGTGATGTTAAAAACGTTTGTTGGTTAACCCCCACACCATGAACTAATTTAGTAGTTGGTGGGGAATGTTTTGGTTTTAAAACATTGGCTTTTATGCTTTAGTTCTTTTATAATAATTCTGTTTTTGGAAAAGTTTGTCTATTTTGCATACTTTAATTTTTCCTAAGTACTGTGCCAAAGCAAGAGCTGGCACAGTTAGCTTATTACCTTCCAATATCTTAACAGACTTGTGTTTTCAACGATCAAGTTGCTGAACACTTGGGAGAGAAGCTTCGAGAGAAGTCGTTCAAGTAGATGAACTTACTTCGGCAGTGAAATCTACCCCCACAGAGTATAGATTGGTTTTTAAATCAAATTGGTTTAAGGAAAGCATACACTATAGAGATATAGGGGTTTTTACTTGGCCAGTTTAGGGCAATGACCATCGAGAGAGGCTTTGCTATTTTTGAATCTGCTCGGCAACAAATGCTAAGACAGTTTTGTCAATAAAGGCTGGTATAAACCACGTTTGAACCAGGCATTCCTTGCCAACAGTCATCATTCATTTGAAAACACCTTTCTAGCCAACACTTCACTTTGGTTTTATTTTATTTTCTTTTCTTAGTTTTAAAATCAACTCTTTTAAACTACAATCTTTTCTTCCAAAACAAGTAACAAACTAAACAATCGAATTCCAAGTCAATCTATGTGGGATCGATACTTAGCTTACCAAGCTATATTACTTGTCGGCCGTGTATACTTGCATGCAAAAGACTCTTGGCACAGTTTATCTTGCCCAAATACATACCATTTATAGCTTTCGCCAGCATTTATTTTACACATCTTCCTGAGAGTCAACAGTTGGCTACCCAATTAGGGTACTTAGAAGCTTTCAAGAATCCTGCCTCAAACTGTGTCTTTACTTCTTCTCTGACTTTTAATAACATGTCCTTTCTCATTCTATAGAGCTTTTGTTGAACGGGCTTGGATTCTAGCCTTATAGGGAGCTTGTGCATCACAATATCCATGTTTAAACCCGGTATATCTTGGTATGTCCATGCGAACACATATTTGAATTCTAGAAGTAGTTCCACCAACTCTTTCTTAACTCTTGATGATAGGGTACTGCCGATCTTCACTTCTTTCTTTTCTTTGTTAGTTCCGAAATTCAAAGTCTCTACTTTCTCTTGATGCGGAAGGATTTGTTTTTCCTCATTTGCCATCATCCTTAACAACTCATCTGGGACCTTATCATCCTTCTCATTTATTTCCACAAGCACGTGGGTCGCTCAAAATCTACTTCGAGACTAGGTTTCGCCTCATTCATACAGTTTATATTAAGAGGCTTGCACAATTTTTGAAAGTATGCATTAGGAATAGAAATGGATAGCTTGTGATATGAATAAATAATAAATAAATAAATGAACAAATAAATAGTGACTGAAGTGAATGCTATGTTTTCCATTTGAGAAAAAAAGTAGAAAATGTCTATTTCATTGAAAGCAGATAAAAAGTGACATAGCTGCCCCTTTACAAAAGATGTCCGTTACTTTCGGGCAAAAGTAACGGGGTTGTTTTGGGCATTACTTTGATTCGATCCTAGACACCACAGGCATGTCCACATACGTCCAATTTTTGAGCTTTTCACCCAAGAAGCATGGGCGAATCTTGGCCAAAAGCTGGTTAGTCTTGCTATCGTCACAAATCACATTCACATCTATCTCTTCCAAAGCTTCGCAGATCAACTTCTCTTGGAGGCATCTTTCCCTTCTCGGTTTTCTTCTTGGACTTCCAACTTAGGGTTTCTGATCCCGTTGGATATGAAAATTCCATTAAAATTTGCATAGGTAATGGGGGCCCAAGGAATATCCTCCCCTCTAAAATGAGCCTTCCTTTGCTCTTATTTTTTCCTCCATTCTTGTCTCTTTTGCAGGAAATTGGGCCTATAGCTGAGTCCAAAACGGTTAACCTTATAGATCACACTGATTGGCCGAATGTGTCTTTGTAGACTTCTTCCCGAACCTCTTCCTTTCCTCGCTCCTCTTCCTAGGGTCTCAAATACCACCATCTTGGTGCAATTTGACAGTTTAAGGCAAGGAAATTGGCTCCCCTCGGCGACAAAGGTAGCATTGATAAATTCCAAAGCCCTAAAAGTACATTACATTGCCTCTTCATCAGTATAGACATATGGTGTATCATAAGTCACCGAAGCGATGACAACTTGCTCAGCATTCACTGTGACCAATTTCCCCTCAATAACAAAATTCAATTTCTAATGTAGTGAAGATGAGACGGTACCGGCTGAATGTATCTATGGCCTTCCTAACAGACAATTATAGGATGGCCGGATGAACATAACCACAAAATCAACCATGTATTCAGTAGGGCCAATGAGCAAGGGTACTTCTATCTTCCCGACCACATCTCGTTGGGTCCCACCAAATATAGGCATCGTATTATGACAGGGTTTTATGTGTGAACTGTCGATTGGTAACCGTTGCAGAGTAGCCAGAGGCATTACATTTAAAGCGGAGCCATTATCAATTAGCACTTCCGATAGCACATAACACTTACAATGAGTGGTAATGTTTAGGGCCTTGGTGGACTCCCTACCTTCCTCTGGTATTTCATTGTCACTGAAGGTGATGTAATTATCGGCGGTGATATGTCCGATGATCCGGTCAAACTTCCCGACCGAGATATCACTTGTGATGAAAGTCTGATTCAAAACTTTCAACAGCGCGTCGCGATGTTTTTCTGAGTTTAGCAGGAGATCGAGTACCAAAATCTGAGATGGTTACTTCTGAAGTTGTTCCACGATATTATACTCACTGTGTTTAAAGAATCTCAAAAATTCCTGAGCTTGGGTTTCCGTGACTGGCTCCTTGATCTTTGAAGGTAGCTCCTCTCCGAACATCTTCTTGGGTTCAGTCCTGACTTTCTTGCCTTTTCCCTCTTGTTCTTTCGGCACCCTCAGATTCTCTAGAGCATAGCATCAACCACTCCTTGTAAGATGCCCACATTACTTACTTCTCCGGTATTTGGTTCCAAAGACCCTCCTTGAGCGGATTTTATCCTTATTTCTGCATCTTCTCCTCCTTGTGAAAGAGAGGAGCCCGATATTGTAATGCTTGAGGTGTAATTCCATGGAACCATCTGTGTATCCTTGAAAGGAAAGGATCTTGGGGTAGCAATTATAATCTTTGGGGTCATCTTTGGTGCACTTGCTTCACTTGGCTTGAGACCAAGGACAAATGGTCTTTTTGCACTGTACTTGGTGTCTTGAGCGTCCAACGCACAGACTTTTAATTCCCTCATTCCTTTTTTTCCAAAGAACTCAACTTTTTTTTGTCCATCATAATATGTATCAACTGATGAAACTCTTACAATCTTGAATCTCATGATCCCCCGACTGATGATATTCGCAATACGGGCGCCCCAACCCTTCCTCACGATCACCATTCCCCAGTCAATGAGGTGTGCCATACACAGCTGTTGGAAAACCCACCTTAATGGAGACTAGACTTCATATACATCCACCCTAGCTTTTTTGGCATACTCATCTTCAACAACATTCACGCCTTGACCTCTATGGTTTGGCAGGGGTTTGTTAGTCGTTCTTTGTTCCCCTAACTGCAATACTCCGATTCGGATCATATTCTAAACAAACTTATTGGCAAGGGAGTGAAATACCTATTCTCCCTTTTTTTTTGGGTCTCCTATTTCCCTTTTGTTGAAATTCCGGGCATTCCTCGTGGCAGCGTGGGGCTAGGAGATAGTGAAGTTCTTGGCGACCTCAAACGTGTTTGTGTTATTAACCTCATAATCCTTCTTCTTGTACTATTTGCGTGAAGCCTCCCCTCCGTCAATTCTCCCACTTTTAATGACAGCTTCAATGCGCTCGTCGGTTATTACTATCTCTGTGAAGTTGCTAATAGGATTGCTGATCAAACGATCATAGAGTGTCCCTTTTAGTGTGTCTATGAACATTGGAGAAATCTCATGCTCATGAAGCGGTGGCTAAGCTTGTGCCACCACATCACACCACCTCTGAGCATACTCACAGAGGCTCTCATTGCATCTTTGCTCCATTCCTTGCAACAGAAGTTGATTAGGAACCATATCAGCTATGTGCTTGTACTAGTCGGTGAAAGCTTTAGCCAAACCCTTCCACGACTTGACTTGAGCTCTTGTTTTCTGGTTGTACCACCTTGAAGCATATCCCACCAAACTGTCTTAAAAGCAGTGAATCAAAAGCTTCTCATTGTCGGTGAACCCAACCATCTTCCGACAAAACATGACCACGTGTGCAGTGGGGCAAGTCATTCCATAAAACTTTTCAAAATCTAGGGTCTTGAACTTGTGCAGTATTTCTATGTTTGGGTCCAGACTGAGCTCCCTAGCATTCAACCCATATGAACATTTCTCATCCTCCTTTACTTGGAACTTTTCTTCGAGATCCTTCTAGGTATCTTCCAACTGCTTTGTGGATTCAGCCTTCACTTGGTTTAGCTTCTCCAACTCATCAAAATTCGGGATGCTATCCTCAATGTTCTCAACACTCCCAAAGGTCACACCTGTTTGGGCTTGGGTAGAAGCACCGACATGAGAAGAAGATGCCCCTTGCGGAGGGTTCCATGAAGGGTCAACAAAAATAGGGTTCTTAAAGATTGGGTCATATGGGCGGTTCCATGAGTTTTGGGCAGGATTCTCGACGGGCCCTTTTCTCTCGGCTCTTGTCCTAGACGAGATTGCAGCATTTGAGATATCTCTCTCATTATATCTTGCTGAAACTTGATTATGGTGTCCTCAATTCTTGCTGAGTTCATTCCAACTGGCCTCTCAAATCGGCTTCCAATTTTGCAAAGCTTTTCTCTATTTGCCTTGTTCGTAAGCGAGTGCGGTATGGGTGTGGAATGATTGCAATTTAAAGAACCAAAATTCTATCTTTTTCTGAAATAAAAATCTTCTTAATTAAATTTAGCAATTAAATAAAATATGTAAATAAATGTGTTATGCATGAATGCAAAAAGCAACACTAAGTTTGGCAAATATCATCATTAAACGACTTCCATTAATTGAAACATTGTCTCGTTACAATAATTAAAGAAAACCAACTATGCATATGATCCTAAGCTAACATCTAGTTCGACGATCTCCCTCAAGATCCAAATAATCATTTCTCCCTCCTCGGATTCATCGTCCATGCAATTGTGAAGCTCGGCAACATCTTCCGCTAGAAATCGTATCTTCCGAGCAACCTCTTCCATATGATACGTCCATTGTGCCAATTCTTGTTCTTGCCTCCAAATAGTGTAAGCGGTAAAATGTAGCTGCTCCAAAGTTGGCCTCTGATACACTTGGACCACTCCCCTAAAGCTCGCTATATGGTCCTTGATTCATTGAACCTTGGTTTCCAATTCTTCAACATGAGCCTTCAAAGCCTGATTCTCTGAGCTACTAGCCTTTAGCTTGCTGGTCAAACCCTTGTACCTGAAGAGAGACCTTTCCAAACATTTTACTTGGTCTTTTAATGATTCATTTTGGCGTCATTCCTTTTCAAGCTGCCTTGAGTGAGAAGCTTGTAGGTTCTCCATCTCTTGTGCCAAAGCGAGCACTTGGTCCTTGTGCTCGTAATACTTCCTCTTGTAATTCTTAGCTCTTGCCTTCTCCTCTCTGAGTTGGAGCTCCAACCCTTCGCTCGATCCATTCTTCGCGACGCTCTTGCTCTTGTTTAGCCTTTGCAGTTTTTGTATTTCCTCCTTTTCCAATTTAAGTTCACGTTTCAATTCATCTTTCTTTCTTTGTAGACCCTTAATCACCCCCTCGAACTCTGTTTCGTCCAACTCAAAGTCGAACCATTCTTGATTGGCTTTCTCTTCGAGCTGAATATACCTCTTTTGTTCCTCTTCGATCTGCTTCCTCACCAAATCGGTCTCGGTGGGAAGCGTAGACAATCTCCCATCCATAGACCTCCTACTATCGGGGTTCAATTGGTGAACATTGTTGTTGACACGATTGAATCGCCACTCTTCATACTCAGGGGTTGACCATGTAAGGAGCGTTCATAATCCTAAACCACCTTGCGTTGTTCCAAGATGAAGAAGTGTTATACACCACCCCCTTGTAGCCCTTCTCTTTCTCATAGTCCATGTTGAACTTGTTCAATCCTTTTGTGGCCGGCACAAACTGCTTCGAACCATACTATCTCAAAACCAAAAGGGGTATGTAAGCTGTATGCCCCAAACGACCGAGTAAGGGTACCCAAGAGTGCTCACTGTATCTATAAAGGATATTCATTGCTGATAGCCATGGAGCTCTCCAAACTATGTCCTCCTCCTTTAGATTCCGGAGAACGTCTAACCAAACTTCCTCGGATGTTCTCGTCAGCCAATCTCTTTTTCATATGAACTCCTCTAATTGTGAGAATTTGCCATCATAGATAGGCCTTGAGAAGTTGACATCAGGCCAAAGATGACTGTAAAACCAAATGGTCAAAAGCTGGGGACATCCTTGGAAACGAACCCCACTGTGCTCTCTACAAAACCTCAAGGACCGAAAAGTTTCTGACAAAAATATGGGTACCAGATTGGTCCCACCGCCTAAATGATCAAACAAATCCAATACTAATGGGTCGATAAGCCCTAATGCTTTAGGAAATAGCACCAACCTATAGATCAAGAATGCAAATAGGTCCCGTTGAACTTGACCCACGGGGTGTATTGAAGCTAAGACCAGAATTCCTTCCTACTTGAGATACTCTTTCTTGTTCTAAGTTGTAACTTGATTGTCAACCCAAGATGGCAAAGTGTCTGAGAACCTACCAAGCTTGCCCCGAAAGATTTGTTCTTGTTCAGTTTAGAGTAGACACAGTTCTCATCGATCTTCTTACAATTCAGAAGGGCTTGATACTCTTCAATTGCCGGGGTCAAATCAAAGTTGTCGATCATGAAACAACTGTAGGTTGAATTCCAAAACCCTACCAAGGCTTGAAGTAGTGATTGATCGATCTGAACATCTAACAAGTATGCAATGTCGCCATACTCGTTTTCGAAAGCATTTCTTGTCTCAAAATCCCAACTATTCCATACCAACCTCATCCCAGACACATCATTAAATTTCATGTTCATGAAAGTCTCGCATGACATTGTAGGCCTAAACCCGACAGAAATACTGTCCTCGTCATAGAGCTGCTCTCCTTCTGACCATACTTGCACATCAGAATTCTTCTCGTCATTGCTACGAACCAAATCCCCTATTAACCTAGCCTTAAATTTCATACTATTTCCTGACTCAATATGCTCTTCATGATATGAAACAACATGCAAAATAAAAAGGAAGAAAGGAAAAGAATAGAAAACAAAAGAAGTGCCAGTCAAAGGATAATAAATTCGAAAATGATAAAAGATAAATACAAACAGATTAAGCGAAAGGCAAACACATAAAGAAAACCCTAACCACATAATATCTAGTTCGCTATGGTTATCCGCATGTCTCTAATATGGTGGGCTTCCTAGATTCTCACGCATGGGTTCAGTTCTAATTAAATGTACCCGAACCTATCTTGTTACCTACTAAGGCAACAAGAACCCCAATTCTGGCCTATTACAAGCTTGCGAATTGGATTCGGTTTGAGGGAAAGCACAACCTAGTGACGTGGAGGGCGGCTCACGTGTCAAAGGCGTAGATTCTAGAAGTGAATTGCCAACCCGTGGAGGGCTACTCACGTGGTTATGTGGCGTTTCACTCCCACTTAAAGGACGGAGCTCAGGTACAGAGCTTGATGATCATGGTGCAACACATGTCGGTGATTCTTTAGAAATTAAATGAAAAATTAATTCGAAAACCACCAATTATCAAAGCCCGTACAATCAAAGTCACATTTTCAAGAAAGAATCAACCCTATTAAAGTTAATTAAAATTTCAACAATTTCCATCATTAAAGGAAACAAATATTTTATAGGCTTAACTCTTTTTTTGTTTTGTAAAAAACAAAATACGGTCCCCAGCGGAGTTGCCATGCTATAGCGACCTTTTTCTTTCTCCTTTTGGAAATCGACTACGGGTTATCCCTATATCTTTGAAAAATTGTTCTTAGGGGATTTCTTTTGAAAATTCATATTTTTGAAAACAAAGATTTGGAGACGCCACCGGCCACTTGGGTAAGGTAGGCCGAACACCATAAAAACCAGAGATTCACTTTGAAAAGGGTTTGGGAGTTGGTTACGTGTGGGGAAGGATTAGCACCCCTATCACGCCCAAAAATTGGTACCAAAATATTTGTTGCTTTTAATGGATGGAAATTGTTGAAATTCAAATTGAATTTGATTAAGTGTTCTTAATTGAATATTGATCTTAATGAAACGAGCTTTATCAAATTGGTGAGTTCGAATTGATTGGACATTTAATTAATAAGGATGACGATACAATAGACCATAGATTAAACCGACATCAAATAAGCATGATTGTCGTATTAATTTAAGGTTCGAATTTCGTACGTCAAATTTATGCATGATGCAAGCATTTAAGTATGATGTTATGGCTTGTCGACTTTTAATTAACATTTACCTTGAGACGATAAGGATTAATTCAAATATTTGGTCAACATCCATTAAGCCAAGACTGTTACGACACAAATATCGAAATTAATAAATACCTTCTTTTATGGTTTGAATTAATTACCATGTAATCAAAATATTATAGGTCATATAAATGACAATTATAAAATGCATGTCGCATAAGAGCTTAAAATAAACACACAAAAGGTCCACTAAAGTCATATCCTAAAAAGGCCAAAATTATGGAAAATCCAATTAGTGATCTAATTGTTAACTAGGTTGGTCTAATATTAACCTAAATCAATTAAACCCTAAAAACTAAAATCCTAATAAATTATGGATTATCATGCACCATGATAATTAATTTGATTACTTTTAAACTAGTATCGTAATGAGCCAATGATACTATTTAAAATGAATCAAGTTAATTAATCATGATTTTAAATTAAATGTCCATCTAAGCCCAATTCAATTTTATCGTATGGGTAATTAACTGGAGTTCAACTAATTTAATGAATTTAACATTTATCCTAATTAGGCGAAGATAAATTTAAATTCTCTAAACTAATTTGAACCCTAAGTCAAACTATGGCTCTAAAAAACTAACCCTAAATTTAATTTAATTAATTTAAAGATTATGCCCCTATAAGCCGAGCGCACACTTTAAATTAATTAAATTAAATTACCTTAAACTAACCTAAAAGCTTAGTCTAGTAAAAAAACAAAAAAAAACACTAAACAAACAAAAAACAACACCAAAAGCGAACTAAATTATGTACACATAAATAAAAAAACAAACATATATATATATATATATACTTATATATAAATATCTTCATTTAAACTATACATTATATAACATGTAAAACAAGTAATATACATTAAAACTATATTATATATATAGAGAAAGCAATATATTATATATTATGTATGTCGCATAAGAGCTTAAAATAAACACACAAAAGGTCCACTAAAGTCATATCCTAAAAAGGCCAAAATTATGGAAAATCCAATTAGTGATCTAATTGTTAACTAGGTTGGTCTAATATTAACCTAAATCAATTAAACCCTAAAAACTAAAATCCTAAATGGATTATCTTGCACCATGATAATTAATTTGATTAATTTTAAACTAGTATCCTAATGAGCCAATGATACTATTTAAAATCATTCAAGTTAATTAATCATGATTTTAAATTAAATGTCCATCTAAGCTCAATTCAATTTTATCCTAGGGGTAATTAAGTGGAGTTCAACTAATTTAATGAATTTAACATTTATCCAAATTAGCCAAAGATAAATTTAAATTCTCTAAACTAATTTGAACCTTAAGTCAAACTATGGCTCTAAAAAACTAACCCTAAATTTAATTTAATTAATTTAAAGATTATGCCCCTATAAGCCGAGCGCACACTTTAAATTAATTAAATTAAATTACCTTAAAATAACCTAAAAGCTTAGTCTAGTAAAAAAAACAAAAAACACTAAACAAACAAAAAACAACACCAAAAGCGAACTAAATTGTGTACACATAAATACAAAACAAACATATATATATATACTTATATATAAATATCTTCATTTAAACTATACATTATATAGCATGTAAAACAAGTAATATACATTAAAACTATATATTATATATATAGAGAAAGCAATATATTATATATTATGTAAAGTCATATACTATATAAAATAAACCATATATTATGTATCATATAAAAACTATATATTCATATTATATAAAAACCATACATATTATATACATAAAACTATATATTATATACTATGTAAAGCTACATATTATGAATTATATGAATCATATTGTATACTATATAAAAACTATAGATTATATACTTACCCACAGAAAATCGAACATCAACTAATATTAGGGATAAAAAGTGAAAGTTAAAGAAAATAAAGCTGCAAGATCAAAAAAAAGATTAAATATGCATGATAAACAAGGGGGTTTCAAGTCTAGATTTAGGACCAAATTAGAAAAAAAGAAATTTTAAGGACCACATAGGGTATTTGCCCATCGAAAATCAAAATCGGGACCAAATTGTAAACTGACTCAATGTTGGAGGGACCAGGGAAGTGGTTTAGAAAAGTAGAAGGGCTTGCGGAGTGATAAGCAAAGGGTGGAGGGTTTTAAAACGTAATTAACCCATTTTAAACCCTTAAAACAGTGTAAAGGGCTATTTCAGCCCAAAATTCCTCTTTTTGGTTAAAAACGAAACCTCAAGCCTCTCCCCTTTTCTCTCGACCTCTAATGAGCACTGTCGCTCATCAAGGATAAAACCCAAAAGCCAACGTCCCTTCGTCGTGTCGGCCGCCGCTCACCGGAGATCGGTGAACTAAAAGAAGCCCCAAACCGACTCCACTTTCACTCTAAAACTCGATATGACTTTTGCTCTTTGAAACCGAGCCTCTTTCACCTTTAAAACCTTAAAAACTAAGACCCTCAACAAGTTTCAAAACCCATTTCTATAAAAGACCTAGACCTTTGCCGATTCACCCATGCGACCTATAAGACCAAGGGTTTGTCACTAGTGTGGATAGAGCGGAACGACGAAGGGGGAAGCCGACGGCCGCAAAGGTAAAAGACAGACACCCTAAGCCTTTTCATTTTTAATTTTTATGCTTCGAAATACAAAGGAGGAAGAAAACACCTCTAAAAATGCTTCATTTTTTGTATTGCTATCTGAATCCTTCCATGTCTAGGTTTACAATTGCTTGCTTTCGGTTTTATAACATCGATTATCACATTGATTTACATGCTTTACACAAAATTGAAAATTGAAATTAAAATTCTATTGGTTGATGCTTGTCCTTTTTGTTTGGATTCATCTGATAGTCTGTCAATGTTGGTTTGTTGGGGAGATCATTCTGATATTCTAATTTTCTTGCAAGTGATGAACGGCTTGAAAGAGATGGGGGACCAGACGGATACATCACGCCGACGTGGCTATTGACGTGGTCGGGCGATGGTGATGTGGCATCGGGCCACTAGTTCTTCCTGCCAACGTAGAGACGGAGCTGGAAGGGTGACAGATGCGTATGGAGGTTGCAGAAGATGAAGAGGTGAGTGGAATATGAGGCGGCATGCGTGAGGTCCATGCGCGCGTGGGGAAGCCGAAAGGTCGTGCGTGCGGAGCTGAAGGTCATCCTTTTTTAACTATAAATCATCAAATCTGATTTGGATCTGACTGCTGTGATGAGGTGCTTCCCATCAAAAGAGGCTCATTAGGATTTTGTTTTATCAGATTAAGGATTAATTAGTTGGGCCTTATTGGGTCGAATGTAATATATATATATATATTTGTTGGGCTTTACAATTTGTAAATGGGCTTTATATATGGACTTTGGTTTTTATTTATATAAAGTGTATATGGACTGGTATATTTTATATATAGATGGGCTTTTATTTATGAAATGTATATGGACTATATATATGTTAATAAACTTGGGTTGTTTTTTCATGATTATGCCTTCTCTCTTTTTATTGGTTTTTTAGTTTTGTTTTATAATAATACTAGTAATGATGATGATGATGATAATAATAATAATAATATGGTAATAATACGACATAATAGACAAAATAAGATAACAATAGTGATAAATAGACAATGGTAGTAAAGGAAATAATAAGATAATACTTATACTAATTTTTTTGGAATTTTTATTTTAGTAATAATAACAATGATAATATTTTTGGGGTTTTTAAGTAAATGAACATTATATATAAATATGGGGTTGGTTATATCTAGGACATTATTTAATTATATAATATTAGTAGTCTTTTTGTTTCTTTGAGTGTTAATAAAATAGATAGAAAGCCCTTTATTGCATAGATTAAAAATGTAAAAATGGGCTAACACCCCGGACAAAATTAGTGATTACAAGTTTCTACTTATTTCTTTGTTGTAAATCCGTATTTATACTTTCCATTAGCTTTTATTTCAAGTCTTGATTCGTTTCTTATGATTGTATGGCATGAGGAGATGATTTGGGGTTCTTCCAAGCTTGAGTCAAGGAAAGGAAGTTGAATAAGCTAAGTGGATAAGTTTATTCCTAGATTTCTAGCTTAAGGTCAATACATCTCTAACTCATTTAGTTCTTGAAGATCATAAATTGTTTGCTTTGCTTGATTGTATGGTGTTTTGGGTATTGAATGGGTTGAGCTCATTTTAAAAATTAAAGTGATTTTGATGTTAAATATGTTGTTTGGAGACCCTAAAAATACCCGTAAATAACTTGATAAACTTTTGGAACATTTGGAATAGTTTTGGAATGGTTAGAGACAAGTTGGGGGTGATTTTTGAGCTCCAAAATTTGAATTCTGGACTCGAGTAATGGTATAAGATGAACCTGTATCGGTACCTCATGTTCTGGTTGAAAAACACAAGCAAAAGTTGAAGGGCGTATCATTACGCTTGGAGTGGGTACCGGTACCCCCTATTTTAACAAAATTCTAGTAGCAAGGCTTCATACTAGTACGCTTGGGTGCGTATCGATACTTAAGAGGTATCGATACGCGGGGTCTGTGTACCGATACATGGTTATCGATTAACGCCTACCCTGTGAAGTTTGAGTATCGGTACGCTTTAGCATGGTATTGGTACCTAAAGAGTTGTACCATTACTCCAGGTTGGGTATTGGTACCCACGGGGTAATCTGCTCGAAAATGTTGATTTGGAGTACGAGTGGCTAGAAAACTATAGGCAAGGGTCCGATAGACCCCTAACGATATGAAAAAAACCTATAAAGCTGAGAAACCGAGATTCTACTACTAAATAAGAGCATAAAGTGTAATAACTCCCTATTTTGTAAAAGAGATAATTATTGTAATAGTTTTCCTAGAGAAAACTTGGCGTTATGTTGCCCTTATGTGCCAAGTTGGCACATTAGAGGATGCTATTTATAAATCTAAATATGAGAACAACCAAATACCCTCCCTCATAATGCGTAATAACTTGGTAATGAATATGGTGTTATATGATGTCTAGCAACAATAAAGATCCATAGGATCGTATTTGCTTGTATGTCGGGTAGGCACTTGACTTGTCAAGTCACTTTGATTGATGGGATCTGGAATAACCAAAGGTATGTACTGCAATACTTGTGTCTTTCTTCTACGCACTTAATTCTAGGTGATCCTGAGTGGGTTGCACGATACAACACTTGATGCTAGGTGATCCTGAGTGGCCTTTGTAACCTGATTCTAGGTGATTCCAGGTACATGTGTGATTAGCCTGATACTAGGTGATCTCGGGCTAAACGGGTTTGACTATCATTGTGTGGATTAAATCATGTATGTAGTTATGGATGCTATAGATGATAGCTTATGGTCATATTAATCTTGGTAAGCTAGATGATGACTTATACATAGCAAAGCCTTATTTATGCTCTCTAGACTATATTTATCACGCATGCTTATTTTATGATAATCACGAATTATGGTAGAATAGAAATGTACCATTAAGCTTTGCAAGCTCAGCGTTCAGAATCGTTGTTTCTATTCGCAGGTTAGTAGGTTGATCGTGATTGAGGAGCACATAATGAAGGGATTTCCCAGCATCGCATCGCTTCAGAGTATAATATTTGATGTTTAGGTTTGGGCTATTGTATTCATATGACCTTACAATGGTTGAGTCTGTAGTCTCTCTTTGAAATATTATTTTGATATAATGTGCTTTAAACTTGGAGCTTCTGTTTTGTAAACTTATTTATAACGCTTGTTATTTACATGGATTTATAAATGATTTGGCGTTTTGTTAATGGCTAAATCTAAGGTTTTAAAATGGAAATTTGTTGGGTTGGATTTGGGTGACCCAAATGTAATACTTCAAATATCGGGATTAGGGTGTTATATTTAGTGGTATTAGAGACTAGGTTTAACTGGTTCTAGAAAACTCCGGGGTCGTATAGAGGTTGTGGTAAGGTCTCTAGTGAATACAAGCCCCTAAATTTAATTTGTACTCTTCTAAGACTGGGGATCCTGATGGTGTTGCCTTGTTTCCTTGTGATTTCAGAAATTCGATGGTTGGTGACGCTGAATATAACCATGAATGTCGTGGGGAGAGGCATGTATCTTAAGCAAAAGACTTCGGTAATGAGTTTGTCCTTGATGTTGGGGATACAAGCCTTCCGAGAGATACCGGAAATGAAGGGGCAAACCACCATCGTGATATTATCTTTGCCCTCTTACAAGTGGAGCAAACTCTTTCGAAGCAATTTGATACGCCTCACAATACCCTTGTAGAAAGGCTTCATCATTATGGACCTAAAGATTTCAAAGGTTTGGGTTATGATGACCCGATCAAGGCTGGCCAGTGGTTAAGAGACACTTAGAGGATTCTGAGTAAGATGAGGGGGAGTCTAGAGGATGACCTTGATTGTATTGTCCCCCTTCTTAAGGCAATGCACATGAATGGTGATACTATTGAGTTGGGACTGCAACATGCACTCTCAACCTAAGATGTCTTTATGGATGAGTTCAGGAAGAAGTACATTAGAGAGGTTCACATGGATAGGATGAGAGATCAGATCCTTCATCTAGTTCAAGGGGACTGAACAGTATTTTAGTATGAGCAAGATTTTCTACGGTTAAGCTGATATGTCCCAGAGTTAGTTTCCAATGAGGAGTTGACCTATAAGAGGTTTAGACTTGGATTAAAGATTGACCTTTAGATGCATGTGAGATAGGGTCCACTTGGGGACATTCTCGGAGTTAGCTAATAGTGCGAAGGTACTTAAACACCTTTAGGGCATGACATCGAGTCAGATCGAAGACACTAGATTCCATGTTATGGGGACCCATGACATCATAAGTCCTTCTTAGGCTACATCTAAGAAGTTTTATGCTTCCAAGGGTTCAAAGTGAGTTGCTTTAGATCCACTACCGAGAGCCAACTAGAGAGCTAGATCGAGGGTTTATTGTTGTTCCTTGATTTCTACTCTTAGGGAGAGTACTGATGGTTCAACCAGAGTGTCACTTCCACCAACTATGAGCATTGTAGTCGAAATCATCTTGGAGTGTGCATCTTGTTACGTACGGTTTGCTACAAGTGTCGAGCACCTGGTCTCATGGCGAAAGATTGCTCGATGATAGAACATACTACTCTAGTTTAGTCTTAGAGGTTGACTCCTTCTTAGTATGGTCAGAGTTTTGGTAGAGGTGTTTCTAGGGCATCGATTGGATACCAGGGTGGAGATTCTATGAGATCTACCGTCAGAGTTGACACTCGAGCCATTGCTTGACATACTGCCATTCTGGCTAGAGATGTTAGCTTTGCCATCGATGATATGTCATATACCAATGTTTCATTTTGGTTTTGGTTTTAGTTGTTGCACTAATGGAAATTAGATTTCTCGTTCGTATAATGGTTTTGGTTCTCGTCAATAAAAAGGTGTTGTGGTAAGATCTAGAGGTTTATGTTGGATTGATTAATTCGTTAGAATTATAAGTGCTTGTAAATAAGGTTTTTACCATGGATGGTGAGTGAGGATTAAGGGTAACAGTCCCCGTGGACTTGTTAAATTTATTCTCTCCCTAGTGAGTAGATGTTATTGGGTGCTTAGATCAGTCATTTGAGCACGATGCATGCCTTGGTTTTTGAGCTAGAGTCCAAAGCTTTAAAGCGTGTGGATGACTTTTGGAGTGGTGTGTGTGCTTTTTGAGGAATGATCAAGCTTACCCTTTAATCACGGGTTAGAACCCATGTTGGCTGTAATGTCGAGTTCCATGTTAATGTCCATCACCTGGTGGTATGGCACCAACTGAACTTTTTGAGTGAGGACTTATTTGTGAAAGCAAGTGAATACGGCTGTTCTCGCCAAGCGGTTCACCTTGGTACACCAATGTGCTATTATCAATAGTGGTGTGGCGAAGAGTGTCGGCGTTGAATGTTTTGAGCCGATGAGTAGCGGTGGATGAACGTTGCCCTTTCCTTGTGGTCGATGATAAAGTTTTAAGTTTGAGTATTATAAGTTGAAGGTTAAATAGAAGCCATGATAAAGTTTGCATTCGACATATGGGTTGGGCTCTAAGGACAAGGCATGAGATAGTTAGGGTTCATGAGTGCATCGGTTTAATCATGAGCATGATGAATTAAATGGTTGTTCTACCACATTTTTTAGATGGATCGTCTATATGTATGGTAAAATAGTGTAAATATTGTTAGTGTAGTGGAGTGGAAGTGTGGTTTTTTGGCTATGGTTATTTGGAACTGAGATTCTTGTGTTGCAACAGATCTTGTTGGAAGAACCATTTGAAATCCTTGAGGGCTTGTTAAAGTTTTAGCGCAACTGTTTATTGGAAATAAGTTGTTGGTTTGGAAGAGTATACTCCAATATTCGAGGATAGTTTGGTGATATTTATCTCTAATAAAGCTGCGTGATCATGAGTTAGCTTTCGTTTGGGTTTGGGTGAGTTCAAGTAAAGTGGGATGCCAAGTTTCGCCTTGGTTAGCCAAGTGGGGAAGAAGGGTTGTTAATTCAAGATAGATCGAGGGTAGAGTTCAATTGACAGGGTTTCACATGTTCTTGAAATGTTTGATCATGGTGTTAATATTAGAGGAAGAAGTGTTTCCTAGTGGTATATCTTCGAAGAGGTGTCGCGTTCCGGACACATGATAGGGTTGAGTTCAAGGGTTTATAACTGTAAATGATGGTAGAGAAGATTGTTAACCAGGACGAAACTCATCTAAAGTGAGTTACTTGGATTGATGTTTGGACAGTATCATTTGGGTCCATCATATGTTGTTATGTTTTAGGGTTCGATGTGAGTGTTGTTTGATTTTTGGGAAATGGCTAGACCTGAGATGGTGGCATCTCCTCCCTTCGATAAAATTTTGAGGACAAAATTTCTTTTTAGGAGGAGAGAGTTGTAACGACCCAAATTTTTGATTCAACGATTGGGCTTTGAATCGGGTTATGGACCTCCGTGTTGATTGTAGTTTTTGGACCCATTGGGCCAAGTTTGGGCCTTATTGGATGAGGTATTTGGCTTTATGGGCTTGGGTAGTGATAGTTTGTAGTAAGAGTGTAAATGGATGGTTTTATGTTGTAATATTACATTTTTAATGATGAATGACTGAGCACTTGGGTTTCTTTTGGTGTACCACGTGACTTGAAGGGGGAGGACATGATGATATCATTATCTTCATCTTCTTTCCTTCTCCCACAACTCTATTCTCTTTTCTTTTCAAGCTTTGTTTCCAACATTAAAGATCCAAACTTTCAACATCATTTCTTCCATCCAAGTTTCAAGATTTTAGTATGTTAATCTTCTCTCTGTAAGCTTCAAGAAAGTATATTTTCAAGGCAAAAGGGGTAAGTTCTCCATTAATGGGTTTTTGAAATATTTGGGTTTTGAGAGTTTCTACTCATTTCTTTTTTGTAAATTCGTAATTATACTTTCCATTAGCTTTTGTTCCAAGTCTTGATTTGTTTCCCATGATTGTATGGCATGAAGAGATGATTTGGGGTTCTTCCAAGCTTGAGTCAAGGAAAGGAAGTTGTAGAAGCTAAGTGGATGAGTTTATTCCGAGATTTCTAGCTTAAGGTCAATACATCTCTGACTCTTTCAGTTCTTGAAGATCATAAATTAATTGCTTTGCTTGATTGTATGGTGTTTTTGGTATTGTATGGATTGATCTCGTTTTAAAAATTAAAGTAGTGATTTCGTTTTAAAAATTAAAGTAGTGATTTTGATGTTAAATATTTTGTTTGGAGACCCTAAAAATACCCATAAATAACTTGATAAACTTTATGAATATTTGGAGTAATTTTGGAATGGTTTGAGACAAATTAGGGTGATTTTTGAGCTTTAGAATTCGAATTCTAGACTCAAATACTGGTATGAGATGAACCCGTATTGGTACCCCGTGTACTAGTTGACGAACACAACCGAAAGTTGAAGAGCATATCGGTATGCTTGGAGCAGGTATTGTTACCCCTATTTTAACGAAATTCTAGTATCAAGGATTCATACCGGTACACTTGGGTGCGTATCAGTACTTAAGGGGTATCGGTATGTGGGGTCCGTGTACTAGTGTAACCCTCTTGACCCGGTCTAGACGCAAGACCGGATCGAGCGAGTTTAATTGGGTTTGCCAAAATAAACCCGTAAAGATTTAACTCGAACTACGTTCATTTTTTTTTACTTTTATCTTATCTAGATGCAACATTATAATCTATTGTGTGCATACTAGCAGTAGGTGCAATATCAACTCAATCGGGCATCGAATCGATATCCAATTGCACCCAATTGTAATTTAGCGGCCAAATTGCAATTCTTGAAAATTATAGGGACTTCATCCATTTTGAAGTTACCAAACCTTAATTAGTCAGGTTTCATGCTCACATTTCAAAAACTAGCTTCAAACAACCACCCAAACTCATTTGATTGCATACATAACATTCAATGACCAGAATGGAAGAATTTAAACCTTTAATATCAATAATAACAAACATAACGACCATGCATACAAATACGCGGGGTCATATCGATATGGCCTTTAGGCGTATCGATACGTGGGCTACAAACCATTTTCACATAATTCAAGTAGTTCAAAATTGTATCGGTACACCTCTACTTGTACCGATACGCCTGGACCTGAAATATCCAATTTTGCTAGTTTTTCGTACAATCAAGGATTCAAACATGCTTTATCAAACCCCAAACATATATACAAAAAATCTAAAGATCAAACCATGCTAAAACATCGTAGAAACATTATCAAATCGTGGCATCACATTTCAAACAGGAATCTAGAGGTATGCTTCATAGAAAACAACCAACCACCATACGAAACATAAATCCAAAGCAATAACCAAACATATAAGGCCAATTAAAAATCCAAAACAACATAGAAAACTTTCTCAAACATGAAGTTTAGCAAAAACCCTCCAAAAATAACAACAATGACCCCATTGCCTTTATTACTACAAGTCTAGTTCAAAAATCATACTTTCGCGTTAACAAGTCCTTGGATTTTCCCTCGCTTGCTCGCTGCCTCCAACCTTCAATTCACTGCATTGATGGACAAAGAGAGCGTAAGCAAACAAGTCTTAGTAAGGAGTGCTCAAACAACACACCATCAATGCATTTTTAAACTAGATGTAACCCCCTCGACCCGACCTAGTCGCCAGACCGAACTAAGCGAACTACATTGGGTTTAGCCAAAAAAAAACTCGTAACGATAACTTAATCTTAGGTCCTTTTTTATCTTGTCTAGAAGTAACATTACAACCTAAGGTGAGCATGCTAGCAGCGGGTGAAATAATAACTCAATCGGGCGTCGAATCGACATCCAATTGCATATGTTTACAATTTCAGGGACCAAATTGCAAATCTAGAAAATTATGAGGACTTAATTAAAATTTGAGTTACCAATCCTCAATTAATCAGATTACATGCTTGCTTTCCAAATTTTAGCTCAAGACAATCATCCAATCTCATTTAATTAGCAATCATACAAAATAAGGACCAAATTGAAAAAATCATAACACAACAGGGACCTCTATGAAATTAATAACACGATTCTGAAATTAAACAGCATTTAGACCCACATGTAAATTCTTATCTCAAAAATACACTTAGAACTTAATGAATTAATGAATTTATGTTATAGGATCAAAACATAACATTTCAAACTATTTTTCAACTTTGCAAAACAAACCTCATGAAAGGTTTTGAAACCTTCTCAAAGGTTTCGAAACTATTTTTCCAGTAGCCAAAAATGACCTCCTAGTTTCGGAACCTTGGGGTGGTTTCGAAACCAGCTTTAAAAGGTTTCGAAACATGTTCATATGGTTTTGAAACTTGCCTGCATATTTGGCAGAAAATACATATTTGAGACATTTTGAAACCTTTCTAAACAAAGCCAAATCAGCCCCAAACACTCTTACTCACAAAACGATACATTTGAAACATCATACCCACAAAATACATTCCAATGACCACTAGGGTATGGAAGCATAATATCATGGCATGAAAGGTAAACCTATAGGCATGCTTCCTAAGAACCATCCAACTCAACATCCAAAAAAAGATTAAAGGCACTTGTCATCATAGGCATGGCATCAACAACCTTTTAGCAACATTTAAAGTGTGTTAGCATCACATAACATGAACATAAGCTTTTTCAATCAATAGGCATGCTAAGGGAAAAATCACAAGGCACAAACTCATACTCTCATGTCATCAGCAATCATGCCACAATCTCAACCTCAAAAGCCATAAAACCACAACAAATAAACCATCATAAATCAACAAAAATCCAGATTACAAATCCCTCAAAACATGGTAATGCATTGACTTATTTTACCAAATTTAAAACCAAGTTTTCATACTCAAGTAGATGTCTTGTTCTTGGACCTTCCTTGCCAAACCAATGTTGCCCCTTGTTGCGCGTAATAAGTGCTACGCAATTGCGCAAGTATATACGTCGCAAGTAATAAAGTGATATGAGTACCGAGTATCGTCTCTACAGGGATTGGTTTGGGCCATTTTGCTTTAGTTATCGCACTGTAAAAGTAAAAATACAATTGATAGTAGGAGTTGATTTTAACGAGTAAAGTAAAAGCAATAAACTAAAAGAATAGATGAAAGAAAAAGAGAGAATAGGTCAGGTTATCTTGAGTTGTGGAGTGATAGCCGATTGGATCGTCTTGGTAAAAGAGTGCAAGGGCAACTCAGTTGTCATGGCAACCTGCGCAGCGGGGTTACCTTGGCAACTAATCGATGGTTGCCTGGGCGACTAGCTGGGCAACTACTTGGGCAGCTGGGCAGCAACTTCAAGGTTCGGCGGAACGTTCTTCAATGGTTTCTTCTTATCCCTAAGTCAAAACTCTAGCTATTTGTGCATGCCTTGATAATACATCTGATAAGTGTTCAAAAGTACTATTTTTCTTACCCTTTTTACTCATATTATTGTTAGACTTAGGCTCATATTAGTTGCATAGTTAGCCATTCATGCATTAATCCATGTTTCCTTCAATCGTTGAGCTTGATTACATAACTTGGTGATTTTTGTGGAAATAGATGCTGCTTTGGTGTGTTTTTGTGTATGTATGTGCAGGATCACTTGCCAAAGCAATGTCGAGCTAGTTGTCAGGGCAATGCATGAAGGATATGCCGAGCTAGTTGCCAGGGCAGTGCATGAAGGAGACGTCGAGCCAGTTGCCATGGCATTTGTCGACAAAGACCAAAAGCAATATGGATGTCGAAATTCATGATTTTACAAGCCCAAGATGACATGGAGCAAGGTCCAAGCCCAAAGGAATTTGATTGCCATGCAGAGATTAAAGAAGAATTAAATTCCAAGAGGATAGGAGAAGTTCTAATAGGAATAAAATTATAATAAAGAATTATATTCTTTAAAGATAATTTAATTCCAACTCAAACTCCTCCTCAAAGAAGGACTTTGGCCTAGCCCTATAAATATCAAGGAGATTTCGACAATTCAAGGGAGAGAGCAAGAGGGAAATTTCGGCAAGTCCAAGTAGGGCAAGAGGAGAGAATTTTCGACAAGCATCAAGGGCAAGGAGGATTTCGACAAGCCTCTTCCTTCATCTTTGTTCGATTGGGTTCATGCTAGGGATTAATTATCTTGTGTTTCTTTGGAACCTAGCCATGAACTAAATTTACTTGGCTATGGTTATTGTGTGTTGTGGTTGTGAGAAACTATTGGTTTTTGTTTAGGTAATAAGAGTTTGCACTTTTCTATTTCAAGGTTTATTCATTCTTGATTCTTATTATTGTTTGCGAGTGAATTGGGAGAGGATCTCGTGATTTCATCCATTTATCTAATATCGGGAGAGTTAGATTCAAGAAACGAATGAATATGATCTTTATGCAATCCAATGATGGTGAAGATTAATCCGGCTTAGGAATAAGTTAAGGATTTCAACGGCTTAACTTCCTCCTCAAAGAAGGACTTTGACCTAGCCCTATAAATTAGAGAGCAATTTCGACAACTCCAAGGGAGAGGGAAGAGAGAATTTTCGACAAGCATTTAGGGCAAGGAGGATTTCGACAAGCTTCATCCTTCATCTTTTTCTTTCTTGTTCAATTAGGTTCATGCTAGGGATTATTTATCTTGTGTTTCTTTGGAACCTAGCCATGAACTAAATCTATTTGGCTATGGTTATTGTGTTTTGTGGTTGTGAGAAACTATTGGATTTTGTTTAGGTAATAAGAGTTTGCACTTTTCTATTCAAGGTTTATTCATTCTTGATTCTTATTATTGTTTGCGAGTGAATTGGGAGAGGATCTCGTGATTTCATCCATTTATCTAATATCGGGAGAGTTAGATTCAAGAAACGAATGAATATGATCTTTATGCAATCCAATGATGGTGAAGATTAATCCGGCTTAGGAATAAGTTAAGGATTTCAACGGCTAAGAGGAGCGCAAGATTGGTTGTTGTTCACCCTTGATTCACGCAGGGATGTATTATCAAGGCATGCACAAGTAGCTAGAGTTTCGACTTAGGGATAAGAAGAAACCATTGAAGAACGCTCCGCCGAACCTTGAAGTTGCTGCCCGATCGCCCAAGTAGTTGCCCAACCAGTCGCCCAAGCAACCATCAATTAGTTGCCAAGGCAACCCGTTGTGCAAGTCGCCACGGCAACCGAGTTGCCCGTGCACTCTTTTACCAAGACAATCCAATCGGCTAGCACACCTCAACTCACGATAACCTAGCCTATCTCTCTCATTCGAATTCATCTTTTCTTTTACTTAATTGCTTTCTAGATTAGTTATTAGTTAAAACTTCTATAATCCTTCACTTGTGTTTTTACTTTTTACAGTGCAAGAGACTAGATTCTTGAAGTGGCACCAATCCCTGTGGAGACGATATCTTTTATACTATAACTTGCGACGTGTATACTTGCACAATTGCGTAGCACTTATTACGCACAACAAGTTTTTGGCGCCGTTGCCGGGGATTGGCAATAGCGACTTTGTTTTTACTTTCTTGCACTTTCTTTTTATTTTCTTGTTTAAAATTCAAAGGGCTAACAAACTTTGGTTTTGCATTGGTATATGACCAGGGTGAGACCGACTTCACCAGAATATCCCTTTGATCCAGAAATCGAACGAACCTTACAAAGACTTAGACGAAGGATAAGAGAAGCAATGGCAAATCAAGACGGCAATATTAATCAAGATGTTCGAGCAGGAGGAGGAGTGATTCTTGCACGAAATAGAACTATTCGAGACTATCTTGAAGAAGATCTTGATGGACTTAACCCAGGAGTTGTCGCACCCGAAATTGAAGCCGACCACTTTGAGTTGAAACCGGTAATGTTTAATATGATCAACACAATAGGTCAATTTGGCGGCTCAAAGAATCGAAGATGCACGACAACATTTGAAATCTTTCCTCGAGATTTGCAACTCGTTCAAGATACACGGAGTCACCCCGATGTCTTACGATTAAGATTATTCCCTATTCACCGAGGGATAGGGCGAAAGCATGGCTAAATAGCATTCTGCCGGATCCATAGCATCTTGGACTGATCTTTGTAGTGATTTCCTTGCTAGATTTAATCCTACAAATTTAAGCGATAAGCTTCAGAACGACATTACTTCTTTTTTTTCGGCAGGCAGATGATGAATCCATGTACGAGGCTTGGGAGCGATATAGAGAACTTCTACACAAATGCCCTCTACACGGATTCGGTGTGGACTCAAGTAACAATGTTTTACAACGCCGTGAATACACCAACAAGGATGATGCTAGATGCCTCGGCAAACGGCATACTCTTAGATAAGTCGCCGGAGGAAGCAATGCAAATTTTAAACAGGCTGGCCAAGAATGACTATCAATTCCCATCTACTAGAAGAGGAGGAGTTAGACGCCAAGCCACAATACATGAACTAGGATCATCGATTCAATTTCGCACAATTGGCCGCTTTAACCAAGATGGTCCAGAACATGCAAAAACCAAACAACACACATGAAGTCAAGGTAATGGATTCTTTTTGTGAGTTATGTGGCGATAACCACAATTCTTACGAATGTATGCGAATCCGAAATCTAGCTTCTATGTGGGGAATTACAATCGGGCAACAACATGATGTCCAATACATACAATCCAGCTTGGAAGAAGCACCGAATTTTTCATGGAGTAATCCCAACAATGCTCTAAACCAGAACAATCAGAATGCACAAGCATCGGATTTCAAGAGAATATGCCACGGCAACAGATGCCGCAAGCAACAACCGACAACATCTAGTTCTTTGGAAAATTCTCTAAATGCTTTTATGATGAAAACTGAATCTTATATGGCTGAGAATAGTAATTTCATAAAAAGAACGATGCTTTTATTTACAAGGACCGAGATGAGATTGCAAAACCAAGAGGCGGCAATCAAATCATTGGAAAATCAAGTCGGACAATTTGCTCAAAATCTGAACACTAGACCACAAGGAGGTTTACCTAGCGATACTGAAGTCGCAAGAGGAACTGGCCATGAGCAATGTAAGGCAATCACCACCAGAAGTGGCCAACAACTTAGAGAGGTTCAACCCCGCTCGTCAAACAAAACTCCACAAAAAGATCACGACGAACCTAGCGGCAAAGCCTCAGATGCTGAACCAGGAATTGCCGCGGCAACCGGCAATAAACATGCCTCGGCAACCAACGATAAAGACGCCTCGGCAACTTGCGATAAGCATGCCCTCGCAACCCCCAGTTGATAATGCCTCGGCAACTCCAGATGTCCCTGCAATGCCGTCAATCAAATTTCAAACCAATGAAAGGATCGAAGATATCCGACTTCCACCACCATTCCCACAAAGGTTGAAGCGACAAAAGCAAGAATACCAATTCAAGAAGTTTCTTGATATCCTAAAGCAAGTCCACATCAACTTGCCATTGGTGGAAGCAATTGAACAAATGCCAAACTATGCCAAGTTTCTTAAAGACATTGTGTCCAAGAGAACAAGGCTATGAGAGTTTGAAACAGTTGCCGCGACAGAGGGATGCATGGCAATGTTGCACAATCGCATGCCGCCCAAGTTGAAGGATCCCGGAAGTTTCACAATACCCTGTTCTATTGGAAATCACTATGTCGGGAAAGCACTATGCGACCTAGGGGCTAGCATAAACTTGATGCCTAAATCGGTTTTTCAGAAACTAGGAATCGGGAAGGCAAGACTACAACAATGATTATCTGCAGCTAGCCTAGAGCCAGATCCTATGTGCATCCGAGGAAAAATCGAGGACATACTAGTAAAAGTTGATAAATTCATTTTTTCCCACTGACTTTATTGTTTTGGATTGTGAAGCGAGATGAGCATGCGCCTATCATTCTCGGAGACCATTCCTAGCAAACAGGGAGAACTTTGATTGATGTTGAAAAGGGAGAACTCACAATGAGGGTGAATGACCAGCAGGTAAAACTAAATGTGTTCCAAACAATAAGGCATGCCGATGATCCAGAAGAATGCCAACTACTTCATGCCACGGCAGAATTTAACCGATGAGGAATTTAGTTGCCTCGGCAACTACATTGCCGATCAAGAGGAACCCGAGGAGTATGAAGAACCGGTCAATGAGGAACAACCAGAAGAGGCAAATTGGCTAGTCAATCGACCAGGTACATACTTTGAACCACTGGACTACTCGGGTAAGGAAGGTAAGATCGAAAAACCCTCATCGAAAATCCACCAATTCTTGAGTTGAAACAATTGCGAGCATCAAATATGTATACTTAGGGATCGATAATACATTACCTGTAATTATTTCCTCTAAGTTACAGCCTGAGCAGAAAAGAAGTTGATCAACATGTTGAAGCTACATAAAAGGCAATAGGGTGGACAATTGCCGACTTGAAGGGAATTAGCCCGGCGGTGTGCATGCACAAGATCTTGTTGGAAGATGATCACAAACCTTCAATTGAGGCCCAGAGGAGACTGAATCATGCCATGAAAGGGGTTGTAATGAAAGAAATCATCAAGTGGCTTGACGCCGGCATTATATACCCTATCTCCGATAGTACGTGGGTAAGTTCGGTACAATGTGTGCCGAAAAAGGGAGGTATAACAGTGGTAAGCAATGAAAATAATGAACTTATCCCAACCAGGACTGTGACCGGTTGGACGTTTGTATGGACTATCGAAAGCTAAATAAAGCCACTAGGAAAGATCACTTCCCATTACCCTTTATTGATCAAATGCTTGACCGTCTTGCAGGTAACCCCTTTTCTTGTTTTCTTGATGGTTATTCAGGTTACAATCAGATTGCCATAGCACCAGAAGATCAAGAAAAGACAACCTTCACATGCCCCTACGGTACTTATGCCTTCCGAAGGATGCCGTTCGGATTGTGTAACGCCCCAGCAACCTTCCAAAGATGCATGATGGCGCTCTTTTCAGACATGGTCGAAGACTTCCTTGAGATCTTCATGGATGATTTTTCAGTTTTTGGTAATGACTTCGACGGCTGTCTCGGCAATTTAGAGAAGGTGTTGGCAAGATGCGAAGAAACAGATTTAGTCCTCAATTGGGAGAAATGCCACTTTATGGTAGATGAAGGAATAGTGCTTGGCCACAAGATTTCATCCAAGGGAATTGAAGTAGACAAAGCCAAGGTGGGCGTGATCGAGAGATTACCCCCACCAATTTTGGTTAAAGGAATTGAAGTTTTTCTCGGACATGCGAGTTTTTACAGGAGGTTCATTCATAATTTTTCTAAAATCACTAAACCTTTGTATAATCTGCTTGAACAGGATAAAGTCTTCGATTTTGATGATTCTTGCACTCAAGCATTCGAAACCCTAAAGAAAAAGCTTGCCTCGGCACCCATTGTCGTTCCACCAGATTGGACGCTACCTTTTGAGCTCATGTGTGATGCAAGTGATTTCGCGGTAGGAGCAGTCCTAGGCCAACGCATACGCAGTAAGACCTTCCATGTGATATACTACGCTAGTAAAACTCTTAATGATGCTCAAGTGAATTACACAACAACGGAGAAAGAGTTACTAGCTGTAGTTTTCGCATTTGACAAGTTCCGATCCTATTTAATAGGTACAAAGGTAATTGTTCATACGGACCATTCGGCAATCAAATACTTATTTGCTAAAAAGGATGCTAAACCTCGTTTGATTCGTTGGATATTACTTTTACAAGAATTTGATATTGAAATTAAGGACAGGAAAGGAACAGAAAATCAAGTGGCCGATCACTTATCACGTCTGGAACACAATAGAGAGAAAGACGCAGATCTAGAGATATGCGATGCATTCCCGGATGAACAAATTCTAATTGCCTCGGCAACCATGGATGCACACGCCTCGGCAACTCTCGACGCTGCAGTAGTCTTGGATGTACACGCCTCGGCAATTTTGGGAGCAGACACTACGGCAGCACATGCCTCGGCAATACCCTGGTACGCAGATTTAGTTAACTTCCTTATTTGTGGTATTTTTCCGTATGGCATTACTCACCAAGGGAAGAAGCGGTTCCGCCATGATGCTAAGCATTACTTTTGGGACGAGCCTCTTTTGTTTAAACAATGTGCAGATCAGGTTATACGCCGATGTGTCCCTGAAGAAGAGCAACAGAATGTACTCCGGCAATGCCATTCTTCACCCTATGGAGGACATTTTGAAGGAACTCGTACCGCGGCCAAAGTCTTGCAATCCGGTTTGTATTGGCCAACATTGTACAAAGATGCCCAAGACTTTTACAAGCAATGTGATCGTTGCCAGAGGATGGGCAATATCTCTAGACGACATGAGATGCCACTCTCGAACATCATCGAGGTAGAACTGTTTCGATGTATGGGGATCGATTTTATGGGACCTTTCCCATCTTCATTCGCAACCTCTACATCTTACTCGCCGTCGACTATGTGTCTAAATGGGTAGAGGCAGCTGCAGTTCCCAACGATGATTCCAAGACCGTGCAACGATTCCCGCAGAAAAACATATTTACACGGTTTGGGATGCCGAGAGCAATTATCAGCGACGGGGCAAGCATTTTGACAACAGACTAATTGCCAAGATGTTGCAACGCTTCGCATATCACACAAGATCGCCACCGCATATCACCCACAAACCAACGGGCAAGCAGAAATTTCCAACCGGAGTTGAAGGGAATACTCGAGAAAGTTGTAAATCCCTCAAGGAAGGATTGGTCATTAAGACTAGATGACGACTTTGGGCATATCGCACTGCATTCAAAACACCATTAGGTAGGTCCCCTTCCGGCTTGTCTATGGTAAAACATGTCATCTACCGGTGGAAATCGAGCACAAGGCGTCTTTGGGCAATCAAGACCGTGAATATGGATTGGGAAAGTGCGGACAAAAGCGCTTGATGGATCTCAACGAGATAGAAGAATTTCGTGCACTCACCTATAACAATGCACGAATCTACAAGGAGAAAACAAAGCGATGGCACGACAAGAAACTATTGCCACGGCAATTCACGCCAGGGCAACTAGTTCTCCTATTCAATTCTCGGCTAAAACTTTTCCCGGGAAAGTTGAAATCAAGATGGTCGGGACAATTCGAAGTCGTCAAACCATTCTCCCACGGTGCTGTGATAATCAAGTCCATTTCTGACAACCATGAATTCAAAGTTAATGGACAAAGATTGAAGCACTACAATGGTGCCCATGTGGAACGTAACAAGGAAGTGGTCAATTTAGGAGATGCATGAGCATGCTCTCCCTTTTGATATTTTTATTTTTATTTTTATTTATTTTTATTTTTGTTTTTGTCTATTATTTAATTATTTATTTTTCATTTTTTTTTCTTTTCCGATTATTATTTTTTATTATTTTATTATTTTGCCGATTATTAGTAGTTTTAGGATAGATTTTTTTTTTATTCAAGTCTAAGAATCCTATTACACATCTTTATTTATTTTCTTTATTAGTTTATCTTTAATTTTAATCCTTATTTGATTGGTTTTTGAATTGTAGGAAATGAAGTTCAAGATAAAGAAGGAATTCTAAACCAAGTAGGAAAACATATTCAACAAGGAAACTAATGGGCTGAATCTAAGGCTTATATAAAGCCTCCAATTCATCCTAACCAAAACCCTTGTCGACAACTCCTACAAAACCCTAAACCCTTTTTCGTTTTTACCTAAACCCTAATCCCACCCACCTATCGATTCTATACAACCCATCACCCTTAACCTATTCCTACTTTCTATCTTGCAACTTTTTAGTTTCTTTTCTTTTCTTTGTTTTTACTCACAACCAATATCATACATGGCATCCAAGATTAAACTTTTAGTTCATCCAAGTTCCTCCAAAGAACCAAGATACAAGAAGTTTGCTACACCGGCGGTTCAAGAAAGATTTCAATCCAAGTTTGAAAGCCGGAAGATTCATGAAGAACAAGGCTTTGAATACTCCAGATCTCAAGATTTCGCCTTGAACCATTCATCTTCAAAAGGATTGCACATCAAAAGTGGCAAATCTTTTGCCATCAACCGGAACCGGGTAACATCTCATGGGTAAGAGAATTCTATGCTCACTCACCTAACCCGGATAATCCTTATGCTTTTGTTCGTGACAAGGCCATACTTATAAGTCCCGAAAGCATCAACACCTTTTACGGACTTTACATTGAGAAGGACGAGCATCAAGCCTTCGTTGACCAGATCAATCCCAAGCAACTCGACAAGGTGCTTCAAGAACTCACTCAACCAGGAACTCATTGGAACGACGGTAAATACAAGGGCACGGTAAATCGCCTTCGGCTAAAACCCGAGGCAAAACTATGGAATAAGTTTGTTAAAACTTATTTAATGCCCTCCACACACAATACTACCGTTGATATACCACGTCTTTTGCTCATACATTCTATTTTGCATAATCGCATCATTAACATTGGAAAAATTATTTGCGATGAGATTTTTGTATGCAGCTCAAAAGATAAGGGTTATCTTTCCTTCCCTTGCTTAATTTCCAATCTTTGCAAGGAGATGCATGTCCCGAGTGAGTCCACCGATGAAAAAGCCCTACCCAAGTCTGGTTGGAATCAAGCACTAATCCGGAAGCTAATGGGAGAGGCACCGGAGATTCTTCAAGGCCCCCAATTGTCACGGCAACTCCCGCGCGCGGCAATCCCTAATGCCCAAGCACCTAACGCCAGTGGCAACTCGCCATTAATCCGGGACACATTGAAGCACTTTTGCACCCATTGGCAAGCCGACTAAGGCAAATTGAAGATCGGCAACTAATGTTCATGGCGGTACATGAAGGAGCACAACAATGCCATCACCCAAGTCATCCTAGAAAGGTACCCGGACAACCGTGTGTTGTTCCCAATATTTCCGCCGATATCCTTGCCATCGCAACCAAGGAAGCTGACGCCACGGCAACCAACCCCGACAATGCCCGGCAACCACCGAAAAAGCCAAAGGTAAAGCACCTATGCTCGAATCAACTCCTACGGAATCATTTTCTGATTTTTCAGATCGGACGAGTCCTCCATTGAACCAATAAAGACCGCACCAATTGAATCCTCCAAACGAAAAGCCATTGACATTGATGAAGAGGATGATGAGGACAACCCCGCACGAGGATCGATTCCACCACGGCAACAAGAAAACAACCATCGCGTTCAAGCAAGAAAGTCAAGACGCCAACTAGAAGGAAACTAATCATCTACGATGACGAACTCTCGGAGTAAGTCCTCGTATGCATTTTTATTTTTATTGTTATTTTTCGTTATTTTTATACATGCATTGAGGACAATGCCTCACTCGAGTTTGGGGGATTGTTATTAGTAATTACCATGTTTAGTTACATTAATCTTAAGCATTACATTTAGGATACATAAATTGCTTGTCATGCCTTTAATTGGAACAAAAATTGCTTAGATTTGATGAATATTCAATGATGACTTTACCAATGCACTTAATTGATAGAATTTTTATTCTAGGATAACCATGAAAAAACTTAGAATTTTACTATGATGCTAAATTTGATGAAAATTTGTTGTGGTTTGATTGATTTAAGGAGTTCTAGTAAACTTAGGTTGATAATTAACTAATTGGGGATTAGAATAAAAATTGGATGAATGCTAGAGGTGCCCGAAATTGGCTCTAGCATATGCTAAAAAAATTGATCACTAGAGGTGCCCAAACTGGCTCTAGGAGGCGTTAAAAATTTTTAACTAGAGGTGCCAAAACGGCTCTAGTCGATTAAATTAACTTAAGAAAACTAAAAATAAAACACTAGAGGTGCCCGAAATTGGCTCTAGTTAAAACATGTTAAAAAGAACCCAATAAAGTAATTTGAAAACCTATTGTTTGCATAGAATCGAAAAATCAACTTGCACACAACTCACACACACTCACAAGCATTATAGTTTGATTCCGAGTAATTCCTCAGTTTTCGAAAAATAAAAAGCCAATCATACTTTGTGCCCGGTTGTTCAGAGAATTGAAATCAAGTTCAAAGCTAAGTTTGTGAAAATTTGAAGTCTTGGCAGGTAATTATGAGTTTGCATTGCTTGAGGACAAGCAATAGTTCGAGTTTGGGGGTGTGATAAGTGTTCAAAAGTACTATTTTTCTTACCCTTTTACTCATATTATTGTTAGACTTAGGCTCATATTAGTTGCATAGTTAGCCATTCATGCATTAATCCATGTTTCCTTCAATCGTTGAGCTTGATTACATAACTTGGTGATTTTTGTGAAATAGATGCTGCTTTGGTGTGTTTTTGTGTATGTATGTGCAGGATCACTTGCCAAAGCAATGCCGAGCTAGTTGCCGGGCAATGCATGAAGGATATGCCGAGCTAGTTGCGTGGGCAGTGCATGAAGGAGACGCGAGAGCCAGTTGCCATGGCATTTGTCGACAAAGACCAAAAGCAATATGGATGTCGAAATTCATGATTTTACAAGCCCAAGATGACATGGAGCAAGGTCCAAGCCCAAAGGAATTTGATTGCCATGCAGAGATTAAAGAAGAATTAAATTCCAAGAGGATAGGAGAAGTTCTAATAGGAATAAAATTATAATAAAGAATTATATTCTTTAAAGATAATTTAATTCCAACTCAAACTCCTCCTCAAAGAAGGACTTTGGCCTAGCCCTATAAATATCAAGGAGATTTCGACAATTCAAGGGAGAGAGCAAGAGGGAAATTTCGGCAAGTCCAAGTAAGGCAAGAGGAGAGAATTTTCGACAAGCATCAAGGGCAAGGAGGATTTCGACAAGCCTCTTCCTTCATCTTTGTTCAATTGGGTTCATGCTAGGGATTAATTATCTTGTGTTTCTTTGGAACCTAGCCATGAACTAAATTTACTTGGCTATGGTTATTGTGTGTTGTGGTTGTGAGAAACTATTGGTTTTTGTTTAGGTAATAAGAGTTTGCACTTTTCTATTTCAAGGTTTATTCATTCTTGATTCTTATTATTGTTTATGAGTGAATTGGGAGAGGATCTCGTGATTTCATCCATTTATCTAATATCGGGAGAGTTAGATTCAAGAAACGAATGAATATGATCTTTATGCAATCCAATGATGGTGAAGATTAATCCGGCTTAGGAATAAGTTAAGGATTTCAACGGCTAAGAGGAGCGCAAGATTGGTTGTTGTTCACCCTTGATTCACGCAGGGATGTATTATCAAGGCATGCACAAGTAGCTAGAGTTTCGACTTAGGGTTAAGAAGAAACCATTGAAGAACGCTCCGTCGAACCTTGAAGTTGCTGCCCAGTCGCCCAAGTAGTTGCCCAACTAGTCGCCCAAGCAACCATCAATTAGTTGCCAAGGCAACCCCGTTGTGCAAGTCGCCACGGCAACTGAGTTGCCCGTGCACTCTTTTACCAAGACAATCCAATCGGCTAGCACACCTCAACTCACGATAACCTAGCCTATCTCTCTCATTCGAATTCATCTTTTCTTTTACTTAATTGCTTTCTAGATTAGTTATTAGTTAAAACTTCTATAATCCTTCACTTGTGTTTTTACTTTTTACAGTGCAAGAGACTAGATTCTTGAAGTGGCACCAATCCCTGTGGAGACGATATCTTTTATACTATAACTTGCGACGTGTATACTTGCACAATTGCGTAGCACTTATTACGCGCAACAACATCCCTGCATGAATCAAGGGTGGACAACAACCAATCTTGCGCTCCTCTTAGCCGTTGAAATCCTTAGCTTATTCCTAAGCCGGATTAATCTTCACCATCAATAGATTGAATAAATACCATACCCATTCGTTTCTTGAATCTTACTCTCCCGATATTAGATAAATAGATGAAGTTACGAAATCCTCTCTCAATTCACTCGCAAACAAGAATAAGAACCAAGAATGAGTAAACCTTGAATAGAAAAGTGCAAACTCTTATTACCTAAACAAAATCCAATTGTTTCTCAACCACAAAAACACAATAACCCCAACCAATCAAGTTAGTTCATGGTTGGGTTCAAAAGATATACAAAGAATAATCCCCAAACCATGAATCTAATAGAAGCAAAGAAGAAGAAGAAGAAATCGAACTCTCTCCCCCTTGATCTCTTGCCGAAATCTCTCCATTCTTGCCTTTGGAGTTGTCGAAAATCCTCTCTTCTCCCTCTCCTTTGGAGTTGACGGCTTGGTGATCTATTTACAGGGCTAGGTCAAAGTCCTCCTTTGAGGAGGAAGTTAAGTTGGAATTAAATTATCTTTAAAGAATATAATTCTTTATTATAATTATATTCCTTCTAGAACTTCTACTATCTTCTTGTAATTTGATTCTTCTTTAACCTCTTCATGGAAATCAAACTCTTTTGGGATTTAGCTTTGCTCCACGTCATCTTGGGCTTGTCTAGTCATCAATTTTGACTACCATATCACTTTATTCTTTGTCGACAATTGCCCTGGCAACTGGCTCGACGTCTCTTTCATGCATTGCCCTGGCAACTAGCTTGGCATCTCCTTCATGCATTGCCCTGGAAACTAGCTCTAGCCTTGCTTTGGCAAGTGATCCTACACATACACACAAAACACACCAAAGCAGCATCTTTTCCCACAAAAAAACCAAGTTATGCAATCAAGCTCAACGATGGAAGGAAACATGGATTAATGCATGAATGAATAATTATGTAACTAATATGATCCTAAGTCTAACAATAATATGAGTAAAAAGGGTAAGAAAAAATAGTACTTTTGAACACTTATCACACCCCCAAACTCGAACTATTGCTTGTCCTCAAGCAATGCAAACTAATAATTACCTGCCAAGACTTCAATTTTTACAAACTTAGCTTTGAACTTGATTTCAAATCTCAGAATCGGGGCACAAAGTATGATTGGCTTTTCATTTTTTGAAAAACTTAGGAGTTACTCGGAATCAAACTATAATGCTTGTGAGTGTGTGCGAAGTTGTGTGCAAGTTGATTTTTTGGATTCTATGCAAACAAGAGGTTTTCAAATTACTTCATTGGGTTCTTTTTAACATGTTTTAACTAGAGCCAGTTTCGGGCACCTCTAGTGTTTTGTTTTTAGTTTCCTTAAGTTAATTAATTTATTAGACTAAAGCCGATTTCGGGCACCTCTAGCGATCAATTTTTAGCACATACTAGAGCCGGTTTCGGGCACCTCTAGCGATCCATTTTTTTAGCACATGCTAGAGCCAATTTTGGGCACCTCTAACATTCATCCAATTTTATTCTAATCCCCCAATTTGTTTAATTATCAACCTAAGTTCACTAGAATTCCTTAAATCAATCAAACCACAACAGTGTTTCATCAAATTTAGCATCATAGTAAAATTCTAAGTTTTTCCATGGTTATCCTAGAAAAAAAATTCTATCAATTAAGTGCATTGGCAAAGTCATCATCGAATATTCATCAAATCTAGGCAATTCTTGTTCCAACTAAAGGCATGGCAAGCAATTTATGTATCCTAAATGCAATACTTAATATGAATGCAACTAAACATGGTAACTACTAATAACAATCCCCCCAAACTCGAGTAAGGCATTGTCCTCAATGCATGCATTAAAGAAAAATAAAAATAACAAAAAATAAAATGCAAATGAGGACTTACTCCGAGAGTTTGTCGTCTTGGATGATTAGTTTCCTTTTGGTCGGTGTCTTGATTCTCTTGATTGAACGCGATGGTTGTTTCCTTGTTGCCGATGGTGGAATCGATCCTCGTACGGGGTTATCCTCATCATCCTCTTCATCAATGTCATTGGCTTTTCGCTTGGAGGATTCAATTGGTGCGGTCTTTTTTGGTGCATTGGAGGACTCGTCCGAATCTGAAAAATCAAACAATGATTCTGTACGAGTTGATTCGGGCATAGGTGCTTTACCTTTGGCTTTTGCAGTGGTTGCTGGGATGTCTTTAGCTTTGGTTGTCATGGTATCTTCAGGGTTTGTTGCCGTGTCATCATCTGTTGCGGTTGCCGTGGGGACTGCTTCATTGGTTACCGGGGCAAGGATCTCGGCAGGAAAGATTGGGAACGGCACGCGGCTGTCCGGGTAATTTTCTAGGATGACTTGGGTGATGGCATTGTTGTGCTCCTTCATGTACCGCATGAACATTAGTTGCCGGTCTTTAATTTGCCTTAGGTGGCTCGCAATGGTTGCAAGAGTGCTTCAAAGTGTCCCGAGGTTGATGGCCGAGTTGCCCGGGCGTTAGGTGCTTGGGCATTAGGGATTGTCGGGGCGGCAGGATTTGCTGTGGCAATTGGAGGCCTTGAGGATTTTTCTGCTGCCTCTCCCATTAGCTTTCGGATTTACGCTTAATTCCAACCGGACTTTGGTAGGGCCTTTTCATCGGTGGACTCACTTGGGACATGCATCTCCTTGCAAAGATTAGAAATTAAGCAAGGGAAGAAAAGATAACCCTTATCTTTTGAGCTACATACAAAAATCTCATCACAAATAATTTTTCCAATGTTAATGATGCGATTATGCAAAATAGAATGTATGAGCAAAAGACGTGGTATATCAACGGTAGTATTGTGTGTGGTGGGCATTAAAGAAGTTTTAACAAACTTATTCCATAGTTTTGCCTCGGGTTTAAGCCGAAGGCAATTTACCGTGCCCTTGTATTTACCGTCGTTCCAATGAGTTCCCGGTTGAGTAAGTTCTTGAAGCACCTTGTCGAGTTGCTTGGGCGTGATTTGATCAACAAAGGCTTGATGCTCGTCCTTCTCAATGTAAAGCCCGTAAAAGGTGTTGATGTTTTCGGGGCTTATGAGTATGGCCTTGTCACGAACAAAAACATAAGGATTATCCGGGTTAGGTGAGTGAGCATAGAATTCTCTTACCCATGAGATGTTACCCGGTTCCGATTGATGGAAAAAGATTTGCCACTTTTGATGTGCAATCCTCTCGAAGATGAATGGTTCAAGGCCGAAATCTTGATGAGAGTTGGAGTATTCAAAGCCTTGTTCTTCGTAAATCTTCCAGCTTTCAAACTTGGAGTGAAATCTTTCTTGAACCACCGGTGTAGCAAACTTCTTGTATCTTGGTTCTTTGGAGGAACTTGGATGAACCAAAAATTTAATTTTGGATGCCATGGATGATCTTGGTTGTGAGTTTTGTAAAAACAAAGAAAAGAAAATAAAGAGTTGCAAATGAAAAGTAGGAATAGGTTTCTTGGAAGTTAAGGGTGATGGGTTATATAGAAAAGATAGGTAGTAAATATGGTGGGTGGGATTAATTTTGGGTAGAAAATAAAGGGGGTTTCAATTTAGAGGAAGGGTGACGGCTAGGGGGTTTAATTAGGGTAAGTTGGAGGCTTTATATAAGCCTTAGATTCAGCCCATTAATTTCCTTGTTGAATATGTTTTCCTTCTTGGATCAAAATTCCTCTTTATCTTGAACTCTTTTCCTACAATTCAAAGACAAATCAAATAAGGATTAAAATTAAAGATAAACTAATAAAAGAAAATAAATAAAGATGTGTAAAGGGATTCTTAAACTTAAAAGGATAAAAAAAAGAAAATAAATCAATCCCAAAAATATAATAATAATCGAAAATAAAAATAAAGAAAAAATAATTAGTTCGAAAATAAAAATAATAATAAAAAATAATCAGAAATAATAAAATTAAAAATTAAAAAAAATAAAAAAAATTATCGAAAGGAGAGCATGCTCATGCATCTCCTACGTTGACCACATCTTTGTTACGTTCCACATGGGCACCATTGTAGTGCTTTAATCTTTATCCATTAACTTTGAATTCATGTTTGTCTGTGATGCACTTGATTATCACGGCATCATGGGAGAATGGTTTGACAACTTCGAATGGTCCCGACCATCTTGATTTCAGCTTTCCCGGCAAAGGTTTTAGCTGAGAATTGAATAAGAGAACTAGTTGCCCTAGGGTGAATTGCCGCGGCAATAGTTTCTTGTCATGCCATTGCTTTGTTTTCTCCTTGTAAATCCGTGCATTGTTATAGGCGAGTGCACGAAATTCTTCTATCTCATTGAGGTCTAACAAACGCTTTTGTCTGGCACTTTCCCAATCCATATTCACGGTCTTGATTGCCCAATATGCCTTGTGTTCGATTTCCACCGGTAGATGGCATGTTTTTCCATAGACAAGTCGGAAGGGGGACATACCTAAGGGTGTTTTGAGTGCAGTGCGATATGCCCAAAGTGCATCATCTAGTCTTAATGCCAATCCTTCCTAGAGGGATTTACAACTTTCTCGAGTATACCCTTCAATTCTCGGTTGGAAATTTCTGCTTGCCCATTGGTTTGTGGGTGATATGTTGTGGCAATCTTGTGTGATAAGCGTTGCAACATCTTGGCAATAAGTCTGTTGTCAAAATGCTTGCCTTCATCACTGATAATTGCTCTCGGCATCCCAAACCGTGTAAATATGTTTTTTTACAAGAATCGTTGCACGGTCTTGGAATCGTTGTTGGGAACTGCAGGTGCCTCAACCCATTAAGACACGTAGTCAACGGCAAATAGAATGTAGATGGGAAAGGTCCCATAAAATCAATCCCCCACACATCGAATAATTCCACCTCGATGACGTTTTGGAGCAGCATCTCATGTCGTCTAGACATATTGCCCGTCCTCTAGCAACGATCACATTGCTTGTAAAAGTCTTGGGCATCTTTGTACAATGTTGGCCAATACAAACCGGATTGCAGCACTTTGGCCGCGGTACGAGTTCCTCCAAAATGTCCTTCATAAGGTGAAGAATGGCATTGTTGGAGTACATTCTGCTGCTCCTCTTCAGGGACACATCGACGTATAACCTGATCTGCACATTGTTTAAACAAAAGAGGCTCATCCCAAAAGTAATGCTTAGCATCATGGCGGAACCGCTTCTTCCCTTTGTGAGTAAGACCATAAGGTAAAATACCACAAACAAGGAAATTAACTAAATCTGCGTACCAGGGTATTGCCAAGGCATGCGCATCCATGGTTGCTGAGGCGTGCGCGTCAAGGGCTGCCGAGGCATCGAGGGTTGCCAAGGCATGTGCATCCATGGTTGCCGATGCATGCGCGTCAAGGGCTGTTGCGGCGTCGAGAGTTGCCGAGGCGTGCTCGTCAAGGGCTGCCGAGGCGTCGAGGGTTGCTGAGGCAACTAAAAGTTGCTCATCCAGGAATGCATCGCATATCAAATTCTTGTAAAAGTAATATCCAACGAATCAAACGAGGTTTGGCATCCTTTTTAGCAAATAGATATTTGATTGCCGAATGGTCCGTATGAACAATTACCTTTGTACCAGTCAAATAGGATCGAAACTTGTCAATTGCGAAAACTACACCTAGTAACTTTTTCTCTGTTGTTGTGTAATTCACTTAAGCACTATTAAGAGTTTTACTAGCGTAGTATATCACATGGAAGGTCTTACCTATGCGTTGGCCTAGGACTGCTCCTACCGCAAAATCACTTGCATCACACATGAGCTCAAAAGATAGCGTCCAATCTGGTGGAACGACAATGGGTGCCGAGGCAAGCTTTTCCTTTAGGGTTTCGAATGCTTGGGTACAAGAATCATCAAAATCGAAGACTTTATCCTGTTTAAGCAAATTGCACAAGGGTTTAGTGATTTTAGAAAAATTATGAATGAACCTCCTATAAAAACCTGCATGTCCAAGAAAGCTTCAAATTCTTTTAACCGAACTTGGTGGGGGTAATCTCTCGATCACGTCCACCTTGGCTTTGTCTACTTCAATTCCCTTGGATGAAATCTTGTGGTCGAGCACTATTCCTTCATCTACCATAAAATGGCACTTCTCCCAATTGAGGACTAAATCAGTTTCTTCACATCTTGCCAACACCTTCTCTAAATTGCCGAGGCAGCTGTCGAATTCATTACCGAAAATAGAAAAATCATCCATGAAGATCTCAAGGAAGTCTTTGACCATGTCTGAAAAGAGTGCCATCATGCATCTTTGGAAGGTTGCCGGGGCGTTACACAATTTGAATGGCATCCTTCGGAAAGTATAAGTTCCGTATGGGCATGTGAAGGTTGTCTTTTCTTGATCTTCTGGTGCTATGGAAATTTGATTGTAACCTGAATAACCATCAAGAAAACAATAAAAGGGTTTACCTACAAGATGGTCAAGTATTTGATCAATAAAGGGTAATGGGAAGTGATATTTCCTAGTGGCTTTGTTTAGCTTTCGATAATCCATACAAACCCTCCAACCGATCACAGTCCTGGTTGGAATGAGTTCATTGTTTTCATTACTTACCATCGTTATACCTCCCTTTTTTGGTACACATTGTACCGGACTTACCCATGTACTATCAGAGATAGGGTATATAATGTCAGCGTCAAGCCACTTGATGATTTCTTTCATTACAACCCCTTTCATGGCATGATTCAGTCTCCTCTGGGCCTCAATTAAAGGTTTGTGATCATCTTCCAACAAAATCTTGTGCATGCACACTGCCGGGCTAATTCCCTTCAAGTCGGCAATTGTCTACCCTATTGCCTTCTTGTGTAGCATCAACATTTTGATCAGCTTTTTTTCCTGCTCAGGCTGTAACTTAGAAGAAATAATTATAGGCAATGTATTATCGGTTCCTAAGTATGCATATTTTAGTTGCTCTGGCAACTGTTTCAACTCAAGAATCAATGGTTGTTCAATAGAAGGCTTTTCGAGCTTACCTTCCTTACCTGAGTAATCCAGTGGTTCAAAGTATGTACATGGTCGATTGACTAGCCAATTTGCCTTTTCTTGTTGTTCCTCATTGACCGGTTCTTCATACTCCTCAGGTTCCTCTTGATCGGCAATGTAGTTGCCGAGGCAACTAAATTCCTCATCGAAGTTAAACTATGTCGTGGCATGAAGAAGTTGGCATTCTTCTGGATCATCGGCATGCCTTAGTGTTTGGAACACATTTAGTTTAACTTGCTAGTCATTCACCCTCATTGTGAGTTCTCCCTTTTCAACATCGATCAAGGTTCTCCCTATTGCTAGGAATGGTCTCCCGAGAATGATAGGTGCATGCTCATCTGCTTCACAATCCAAAACAATAAAGTCAGCGGGAAAAATAAATTTATCAACTTTTACCTGTATGTCTTCGATTTTTCCCTATGGATGCACATAGGACCTATCGGCTAGCTGTAGCATAACTGTTGTAGGTCTTGCCTTCCCGATTCCTAGTTTCTGGAAAACTGATTTAGGCATCAAGTTTATGCTAGCCCTAAGGTCGCATAATGCTTTCCCAACATAGTAGTTTCCAATGGAATAGGGTATTGTGAAACTTTCGGGATCCTTCAACTTAGGTGGCATACGATTGTGCAACATGGCCATGCATCCCTCTGTTGCGGTAATTGTTTCAAACTCTCCTAGCCTTGTTCTCTTGGACACAATGTCTTTAAGGAACTTGGCATAGTTCGGTATTTGTTCAATTGCTTCCACCAATGGCAGGTTGATGTGGACTTGCTTTAGGATATCAAGAAACTTCTTGAATTGATATTCTTGCTTTTGTCGCTTCAACCTTTGTGGGAATGATGGTGGAAGTCGGATATCTTTGACCCTTTTAATTGGTCTGGAATCTGATTGATGGCATTGCTGGAACAACTAGAGTTGTCGAGGCATCATCAACTGGGGTTGCCGTGGCGTGCCTATCGCCGGTTACCGAGGATGCTTATTATAGGTTGTCGAGGCATGCTTATTGCCGGTTGCCACGACAATTCCTGGTTTAGCATCTGAGGCTTTGCCGCTGGGTTTGTCTTGATCTTTTTGTGGAGTTTTGTTTGATGAGCGAGCTTGAGCCTCTTTAAGTTGTTGGCCACTTTTAGTGGTTATCGCCTTACATTGCTCATGGCCAGTTCCTCTTATGACTTCAGTATCGCTAGGTAAACCTTTTTGCGTTCTAGTATTCAAGTTTTGAGCAAATTGTCTGACTTGATTTTCCAATGATTTGATTGCCAACTCTTGGTTTTGCAATCTCATCTCGGTCATATTAATAAAAGCATCAGTTCTTTTTATGAAGTTACTATTCTCAGCCATATAAGATTCAGTTTTCAACATAAAAGCATTGAGAGAATTTTCCAAAGAACTAGATGTTGTGGGTTGTTGCTGCGGCAACTGTTGCCGTGGCATATTCTGCTGGAATCCCAATGCTTGTGCATTCTGATTGTTCTGGTTTAGAGCATTGTTTGGATTACTCCATGAAAAATTTGGGTGCTTCTTCCAAGCTAGATTGTATGTATTGGACATCACATTGTTGTTCCGGCTGTAATTCCCCACATAGAAACTAGATTCCGGATTCTGCATACATTCAGAAGAATCATGGTTACCACCACATAACTCACAAAAAGAATCCATTACCTTGACCTCATGTGTGTTGTTTGGTTTCTGCATGTTCAGGACCATCTTGGTTAAAGCGGCCAATTGTGCCGAAATTGAGTCTGATGATCCTAGTTCATGTATTGTGGCTTGGCGTCTAACTCCTCCTCTTCTAGTTGAGGGGAATTGATAATCATTCTTGGAAAGCCTGTTTAGAATTTGCATTGCTTCCTCCGGCAACTTATCTAGGAGTATGCCATTTGTCGAGGCATCTAGCATCATCCTTGTTGGTGTATTCAAGGCATTGTAAAACATTGTTACTTGTTTCCACACCGAGAATCCGTGTAGGGGGCACTTGTGTAGAAGTTCTTTATATCGCTCCCAAGCCTCGTACATAGATTCATCATCTACCTGCCGAAAAGAAGTACTGTCGTTACGAAGCTTATCAATCAAATTTGTAGGATTAAACCGAGCAAGGAAATCACGACAAAGATCGGTCCAAGATCCTATTGATCCGGCAGGAATGCTATTCAACCATGCTTTCGCCCTATCCCTCAGTGAATAGGGGAATAATCTTAATCGTAAAACATTGGGGGTGACTCCGTGTATTTTGAATGAGTTGCAAATCTCGAGGAAAGATTTAAGATGTTGTTGTGCATCTTCAGTTGCTGAGCCGCCAAATTAACCAATTGTGTTGATCATATTAAACATCACCGGTTTCAACTCAAAGTGGTCAGCTTCAATTTCAGGTGCGACAACTCCTAGATTAAGTACATCAAGATCTTCTTCAAGATAGTCTCGAATAGTTTTGTTTCGTGCAAGAATCACTCCTCCTTCTGCTGGTACATCTTGATTCATATTGCCGTCTTGATTAGCCATTGCTACTATTAACCTTCGTCTAAGTCTTTGTAAGGTTTGTTCGATTACTGGATCAAAGGGATATTCTGGTGTAATCGGTCTCGCCCTGGTCATATACCAATGCAAAACCAAAGTTTGTTAACCCTTTGAATCTTAAACAATAAAAATAAAAAAATGCAAGAAAATAAAAAAAAGTCGCTATTGCCAATCCCCGGCAATGGTGCCAAAAACTTGTTGCGCGTAATAAGTGCTACGCAATTGTGCAAGTATACACGTCGCAAGTAATAAAGTGATACAAGTATTGAGTATCGTCTCCACAGGGATTGGTTTGGGTCACTTTGCTTTAGTTATTGCACTGTAAAAGTAAAAGCATAATTGATAGTATGAGTTGATTTTAACGAGTAAAGTAAAAGCAATAAACTAAAAGAATAGATGAAAGAAAAAGAGAGAATAGGTCAGGTTATCGTGAGTTGTGGAGTGATAGTCGATTGGATCGTCTTGGTAAAAGAGTGAAAGGGCAACTCAGTTTCCGTAGCAACTTGCACAGCGGGGTTGCCTTGGCAACTAATGGATGGTTGCCTGGGCGACTAGCTGGGCAACTACTTGGGCGGTTGGGCAGCAACTTCAAGGTTCGGCGGAACGTTCTTCAATGGTTTCTTCTTATCCCTAAGTCAAAACTCTAGCTATTTGTGCATGCCTTGATAATACATCCCTGCGTGAAACAAGGGTGGACAACAAAAAATCTTGCGCTCCTCTTAGCGTTGAAATCCTTAGCTTATTCCTAAGCCGGATTAATCTTCACCATCAATAGATTGAATAAAGACCATACTCTTTCGTTTCTTGAATCTAACTCTCCCGATATTAGATAAATAGATGAAGTTACGAGATCCTCTCTCAATTCACTCGCAAACAAGAATAAGAACCAAGAATGGGTAAACCTTGAATAGAAAAGTGCAAACTCTTATTACCTAAACAAAATCCAATTGTTTCTCAACCACAAAAACACAATAACCCCAACCAATCAAGTTAGTTCATGGTTGGGTTCAAAAGATATACAAAGAATAATCCCCAAACAATAAATCTAATAGAAGCAAAGAAGAAGAAGAAGAAATCGAACTCTCTCCCCCTTGTTCTCTTGTCGAAATCTCTCCTTTCTTGCCCTTTGGAGTTGTCGAAAATCCTCTCTTCTCCCTCTCCTTTGGAGTTGACGGCTTGGTGATCTATTTATAGGGCTAGGTCAGAGTCCTCATTTGAGGATGAAGTTAAGTTGGAATTAAATTATCTTTAAAGAATATAATTCTTTATTATAATTATATTCCTTCTAGAACTTCTCCTATCTTCTTGGAATTTAATTCTTCTTTAACCTCTTCATGTAAATCAAACTCCTTTGGGATTTAGCTTTGCTCCATGTCATCTTGGGCTTGTCTAGTCATCAATTTTGACTACCATATCACCTTATTCTTTGTCGACAATTGCCCTAGCAACTTGCTCGGCGTCTCCTTCATGCATTGCCCTGGCAACTAGCTCGGCATCTCCTTCAAGCATTGCCCTGGCAACTAGCTTTAGCCTTGCTTTGGCAAGTGATCCTGCACATATACACAAAACACACCAAAGCAGCATCTTTTCCCACAAAAACAACCAAGTTATGCAATCAAGCTCAACGATGGAAGGAAACATGGATTAATGCATGAATGACTAATTATGTAACTAATATGAGCCTAAGTCTAACAATAATATGAGTAAAAAGGGTAAGAAAAATAGCACTTTTGAACACTTATCACCCCTCAACTCTATTGCTCTGCATCAATGGGAAAAAGAGAGCGTAAGCACAATTGCTTAGTGAGGATGCTCATAAACAACATTGATAAAATTGAAAACCGTTTGAAAACCATAAATATTTTATTTCCAAAACATGTTTGCTTCTCCAAGCATTAACACTATTGTTTAATCTTCAAAACATGCTTAACTACCCAAGCATTTAACAATTGATTAAACTCCATTTGAAAACAATAAACCATCTAGTTTTCAAAACATGCTTTACTACCCAAGCATTTCACAATTGATTAAAATCCATTTGAAAACAATAAACCACCTTGTTTTCACAACAAATCATGCATAACAACCATATGCATTATAAATCATTTATGAAACTCATTTATCACAAATATTATCATATATTGGCATTTAGAGTGGACCCGGATAGTATCTCCTCTATCCATGGATAGCACTACCCTTATCCATACATGTTCGAATACACAGATTTCTCATGGTGGGCTCACCTCCACCAAATCTCATAACTTACCTAGTTAAACCGCAAGATGCCATCACAATGGGCTGCCTAGTTAAACCGCATACCCAAGCGATAACCCAATAGTCCAAGTAGACTAGTTAAACTGTTTTTCCTCAAGGACCATGACACGATTGATTTTGTATATTATAGTGCACTTTAATCCTATGGCAAGACAACTATATCCGACACTTTCACAATGTGTCACATAGCCAATATATCATTTTTCAAATACATTTACTTATTGTTTTCCAATGCATTTCTCAAAACCGTTTCATATGCAAAATCACATTACCAAAGGCAACAACACATTCCTTTCAAGGAACAAATCTCAATGCTCATAGGCATTCATTACTTTGTTTAAACATTGCATATTAATCCAAAACGATGCATTTACAGCAAGTAAACCAAACCATGTTTAATCTCAAAACATGAAATCTGCAAGCTCATATCAAAGCCAATAACCAAGCGAAATAAGAGAAACTTACGCTTGAGCTTAGTTAAGCTTGTTAGGCTATAACTAAACCCCCATGATCCATCGATCACACCTTTAAAGAGCTTAAACGCATTTAACCGCTCACCGATATGCCTCACCTTGCTCGTCAATATGAATCGAGCAATTGGTAAGCAACGTACGCAACTAGGCAACCTCGCCTTGTTCGTCCCTTGTTTTAATCACATAAAACCAGAGGGAAAAAGCATCATTATGCATTTAACTCGTTGCTAAACAAGGATCCCCTGCATCCTTAACATTATCCTTCCAAAAACTAGCTGAAACTACCAAAATCAACACCAAACTTCACTCTATCAACTCCCAACTTCAAACCAACGATTCTAACATTCAAACCACATCAAAACATATCTATAAACACCTTCAAAACATCCTTATATCTCCAGAAACTCAAAAGCACATAAAACAGCCCCAAAACGAATAAAAACTCATATAACAATTAGCCAATTAAATAGTTTTGGGATTTATTCTCATAAACGCATTTAACATTATGATTACCTTATCAAAACATGAAATAACCCAATTAAAATCTCCAGGTTTCATCAAGTTAAACAAATCTTTAAGCAAATCATCAAAATTACCATTAATAGCTCAAATCTTGAAATCCATTGCAAAACCATGTTAATATCAATCCATAATCAGCCAAATACGAGGGAATATCAATAAAGAACATTAGTTTAAAGATAGGAAAAGAAATTCACCTTTGAAAAAGCTCCCACCAAAATTGACGTAAGATTTTCTTGAAACTTAACTTGTGAAATAGATGAAATCCTTGAGAAAATCTTGTGAGGTTTTGTTAAGAAACAAAAGTAGAATCAAATGATAAATCCTCTATTGAAAATCAGCAAATAATCTTGGAAAATCATGTTTGAAAGTTGAAATAGAAAGTAAGGGAAAATAAGGAGAGAAAATGAGGGAAAATCAAAACAATAGGAAGAACGATTTGGAAAAACAATTAATCGTCAATTCCTTACTCAATTAATCGTCAATTAAGGTGGTATTTTCAGATTAAAACATTTGGAAAATATCTCTCTCTAAGGATTCTTAGTATTGGCCCATTTACATAATAGTCATTAAAACAATTTTGCACTTTTTACAATTTAGTCGCTAACTTCAAATGTCACTCGAAACCATTCAATTAAATCCCAATTTAATTACCAAAACACTTGATAATATAATTAAACATTTTTGTTAACTCAAACAAATTTTTATCTTCTCAAATTGTATTTTCAAACTATTAATTTCCTGAAACTTATTTAATCGATTAATCTGGTTCGACTGGGTCGAACCTCACCCGATTTAACCTCAAAACGTTTAGCCCTATTTTTGGGGTGTTACAACTCTCTCCTTCTTAAGACATTTCGTCCTCGAAATTTACATGAAGGAAAGATATAAGGAAACTGCTTTATCATGTCCTCTTTTTGTTTCCCATGTGGCCTCCTCGACTCCTAGATGTCGCCACAATACCTTGAACAACTATATGTTCTTTCCACTCAGAACCTTAGTGCTCGAATCCAACACCTTTACAGGATCCTCGTCATAAGACAAATCGGACACAACTCAATCTCCTCAATAGGCACAACATGCGACAGATCTAATATATACCTCTGAAGCATCAACACATGGAAAACATCATGTATCTTTTCAAGGTCGGTCGGTAACCTCAACCTATACGCAACTGGACCAACATTCTCAACCACCTCATAAGGTCCAATGAACTTAGGGCTCAACTTACCCTTGCGTCCAAACCTCATCACCTTCTTCCAAGGCGAAACCTTTAAAAACACTTTATCACACCCACTTCATACTCAATCACTTTTCGCTTCAAATCCGCATAGGACTTCTACCGACTCGAAGCCGCCATAAGCCTTTCACAAATGAATTTTACCTTCTCATTCGTATCTTTAAGAAAATCGGTTCCAGCCACACGTTTCTCACCCGATTCTGCCCAACAAAGAGGTGTACGACACCTACAACCAGAAAGAGCCTCACAGGGATCCATTTGAATACTTGACTGATAACTATTATTGTAAGCAAACTCTACCAACTACAGTTGCTTCTCCCATTCCCTTAAAACTCAATTACACAACACCTCAACATATCCTCCAAAATCTGAATAACTCGTTTAGATTATCCATTCGTTTGAGGATGATAGGACGTACTGAGATTAAGCCTCGTACCCAAAGTCGTTTGAAGACTTTTCCAGAACATTGACATAAAACACAGATCCCTATCCGATATAATTAACTCAGGAACTCCATGCAAACCTTACAATCTCAGCAATATACATATTAGTCAACTTATCCAATGAATATGTTGTATGCACATCAAGGAAATACGCATACTTTGTAAAACAATCAAGAATCACCCATATCGAATCCTTTTTGGACGTTGTCAGAGGCAATCCTGTCACAAAATCCATTTTGATCCTTTCCCACTTCCACTCCAAAATCTAATTAGGTTGCAACAACCTAGAAGAAAACTAATGCTCAGCTTTAGCCCGTTAACACACCATTCAATGAGCAACAAATTTGGCCACATTCTTCTTCAAACCAACCCAATAATACAAATCCTTCAAATCCTGATACATCTTGGTACTACTCAGTTGCATAGCAAAAGGACTAGAATGAGCTTCAGTCAAAATAGTACGCCTCAACTCTGAATCATTTGACACAAATATTCGACCCTTAGCGCACAAAACACCATCATCATCAAAATGAAAATATGGAGAATTACCATCTAATATGTCCTTAACATGCAATACCAACGAATCGTTATACGGTTGCCTCGCTTTAATCCTTTGAGACAATGTAGACTTAACTTGCAACTCAGCCAACAACCCATTTCTTGTGTCACGCTTAGCTTTGCAAACATCGCCCAAAGCTTAACAACAACCTTATTGCTCAACGCGTCCGCTACCACGTTAGCCTTTCCGGGGTGATACTCCAAGGTCAAATCATAATCCTTAAGCAACTCAATCCACCTTCGTTGCCTAAGATTCAACTCCTCTTGAGACATCAAATACTTCAAACTCTTAAGATCGGTGTAACCAATACACTTCTCACCAAACAGATAATGTCTCCAAATTTTCAAAGCAAACACAACTACCACAAGCTCTAAACCATGAGTCGGGTAATTGCACTCATGAACTTTCAACTGCCTTGATGCATAAGCCATAACCTTACCATCTTGCACCAATACACAACCTAAACCAACATAAGACGCATCACTATAGACTACAAACTCCTTACCAGACTCAGGTTGAATCAGGACAAGAGCGTGTGTCAAAACCTCCTTCAACTTCTCAAACTACATTGTTGACTCTCCATCCACACATAAGGAACATCCTTTTGCAACAACTTTGTCAACGGAACAGCAACACTAGAGAAACTATCCATAAATGACGATAATAACCAGCCAACTCAAGAAAACTACGAACCTCAGACATAAACTTAGGTTGTTTCCAATTCAGGATAGCCTCAATCTTCTACGGATCAACACGAATACCCTTAATTGAAACCCTATGACCAAGAAAAATCACTTTCTTAAGCTAAATTTCACACTTACTCGACTTAGCATACAACCGATGTTCCTCCAAACCTTGCGAAACAATTCGCAAATGCCGATCATATCCCTTCTTAGTACGTAAGTACACGAGAATATCATCGGTGAACACCACCGCGAAATGATCAAGACATTTATGGAAAACCATATTCATCATATCCATAAAAGCAGCTGGAGCATTTATCAAACCAAACAGCATCACCAAAAACTCATAATGCTTATACTTCGTGCAAAAAGTAGTCTTCGCACATCCACATCCTTAACCTTTAACTGATAATACCCCGACCTCAAATCAATCTTGGAAAACACAATCGCCCCACTGAATTGATCAAACAAATCATCAATTCGTGGCAAAAGATACTTGTTTTTAACCCGTAAACTTTTCAATTTTTGTTAATCAATGCACATACGCATCGTTCCACCTTCTTCCCAAAGAACTGATACACCCCAAGGTGAAATTGAAATCGCACCCGAGTACACCTTAAAGCTATCTCACAAAAGCCATCTTGCTTAAACCATCACTTTTCGACTCCAAAAAGTCACTTGTAAGTGTGAACATATGTATGCATGAGTACTTATATGCTTTCTAAAATGCCTATAGATATGTATACAAACCTCTAATGTCATGATCAAAATGTATGCATGTACGAACATATTTAAATCTATACATATAAGTGTTTATGCACTGTGAATGTTCAAATATCCACACTTACTAACAACATTCTCGGTACCAACACTCCTTCCAACATGCCGAAGCCCGCACAAACAAACCTTAGTTGTCAAACAAAACCTTTCTTGGTACCACGGTACGCTAGAACACCACTACTCTTGTTACTCACGGGACCAAGTATTCTTAGAATACTCAACTCAATAGAACTTTGAGCGTCACTCAAGCAAACACCATCTACACTGTTATTGCGTGTTTTAAGTGCTACACAAATGGTGCAAGTATACACATCGCAAGTAATAAATGATAAGTATCGAGTATCGTCTCCACAGGGATTGGCTTGGGCCACCTTGCTTAAGTTATTACACTATAAAAGAAATAATATTGAAGATGATGAATATCAAGTAAAATAAACTAAACAAAATAAAGAAAATAGAAAGGAGTAATCAATTTAAGAGAGGTAGGTCGGGTTATCGTGAGTCGTGATGTGATAATTGAATGGGTCGTTATGGTAATTGAATGCTAAAGTAGCTTAATTGCTCTTCAATTGAATCTAGTCAGATTGCCTGGGCAATTCTGCGATTGCCTGGGCAATTAGGCGACAACCTTCAAAGTTCGGCGAAGCGTTCTCAATGGTTTCTTGTTATCTCTAACTCAAAACACTGTTAATTGTGCATGCCTTAATAATACATCCCTGCGTGAACCAAGGGTGGACAACAACCTATCTTGCACTTCTTTTAGCCGTTGAAATTCGCAACTTATCCCTAAGTCGAATTAGTCTTCACCATCGATTGATTGAATAAAGACCATGCTCATTCGTTTCATGAATCTAACTCTCCCGATATTAGATAAATGGATGAATTCACGAGATCCTCTCCCAATTCACTCGCAAAATTAAGAACCAAGAACGAACAAACTTTGAATTGAAATTGCAAACATAAATACCTAAACAAATCTTATCGTTCTCACAACCACAAAAACACAATAACCCAAACCAATTTACATCAATTCATGGTTGGGTTCGAAAGATATACAAAGGAAAAATTCCAAGCCATAGGTCGAATGGAAACAATAAAGAAGAAGATGTCGAATAGCCCCTAGCTTTCTCTCTCAAGTCGAACTCTCCTGAAGTTGGCGGCTAGTCTTCTTATTTATAGGAGATGGATAGGTCAAAGTCTTTCTTGGGGAGGAAGTTAAGCTGGAATTAAATAGAATAAAAGAAATAAATCTCTTTTATTATTATATTTTTATTCCTCCAAAAACTTCTCCTAAAACTCTTGGAATTTAATATCTCTTTGATCTCCAAGAACTTCTCAATAATTGGAGTCTTTATCTCCATCAAATTCCTCTTGTAAATCTGGATTTTGGGAGAGTTGTCCCTTGAATTTCGATTATCATCCACAGCTGGGCAGATTTATCTCGAATTGCCTGGGCAACTGGTTCAGCAAGTCATTCCTTATTCTCTTGAATTGCCTCGACAATTTGCACTTTGCCACGGCAATCCTAACCTGCACAAAATAAAACACCAAAGCAGTGACTTTTCGCCGAAAAAACCAACAAAATGTAATACCAAGCTCATGAATCAAGGAAACTAGGAAATTATGCATGAATGCCTACAAATGCACCTAAAATGAGCCTAAGTCTAACAATAATCATGAGTAAAATGGTAGAAAATATAGTACTTTTTCACACTTAACACACCCCCAAACTTGAACTATTGCTTGTCCTCAAGCAATGCAAAACTAATAATTACCTGCCAAGGCTTTAATCATCAAAGACGTGCTTTAAACTTGCCTCCAAACCTCAGAACCGTGGCACAAAGTATGATCACCTTTTGAATTTTTCAGATAATACAAAATTTCCCATAACCAAACTATAATGCTCATGACAATGTGTGTGTGTGGTTGTGTACAAATTGATTTTCAAGATTCTATGTGAACAATAGGTTTTTTGAACAAATTAATTACCGGGGTATTTATTCATCATTTTACTAGAGCCAATTTCGGGCACCTCTAGTAAAGCAAGCAATTTCTTATTTAATTTTTTTATCGACTAGAGCCAATTTTGGGCACCTCTAGCAAGAAATTAACTTTTAATTTTAAATTTACCCAAATTTTAAGCAACCTAAGTTCACCAAGTTTCTTTCAATCAACAAGCCACAACCGTGTTCATAATATTTAGCATCATAGTAAAATTCTAAGTTCTTTTCATGCAATCCTAAAATTTAAAGGTTCTTTCAATTATGTGCAGTGGAAAAAATTCATCATCGGATATTCAACAAGTTCAAGAAATTAAATCCACTCAAAGGCATGGCAAGTAACATATGCAACTTATATGCTATTACTAAAGATGAATGAAACTAACTAGAAACAAGCACCCCCCGAACTCGAGAGAAGCATTGCCCTCAATGCGTGCAAGTACAAATATTAAAATTAAAATGCAAATGAGTTAGTTGGAAAGGTCGTCACCTTGAATGATAAGTTTCCTTCGAGCCGTGTGCTTGATTCTTTTGCCGACTCATGGTGGTTGTTGGCGTGTAGCTGGTCGTGCCTCTTGAACCTTTGTCTCCGCTATCTTTTTGCTTTGTGCATCCTCCTTTGCGGCCTCGTCGATGTTAGAAGCTTTGCGCTTCGACTTTGATTGCTTGGCCGGGGGTGACTTCATTGGGGCAGAAACTTTCTGTGCAGCAGTTATCACGGCATCTTTAGTTGCCAGGGCAAGTAGCTCGGCATGAAAAACTGGGAAGGGAATGGTACTATCGGGATAGTTCTCCAATTTTACTTGCATGATGGCCATATCGCGATCCTTCATATACCGCATAAAAAACAGTTGTCGGGCCTCGAGTTGCTCCAATCATTGTGCCAAAGAGCTGAGTAATTCGGTAATCTTATCAAGGCTTGCCAAGACATGTGAACTTGCCTCGACATTTTTAGTTACCCTGGCAATTGTCGGAGCAGGGGATTTCTTTTCTATTGTTGGTTCTTTTGTCGGTTCCTTACCCATTATCCGCATATAGTGGCTCCGAGTCCACCAAAGGTATGCGTTGATGGTAGCAGCTTCAACAAGAATTTGCCCTTCCGATTTGCAAAATTGGCGAGGAATCGCTTCTCAATGAGTGGTGATGCAAATCGCCGGAAAGAAGGCTCAAGTGCTCGCGAAGAACTTGCTCTGATCATGGTTTTGAGATTTTTGTCCATGGGTTTTTGGTTCCTATAGGTTCTTGATTGGAAAAACAAAGTAAAACAAGAAAGAAAAACTTAAGAGTTCAAAGGAAGAATGAAGCTATGAAACTCCTTATCCCTTGAAACTCTTATCATAAAAAAATAAAAATAAACATAAAAGGATAATTATCAAAATAAAGGAGAAATGAAAATAAAAATATAGATAAAAAGAAAGCTTGAGAAGGGTCATTTCTGATATTTCTTATAGTTCATCCGTACCCTCCATCGGGTGACAATATTGCCCAAAAAGAGTTGGGCCAATGTGCTTACAGCTACTCTCTTTTGCGTTACCATGGTGGAGGTGCCTTTCTTCCTTGTTCTCTTATAGTCCATGTATACTCTCCACCTTGCTACTATTCTTGAAGGCATGAATATATTAATAGGAAAAGTTATATCAACATCCAACCATTTAATTACCTCATTCTAATTGACCTCTATCATGGTTGGATGTAGCCTTCGTTGTCGTGGCAATTGCTGCTCAAGCCAATTGCCATGGCAATCTTCTACCAAAATTCACTGTAAGTCAAGGGAAAAACCAAGTTTATGAAAGGATTTATGAATCCAAACACCATTTTCTTTAGGCTCCTAAAACATCTCCATCAGTAGAGATTCCGATGGCTTCAAATCTACCAGCATTAGTTCCTCAACAAATACCTGAAATGAGTGAGGTGAGTTTTAAAGAATTCAAAAGGTTCAACCATCACCTGCTCATATTTCATTGGCAAAGTATTGTCATCTCGTTGATCTTGCATGTGGTCATGCAATTGTCGTGGCAAAGATGGATGAGAGTAATTTGTTGTAGCATTACTCTTCTCAGCCTCTCGGAATATTATCGCGACGTTGCTCTATTCGGGCTCCTCAATCATTGTCGTGGCAATTTGTTGCATAGGCTCATCAAGTGGTGGGCATTCTTTCTCATTGGCAGGCTCTCGACTTGGAGCTTTTAGTTGATCCTCACACATCGAGGATCTCTATTTGTATTGCTCATTCTCATCTTGCCTTAGGATTTCAGCATCCCTAGGAATTGATCGTTGGGGCATATTATCTAAGAGATATGTTAATCTCCTCGACCGGTCTTCTGCTTCTCTCAATAGCACATACATCCTGGCTATCCTCGCATCCATGGAATTTGATAGCTCTTGACAAAGACTACATTGTTATGATATATCTATTGCTGCGCAAAAACTGTCATGGTAAAAAAAATTGAGCTTTTTGATCATACCATGAAGGATTTTTCTGTTGGTTCCATCTATGGTCCTTCATGTAGCCATATGCACCAGGATTGTGAGGGCAATCTTTAAACAAATGATGTTCTCTACAACAAGCGCACGAGTTCTCCACGGTATAGGCTTTTCTCGGTTGGTATAGGTAATCATCGATGAGTGTAAAAAACTCTTGATTGGATTTATTCCTATCTTCCATCATCAACTCTCGAATAGATCAGCTTTTATTTCCCGACATATTGATGTCCCTTAATTTGTAGCGCCCCTGAATTTTTTTTTATAAAACAAACAAAAAGAAAAGTTAGTAAAATAATAAGAAAAATGCAATAACAAAAACAACTAACACCAATTGCCAATCCTCGGCAGCGGCTCCAAAAACTTGTTGCATGTTTTAAGTGCTATGTAAACGGTGCAAGTATACACGTCGCAAGTAATAAATGATAAGTATCAAGTATCGTCTATACAGGGATTGGCTTGGGCCACTTTGCTTAAGTTATTACACTGTAAAAGAAATAGTATTGAAGATGATGAATATCAAGTAAAATAAACTAAATAAAGAAAATAGAAAGGAGTAATCGATTTAAGAGAGAGTAGGTCGGGTTATCGTGAGTCGTGGTGTGATAATTGAATGGACCGTCGTGGTAATTGAGTGCTAGAGTAGCTAAATTGCTCTTCAATTGAATCCAGTCAGATTGTCTGGGCAATTGGAAATGGAGCGATTGCCTGGGCAATTAGGCAACAACCTTCAAAGTTCGGCGAAGCATTCTTCAATGGATTCTCGTTATCCCTAACTCGAAATACTGTTCACTGTGCATGCCTTGATAATACATCCCCGCGTGAACCAAGGGTGGACAACAACCTATCCTGCACTCTTTTTAGCCTTTGAAATTCACAACTTATCCCTAAGTCGAATTAGTCTTCACCATCAATTGATTGAATAAAGACCATGCTCATTCATTTCTTGAATCTAACTCTCCCGATATTAGATAAATGGATGAATTCACGAGATCCTCTCCCAATTCACTAACAAAATTAAGAACCAAGAATAAACAAACTTTGAATTAAAATTGCAAACACAAATAACTAAACAAATCCAATCGTTCTCACAACCACAAAAACACAATAACCCAAACCAATTTACATCAATTCATGGCTGGGTTCGAAAGATATACAAAGGAAAAATTCCAAGCCATGGATCGAATGGAAATAATAAAGAAGAAGATGTCGAGCAGCCCCTAGCTTTCTCTCTCAAGTCAAACTCTCCTGAAGTTGGCGGCTAGTCTTCTTATTTATAGGAGATGGCTAGGTCAAAGTCTTTCTTGAGGAGGAAGTTAAGTTGGAATTAAATAGAATAAAAGAAATAAATCTCTTTTATTATTATATTTTTATTCCTCCAAAAACTTCTCCTAAAACTCTTGGAATTTAATCTCCCTTTGGTCACCAAGAACTTCTTAATAATTGGAGTATTTATCTCCATCAAATTCCTCTTGTAAATCTAGATTTTGGGAGAATTATCCCTTGAATTTCGATTATCATCCACAGCTAGGCAGATTTATCTCGAATTGCCTGGGCAATTGGTTCAGCAAGTCCTTCCTTATTCGCCTGAATTGCCTCGGCAATTTGCATTTTGCCACGGCAATCCTAACCTACAAAAAATAAAACACCAAAGCAGTGACTTTTCCACGAAAAACCAACAAAATGTAATACCAAGCTCATGAATTAAGGAAACTAGGAAATTATGCATGAATGCCTACAAATGCACCTAAAATGAGCCTAAGTCTAACAATAATCATGAGTAAAAGGGTAGAAAATATAGTACTTTTTCACACTTAACAACTACATGACCATAAACCCACACTAACCCTCGGTCTTAAACACCCTTACCATGAACAACCACACCAATGCCTTAGGAAGAAGAACTCCATGGTCGAACATACCCACGAACCAAACTTTTTCACAAACATATTCTCAACCTACATACTTCCTTAATGTTCGAAAACATGACACAACAAGAATTGGAAAGCTAAACCAAGGTGTATCTCAATACTGAACTCAACTTCGTCACCATAAAAAATTCCCTCAAAAGCACTTTAGGGAGGAATTCCCGAGCAACACCAACATTCAAACCCGAATGTCCTTAAACCTTGGATTACAACACAAGCCAAAACCTCATTAACCATAATTTGATCCATTCTTGGCCAAACCTCTCCGCAAGATCAACTTAAACTTAGAAATCCTCAACACACTCAAACAACTTCCTTCATTTACCATGCATAACTGTACGAAACCAAAATCCCCCAAAAACAACAATAACGGAAGAGAAGAAAACTACACAACCTTCCCCTTATCTAACACAAATTCCATGATTATGCTGTGCACTTACATTTCCAAAAATGGAAGTCGATTCAATGCCTTACGCATATTTCACACCCAGACAATCCTCACAGAGAATGACGTTAGGGTTACTATCAAACTTTTCCCCTAACGAAAACACTACAGGTCAGGTTTCGATCCTGAACTTTAACTTACTTACCTGACGCGCACATCAAAACACTCTTATTAAATTAAACACTCCCAAAATTCTCACTAAAATCTCGAAAACAACCCCATCAAGCAAAACTCGAGCACATGCTACAGACTTGATGTTACCATCGAGCTTACGACACCCTCTGGTATATATACATCCCTTTACAGCACATACCAACCCCTCGATTTTACGAGAAAAAACATTACCATCACTAATGGTAAAAACCACTTTTAGAAATCAAACAGTGGACCCATGCCACCTATATACTCACAAATGAGGACAACGTCACTCAAGTTCAGAGGCCATTCCAAACCATTCACGATCGAGAACCAAATCAACTCAAGATCGAAAATCAATTATCTTATACATATCAAAATTCCTATACAACGCTCACTAAGCTCGAAAGTAACTACTGATTAAACCATTCTCATTCAAGAATAAAATTATTTACCGGTGTTTAAACCTGACAGTTTGGGCATAGGCTCGGTAATTGTTCCAAGACAACCTGCCAAAATCATTTAAAACCATGGTAACAGGAAATGTGTTCCCATTATACCTCATCACAACAAATCTCATCATTGCCACTCATAAATATATATGCAATCAACAACATATCGATTCTACAACCACAACAACACCCAACAATCACAAACCTGGCTCTGATACCACCAAGTGTAACCCCCTCGACGCGGCCTAGTTGCCAAACCGAACCAAGCGAACTACATCGGGTTTTATTTTGGCTAAACAAAATGTAGTTCTCTCGGTTTGGTTTGGCAACTAGGCTGGATCGAGCGGGTTACAATTTTCCAAAACCACATTGAAATCACCATTTCAAATCATCATATAAAACGTCATGTCTTGAAAACCATGCACTTAATACTTTCAAAAACCATCATATTAAACCATATACAACATGTATCATGGATCAATAGCAAATCCCATTTGCTAACCCTCAATTTAAGTATTCTCATGCATAACAATCCATATGCAAAGCTTAAAGAGTAAACATGTATAAACCAACATTATACATCAAAATCCATCAACATGATACATTAACAATTATATTGGCTTTCAAGTGATCATAAACCAAGTTCATTTTTCAAAGTATTACATCGGATACACGGATTCAACAAGTGTCCTCTCAACACTTCATGCCATCTCAACCAGAATTCAAGGTACATTCACAACTGGGTACTATCACAACCCATCTCATCGATTAGACACATAATCTACTAACGAGAGTTTTTGGTACCATATAACCCCTCAACCGTTAGGGTACTCGTGGTGGAGTATTCGGTACACATAAACCCCTCAACACCTGAGGCGACTTATTATAGTGCATTATCAATCCTATGGCTGACCAACTATATCTGATAACATTTTAAACCACATTACTTGCCAATATAATTTGTTTTTAACCATGTACCTCATTATTTTTATATGCAACATTCAAAGCTATTTCCAATGCATTAAACCACGCATTTACAAGTATTCCTCATACTTATATGGATCGTTTACCAAATGCATCCATCATCAATATGTGATCAACATTTAGTATAAAACATACTTAAACAGTAGGTACCATGTAATTCAAAAACAAGTGCATAAAACCAATTTCGCCAAAACGAAATCGACGGAGAGATCTCATCATACTGACTTTTGAGTTTAAACCAACTTTTCAAGCTAAATTTAAACTCTCAAAATAACCTTTAAACCATTTCAAAGCTGAATTCCACGTTCTCACTCACCGACAATACAAAGTCTCGTTCGCCGATGCGAATTACTCCTCCAAAGCTTCCAAAGCGATACTACGAGCTTGAGGATCAACCTCCCTTGATTTTACCACATAAAAATAGAGGATTCAATGCATCAAAATGCATTCACAAACCCAACAACATCAAACCACAACAATCCTTTTTAAACTCTAGTCGAACCCTCTCCTATACAACTGAAATTAACATCAAACATCTTCCAAACTTAACCCAGCCAAAACCTAAAGGTTTAATCTATCAATTATCTTCAATTGACATCCAAAAACAACCTAACATCAACCTTATACCTCCAGCATACATTAAACCTCCACAACTCCTAAAAAACACATAACTAACAACCTAGAAAACTAGATATTCATCTAGCTTCGGGATTCCAATGTTAAATCCATCTTATTAACATTATAAAACATCAAAATCATGATTAAAATCAATCAAGAACTCAGCAAAATAGATCCAATTCGAAAACCATGTAATCTCATCAATTAAACATTGATTTAACCAATTTCCAAAATTATATCATTAAAACTCATTAGAAAACATATATAAAGGATCAATAACTTAGGAATTTCAGTAAAGAACCATACATTAGAGGAGAAGGAAAAAGCTCACCTCTAATGTTGACTTTCCCCCTTAATTGGATTGATTACATGAGAAAACAAGATTAAAACAATAAGGTTTTGATAGAAACCAATTAAGAACTCATTTGAAACCAAAAATGATGAAATCAAGTAGTTACCTAAAGATTTAGAAGAAGATAAGAGTGTTTAGCTGAAGAGAATTTGAGAGAAAATCTTTTTTAGAAAAGGTAGTTACGTAAAGTTTTCTTAGGAATTAATTCAAATATGTTTATATTTTTCCCAAAACTTGTAAAAATAGCCAATTAAGGAGAAAAATATGATATTAGACTTTGGTCAAATAGCTCCTTAAAGATTCAAATTTTTGACCCTTTACAAAACAGTCACTAAAATAGTTTTACATTCTTTACATTTTGGTCACTAGCCAAAATGTCAACTTTCCAAATTCCATTTTTCAAAATTGACTTTACCAAAAATATCCATATATTAAATAATGATTTTTAGATATTTTCCCAAATATTTTCGCACTCAAAAATATTTAATCCGATTTTAATCTCAAATCTGACTCAAATCTCTAATTTGATCCATCAGACCGTCTACTCAGCCTAAAAACCACTAGGCCCAAAACTGGGGCATTACAAATCTCCCCAGCTTAGGAAATTTCATCCTCGTAATTTTACCTAAAGGAAACAAATATAGAAACTACTTCAACATGTCTGCTTTGCTCTCTCATGTGGCCTCCACCACTCCACGGTGTCGTCACAACACCTTTACAAGCTCAATCGTCTTGCCTCGAAGAACCTTACTACTCGAATCAAGGATCTTAATAGGTTCCTCATCATAAGACAAATTCGGCTATAACTCAATGTCCTCCATTGGTATAACATGCGATGGATTCGACCGATACTATCGCAACATCAACACATGAAACACATCATGAATCTTCTCCAACTCAAGAGGTAACATCAAACAATAAGCCACGGGACCAACATGCTCTACAACCTCATACGGTCTAATAAACCTCGGACTAAGCTTACCCCTACATTCGAATCGCATCACCTTCCTCCAAAGTGACACCTTTTAAGAACACGCTATCACCAACTGCATACACAAACTCTTTACGCTTCAAATCCACATAGGATTTCTGGCGATCCAAAGCCGCTTTCAAGTGATCACAAATGAGCTTCACTTTCTAATTTTCATATTTTAACACATCCAACAAAGAAACATATTTTTCCCAACCTTAGCCCAACACAAAGGCGTACGACACTTCCTACCATCCAAGGCCTCATACGGTGCCATTTTTATACTAGCCTAATTATTGTTATTATAAGCGAACTCTACCAAAGGTAACTGCCTCTCCCAAGTTCCTTGGAACTCAATGATACAACACCTCAACATATCCTCCAAAAACTTGGATCACACACTCCGACGACCATCTGTCTGAGGATGATACGAAGCATGAAAATTCAACCATGTACCCAAAGCCCAATGCAAACACTCCCAAAACCTCGCTGTAAACCATAGATCCCTATCTGAAACTATAAACTTAGGCACCCCGTGCAAACGCACAATCTCATCATTATACAACTCTGCCAACTTATCCAATATATACGTGGTATGCACAGGCACAAAATGTGCACACTTCGTAAACTGATCAACAATCACCCAAATGGAATCCTTTTTAGTGGGCATCAACGGCAACCCAGACACAAAATCTATGGTGATTCTCTCCCACTCCCATTTTGGTATCCTCAACGGTTGCAACAACCCGGAGGGAAAACTGATGCTTAGCCTTAACACGCTAACATACCACGCATCTAGCAACAAAATCATCCACGTCTTTCTTTAAACCAACCCAATAGTACTCTTCCTTCAATCCTCAATACATTTTAGTACTACCCAGACGCATAGCAAAAGGACTAGCATGCGCTTCGATCAAAATGGTACGCCTCAACTCGTCATTATTAGGCACCACCATTCGATCCTTGAAACACAACACCCTATCACCATTAAAGTGAAAATCCATCGGATTTTCATCCATGATATCTTTAACATGCGGTACCAACGCATCATCATAAGGTTGCTTTTCCTTAATCCATTGTGACAAAGATGGCTTTACTTGCAACTCGGCCAACAAGCCTCTATTCTGCGTCACACTTAACTGTGCAAACATCGCCCTTAACTCCACCACAACTTTCCTACTCAAAGCATCAGCTACAATATTAGCCTTTACCGGATGATACCCAATTGTCAAATCATAATCCTTAAGCAACTCTGACCATCCACATTGCCTAATATTCAAATCTTTCTAATTCATCAAATATTTCAAAATCTTGTTATCTGTGTACACAACACACTTCTCACCATGGAGATAGTGCCTCCAAATTTTCAAAGCAAAAACAATTGCGGCAAGCTTCAGATCATGAGTAGGATAATTGCGCTCGTACACCCTCAACTGTCTAGATGCATACGCCACAACTTTGCTAGCACAATACAACTTCTATGAACTAACCTTTAACACCTCCTTCAAACTTTGAGAACTCCAAAGAACCACATTACTAAAGCTACTTATATAGGCTACCTTGCTTACACCATCACTCCATCAGCCCCAAAAAGTTATCCGTAAGTGTGAAACACATGTATGCATGATTACTTATATGCCCTCATAGATATCTATATGCATGTATGCAAAACCTCTAATTTCATGCCCAAATGTATGCATGTACTGGCATATTTAAATATATACATATAAGTGTTTTTACACTGTGCATGTTTAACTGTTCACACTTACTAATAATGTTCTCAGAACCAAAATCCCTTCGGCCGACACAACATGCCCAAGAAAGATAACCTCCCTAAGCCAAAATTCATCCTTACTCAACTTGGCATACAACTGGTTATCCAACAATGCCTATAACACAATTTGTAAGTGTCTATCATGATCCTCCTCGGTACGTGAGCACACAAGAATATCATCAATAAACACAACAACAAACCAGTCTAAAAACTCATGGAATACTCGATTCACCATATCTAGGAACACAGCCGGCACATTGATCAAACCAAACAGCATCACCAAGAACTCATAATGCTCGTACCTCGTACGAAAGACAGTCTTAAGCACATCCACATCATTTACTTTTAACTGATAATACCCATATCTTAAATCAAACTTAGAAAACACTAAAGCACCTCTAAACTGTTCAAACAATTCATCGATATGTGGCAAATGATACTTATTCTTAATCGTCCACTTGTTCAATTGTCGATAATGAATGCACATCTGCATCGTACCACCTTCATTTTTACAACCAACATCGGCGCACACCCCAAAGCAAAACACTAGGCCTAATAACCTCAATCAAGCAACTCATGAAGTTGCATCTTTAACTCCTTCAACTCATTCGACGCCATGCAATAGGGAGCAATAGACACCGGAGCTGTATTTGCATACAACTCAATGCAAAACTCAACCTTTCTATCCGATGGCAAACCCGGCAACTCCTCTAGAAAAATACCCAGAAGCTCACATACAGTACGGATGTTCTAAACACGCATCTCCTTTGATCACGGATTCATAATATAGGCTAGGAATGCCTGACATCTAGAATTCATCAAAACGACTCGCTTCTAGAGCCAAAACAATATTAGGAAAAAACTTAGCATCTTCACCTATAACAACTACTTCGTAATCATCAACAAGCTTCAAGGAAACTCACTTGGTTACAAAATCAACCACAAATAGATGACCTTAAATCAGTCACAAAAAAATGACCTTAAATCGTCAAAAAAACATCTCCTAAACAACCTTCTTATAACAATCGTCTCTCTAAAAAACTAGCTACTTGTACGCACACATCCAACACTTCTGAGACGATTGTTCGCTCTACCCTCCAAAAAATTAGCAACAAAAGGTGTATGAGCCTGTCTCTTACGAGCCAAACGTAGACAGTCTCACCTCATGTGATCATGCGATCCACATACCCAACATGTATTAAATACTGCTCTAACCTGGGTACTTCGACCCTACAATCCTCGCCCATCACCACTACCACCTCGCCTCAACTCAAGGATAATACCTCTTATCACGATGCTTCTTAAACTGACCACCACTGGAGCTAGAGTTCGCAACTCTTTTGCCCAAACCAGAACCTCCCACACTAGATGATAAACCTAAGTTTTGCTCAATGTCCTTTGCCTGTGTAACCAACACGTTGAAATTAATGTAATCAAAAGCCATTATATATATATATATATATATATCTTAACATCATGTACCAATCTGTAACAGAATTGGTCACAGCGATGCCTCTCGTCTAGTACCAGTTTAGGAGCATACTAACTCAATTAAGCAAATTGTACCTCATACTCGGCCACAAGCATATTGCCCTGAACCAAAGCCATAAACTCACATTTCTTCTCATCCAACTTCTAGATACTTTCTCTTAAAACAGTTTTAAAGAACTCCCAGGTCACATCATTGGGTTTCATGCCCACAGTCACGGTAGTCCACCAGCTATAAGCATCATCTTGCAATAGAGATATAACACATCCCAGCTTACGGGCATCATTACGCCCTATTTGTACCAAAATCTAATCAGTATTGGTCATCCCCTTCACAGATTCCTTGGGCGCCAACCCTCCTTACTCAACTCCTCTCGAACTACGGAGGCGCTCTAACAGCAACCACGTCTATCCAGCAGCTAGTGCAGACATATGCGCTTCCAGCAACAACAGCTTGTAAAACTCTAATCATCACCTGCATCAAAGGCACCTTATCACCCAACACGGGTCCAGCTGGCATAGGTGGTACTTGCTCTGGGGTGGCAAACCCCTAGGAGATATAACATCCTCCTAATTCTCTTACCTATTGGCAATAACATTCGTGCTAGCTCTCAATTCTCTCCTTGGCCGCCTATGGTGTGCATACTAGCAGCGGGTGAAATATCAACTCAATCGGGCGTCGAATTGACATCCAATTGCATGCAATTACAATTCAGGGACCAAATTGCAATTCTAGAAAATTACAGGGAATTCATCTATTTTGAAATTACCAATCCTTAATTAGTCAAATTTCATGCTAACATGTTGAAAACTAGCTTCAAACGACCATCCAAACTCATTCGATTGCATACATAGCATTCAGGGACCAAAACTGAAGAAATAGAAACTCCTAGAAATCACATTAACTGAAATAACTATTGCCCGTATCGGTACACGAGCAAGTGTATCGGTACGCATCCACATTCCCAAAATCCCAGATTCTAGTAGCTCAAAACCGTACTAGAACAATTTCTCGAGTATCGAAATGAACAACGAAAATACACAGACTCTCACCGGTATAGTTGCTCGAGTACTGACACCCCTGTACAAAATATGCATACCCGTACCAGTACGCTAGTCCGCGTATCCAAACGCCTAGGCCTGAAATGTCCCAAATTGCTTGATTTTCATGTTTTCATGAATTCAATCACATACCAACATGCCTCAAATAGAGCCACAACCATTTTAGAGCACAAACCATGCCAAAACATCATAGGTTCAAGACCAAAACATAACATCATGCTTCAACCAAGAATCTAGAGGCATTCTTCCTAGAGTCAAACCATCCAAAGCATGAAACATAAATCCAAAGCATTAACCAAACATATGAAGTCAATTACAACTCCAAATCAACATAGCAAACTTGCTCAAATAAGGAGTTTAGCATAAACCCTCCTAAAAATACAATGAACCCCATTGCCTTTATTACTACTAGTCAGTTTGAAACCATACTTTCGAATAGCCGAAGTCCTTGGACATCATTTGCTTGCTCGCTGCCTCTAGCCTTTAATTCTCTGCATTAATTGACAAAGAGAGTGTAAGCACACTAGGCTTAGTGAGGAGTGATTAAACAACACACCATCAATGCATTTAAAACCATTTTCCAAAACCACATTGAAATCACCATTTCAATCATCTTATAAAACATCATGCCTTGAAAACCATGCACTTAACACTTTCAAAAACAACATATTAAACCATATGCAACATGTATCATGGATCAACAGCAAATCCCATTTGCCAGCCCTCAATTTAAGCCTTCTCATTCATAACAATCCATATTCAAAGCTTAAAGAGTAAATATGTATAAACCAACATTATACATCAACAACCATCAACATGATGCATCAACAATTATATTGGCTTTCAAGTGATCATAAACCAAATTCACTTTCCAAAATATTACATCAAATACACGGATTCAACAAGTGTCATCTCAATACTTCATGCCATCTCAACCGGAATTAAGGTACGCTCACAACCGGGTACTATCACAACCCATATCATCGGTTAGACGCATAATCCACTAACAAGGGTTTTTGGTACCATATAACCCCTCAACCGTTATGGTACTCGTGGTGGAGTATTCGGTACATATAAACCCCTCAACACTGGAGGTGACTCTTTATAGTGCACTATCAATTGTATGGCCAACCAACTATATCCGATAACATTTTAAACCACATCACTTGCTAATATAATTCAATATTAACCATGTACCTCACTATTTTTATATGCAACATTCAAAACCGTTTCCAATGCATTAAACCATGCATTTACAAGTATTCCTCATACTTACACGGACCATTTTCCAAATGCATCCATCACCAATATATGATAAAAAACAGTATAAAACATACTTTAAATCATGCTTAACAATAGGTACTACGTAATTCAAAACAAGTGCATAAAATCAATTTCGTTAAAGCACGACTGAGAGAGAATTATCGCCATACTTACTTTCGAGTTTAAATCAACATTTAAAGCCCAATTTAAACTCCCAATATAACCTTTAAATCATTTCAAAGCTGAAATCCACATTCTCACTCACCGACAACGCAAAGCCTCATTCGCCGATATGAATCACTTCTTAAAATATTTTGAAATAACGCTACAAGCTTGAGGATCAACCTCCCATGATTTTACCATACAAAGACAAAATATTCAATGCATCAAAATGCATTCATAAACCCAACAACATCAATCCACAACAATACACTTCAAACTTTAGTCGAAACCTCTCCAAAACAACCGAAATTAACATCAAACATCTTCCAAACTTAACCCAACCAAAGCCTAAAGGTTTAATCCACCAATTATCTTCAATTGACATCCAAAAACAACCTAACATCAACCTTATACCTCCAGCATACATTAAACCTCCACAACTCCTCAAAAACACATGGCTAACAACCTAGAAAATTAGAGATTCATCTAGCTTCGGGATTCCAATGTTAAATCCATCTTATTAACATTATAAAACATCAAATCATGATTAAAGTCAATTAAGAACTCATCAAAACAGATCCAAATCGAAAACCATGTAATCTCATCAATTAAACATGGATTTAACAAATTTCTATAATTAAATTATTAAAACTCAATAGAAAACATTTATAAAGGATCAATAACTTGGGAATTTCAGTAAAGAACCATACATTAGAGGAGAAGGACGAAGCTCACCTCTAATGTTGACTTTCCCCTTAATTGGATTGATTACATGAGAAAACAAGATTAAAACAATAATGTTTTGATAGAAACCGATTAAGAACTCATTTGAAACCAAAATATTGATGAAATCAAGTAGTATCCTGAAGATTTTGAGGAAGAGAATATTGTTTGGCTAAAGAGAATTTGAGAGAAAATCTTTTAGAGAAAAGACAGTTACGTAAAATTTGCTTAGGAATTAATTATAAAATTAATTCCCCAAATCTATTTATATTTTCCCAAACCTTTTAAAAATAGCCAATTAAGGAGAAAAATATGATATTAGAATTTAGCCAAACAGCTCCTTAAAGATTCAAATTTTTGTCCCTTTTACAAAACAATCACTAAAAGTAGTTTTACATTCTTTACATTTTGATCACTAGCCAAAATGTCAACTTTCCAAATACCATTTTTCAAAATTGACTTCATTTTCTCACTCAAAAATATTTAATCCGACTCGAATATTTAATTCAGTCTAATGGACCGTCTACTCAGCCTAAAAACCACTAGGCCCAAAACGGACTAAGCTTACCCCTACATTCGAATCGCATCACCTTCCTCCAAAGTGACACCTTTTAAGAACACGCTATCACCAAATCGCATACACAAACTCTTTACGCTTCAAATCCACATAGGATTTCTGGCGATCCAAAGCCGCTTTCAAGTGATCACAAATGAGCTTCACTTTCTAATTTTCATATTTTAACACATCCAACAAAGAAACATATTTTTCCCAACCTTAGCCCAACACAAAGGCGCACGACACTTCCTACCATCCAAGGCCTCATACGGTGCCATTTTTATACTAGCCTAATTATTGTTATTATGTTTAACTCTACCAAAGGTAATCGCCTCTCCCAAGTTCCTTGGAACTCAATGATACAACACCTCAACATATCCTCCAAAAACTTGGATCACACACTCCGACGACCATCTGTCTGAGGATGATACGAAGCATGAAAATTCAACCATGTACCCAAAGCCCAATGCAAACACTCCCAAAACCTCGCTGTAAACCATAGATCCCTATCTGAAACTATAAACTTAGGCACCCCGTGCAAACGCACAATCTCATCATTATACAACTCTGCCAACTTATCCAATATATACGTGGTATGCACAGGCACAAAATGTGCACACTTCGTAAACTGATCAACAATCACCCAAATGGAATCCTTTTTAGTGGGCATCAACGGCAACCCAGACACAAAATCTATGGTGATTCTCTCCCACTCCCATTTTGGTATCCTCAACGGTTGCAACAACCCGGAGGGAAAACTGATGCTTAGCCTTAACACGCTAACATACCACGCATCTAGCAACAAAATCATCCACGTCTTTCTTTAAACCAACCCAATAGTACTCTTCCTTCAATCCTCAATACATTTTAGTACTACCAGACGATAGCAAAAGGACTAGCATGCGCCGATCAAAATGGTACGCCTCAACTCGTCATTATTAGGCACCACCATTCGATCCTTGAAACACAACACCCTATCACCATTAAAGTGAAAATCCATCGGATTTTCATCCATGATATCTTTAACATGCGGTACCAACGCATCATCATAAGGTTGCTTTTCCTTAATCCATTGTGACAAAGATGGCTTTACTTGCAACTCGCCAACAAGCCTCTATTCTCAAGCGTCACACTTAATCTGGCAAACATCGCCTTAACTCCACCACAACTTTCCTACTCAAAGCATCAGCTACAATATTAGCCTTTACCGGATGATACCCAATTGTCAAATCATAATCCTTAAGCAACTCTGACCATCCACATTGCCTAATATTCAAATCTTTCTAATTCATCAAATATTTCAAAATCTTGTTATCTGTGTACACAACACACTTCTCACCATGGAGATAGTGCCTCCAAATTTTCAAAGCAAAAACAATTGCGGCAAGCTTCAGATCATGAGTAGGATAATTGCGCTCGTACACCCTCAACTGTCTAGATGCATACGCCACAACTTTGCTAGCACAATACAACTTCTATGAACTAACCTTTAACACCTCCTTCAAACTTTGAGAACTCCAAAGAACCACATTACTAAAGCTACTTATATAGGCTACCTTGCTTACACCATCACTCCATCAGCCCCCAAAAAGTTATCCGTAAGTGTGAACACATGTATGCATGATTACTTATATGCCCTCATAGATATCTATATGCATGTATGCAAAACCTCTAATTTCATGCCCAAATGTATGCATGTACTGGCATATTTAAATATATACATATAAGTGTTTTTACACTGTGCATGTTTAACTGTTCACACTTACTAATAATGTTCTCAGAACCAAAATCCCTTCGGCCGACACAACATGCCCAAGAAAGATAACCTCCCTAAGCCAAAATTCATCCTTACTCAACTTGGCATACAACTGGTTATCCAACAATGCCTATAACACAATTTGTAAGTGTCTATCATGATCCTCCTCGGTACGTGAGCACACAAGAATATCATCAATAAACACAACAACAAACCAGTCTAAAAACTCATGGAATACTCGATTCACCATATCTAGGAACACAGCCGGCACATTGATCAAACCAAACAGCATCACCAAGAACTCATAATGCTCGTACCTCGTACGAAAGACAGTCTTAAGCACATCCACATCATTTACTTTTAACTGATAATACCCATATCTTAAATCAAACTTAGAAAACACTAAAGCACCTCTAAACTGTTCAAACAATTCATCGATATGTGGCAAATGATACTTATTCTTAATCGTCCACTTGTTCAATTGTCGATAATGAATGCACATCTGCATCGTACCACCTTCATTTTTACAACCAACATCGGCGCACCCCACAGCAAAACACTAGGCCTAATAACCCTCAATCAAGCAACTCATGAAGTTGCATCTTTAACTCCTTCAACTCATTCGACGCCATGCAATAGGGAGCAATAGACACCGGAGCTGTATTTGCATACAACTCAATGCAAAACTCAACCTTTCTATCCGATGGCAAACCCGGCAACTCCTCTAGAAAAATACCCAGAAGCTCACATACAGTACGGATGTTCTAAACACGCATCTCCTTTGATCACGGATTCATAATATAGGCTAGGAATGCCTGACATCTAGAATTCATCAAACGACTCGCTTCTAGAGCCAAAACAATATTAGGAAAAAACTTAGCATCTTCACCTATAACAACTACTTCGTAATCATCAACAAGCTTCAAGGAAACTCACTTGGTTACAAAATCAACCACAAATAGATGACCTTAAATCAGTCACAAAAAAATGACCTTAAATCGTCAAAAAAACATCTCCTAAACAACCTTCTTATAACAATCGTCTCTCTAAAAAACTAGCTACTTGTACGCACACATCCAACACTTCTGAGACGATTGTTCGCTCTACCCTCCAAAAAATTAGCAACAAAAGGTGTATGAGCCTGTCTCTTACGAGCCAAACGTAGACAGTCTCACCTCATGTGATCATGCGATCCACATACCCAACATGTATTAAATACTGCTCTAACCTGGGTACTTCGACCCTACAATCCTCGCCCATCACCACTACCACCTCGCCTCAACTCAAGGATAATACCTCTTATCACGATGCTTCTTAAACTGACCACCACTGGAGCTAGAGTTCGCAACTCTTTTGCCCAAACCAGAACCTCCCACACTAGATGATAAACCTAAGTTTTGCTCAATGTCCTTTGCCTGTGTAACCAACACGTTGAAATTAATGTAATCAAAAGCCATTATATATATATATATATATATATCTTAACATCATGTACCAATCTGTAACAGAATTGGTCACAGCGATGCCTCTCGTCTAGTACCAGTTTAGGAGCATACTAACTCAATTAAGCAAATTGTACCTCATACTCGGCCACAAGCATATTGCCCTGAACCAAAGCCATAAACTCACATTTCTTCTCATCCAACTTCTAGATACTTTCTCTTAAAACAGTTTTAAAGAACTCCCTGTGTCACATCATTGGGTTTCATCATGCCTGATCCACGGTAGTCCACCGCTATAAGCATCATCTTGCAATAGAGATATAACACATCCCAGCTTACGGGCATCATTACGCCCTATTTGTACCAAAATCTAATCAGTATTGGTCATCCCCTTCACAGATTCCTTGGGCGCCAACCCTCCTTACTCAACTCCTCTCGAACTACGGAGGCGCTCTAACAGCAACCACGTCTATCCAGCAGCTAGTGCAGACATATGCGCTTCCAGCAACAACAGCTTGTAAAACTCTAATCATCACCTGCATCAAAGGCACCTTATCACCCAACACGGGTCCAGCTGGCATAGGTGGTACTTGCTCTGGGGTGGCAAACCCCTAGGAGATATAACATCCTCCTAATTCTCTTACCTATTGGCAATAACATTCGTGCTAGCTCTCAATTCTCTCCTTGGCCGTAACGTAACACTATTTCTAAGGCATGATAATTTACACCAAAAGAAAAAAAATTAGGTCAACTTCAAGCAAGGATTCAAAACTTCTATTTCAAATCAAAACACTTCAGACTATAGTAATAAGGCAATGTGTCCCCAAAACATACCCCAACATAGCATATAACAACCAACGTACATATAAAAACAATCATCGTGCATAACAATCATCAGTAATCAATCAATAACAACATTCCAAATGCCTTAACCTCATCTCACTTATCTCAAACTTGGCTCTGATACCAACAAATGTAATCCCTTTGACTCGGTCTAGATGTAAGACTGAACCGAGCGAGTTACATTGGGTTTGCTGAACAAACCCGTAAAGGTTTAACTCGAACTATGTTCATTTTTTTCTTTTATCTTATCTAGATGCAACATTATAACCTATGGTGTGCATACTGGTAGTGGGTAAAATATCAACTTAATCGGGTGTCGAATCGACATACAATTGCAATTTATGGACCAAATTGTAATTTTGGACAATTATAGGGACTTCATCTATTTTGAAGTTACCAATCCTTAATTAGTCAGTTTCATGCTCACATGTCAAAAACTAGCTTCAAACGACCATCCAAACTCATTTGATTACATACATAACATTCAGGGACCAAAACGGAAGAATCTAAACCTTTAATATCAATAATAACAGACATAACGACCAGATGTACAGATACGGGCCCAAAGTGTACAAATACGCGGGGGTGTATCTATACTGCCTTTAGGCATATCGATATGTGGGTTACAAACCATTTTCCCATAATTCTAGTAGTTCAAAACTGTATCAATACACCTCTACTTGTACCGATACTCAGGCCAAAAATACACTTACCCGTATCGATTCACCTCTCCTGTACCGATACGCCTAAACCTGAAATGTCCAATTTTGCTGGTTTTTCGTATAATCAAGGATTCAAACATGCTTTATCAAACTCTAAACATATATACAACAATTCTAAAGATCAAACCATGTTAAAACATCGTAGAGACATGATTAAATCGGGGTATCACACTTCAAACGAGAATCTAGAGGCATGTTTCCTAGAAAACAATCAACCACCATACGAAACATAAATCCAAAGCAATAACCAAACATATAAGGCCAATTACAACTCTAAAACAACATAGCAAACTTGCTCAAACATGGAGTTTAGCAAAAACCCTCCAAAAATAACAACAATGACCTCATTGCCTTTATTACTACAGGTCTAGTTCAAAAATCATACTTTCGCGTTAACAAGTCCTTGGATTTTCCCTCGCTTGCCTGTTGCCTCCAACCTTTAATTAATTGCATTGATGGACAAAGAGAGCGTAAGCATACAAGGCTTAGTGAGGAGTGCTCAAACAACACACCATCAATGCATTTTTAAACCATTTTCCAAAACCACATTGAAATTACCATTTCAAATCATCTTATAAAACATCATGCCTTGAAAATCATGCACTTAACACTTTCATAAACCAACATATTAAACTATATGCAACATGTATCATGGATCAACATCAAATCCTATTTGCTAACCCTCAATTTAAGCCTTCCCATGCATAATAATCCATATGCAAAGCTTAAAGAGTAAACATGTATAAACCAACATTATACATCAACATCCATCAAAATGATACATTAACTATTATATTGACTTTCAAGTGATCATAAACCAAGTTCATTTTCCAAAGTATTACATCGGATACACGGATTCAACAAGTGACCTCGCAACACTTCCTCTCAACCAGAATTCAAGGTACATTCACAACCAGGTAATATCATAACCCATCTTATAAGTTAGACGCATAATCCACTAATGAGAGTTTTTGGTACCATATAACCCCTCAACCGTAAGGGTACTCGTGGTGGAGTACTCGGTACACATAAACCCCTCAACACCCGATGTGACTTATTATAGTGCACAATTAATCCTATGGTCAGCCAACTATATCCGATAACATTTTAAACTACATCACTTGCCAATATAATTCGTTTTTAACCATGTACCTCACTATTTTTATATGCAACATTCAAAGCCATTTCCAATGCATTAAACCATGCATTTACAAGTATTCCCCATGCTTACATGGATCATTTACCAAATGTATCCATCATCAATATGTGATCAACATTCAATATAAAACATACTTAAACAGTAGGTACCATGTAATTCAAAAACAAGGGCATAAAACCAATTTCACCTAAACACAACCAAGGGAGAGATCTCATCATACTTACTTCCGAGTTTAAACCAGCGTTACACATTCTAAAAATAAATATATCAATTTATTTTTATATTGAGTAAATATATTTAATTGTGCATGTAATATGTAAACGTAAAACGATGATAAGCCTCTAATGGTTTTAATAAATTGTGAAAAATTAATTTAAATCAAAACTTCATATATACAATCGCACAAACTTAAAATTCATATATAGCATTCCTTATTTAATCAAAATTCACCTGTAATTTTAATATTTCTATATATTTTATAGCTATGTATGTTCTAACACATGCCTTTTTAACATAATCAAAAATATAATCAACTATTGTTAGCTTTGTTTTTATAAAATTACGTCATATTTCTAAGTTATTTTAAGTAATTAATAGTGAATCCTATATTCCTATTAGATGTTTTTAAAGCCATTAAAACTTAAAAAACATGTGAAGTTGTTTTATATGTTTTTAATAGTCTTAAGGCGATTACAGGACAATATTTGTTCATATTTTTTCTTAACTCTTATGTAAGATACATACCTTGCAGGCAAAGCTGCTCAAATCCGAGTCTCCTAAGATGAACATCATTTTCTTTTCTACTACGATCACTCGATAAATTCAGTTATTTTATATGTTCTAAATGTTTTTTAAGCTGGTCATTTTTCTTAATATAAAGTAGGCTTACCATATAAACCCAAGAACTATACACTCGTTCGTACTTAAGCCTAACTCAACTCTAGTAGCTAGGACTTGTACAAAAGCATAATGTTCATCAAAATGTTGCATACAATAATAGGAGGAATCACTAGACTTGGCTAAGGAATTAACAAATTGGTTTGCTTCGTGTTTAACATACTAATTCGTTAGAACCGTGGAGTGGTTCTAGTGGTAAATGATGGCGTGTTCCATCCAGGTGACTCGGGTTCAAGTACTATGTATGCACGGTGTGTGTGCATTATAGTTTTTTGTTAATGGTGACGTCACCTTTTCCGTAAGATTTTAACGACAAGTGACTTAATTGATGTCATTTAAATATTTAAATGATCTTATTGACAAAATATGAAAGTTTAGTGGTCAAAATAAAATCTCATACATAGTTAGATGGTCATTCATGTAGTTTACCCTATTATATCGATTCTGGGTCGGGTAGGCAAAACTCCACCCGTTGCCATCTCTAGCTCCACTCGTATGTCTCCCTAGATTCATGCCTTCAAAAAACTACATTAGTTTTCTATTTTTTCCTCTTTCCTTTCTGAAGCTGTTCAGATCTTACAGCTTCGACTCTTTCCTTATTGTTATCACACATTTCACCTCTTCTTACTCATCTATATTAAAATTTGGATTGAAGAGGGAAATGGCAACAATTTTGGGTTTTTTGGTTTAGATTTTGAAGACCTGAAGGGAAAGGGAAGAAAAAACAATGGTAGGAGAGTTGTTAAGACTGAACTATCAAAGGGTGGTTTTGATAGCCACTTTTTAATGGTGGTTGAATTGAAATTGCTGCAGTAAAAGAACACGAGGAGGAAGAAGAAGAAGAAAGAAGGATTTGGTTTGGGTTTTATTGTATTGGAGAAATTTGTGGGACTACGGAGTTCTGATTCGGAGTGGAGGGCGATGGAACAAATGTGGATGATTTCTTAAGATTTCTTCATTTTGTTTTATTCAAACTGCTTTTTTTTTTCTTCTCAAATTCTCTTTTTCTTCATGATCTTCACTGGGATTTAAATTTGGATACTTTTTTTTCACGAAATGCAGCAAGATCAGCGAAAGAAGGTGGTTTTTGGGATTTAATTTTTTTTTCATCCTTTTATCTGATTGATGATGAATTATATTTTCTGATTACTCAAAAGGTGTTGAATTTAGTTGTTGAGTTATGATATTGGGAGTTTTGTAAGAACATGAAATACGGGGTTTGATTTTCTTGGTTTATTTCCTTTTTTGCTTTATTCTAGATGGTAATATATGTATGTGTGTATAGAAATTAAGGATTTGGAGTCCATTATAGTTACTTTACCCCCAATTAGGTTGTCTTCTTTTCTAGTCTGTTGCTATGTTGGCAGGCTGAAACTTGATTGTTTATATAGGAATTACATTATCTACCCCAATTATGAACTTTTGTTTTCCATTTTGAGCATTAGTTGTCTCTGCAGTTTCGGAAAGAATTGCTTAGCTTATGAGTTTGAAGTCTTGATGATCGTGTAGTTATTAAAGACACCGATAGTTGGGAATCATTTGATTTTGTTTGGTTGCGGAAAGTCATAGACTGATGAACTTAAACTGGATTGTTTTGTGTTCATTTTTCATCTCTTTGTCCTTTTCCATTTGTTATCAATGGTTGCGTTTTCATATCATTTGTCCTATGTTTGTGTTGATCTCTGTTCCCAATTGAATTTAGTGTCATTAGTAATGAATTTGAATGCCTCAATATATGCATGTATTTACCTATGGACATTTATGAGGTCATGCTGCGTTGAGTTACATGACTTTGCATTTGTTGAAAAACCATTGCTTGGCAATCTTGTCTTACTTGTATTCTCCTGCCACAGAGTTCAACAGAGATGGAGTTTTTTTCTGAATATGGTGATGCAAGTAGGTATAAGATTCAAGAAGTTATAGGAAAAGGCAGTTATGGTGTTGTTTGCTCAGCAATTGACACCCATACTGGTGAAAAAGTGGCGATAAAGAAAATACATGATATTTTTGAGCATCTTTCTGATGCTACCCGAATTCTTCGTGAGATAAAGCTGCTCAGACTTCTTCGGCATCCTGATATTGTTGAGATTAAACACATTATGCTACCTCCTTCCCGTAGGGACTTCAAAGATATTTATGTTGTTTTTGAGCTCATGGAGTCAGATCTTCATCAAGTTATTATAGCTAATGATGACTTGACTAGAGAACACTATCAGTTTTTTCTCTACCAGCTACTTCGTGCATTGAAGTATATCCATACCGGTAATTGTCGCTATATTGGTTATATTGCTTTGTCTGAGACTTGAACTTGGTTTATAGCTGTAACTATGTTGATTGGATTTATTAATATTGATAATCATAGGTGATTTGTTGGAATAAGGTTTGTCATGCCTGACAATTTTAATGCTAGCCACAATTTGTTTTCTCTCAAACTCCTTCCATTATGCCATAATATTTGTTTAACATATTTCTCCTAAACAGTGTTGCCAATGGTGCAAGGTGCACGCTAGGCACTTGAACCCTTATATTACTTGAGGCATAAAAAAAGTTCTCCGAGTGTATGTATAAAATAAGCTTTAAGATATGTAGTTATGACAATAAATTCTAAAGAATGGTCTAGTTGATCATACGAAACATGTAAATATATTTTCTTTTCGATCAGTATGCATGATTTCTTATGGCCCTAGTTTGTTGTTGAATACTCAATTATTGATAGGTGTATGATTGGATATTATCCCCATACAAGTAAGGTACAATTAATGAAGTTAAAAAAAATAAAGTAACTTCAATCAAGTGGGCTCTTTTCGTGTATCACTTGCATAAAAACAGAGTGCCTAAGCACTTTAGTCATATGCCTGATCAAATGCATCTCACCTGAAAGGGTTGAGGTGCCTTTGTTGTCTGACCTTAAGGTGCACACTTTATTAACATCACTCATAAATACTTTTGTCTTGACCTACTATTTTAAAGTTTTGGACAGTCACTTTTCGATTTTCAGCCTTTACAGTTGTACTCTTTGGTCACAACCGCTTCTAGTTGCATGTGTTATATTCAATCATCTACTTCTATTTTTCTCTATTACTGTTGTTCATATTCCATTTTAAAAAAAATTGTTTTCTGTTCTCTTTACGTCACACTTGATGTCTTATGTTGTGGGCAAGTAACTATATTTGTATATTGTAGAATGTATCTGATATTTTGCCTATTTGGCTGCAGCCAATGTCTACCATCGAGATTTAAAACCAAAGAATATTTTGGCAAATGCAAACTGCAAGCTTAAGATTTGTGATTTTGGTTTAGCTAGAGTTGCATTCAATGATACACCAACATCAGTATTCTGGACGGTAAGTAACTAATCTTTTGTGTTTTCATATTTTAACTGTTCTCCATGTCTATCACAATAACAAGAGCCGATTTCTCTCGACATATTTGTGGTACATTTACAGGACTATGTTGCTACAAGATGGTACAGAGCTCCGGAGCTCTGTGGATCCTTTTTTTCCAAGGTAAAGGGGTCCATATGTGGGCATTAAACCTTGGGATTCTATAAATGGAAAGTGATGTTATGTATTTATTCCTTTTTTGGAGCCTATGAAGATATCTTTTGGATCTATGTTGCATTTGATGAAGTAAAGCTTAGACCATTGTCTGGTGCATACAATTTCTTTCAAGCTATTCAGTTTCGTGTGCACATCTGATCTGCTTATTTCTTTCATTTGAATCAAGTTACAAAATTTTAATAAAAGTATGGCTATAATGATATATTTCACCAACTGCTCAAGTTCCTTCTAAAATGTAGGTGAATTATTAGGTTAATATGTATTGCATAGGATGTGGCTACTTTTCGCTTTTCTTATATCTAACCTAAAAATGAAAATTTATTATTCCGTATGATTATATGAACTTCAAATAATAGATTTAAGAATTATTAGAAGCCCATTTTGATACCAACTTAGCTTGTGAGGTATGTTGCAGATGTATCCTTCATCCTATATATCCTTTCCCATGTTAGTAATGTACCAAATTAAGGGGTTGCGAAGTGTCTCTGTTCATTTTCTGGTTCCTGTTCTTATTGGTTCACATTAATGCAGTATACGCCTGCAATTGATATATGGAGTATAGGGTGCATCTTTGCTGAGGTATTAACTGGGAAGCCACTATTTCCTGGGAAAAATGTTGTCCACCAGCTGGATTTGATGACTGATTTGCTGGGTACACCTTCATTAGATACCATCTCTCGGGTATGCATACTAGGGCTTCCGAGCTGTTTTGGATTGTCAAGAAACGATCGTTGTTCATGTTTTCTTCTTGTCAATCACAGGTTCGAAATGACAAGGCAAGAAGATATTTAACAAGCATGGGAATAAAGCTACCAGTTCCATTTGAACAAAAATTCCCAAATGTAGATCCCTTGGCCCTACGTCTACTGCAAAGATTGCTTGCCTTTGATCCAAAAGACCGGCCAACTGCTGAAGAGGTATGTTTTTGTATGATATAGTATTTAAAAAAAATTCTGAAAATTTGTGCTGCAAATTTTCTTTGAACTTTAACATGCACGGTATCATTTTGCTTATTAAAAGTAGAACTATATCATCTTTTGATTTGGTATATTTCAGGCCCTTGCAGATCCTTTCTTTAAGGGACTGGCAAAAGTTGAGAGGGAGCCTTCTTGTCAGCCAATTACAAAGATGGAGTTTGAATTTGAGATGCAAAGGGTCACAAAGGAGGATATACGGGAACTAATTTTCCACGGGATACTCGAGTACCATCCTCAGCTGCTCAAAGACTATAAAAATGGAACTGAGAGAACAAACTTTCTCTATCCAAGGTTTTATGTCCTGTTTTCGTTGTTTTTCTAATCTTAACCAAGATTCAATGGTGCAAACTCTGCTGCTACTTATATAGCTTATTTCTAATATATATTTTATGCAGCGCGGTTGACCAATTCAGGAAACAGTTTGCACATCTTGAGGAAAATGGTGGTAAAAGTGGGCCAGTTATTCCACTTGAAAGAAAGCATGTCTCTCTTCCCAGGTAGATTTAGAAGTATTATTTTCACTTCCAAATTGTTATTACCATGCCCAAAGTTGTGCTTGTGGCTGAGAAATAATACACATGCTTCTACCTCTGCTGCATTGTATGCATAGTGTATTGCATCAGACATTCGGCATGTATACATGATTCTTACCAAAGCATTGTTCCTTTTCTTTATAGGCATTCGGGTATGAAAGTAACTGCATCTAGATTAATAGAATTCTCTCCTTATTAGAGCAAGGGAACTTTTGCAAATAAAGATATAGTTAAAATATACATATGAAAGCATGCTGTAAATGTATACTACTTTTTTAATAGAAATGCTCTTCCATAAACCGGGATAAACTCCTTTTTTTTGAAGGAAAAGCTTTGCACTCAATGGGGTTTGAAACTGGAAGAATAAATCTTAGTGCTAATAATAATGGAAGTGAAGAGAGAAACTCTTAATGCTATTAATACTAAATATTATCATAATGATTATATTTCTAGGTTTATCATTCATTCCAAAAACCCCTAATCTCATAATTGAAATGTTGAATATCTGAATTAGAAACAGAAAACAAAAAGCTAAAGCTATTATGTATGAGGTTCAGTCGGTAAAAGGAAATTGGCTTGTCAGCTCATTTTCATTTCTAAGGCTCTGGTTTCAGAGTTTGAGTATATAAGACACAGGGTGAATTCAATTTCAACTAGATAGTTGGAGAACTCAGACTGAAATGAGGTCTTTCAACTCGGTAGTTGTACATGAACAAGTGAATATGGTGAAATTATCCTATAAAACTTCAGCTAGGGGTTGATATTCTAGTAATATTGATTTATGCATAGCAACACTCCCATGAGCACAATCAGCTTGTCATTTTCTTTGCTCAATTGTTTTCTGGATTGCTCCTTTTTTTTTCTTGTCTAGGTTTGTTTTTCATTTTTGTCTCTGTTGAGTGTAGCATCAAGCATGGTGGTAGCTTCGTGTTGTTCGAGTCTTACATGACATTCATTTTCCGCATCACTAATATGTTAGGTCACCTTCATTCAATAAGCTGTTCTCTTTCGGGCCAAAAGAAAGGAATCTCGGTAGTTGTTAGGGTGACGTATCTTCGGCATTAATTTTGATGATTGGCACTGTAATCCAATGAATTTGCAGGTCAACAATTGTACATTTTAAAACAATTGCCCCCAAAGAGCAACCAAGCATCAATCCCTTGAAAGATAAGCAGAGTGCAGAAGAGGCGTACATCAAAACTTCCAGGGAAACTGAAGCTATTCCTCTACATTTATCAAGGACCTTGCAGGCACAACCAAAATTTCCACTAGGTATTTTTTTAGAATATCCTAGTCCACCCTTTGCTATTCTTTTTATTTTTGTTTCTTGTATATATGTGTGTGTGTATATATGGAGTACTTGAACTGAAATACTCTGTATTCGATGAAACCAGGAACGGTAGTCGGTCCGGTTGTGCCTTACCTGAATAGAACAATCATGAAAGATGCATATAATCCAAGAACTTTGATAAGAAGCATGGTTGTTCCACCCCAGGCTGTCCACCCTGCATATTCGTACCACAAATCTGGAAAGCTTGAAAGTACAACAATGGAGTCTGTGAGGGATTTACCCTCCGAAACTAAACAAGTTCCTCAATACGGCATGGCAGCCAAATTTGCACCAGACATAGCTATCAACATTGACTCGAACCCATTTTTCATGACAAGAGTTAACAAGGTGGAACCCGGTAATGACAGGATTAGCATCGATACAAACTTGTTGCAGGCGAAATCTCATTATGGTGGAATAGGTGTTACTGCCACTGCTCATAGGAAGGTTGGAAGTGTTCGGTATGGCATGACAAGGATGTATTAGCCAATAATGGAGAAGGGTTTTTTTTTAAGTAAGATCATTTTGCAATGCAGAGGGAAAAAATAATGTAAAAAAGTAGAGGCAGCATTCTCAGGTAAAACATAGGCTTTTATTGAGTTTGGTAAATGAGAAACTATGCCTATGGAATCTGTATACATTTAATTTTGTAAGAGAAATAATTTCCTTCCATAAAAATAAGGAAAATAATTCATACACAAGCAGTGAAATATGCTTTTCTATAAATATGTCTATCTAAATTTTAAAATTTAAAATTAAATCTTTAGCCTTAAATCTTCGAATCTTAAACTTTAAACTCTAACTTTAAAGTCATAAATTCAAAATTATAAATTAACCCGCCAAATATTTTCTTTAAAATAATTTATTACATCTAATAAAATTAGTATAATAACAAATTTAATCATCAACGTTTGCACATTATTTTAGCATGATCCAATTTTTTTTATCATTGTTCCCACCATTACTCTCCACCAAAAAAACTCCTTTAACCAAATTCCGAAATACATATCTTATTTTTAAAACAAAAGGGTGATTTTGTGGTTAAAAACGGTCGTGATCAATTGCAACCGAAAATATTACCAAAATAGATGATATTTAAATTTGTTTGATTAACATTTTAAATTGTAACTTAAAATACTACCCAAACTAACTTAAAGTGTTATGTGTTTTGATAACACTTTCAATTACAATCTAAAATGTTATCACGGACCAACTTAAAATATTACTCACGCCAACTTAAAATATTATATATTTTAATAATTTTTTTGTTACAATTCATCTACCATTTTTAATCTTAAATTATGATGCGATTTTTTAAATTTTCATACCAAAAGAAAGCATTATATCAGACAAATCAATACAAGAGAACAGTCATCATGAATGGCAGGAGAAAGAGAAAGTTGATACAATAAACCCGGATTGAAGAAACACTAAGACAAGGGATTTAGGACTGTCACCTACACCAAAGGAAATAGGGATCAGACAATGAGTAAAATAGTCTAGCTTTAAAATTAACAAGGATTTGATAATAATTTAATTTAAAGTTTGGTGGATAAAGATTTAATCAGACAAATATTCAAACTATTTAAGGCACGTGTCGAAAAAAACTTAATTTAACAAATGTTTAATTTATCTAAGACTCGAATCTTTTCCATCCATGAGTAAAACTTTACAGAACTCTTTATAGATTTTATATAAAAATATATAAAAAAAATAAGACTGACATCAAATATTATTTAAAATCTATTTGTAAGTTCATTCACTTAGAAATTAGAAATTTTTTATTAATTTTAAAAAATTTAAAATTTTTTATTAAAAATTTATTATCGTCCATTTAAAATTTGTAATTTCATTCCCTTAGAATTTTATTTGTCACCCCTAACATAAATTTATGCGTTCGTCCCTGACTACATCCAAGATTCAAGGGATTTTTAAGTGTTTTTGGTCAGATTAATGAAACACAGGTATTGACTACTGCATATATATGTAGTTTTACACTCCTCTAAAAAATCATGATTAAACGCCAGAAATATGCTAACAAAAAATTTGAGCATGGACTAGTTTGAAATGGTGATTAAACATGAGATACTTAAAAGGGAAATTATAAGGAAATGTTGGAACTAGAATAATGTGATATGATATGAGAAACATAGGGATCAAGTAAGAAATAAAACCCTATGTCATAAACAGGGATGGATCCACGTTGACATTGCCTGGCCCTCAATTTTTTTTAAATGTGCAATATTATATATAACTTTGATTTTGTGTAATGAAGTTTGATTAGATTTAAATTTTACAAATTACTAAAGCAACAATACTAGCGTCATTTTATATTTACATATTATACATACAAATATTTATAGTTATTGGTGTATTTATTTTTTTAAAAGTGTACAATGCAATCAAAATCAATATTTTACGTTACAATTGAAATGAAATCAAAAATTTATAAGTATAATTAAACCAAATCAAAGTTCATATATAACACTTTACATCTAATGAAAACTTATGTGTGGTTTTAAATTTTTTTTCCAACCACCAGCAAACTATTAGTTTACTTTTTGTACCATTAACATACCAATTTTGAAATTAAATGTTGACAGAATTATATATGTACCCAATATTTACTACAATAATAATTTTAGGTAATTATCTTATACATAGGCGGTAGGGTGTAAATGAACATAGCTTTCGATGAACCATTTATGAACCATGCATATAACGTTTGTTTATATTCGTTTATTAAGCTAAATAAATAAGTATGAACAAAATTTTTATGTTCATTTAATAAACGAACAGGCACAAACAAAGGTGTGTTCGATTCGTTTATATTCACAAACAAGCTCGTTTATAAGCTCGCTTAAAGGCTCATTTATAAACATGCTTAAAGGCTTGTTTATAAGCTCGTTTATAGGCTCGTTTATAGGGTGAAAATGCTTGTGGATGTATCTAAATACTACTTTTGTTGTTGCTAAGGATGTTATATAAGTTTATGTTGAAATGTAAGTTTTATTTTGTTGCTTATGTTTTATTTATTTATTTATTTATTGTTAATTTAGTTAACACTTCTGAACATATAAATGAACATGCTTGCGAACGTATAAACAAACGTGTTCGCAAACTTATAAACAAACATGTTCGCGAACACTTAAACGAACACGTTCGCGAACACTTAAACGAACATGTTCGTGAAAATTTGAACGAACATGTTCGCGAACACGCTTGTGAATACTTAAACGAACATGTTCGTGAACACTAAACAAACGAACACCTACAAAAATAAATAAACGAATATGAACACAATATTAAAAATTTAAATGAACACGAACCTGTAATACCCTAATTTTGTCTGGGTCATATATATATATATATGTGTGTGTGTGTGTGTGTGTGTGTCTATAAATAAAACCTAAAGCATATATAAATATAAATAACAATCCCTTAAAAAATAAGTATCAGTCCATAAAAGGTTCAAAATACAAAGAAATATCTATTTAGAAAAAAAAAACCCATTTACATATTCAAGACCCAAAATCCAGCTAGTTATAACCTATTTTCGGATAATCACAGCCCAACAAATACAAATCTGATCCAAAGCCCAGTTTTTTCGCCTAAATATGCAACGTGGCAGCTCCTGATTAGCTAAAACCAAGAGCCATGGATTGTGGTCTTTATCCCATTAGATGTCACCAGCTGGCATGACGTCATGGTAGTGACATCACCATGACGTCAGGATCCACTATCAGGTATAAATACCTGAAGAGAGAGAAAATGCAATTAATTACGCCATAATTGTGCACTTATTACGGCAGAGAGAGAAAAGGGAAATTGAAGGGTTACCTGACTATTCGAAAGGTCATCGGAAATGGGGAAGAAGTCGCCTGAGAAGATAACCAGAGCACTGTTCTGACATCAAAATTTCTGCCAGAATATCAGAAGGTAACTTCTGATCTCTTCTTACATTTCCTGCATCAAAACAAGAGGAAAACGTCAGATCCAAACCCTAAATCCAAGGAAAATAAGATGAAACCTAGATCTAAGCAAACACAGTAGAAAAACCTAGATTTAAAGTCGGAAATCTAAAAATCTAATCTAAACAAGAAACGAAGTTAGATTTGGAAAAGAGAAAGGTTACAAATACATATCTTGGCTCTGTGAGTGATCAGAGAGGGAAAAAAAGTAACCGGAATGATAAGAAGTTGTGGCGGAGTTGAAAATGAGCGAGATCCGGGCTTGGTTAGGTAGATTTAGGTAGGGAAGATGGGAGTTTCTGTTGAAACGGGTTTTAGATTAAGTTTAGGTTAAAAATAGAGACTTTTGGTGTTTTTAGGGTTTCGGTCAAGGCGGAAAATGGCGGCCAAAAATTGCATTGCGACAATGACCGGTCGCCTGAGTTGAACCAGACGATGTTCGGGGGGTAAGGTTTGACCGGAAGGGATGATTGGAATTGAGGCATGGCGGTCGGTGTTTATTTGTGGCGGTCGGTGAACAACCGTGAGTGACCAGAGTGGGGCGAGTTTGGATCTAACGGTGGTTCGTGTGGTGGTTTAGTGTCGGAGTTCATGGTGTTCATCCAATTTTGGATCAACACATATGAATATTCAAAGAAAATTGGGTTTTTTGATCTGTTTATGGGGTTGTTTCTAGGTTTTGGGGTGTTTAGGCCAAGAGAATTTGAGGGGTTATAAGAAGGTGAAATCCAAAAAATAGAAAAAAAAAGAAAAAAATGAATGGCTGATGAGGTCTTTATATAGACCGAGGGTCGGGCCTCTAGGCCTGCGAATCCCCACAGCGGCCCACGCCTTTCTTTTATGGGCCTTGTACCGCGACCCTTCAATTTCATTTCTTTTCAATTCAGTCACTAAAAGCATATAATTTGGCACCTCATCTTTAATAATAGTTTAAGTTAGTCCCTAACGCTTTGTAATTTGATCTTATAGTTTATAATTCAGTTCAATTTAACCCTGATTTCTTATGTTAATTCATTTAATTTATTACTATGCTTTATTTAATTTATACTGTATGCGTGTATTTGATTTAAAATATGGATATAGTGTATTTGCTAAGGTGACTTAAAACATGGATCTTAGAATTAATTAGAGCTTGACACTTAGGTTCTTTACTTAAATAGATTAAGAGAGATAACCTTAGAAAGTAAATGAATATCAAATGAAAACTTTAAAGTTCTAATTTGGTTAGTGTCTCATCGTAATGAGATGTTAATCAAGGGAATTTTTTAGTTGAATATTTGATGTCTCATTTTAACTTAGAATTTGAAATTACACTTAGTTATTTAATTTTAAAGTTAAATTAGGGTTAGGGTTAAATAATTAGAAACATTAATTATTAGGAATATTATCAAATTAGGGTTTAATATGGATAATGCCCAATTATTTGGGTATTTCACATAAACCCTAAATTTGGTAATATTCATAGATTCTTTAATTAATTAAAATTAATTAGAGCCTTAAATAGATTTGAACTTAAAATTGACAAGAAAATAATTTTTCATGCAAATCTTTTATGTCGAGGTATACTTTTTGAGTATGGACTGAAATGCCCTAAAGCAACTGGGTGTCTCTAATCTCATGCTCGATAAAGTATATTTTCTTATAAAGGGATATCCCTATTCGAAATTTTAATTCAAATAATAATAGTGATCAAATTAAATTCAAATTGTTACTCAAAATGTCAAAATGCCACAAAAGTTAAAAGGTATCAATAACGGGCGTTTGTAGGGGTGTTAATCCTTCCCCACACGTAACCGACTCCTGAACCTTTTTTTAAAAAATGAATCTCTAGTTCATTTTTCGGTGTTCGGTCTACTTCGAAGTGATCGGTGGCGACTCCAAATGATTTTCAAAAATTGAATTTTAAAAGGAAAAATCCTAATTTTCAAAACCCTAATCACCGGGTCATTTACACACTTCATTTTTAAAATGGTCACGACAGCTTGGCGACTCTGCTAGGGATATAGTTTTTAAAATAAAATCAAGAGCCAGACCTAATTAATTTTATGTGGAATTTTGGCATTTAAAATAGTAATTTGAATTTAATTTTTCCACAAATTATTGGATGAATTATCAGAAAGAATAGGGATAATTTTTGTGTATGATATGAACTGGTATTCATGCATAAGCTCTCGACCGAGCTTTTCACCCTTAAGTGGGAGAAAGACATTATCCAACGTGATGCTCTCCAGCTCCGAGTTTGGATTTTTGTCTTCCTCTGGCATTACTAACCTTGTGCGTCGTGGGGCCCACACCTCCGTTATAGGGGACCTAGGCTACCGAATCGATGTCTTGTTGTCAAAGTAGACAGTAACGACAGTTCTAGAACCCAGAGTCTAGAACAAACACCACATGCTATTTTAGAAGCCTACCCTGCTAAAGCCAGACAGGAACCAAGGACATGTGATGTCGATTTAAATACTTTTCTCTAGTTATTTTCTCTGCTAATATTAAATGTCTATTTTGTGTTAATATTTTTTATTAATTTATTTTCAATATTAATTCACCGTACTGACACAAGTTTTTTGTTTTTGTTTTGTTTTATTTGTCTTTTTGATTAACTTGACTTGTATTGATACACCTCTACTATAATGACAGATTTTATCTGGTTTTTAATCAGTTTAACTTGTTGAACGATGTCCAAATATAATGAAATTTTACCAACAAGTTATTAATCCATAACTCTAATAACATACAAAATTTTAGAGCGATTCGAATCTATTTACCTCATTTTCACCTTTTAGTACCTTTAGGCCATAGTTAACTAGTTTACTAATTCCCAAACACACTATATTTCACATATAACACTTAGGTACTTTTAGGCTATTATACACGTATCAAAATAGGCAAATGTAACATGTCTAAGCCTTATGCCACCTTACTAGGAGTTCAAAACAAAATGTAAGCATACATGGAGGTGATGAGAGTGACTTGCAACTTCAACCACACGATCGATGCTCGGAATTCTTCAAAATCCTAAAATGCATAAGACAACACGAATGTTAGGCTTACATAGCCTAGTGATGTAGTTATAACAAATGCGCAATAAGCTCCTTAATGGAATGAGTGACATGTAAGCATGCTTGAATGACAATATACACCATTAATCATATATAGATCACACTCAAGCCAAGCATATTATGTTTTCATTTGTTAAATGTAAAACACAAATACATATCATTTCCTTGGACATAGCAACCAATGGATACACGGATTCCCCTATACGCCACACATATTGGAAATAGGCCTTAGCCTTGAGCCATAGCTCCGGAGTTCATTACACAATCTAACCTTTTCTCCCTATATATAGGCTGTAGCCCCGGACCGTAGTCAAATCCCTTACTTAGTGAGCTCAGATAACCTTATGGCATGCCAATTGTATCCAATGTGCACAAGTGTCCAAGGTTACATATATCATCATAAAACTCACCTTTGTGCCCTTAAGCGATATCATGTCGGATCACAAATTGAGCCTTGGCTCCAACTCACATATCATACTATTTCAAACATCAAAATAATTCCCATGGATGTCAAATGTTAACATTAAATATATTTCATATATAACATATGAAAAACGAATCATAAGGCATCAAAACGCATCAAAAGTAATGGAGTGACCTTACCACCCTTAGATATGAGATTCGTACATTGTAAGCTCTACTTGAGCTATCCAAATGAATACACAACGCAAACACAATTCAAACGTAACTGGGACGACACCTAGCCAATACCGAGACACAACTACACTCATTTAGTAATAGAAGGCTTCAGGATTCCCGAATTACAATCCCCTTGGCTCAGAAGAATTCAGAATAGTTGATGGTGAAGATGGCTTGTCTTCTACCACTTTAGCTAATTCAAAAAATTAGGGAATTCCATTAGAATTGAAACTAATGATTCACAAATATTTTTCAACTTTACCAAAGCTTGTAGACAACATTGAAACAAAGAAATTGGCTTTCTAACACATGAGCTTAGCTTGAACATTCAAGACTTAAATCTTGAAATTAAACTCTAAGGTTTGATGGAATCATCAAATTGACATAGGGGTTTTACTTACCCAATTACAAGCTTTCAATTGGTGTATTGAAATCACACAAAGGTCAAGGATTGGATTAAGGTGCTTGCTTGAGCTTGAGGAGGAAGATCACAATGGAGGTGTGTGCTTGGTTCCTTTAATCAAAGGTTAAGTTTGGTTTCGAGAGATTCAAGCAATGAAGAAAACCCTTTTTCCCTATTCATTTTAAGGTGACTAAAACCTTAATCATTCTCCACCTCACCCTTAGCCAATAGAAAGCTTTCCCCTAGCAAGAAGTTTGCTTAAATTACTAATTTCTATCAATTCAAGCCCGTTTCACAATTTTAAGCAATAAAATGACTAATTATCATCTTTTCAGATCATTCCCACGTGATGAAATGGTTAGCTAGTAGGTGACTCAGCCCCTTACTTTCAATCTTTACAAATTGGTCACTAAATCGATTTGGACAGGGACCCGTATCGATACACCTTATGGCCGTATCAATACGACTAAGCTAAGTTTGGTAAGTTAGTTGGAAACGGTTGGGCCGTATCGATACATGTCCTACCGTACCGATACGCCTAGCTTAAATCCAACTTTTTCAGTATTTTCAATGAAACCCTTAATTCCTATTCCTTACAAAAAGGTCCCACAATTTCAATTAAGCCAAAATAACCTTCATTACATCGGAATTAATTACAAGGATCAATCAATTACATAATTCGAGCATAACTCGTACAAACTTTTTGACCACCGGAACCTAATTCTGACTATGCTAGTTTTTGGGGTGTGACAGATATAGTTCTTGATAGTTCGTTCTTTCCACAAAGAAGAAAGGTGGAATGAAAAGCGAAAGATCAGAAGAAGATATAACTCAACGATAAAGCTATGCACATCTTATTTTATGCTCTTGGATCTGATGAGTATGCAAAGACATCTTCTTGCTCGAGTGAGAAGGAATTTTGAGACAAGCTTGAAGTCACTCATGAATGAACCAATGAAGTAAAGGAGACCAAGACTGGTCTTCTCAAACTTGAGTACGAGAACTTCATGATGGACCTGGAAGAAGACATCAAAGCTATGTTTGATCAATTCTCCACCATTGTGAATGGACTTAAAGGATTCAGAGAGATGGTCCTAGTGGACTAGCTCTTGAGGAAGTTGATATATTCACTTCCTATTCATGAGATTACAAGAAGACCGCAATCATTGAAGCAAAGAATTTAAAGGAGCTAAAGCTTGACGAGTTTATAGGGTCTTTGCTAACCCATAAAATGATGATGTCAAAGAGGAATAAGGAAGAAGAGCAAGACGTTAAAGACTTGAATGTTGGTTTTAAATCCTCCACAAGCCAACAAGAAGATTCTAGTGGAGAGGATAATGAAGAAGAAGAGATGGCCAAACTCTTCACCCGATTCATGAAGCAAGGAAAGGAAGAATCGAGACATGAATCGAGAATGAAAAAGAGGGATCTGATGTGATTCTGGTTGCAGAATTACTGTAATGCAGGAGTTTGCCCAATCTCTAATTGAAGTAAGCAACGAATTGTGTTGCAAATATTGAATGCTACAACGAACATACAGTAAAAGATGAATAAGCTGCAAATTATGCAATTTATGAACGAATATGTTGTTTATAAAAGGTAATATGGTGAATGGAATGATAGAAAGGATTATGGGTGATGTTCATGAATAAGTGATTTTTGGTGAAGGAAAATAATGTGGAATTGTGAGAAAGTAACAAAGGAAAGAACCAATATTATAACGAGTATTGACCCAAATCCTATTGGAAGTTTATCTGATCGAGGAAAGAACCTTCACTATAATGACTGAAGACCCGAAACCTATGTTGATCCTAAACAAAAGACTGCGACCCTCTAATTAGATAATTAGGAATTAGTAGTATATGGAAAAAAAGGAATGACGCAACAAGCACTATGCTTGATAAGTTGATAGAGTTCTTGTAAAACAAGAGAAATGAAAAACTCACAGTTTATATTAATTTAAATTATGTCTACATGATTGGGAATGAGGCCTATCTATATGTCTAAAAAAGATATACATATTAAAGAAATTAAAAGCTATTTAAAAAGAAATTGATGATCTGACTTTAATCTTGTGTCTTCTAGTAACCGATTGGTTAATTGCAATATTCAGAACGAATGTAAACACCAAATTGTCTATATGAAGTGGATATTGAATTCCAAGTTTAATTATCATCAATTATTATTCTTGAATGCATGATTAAGAAGCTTTTAAATCCTTTTGGGTAACTGGATCAATTTCAGAATTGCTGAGCTTAATTATCATCATTTATTCTTCTTGAATGCATGATTAAGAAGCTCTTAAATCCCCCTTTTGATAAACCAAAACAGTTTCAGAATTGATGAAGTTCTTCAATGTGGCTTTTTAATGCTTGTAACAGTTTCTCAAGGGTGATGAAGTCTTTTCATTAAGTGTTAATCCCCCTTCAGCTTTCAATCTCCTTTATTGCTGCTAGTTATACCTACAGGAATGATTTAAAAGAAAAAACTTAAATAACGTGCAACCTAAATTACATGTGAACAGAAATAAGAAACATGCGAACAAATAATGGATGAGAACATTGCAATGCATACGATCAGTGAATAAGAAATGAATGTAAATGGAAAATAAATACGAATGCAAACATTAAATGCATGTAGCTCATGCTAACCGTATGCAATGCAAATTTATGCAGACTAAGTATTATAAATTGCAGATAGAATGCAATGCTTATTAATGTGTCATAATGCAATACATGCAAAAATAAAATTATAGGCAACTAAATTTGCGCATGCAACACGTTGCATGGCTGCTTAATTGTGGGCCATTCATTCTGATCATTGAAAAACGTTATGGCTTCTCATGCTTGATAACAACTACGAGTCACAGTCTCCTGTAACTTCTTAGCCTTTGCTCTAGTGATTGGACCATTCAACAATTCTTATGGTTCATTAGCGTTCGCGAACATGATCTCATCAGGATCTCATCATATGCTTAGAGTGTAAGAAGCTGGGACACACCAAGTATGATTGCCCTCGATTTAAAAAGAATGGATCAAGTGATAAAAAGGAATTTGGGGTTAGATGGAGTGATGAAGAGGACTCCACCGATGATGAGGTATCCAACCTTTGTCTCATGGCCATCGAAAAAGATTCAAGGGTAACTTCTAATTCATCTACTTCAATTTCATATGCTTTTGATGAATTATAAGATGCCTATGATGATTTGGTTTTAGAATTTAAAAATCCCATTTTGAAAAACAAGAAAATGGTCTCAAATTTGAAAATTCAAAATGATTTGATTTCTAAAACCAAAGATAAACTTGAAGCAAAACTCAATGAGTTTGAGAAAAAAGAACTTTGATGAATAAAATTTACTTCAAAAAGTTCAAGAGGATCATCAAAGAGAAATTGATGACCTAAAAAGAATTTGTTTAACAAAGATTTTCAAAGAAATGAAAATGGAGTTAGCTCCAAAACAAATTTTTATGCTAGAATCTAGTTCCTCTAGATTTTTTAAAGGCAAAATAGTCACGAACATTTGGGTCCCTAAGGGACTAATTTGTTCAAACAAAAAGGAAGACATTGAAAAATGGATTCTTAAGGGGACTAAGTTATTTAGGACTAATGCTATTGGATCCAAAACAATTTGGATACAAAAAATTACTCGATTGTCTACTTGTAGGCGTTCTTGGGCATTGATGAACAAAGTCAAAATTTTGGAAGCTCTTGACACACAAGGGAGAAAGACACTTGAAGAAGGAGAATCTTAACATCTTACCTTGGTTCAAGTGGTAAATTTAAGTTTCATGCAATTGCTTGATCATGCCTATATTATTTAATTTTGATGATGATCTAAGCATATTTGTATGACTCCATATTGTGCCTAATTGCATATAATTAGAGGGAATCAAATTGCACGAGTTACATGTTTTTGGCCTATTATGCTTATATCTATATTTTTGGCCTTAAACTTGTAATGTTTGGATGAATTTTGGTGAAATCATGCTTTATATGTTTACACGTTGTATTTTGAGAAGCATGTTGTTGTTTTGTGGCAAAAAATGATCAAAATGTATATCTAAGACTTAATAGAGCATTTGTATAAACTTAAAAATAAGTTGTAAGGTCTATTTAAGTTGATTTTGCCGCATTTTCACCAGTTTCATGCCTTCGGTACCGGTACAGCCTATACCATACCGATATGACCTTCAACCAAGTACCGATACGGTCTCCTCCTTACCAGTACGCATAGTAAAAATGGATTGTTTTGTCTTTTTTTGCCATGCCTTTTATGCTTATTTTTTATTTTTAAAATGGCATGTTTGATTGAATTTCTTCTCTTTATTTGATTTATTTATTTAAAATTCAATTTATTTCTATTGAATTGTTGGACTAACAATTTTTTATGCTTAATTAAGGGGAGCTATTTTTTTAAATTCTTTCGTGCAAACTTTTTTGGGTCTCCTTTCTCCATTGTTATTTTACACCAACAATTGATATTTTCTATCAATTAGTATTAATTTTTCCAACGATTGGTTTCAACCTTTCAATTTTTGGTGCTTTTGACCTTAATGTGACTACAAACTTGATTTTGAAATTATTTTTGATACGATAAAAATAGGAAGATATAAGTTTGAAAAATTCAATTTTAAAAAGAAAAATGGGAGCTTTAAATATTCTCTTTTTCTAAAATTATTTTTCTAAGGGAGAAAATTTTCAAAAAAAATTCAAGTGGGTTCGTTATACCAAAAAGGGGAAGATTGTTGAGATATTGATTTTGATATAACTTAAATGAAATGTTTTTAAAGGGATTTTGGCACGTTTAAAATGATTTTAAATAGCCTAAGTGTCAAAAAGCAAACTCTGAGTATCAGTACAGTTTGACTCGTACTGATACCCAGAAGTGCTCGTACTGGTACGGTTTCCCATGTACCGATACGCCCTTTTGTCCCTATGTTTTGACATTTTCCAGTAGCCAAATGGTATACCGATACACCTGTATCGTGTATTGATAGTAGTGTAAAAAAGCCCAATGACTCTTTCTATTTTAAGCAAGTGTACCGATACACTTGCACACGTATCGATACCAACAAGCCCAAAAGTGCATTTAATGATGGAAATAAAGTCTTTAACGGCTCTAATCATCCCCCAACGGCTAGTAACAGTCAAGTACTCCTTAGAGGGTTTAAAATACCTCTTCAAGCATCCATGAAAGAAGAAAAAACTAACTACCAACATTAAATGATAGAGAGTATTTTAGTGCTCAATTTTGTCATATTTCTTTGTAGAACACACTTGTGAGCTTTTTGTTTATATTTGCTCAAGCTTTAGGTTTTGAGTGTGTGCTTAAATTACGAACATATTTGTCTTGTGATGATTTCCTTTGTTTGCTTGTTTTCTCTTGTAAGAGAGTGTTTTCAAAGCTTTAGGGTATATACTTTGAGGGTTGTAAGGGTTATTTCCTTGAGCTCGGAAAAATGAAAGATAAATTAGTAAATTTGTGGAAAATCTTTAGTGTGGATAGCTAAAGTAATGGAGGTAGACTTGGTTTAGAAGTCTAACCACTATAAATCATTGTGTCAATATTTTCATTTCTTAACTTTTTATCGACCAAAGCAAAAATCCAATTCACCCCTCCCTTGACTATTTCGATTAATCGTTTGAACTCTCAACAATTATCATTCAGAATCCCATTTTTCATAAAACAAGGTTGAGACGTAACTGTGAGCTACCGAAGAGTTCCCTCTTTATTTTTGCAAGATCATCATCAACTGATGTGCTCTCAAGTAATGCAAACTGCAAATTAAGAAATGGGATCAACAAATCAAATTATATTAATCATAAAGAAAGGCTCCTACATATGTGATGCAGTACATTGCGGCTCTTACAAATGTGTTATTATACGAAATATTTTAACTGCCATGTCACCCTTTTAACGGCTGTTAATGGGTCAGTGGTCAAATTAAAGCGAAACTAAAAGTTTAATGGTAACATTGAAGTAATTGAAAGTTTAGTTACCAAATTGAATAATTGATCAAAGTTTAGTGACTATTTGTGAACTTTACCCTAAAATTATATACCGTTAGCTTCCACCTTTTGATATTGTAACATTTAAATTTTAATTTTCATAATTTCTTGTAAATCAATTTTATTTTGTAAATAAAAAACCTGATGTGAAAATTTGGGCATTCGCATAGTCAACAAAGGAAGACAATTTTGAAAATGTACCCACTGCTGGAAATTCTATATTTGAACCATCAATTAAGCAACCTAAAGCGCAATTAATTAAGGACTTAAAATCCACCAATTGTGTAACCCCAACTTCAATTCAAAATTTATTAATTAAACAATTTGTAGTATTGGAAGAGAAAGGAATCAATTTTTTATCATTGAAACAAACCTTACTTCATTAACTTATCCAAAAAAAAAAACCCTTACTCATTAGATCTTTCATGTGAACGATACCACTTATGGTAGTGCATGAAATGAAAATATAAAATATTGTTAACCAAGTCTTAATTTATTTAGCACGATTGCTTTTATAATATTTAGTAGTATGACATCCCTAAAGTTTACCTAAAAGTTACAGTCGAGTTTAAAATGTCATCGATCAAATAGAAATTATAGAATAAAGGTAAATCATAATCAATAGCACAAATAAACTTCAAATAAAGTTGGTGTAGCCTTCAAATCCTCAACCCATGAACATAATTATGACTCTAATGGTGAGGTTAATGAAGATGAAAAAATGGTTATGTTTTCAAGGACATTTAAAAAGTTCATTAAAGTGAAAAGACCTCAAAGAAGAGAAAATCATCAAGACGAGTCTAGCAAGAAAGAAAAGGATCCAGTTATTTGGTACGAATGTAAAAAACTTGATCACAACTAGATAACTCCTTGTGAAAAATGAAAGGAGCAAACAAGCAAAAGAAGAAATCATGGAGTGATAGTGACTCTTTGATAATGATAATGAAAACGAAGTCAATCTTTCTCTCATGGCTCTTGAAAAGATTAAGGTATTTTGTGAACTAAATTTATATATATATATATATATTAATTATGAATTACAAGATATTTTGAAGAGCAAGATCATAAATTCATAGTATAAAGAAATAATTTCAGAAATTAAAAGTGAATGTATCATTAGCCAAATCCAAAAAAGATTTATTTAGAAATGATGGGTTAGGCCACATATATAATGTCAGGGATTACAATGAGATAAAAATATCGATAACACTATACACTAAATTTTAGTACTGAATCAAATATCATTTTCGTGCTTTTGTATTTACAGAGTCAATTACTTAGTCACCAATAAATTCTTATTTTATGAGACTTATTATTTAATATAAATATCTACTTATCAAATACGCTTAAACACCAAATAATCTTCAACCAATAGAAGTTTACTAGAATCCAATTAATTTTAATATTATTAATAGTATTAAATAAACATAAAACGAGCTTCAAGATAAAGTAATTATGATTTAATTAACATGAAATATTGATTTGAGCTTTAAATAAAGAGGAAGAAAATAACTTACCAAGTGTTTTTAAGGCCACCATGCCCATAAGCCCAAATTTAAATGATTAAGAGTCATAGTTAATCCTAATCAAATTTGATTTATTTGCTCAGCCCATTAAGTACTGATTAGAGAATCTATATGATCTAGAGTTCTCTTTATTAGCAATATAAATCAAGAACTGTACCCGTGATAAAAGATTATGTGTTATGTCTAAGTGATCGGAGTTCGAATAATTTAGTTTATATATGTACATAAATTTATTTAAATTTGCTACTGAACACATATTATTTTGCACTCAAATAAAAATAATAAAAACAACCAGATAAAAAGAAAATTTTAACACATACCGATTAAAGAGTTTCAATGGAGAACCCTAAGAATGGCGCGAACTTGCTTCCTACACTGGCTCTGGATGGCACAGATTGGGGCAGGCCACCGAATGGTGTGGAGAAGATGGAGATCTCTTCCCCGCTTGGGAGATTGGTTGCGGCGTACGTGCAAGGGGTTGAGGGCAACGTCAGTGGAGAGTGTATCGTGAAGGACAAGGTAGGGGGTGAGAGATATGGTTTTGGTAAACGCTGATGATGTGAATGGATCTAAAACTTTAGAGGGTGATGCTGCAATGAAAGATGTATCAGAATTTGGCCTTGATGTAGACATTAGCGGATCGGGGAAGAATGATAAGTGGTTATCCTATGCCACTATGGTGAAAGGTAATGCGTCCGAGCCAGCGAGGGATGTGTCGGCTTTTAGTGAATTTGATATTGTGGTTGGGGAAGCTAATTATGTTATTTTCCGGGAGGGTGAGTTCCCAAGTATTAAGTTCTCTGAGAAGGTTCATGAGAGAACTGATCAGAGTAAGAAATGAGTAGTCATTGTTCGATTGTTAGGAAAAGCTATAGGCTATAAAGCTATATTTGCAAGGATTCAAGCGCTTTAGAAATCCATAGGTAATTTCCAATTGGTGGATTTGGATAATAACTATTATTTAGTTAAATCTAAGGTTGAGGATGATTATGTGAAAGTTCTCACGGAAGGGCCATAGACGATCATTGGGAGCTATCTCATAGTCCAACCGTAGAGTCGATCTTTCTCTATGTTTGAGACATATCCATTGCACGTCATTGTGCGGATTCATCTTCCAAGATTTCTGTATCGCTACTACTCAAAATCCTTATTTCGGTTGATTGCAAAGGTTATTAGGAGGGTCACCAAATTAGATTATAATACTTTTGAAGGGGAACATAGAAAGTTTGCACGATTAGCTGTGATGGTGGATCTTAATAAGCCGCTTCTACTGTGTATTGGTATTGACAAATTCGTGCAAAAGTTAGAATATGAGGGCCTTAACCAGATTTGTTATGGTTCTGGTTTGTACGACCATGTGAAAGAGAATTATGGAAAAGATGAGACGCATCGGGAGAGCACGAAAACTTTAGGGGCGAGGGTTATGAATGACTAGGAGGCTGTGACAGATACAAATAATGATGGGGAGAAGTATAGCCCATGTATGATGGTTGCTCCAAGGCGTGGTAGAGGAAGACGTGATGTGGAATCGTCTCTAGCCAAGGCTGGCCAAACATTGAATCGACATGGGTCGTGATTTACTATGCTTGAACGTGAGAAGGATAAGGCTCGCCCAATGCAACATGATGTTCCTACGTCGAGCGCCGTGCTGGTTGACGTGCCTTCGCAAATGGACAAGGTGAGTACGCCTCTGCCTAAGAAATTGATGGTGACAAGTTCGAAGGGGACTAGTGGTCTAGTGCGGGAAGGTTTGAGTCAGAAGATGGTTGTGGATGCTAAATTAATAGGTAGTAAGAATCCTATTGTGCTGTTTCCTTTGGTTGAGGGTAAGCTCTCCAAGTCAAAACTAATATGCAGCTGTGACTGTCTTGGACGGGGATAAGAATGGGAAAGGTACACAAGGAAAGAAAGGGAATCACGGTAGTGGGGGTCTGATTCGTTCTTATAAGGAAAATTCTAAATAGGGTCTTCAACTACACAAGGGTGGATCTATTCGAACTCCCACCAAAATTGTGTTACAGGAATGGGTTCAGGCGGCTTTTAGCCAATTCCATTCAAGGGCTCTCGACCTCAGAGAGTGGTCAGACGGGGCAGACCGGTAGTAGTGAGGGAGACAGTGTCTACGCCAAAGGTGAATCTAGGGAATGTAGTGGATGTTTTCATCCGTGAGGAGGGTGGAGTTTCGGCTTCCCGGTAGGTGCTTGTCATTCTTTAAAGTTTTAATGATTAATACAATATTTTGGAACTGTCAAGGTGCTGCTAGCACTAGTTTTTGCAGGCATTTTAGGAATGTTATTCGTGGTAATCGACCCCAAGTTGTAGCCTTATTTGAGCCGCGCACGAGTGAGAGGATTATAGATAGAGTAATTTTGAGATTGGGTTTTCCTTGTTATTATTGGATAGAGGCACGTGGTTTTAGTGGTGGGATTTGGCTACTTTGGGAGGAGACGATGGAGTTGGAAGTGCTACATATTTCGTCACAGTTTGTGAATTTTTGGTGTCACGTGCAAAATGAGTTGGATTGGTGCTTTGTAACAGTTGTGTATTGTTAACTCCTCAAAAGTACTTTTTTATGCATATTTTACAAAGCCTTTTCTTGCCCTTTAAGTACATTTAGTTGGATTTAGATGATAAAATCATGCATTTACATAAGGAGTTAAGGTGCTATCCCAATGCTAGTGTGAAGAGTTATTTTGTTGGTTTTGATGCAAGACACAAGCAGGCAGACATGGCAGAGAAGCACTAGCAGAGAATGCAGGAAAAGAAACAGAGAATTGCTGAGTAGCAGTTAACATAGATGGACCAAACAATGCCAAGCATGGCTGGAAAAAGATTAACGTCTGATGACCGATCAAAGTAACCGTTGGACCTTGTACACGTCAGCCCTAGGATTCAAACCTGGATAAGATAATCACGTGTCTTATCCCTTGCGTATTTAAAATTCAAACTCAAAAGCTTATCATAGGGTTTCCACACAAGCCTATTTAAAGGAGATCAAGCAACCACTTGAGAGAGATCGGATTAGAGAGAGGTTGCACCGTGGTGAACAGAGAAGCGACATGGTTCGACCAACTAAGACCGAGAGCTCTAGAGAATTCGAAGGGATGCATCAACGGATCTCCTCCTTGCCCATTCTCTTAGTTTTATTTATTTTTATTTCGAGAAGATGATAAGAAACGATGATGTTTTATAGATGGACCCCCCAACCATGAACTAAGCTTTTACAGTTGGTTGGGGGATGTTTGCGATTAATGCTATTTTATATTTGGTTTTTAATAATCAGAATGCCTTGGCATTATTTTCTATCTGCTGGTACGTAATTTTTCCAAATCCATTGCCATACGATAATTGGCATTGTGTGCTTATTGCACCTTAATATCTTAACAGACTTAAGGGGCAAGGATCAATTGCCAAATACTAAGGCGAGAAGCTTCGATAGAAGATGTTCAAGTAGATGAACTTACTTCGGAAGTAAGTCTACCCTTTAGGAGTAAAGATTGATACTTAATCATGCTAATTAATGAAAAACTTCACTATAGACATATAGAGGTTTTATCGTGGTTAACTTAGGGTATTGCCATCGACAGAGGCAATACTATCTTTAATCTGCTCGGTAATAAACCAAGGTAGAACATTATTAAAGGCTGGCATAAGTAGCGTGAAATCCAGGCATCCCTTTCCAACACTCATCAGCCAATTGAACACTTCGTTGCCAGACTACTTTCATTTTCACTACACTTTTTGCCATCTTTTTAATCTAAAACCCAAAACATTTTAAACACTTTCAATTCTTTCAAACAAGTGAACATTGCGCAAATAATTTCTTGGTCAATCCCTATGGATTCAATACTCATCTTACTGTTGTATTACTTTTTGACTGTGTACACTTGCACGCATAAGACTTACCTTGGCACTTTTTACATTAAAAATTCTATCTTTTGCCAAGCGTTAGTAAAGTTGACAAGTTTTTGGCATCGTTACCGGAGATTGCGACAGAATTTATTGTTTTGATTTTTACTTATTTTTCTTTTGTTTTTGTTTCATTTTATTTATTTGTTTTGACCGATGTATGACCAAAAATTTCCCTATGGTGGAAGATTGGCCATACGATCCGGAAATCGAAAGAACTCTACGAAGTTTAAAGAAAAAAGTTCGAGAGATGACTTAACAAGGCAATGGAGGAGATGGTGTTTTAAACAACAAAAAGAATCCAACAATGCACAATGGGATACAACCAGCTTCTGTTGCCCCAACCGTTAATGTGGAGGAAGAGAGACCTCTTAGAGAACACTCAGCATCAAACATTGATAATTTGATGCCAGGACTGATTGGTCCCGAGGTAAATACACCGAATTTTGAACTCAAACCGACGATGATACAAACATTTTTGAATGTAGGACAATTTGATGGAGCACCTACTGGAGATCTGAGGTAACACTTGAAGCAATTCATGGAAGTTTGCCAACTATTTCAGCAGCCTTGAGTATTAGAAGATACAGTAAAGCTGAAATTATTCACCTTTTTCCTGCAAGATAGGGCAAAAACATGGCCAAGTTTTTTGCCACTTGGTTCAGTCACCTCATGGGGAGATCTATGCCAGAAATTTTTGCTACGATTCCAGCCACCTAAACTCACTACCAAGCTGAGGTGTGAGATCATCACATTTAGAAAGGTTGATGATGAGACCCTATATGATGTTTGAGAGAGATTTAAAGACCTTTTGCGGAGGTGTCCTGTGCATGGATTCCCAAAATGGACCCACATGGAGACCTTTTACAATGGACTCAATGCACAAGCCAAGACTGTTGTCGATGCTTTGGCAAATGGTTCGCTACTGGACAAAAATTGTACAGAGGTAGTTAACATCCTTAAGAGGATTTCAATTAATGATTTTGAGTATCCTACTGCCAAACTTGGGATCGGGACAAAAACTGGTGGGAAATTATAGATAGATGATCTTACATCTATCCTCGCTGAGATTTCCAATCTTACTAGAATGGTGAGAACTTTGCAAAAGAGTAATGAATCCTAAGAAGTTAAGGCATTAAACCCATTTTGTACAATATATGGAGAGGATCATCACATAGAAAATTACCCTACCAACCCTGAGTCGGTAAATTTTGTTGGCAATTTTAATCGTAATTATAATCTGAATTCCAATACTTACAATGCAGGATAGAGACAACACCCAAATTTAGCTTGGGGAAACCAATGAGGTAACCAGAACAATGCCCAGCGTCAGAACAATTCCGTCTGTTAGAACAATGCCCAACAGGTTTCAATCAAAATGCGTAGAGGGTGCAAAACAATTTTTATGCAAGGCAAATGAACAACCAAGGGACTTTGACAGATCACATTAAGAGGAATGATGCAACTGTCTAGAGTTTGACAGCATCTATACGAAACTTGGAGGTGCATATTGGACAGATTACCAGCGCACTCAACAATAGACCCAAAGAGCTTTTCCAAGTGGTACAAAGGATGCCAGGCATAAAGGCAATGAACAACACAAAGTTGTAACTCTTCAAAGTGGCAAACAATGCAAGGTTGAGACACCTGTTAAGCAGCCAATTCGTTGCCAAGAGGAAGAAAAGGAACCAGTAGATGAACCAAAAGAAGTAGAGAAGAAAGAAATGGAAATAAGTGATGCCAAACCTCTTTCAGATGCCAACAAAACCTTGGCAAAACTGGAAGAGACAACATATGCTTATCCATCTCCATAAAGACTACAAAAGCACAAGCATGACCATCAATTTAAGCGCTTCTTGAAAGTCTTTAAGCAATTGCAGATTAACATACAATTAGTGGAAGCTCTCGAGTAGATGCCCAATTATGTTAAATTCATGAAGGACATCTTGTCCAAAAAGAGGAAACTGGGTGATTTCGAGACTATAGCTCTTACTGAGGGATGTAGTGCAATGATACTCAATCGGTTGCCACCAAAGATGAAAGATTCGGGAAGTTTTATTATTCCTTGTACCATTGGCAACAAATTTATGGGTAAGACACTATGTGACTTGGGAGCCAACATCAATTTGATGCCAATGTCTATTTTTAGAAAGCTTGGCAGTGAAGCAAGGCCTACCATGATAACACTTCAGTTGGCAGAACGATCTTTTGCACATCCTAAGGGTAACATTGAGGATGTGCCGGTAAAGGTAGACAAATTCATATTCCCAGTTGATTTTATCATTTTAGATTACAAGGCAGATGTTAATGTTCCAATTGTATTGGGCAGACCATTTCTTGCCACAGGTAGAGCTTTGATTGATGTTCATAAAGGTGAATTAACTATGCGTATAAATGATCAACATGTTACATTTAATGTGTTTCAAGCTCTTAATGTGCAGATGAATTTGAGGAATGCCAAGCTGATGAAATGATAGAGTCCATTTTTAATATGGACGCGACACAACTGTGCCAAGACTCAGATGATGATGCCAACAAACGAGACAGTGAAGAAGAAACAAGTGAGGACACTGAAGGAACAACTTTAGAGGAGGTAAGCTATTTTGAACAACCAGAGCCACTGGAGTTGGCTGGCAGAGAGATCATGACACCTAAACCATCCATTGAGGAGCCACCTGAATTGGAACTAAAATCGTTGTCAGACCACCTCAGGTATGCCTACTTAGGTAAATACTAAACCTTGCCAATGATCATTGCTGCTGATCTAACTAATGATCAGGAGGAAAGATTGCTGGAAATTTTAAGCAATTACAAGCCAGTGTTGGAATGGACCTTGGCTGATATCCAAGGAATAAGCCCAACCGTTTGCATGCACAAAATAATTCTGGAAGAATATCATGGCAAAACAATTGATGGCCAAAGAAGATTGAACCCGAGCATGAAAGAGGTTGTAAAAAAAGAAATTATCAAGTGGCTGGATGCCAGGATAATCTATCCCATTTCTGATAGCTCGTGGGTTAGCTCGGTGCAATGTGCGCCAAAGAAATGTGGCATGACTGTGGTTCAAAATAGCAACAATGAGTTAATTCCTTCCAGTACTGTTACTGGATGGCGAGTGTGCATGGATTATAGGAAGCTAAACAATGCCACCAAGAAAGATCACTTTCCACTTCCCATCATCGATCAAATGTTGGACAGACTGGCAGGTAAGGCATTCTATTGCTTCCTAGATGGTTATTTAGGGTATAATCAAATTGCCATAGCTCCAGAAGATCAAGAGAAGACCACATTCACCTGTCCATATGGGATATTCTCTTTTAGAAGAATGCCCTTTGGACTGTGTAATGCTCTGGCAACGTTTCAACATTGTATGATGTCTATCTTTTTGAACATGATTGAGAACAACCTAGAAGTTTTCATAGATGACTTCTCAGTGTTTGGAAAGACATTTGAGGAATGCCTTCAGAGTCTAGAGCTTGTTTTGAGGAGATGTATTGAGACTAACTTGGTCTTGAACTAGGAGAAATGCCACTTCATGATGAAGGAGGGCATAGTACTTGGTCATAAGGTGACCAAGAAAGGCCTGGAAGTTGACAAGGCAAAAGTGGAGGTAATCAAGCAGTTGCCACCTCTTACAAGTGTAAAAGGTATGAGAAGATTTTTGGGACATACAAGTTTTTACCGCCATTTCATTTAAGATTTTTCAAATTTTTTTAAACCTTTGTGCTTGCTTTTAGAACAAAATTACACTTTTGCGTTTGATGATTCATGTTTACAAACTTTTCAGGAACTGAAAGATAGGTTGATCAATGCCCCCATAGTTGTGGCACTAGATTGGAATGAGCCCTTCTAGCTCATGTGCGATGCCAGCGACTATGCCATTGTAGCTGTACTAGGACAAAGGTGTGGCAAAGTTTTTCATACCATTTACTATGCCAGCTAGACATTGAATGAATCACAACTAAATTACACCACTATGAGAAAGAATTTCTCACGATTATATTTGCATTTGATAAATTCAGATCTTACTTAGTTGGTAACAAGGTTGTGGTGTATCTAAATCATTTGGCATTGAAATACCTCTTCGCAAAGAAGGATGCCAAGCCCAGACTAATCCGATGGACACTCTTGCTGCAAGAGTTTGATCTCGAGATTCGAGAAAATAAGGGGAGTGAAAACTTGGTAGCTGACCATTTGTCAAGATTAGAACATCACCTTGAGGAAGGTAGAGCCACTGCCATTAGAGATGAATTCCCCGATGAATACCTGCTTGTAGTTGATTCTATGCCATGGTACGCTGATATAGTTAACTATCTAGTGAGTAATATCATGCCACCAGATTTGGCAAGAAATGCCAAGAAACATTTTCTGCAAGATGTGCGGCAATACTATTGGGATGTCATTTCTGTTCAAACACTGTGCCGACCAAGTGATCCGCCGATGTGTGCCAGAGGATGAGCAACATAATATATTGTAATTGTACCATGCATCACCGTATGGAGACCATTTTGCTAGAATGAAGACCGCAACCAAAGTGTTGTAGTCAGGTTTCTTTTGGCCAACGTTGTTTAAAGACGCTAATTACTTTGCCAAGGCATATGATCGATGCCAACAAACATACAACATCTCAAGCAGACATCAATTGTCACTCCTGAATATCATGCTAGTAGAGTTGTTTGACGTATGATGAATAGACTTCATGGGTCCTTTCCCCTATCATTTGGCAATCTCTATATTCTTGTGGTCGTTGACTATGTTTCCAAGTGGGTTGAGGCCGTTGCACAGCTAACAAATGATGCCAAGGCCGTTGCCAAGTTCTTGCATAGGAATATCTTACCAAGATTCAGTGCATCCAGAGCTATTATTCATGATGAAGGTATACATTTTAGGTGTAATTTAATCTCTAAAGCTTTGTGTAGGTATGGAATCCAACAACACATTGCCACAACTTACCATCCCTAGACAAATGGCCAAGCGGAGATCTCAAATAAGGAAATCAAGAACATTCTGGAAAAGACTGAATCTATCGAGGAAAGACTGGTCCTTGAGACTAGATGATTCTTTGTGGGCTTACAGAACAACCTTTAAGACTCTGAAAACTTCTCCCTATAGGCTCGTGTTTGGGAAGACATGCCACTTACCAGTGGAATTGGAACATAGAGCTTATTGGGCAATCAAAAAGCTCAATATAGAGTGGAAAGCTACTGGTACAAAACACTTATTGGACATGAATGAGTTAGAGGAATTCAGAACAGATGCTTACGAGAATGCCAGACTCTACAAGGAAAGGACAAAACGATGGCTTGACAACATGATTATGCTAAGGCAATTTGAGGTAGGCCAACATGTTTTATTATTTAACTCGAGGCTAAATTTGTTTATAGAAAAGCTCAAGTCTTGATGGTCGGGACCCTTTGAAGTTGTGAAGTCATATGCTCATGGAGCAGTAGATATTAAGGATTTGAAGACAAGAGCAATTTTCAAAGTAAACAGCCAAAGATTGAAACATTACTTAGAAGGTACTCAAAAGGATGCCAAGGAGGTTGTCCTCTTGGCAGAGGTATCGTGAACATCATCATCATGGTTTGATTTGTGTATATTTTTCTTTTTCAATATTTTTCATTTATTTTTTCTTTCTTTTAATTTTGATTTTTCCTTTGCTGCGTTGAAAGGTTTTCTTTGAGTAAGTGCAGGTTTTGTTTGCCAGGCAGAATACCAAGGCAAGAGTTTGGCATGAGGCGATTGAAATATGGAAAAAAATTTGCCATAGTCGCCCAAATCTTGGTAAAGCTCGGCCCAAGAAGAAAGTGAATTTTTTTTGCTTTGGAAATTACCCTAGCCGCCTAAAAGTGATAAGTTGAAATTTAAAAATTTCAACCTAATCACCTTATCACTTTACCCTTTTCCCGCTCCATCTTATCACTTAAACCATTATCACATCATTCCTTTTTCTTTTCCCTAAACACGCAAAAGCCCATCATTAAACCAACCGGCCACATTAATCACTTCACTTAAACACCCAACCTTTCACTTCTCCATCTACTTAAAACCCTAACAAATCCAATGATAAATTTTTTCACTTTTCTCTATATTTTCTTTATCACGTAAGAAACCAAGAATCATTCTTTTTCTCTCATAAAACCCTTCAGATTCTTCAACATATTTCCATGGCTTCCTCATCCACACCGTTTAAGATCTTCTTGAATGAAGAAATTCGTAAGAAACTGTAATCACTAATTTTATCCAAGGTTGACCCGTTTTATATTTTTGTTAATGCAATAAAGGGCTTTCTATTTTATTAAAACCCAAAAGAACAAAAAGATTACTATTAGTATAATTAAATAAGGGCCCATATATAATCAACCCCTAAGTTATATATATAATTATCATCAAAAATTCAAAATTAGTATAAGTATTATTTCATTATTTCCTTTACCGCTGTTATTTGTTTATCACTATTCTTATCTTGTTTTATCCATTATTACTATCCCATTATTATCATTAGTATATTAAAATCTCAAAGTGCAGAAAGATTATCATGGTTATGGTTATTATCTATTTTAAATCATAAGCTTTATTATATTAAAAAGCTCAAAAATATAAATATATATAACTATTATAGTTAAATAGAAGCCCAACATTAAATAAAAGTCAGCTCACCTTTTATTAAAATTTAATCCATACATGTATAAACAGAGTCCATGTACAAACAAGTAAGATAAAGGCCCGTTTATGGCCCGGTTACAATTAAATCCCCAACCCTAATTTATCCAAACCCTAACACCCTTGTATTTTGCGTAGCCCATCCTGAACCGTCAGATCTAGAAGGGAGATCAAACGGTCTAGGTTATACTGAGAGAGACCGTTCAGCTCCTGCACGTGCCACACGCGCGGATCTCCATCTCCCCACTTGCGTGTGTGAAGCACCACCCAACTCCTCATCTCTCCAGTGCCATCTTCGCCTCCACGTTGGCAGGAGGAGCCAACATCCAAGCACCACCTCGCCATTGCCCAGCCACATCAACAACCACGTCGGCGTGTTGTATCCGTATGGTCCCCCCTCTCTCCCAAGCCATTCATCACATGCAAGAAAAATCAGAGGGATATCAAAATGATCTCCCCAACAAACCAACATTGCCAGAAAATATGATGAATCCAAACAAAAAGGACAAGCATCAACCAATAGAATTTTAATGTCCATTTTTCTATTTTGCGTAAAGCATGCAAATCAATGTATTATTCAGGTTATATAAAGACCGAAAGAAAGCAATTGTAAACCCTAGCTAACAACGGGGATATTAAGAGAAATTAATAGACAAAAACAAAAAGCCTCAAAGATTTCAAAGGTATCTTCTCCCTACTATTTATTTCAAAGCATACTTTAAAAGAGTTTTAGGGTTTCATTTTATCTTGGTGGCCGTTCGATATTCTTCTCGTCTCTTTGATTCCTGCTGATAACAAACCATTTGGTTTCCATTCAAAAGTCGCAATTGGTGAGCCGGTTGGGAATCTCTCAAAGGGGAAACTCTTTGCTTGTGTTTTCAAAAGAGACAACTTCGTTTTTTTTAGATTTTGAGTCAAATAAGGAGTTTTTTTTTAAAAAAATGAGTTTTAAATATGGGTTTAGAAGGGGAAGAGGCGTGTTTTAGAGTTAGGGTATGGTTCGCTGGCCGTTAGCGAGCGGCGGCTGGCACTGCGGAAGGTGGCCAGTGTTTGGGTTTTCTACACCAATGAACGATAGCGTTCATATGGGTTTGAGAGAAAAGGAGAGAGTGAGGAGGGTTATCAGTTTTTTTGAAGGAAAATTTTCTGTTTTTGGATATAAAAATGAGTTTTATTCCTGTTTTAAAAACAAATGGGTTATTTTCCTCTTTAAATCCCTCCATGTCACCTTAATCACGCCTATAGCCCTTCCGCCTTTCAAAATCACTCCTTTAGTCCCTTCGTCCATCCTTTATTACACACAAAGGGTTTCTACCTTTTAAAAATACGGCCGCAGTCCCTGGAGTTTCAAAGAGTTTCGTGATTTCGTCTCTTTTTATATTTTACTTAGATTGGACCCTAAAACTTCCAATTTTGCTAATCTGGTCCCAAATCCAGACTTAAAACCCATTTTTCTCATGCATTTTATTTTTTATTGTTGTTTATTATATTCTCGTTTAATTTCAACCTTTTTATGCTTTATTTGTTCATATATGTATGCTTGAATATATGATTGAAAATTTTATGGTTTTGAGGTATATATGTGTTACATGTTGGTTCGTAATATATGTTTTATATAATACATGGTTGTGTAGTATATAGTATAAGGTAAATAAATGTGGCATATTGTTTTTATCGTATAATATATGGTTAATATATATATATATCATACATATGTTTCAAATTATACAATATAAGGTTTAATGTATGTATATATCTATTCTGCATGCTTTGTATATGATATATGACATATATATATATGTTATATGTTTTATATATTATGTAACATATAGTTTAGATGAAGATACACACACATTGCTACTGCCAGAATCAAACTTTTGTTTTATATAAATATATATTTATTTGTCTATATATATAGACATATATGTATGGTATCCTATTATATGTATATAATATAATTTTCATATAATTTAATGTTTTAATGTATGATATTTGGGTCCCTCTTTTTGTATATTTGTTAGGTTAAGCCTTTTAGGATAGTTTAGTTAATTTAATTTAATTAATTTAAATTGTGCGTTCGACTTATAGGGGCACAATTCTTAAATTAATTAAATTAGATTTAGGGTTAAGTTTTGGAGCCATAGTTAAATAAGGTTTGAACTAGTATAATTAATTTGAACTTATCCTTGGCTTATTGGCATAAATGTCAAATTCATTAAATTAGTTAAACACTTCTTAATTACCCTTTAGGATGAAATTGACATTGGACATAGGTGGACATTTAAACTGAATTCATGATTGATTAATTTGACTAATTTTAAATAGTATCCTTGGATTATTGATATATTAGTTTAAAATTAATCAAGTAAATAATCACAATTTGAGACAAGCCATAAATCATTAGGGTTTTCTAGTTTTTAGGTTTAATTAATTTAAGGTTAATGTTAGAATAACCTAGCTGGTAATTAGATCAGTAACTAATTTTTCATAATTTAGGCATTTTAGGTTAGGACTTTGGTGTGGTTTTTGTGTGTTTATTCACAAGCTTGTCTTTGCCATGTATATTAATTGCCATTCATACGACCCGTTTATTTTGAATCAATTAATTGAAACCATAAAAAGAGGTATTCATTAATTCCGATATATGTGTCATAACAGTACTAGCTTAATGGATGTTGACCAAATATTTGAATTAATCATTACCGTCCCAAGGAAAAATTAAAAGTGGATGAATCATAACATCATGCTAAAATGCTTGCATCATGCATAATGGCGACGTACGAAATTCGAACCATAAATTAACACTGCAATCAGGCTTATTTGATGCCGGTTTAATCTATGGTCCGATGTATCGTCATCCTTATTAATTAAATGCCCAATCAATTCGTACCCGCCGATTTGATAAAGCCTGTTTCACTAAGGTCAATTTTCAATTAAGTACACTTAATCAAATTTAATTTAAATTTCATCAATTTCCATCCATTTAAAAGCAACAAATATTTTGGTACCGATTTCCGGGCGTGATGGGGGTGCTAATCCTTCCCCACACGTAACCAACTCCCAAACCCTTTCAAAATGAATATATGGTTTTCTGGTGTCCGACCTACCTTAACCAAGTGGCGGTGGCGACTCCAAATCTCTATTGTTTTTTAAAAAATAGAATTTTCCAAAGAAATCCCCTTAAAGCCAAATTTCAGGAAATAACGGAGATAACCCGTAGCGAAAAGGAAAAACATCGCTACAACATGGCGACTTCGTTGAGGACATTTTTTTGCCAAAACAAAAAAAGTGTTAACCCAGGAAAATATTTGTTGCCTTTAATGATAGAAATTATGGAAATTTTATTTGACTTTAATGAGGTTGAGCTTTTCTTAAAATGTGACTTCGATTGCACGAGCTTTGATAATCGATGGTTTTCGAATTAATTTTTCATTTAATTTCTAAGGAATCATCGACATGTGTTGCACCATGTTCATCAAGCTCTATACCCGAGCTCTGTCCCTTAAATGGGAGTGAAACGCCACATACCCATGTGAGTAGCCCTCCGCAGGTCGGTAATTCACTTCTAGAATCCACACCTTTGACACGTGAGCAGCCCTCAACTTCATTAGGTCGTGCTTTCCCTCAAACCAAATCCAATTCGCAAGCTTGTAATAGGCCAAAATTGGGGTTCTTGTTGCCTTAGTAGGTAATAAAATAGGTTTGGGTACTCGTAATTAGAATCGAACCCATGCGTGAGGATCTAGGAAGCCCACCCCATTAGAGCCATGCGGATAACTATAGGGAACTAGAATTCATGTGATTAGGGTTCTCTTTATGTGTTTGCCTTTCACTTGTTTTGTTTGTATTTAAATTTTCTCATTTCCGAAATTATTGTTTATCCTTTAACTAATTGACACTCCTTTTGTCATATCATGAAGAGCACATTTAGTTAGGAAATTGTCTAAAGTTAAAGGCTAGGCCAATGGGGGATTTGGTCCGTAGCAATGATGAGAAGAATTTCGATGTGCAAGTATGGTCAAAAGGAGAACAACTACATGATGTGGACATCATTTTGGCCGGGTTCAGGTCAGCAATGTCAGCCGAGACATTCATGAACACGAAATTTAATGATGTGGCCGAGTTGAGGTTGGTATGGAATGGTTGGGATTTTGAGACAAGAAATGCTTTCAAAAGTATGGCGACATTGCATACTTGTTAGATGTTTCGGTCGACCGATCACTACTTCATTACTTCAATTTAATCACTAAAAATTCTAATATTTTCAATCTTTCAAATAAGTCCCAAAAGTTCTCTTTATAAAAGTAAGTTCATGAATTGAAGATAAAATATTTTCTAAAATAACAATTTAGTCCCTAAAAGTTTAATATTTTGCAATTTGATATCGAACCCTGATTTTTAGTTTTTATCGAATCGTTTCAAAAAAATATCAAAAGTTAAGGTTTTCAAAATTGAGAATTAAAAATTAGGGTTTTTATTTAAGGATTTTCTGAATCTAGGATTTTATAAAATTGAGAAAATTTTTGGGGTGTTATATTACTGTTGTAATACTTGCCGACCGTGTATACTTGCACGCAAAAGACTAAATCTTAGCACTGTTCTATACATTTCCAATATATTTTCTGCCCTTTTGCCAAGCACTCTCACAGTTGAACAATATACATGCAGACAATGCCATATTTACCACCGGGGAGGCAGAATGATGCAAAAGCTCAAGTATCTGATTATACTAGGATTGAGTGAACATCATGCACTGAGGGAGCAACAAAAGGACCCAGTGGACTAACATCAGACACCACAGAATCAGGTAAGTCAGTAACAACATTCATAGCCAGTTGTGGTTCCTTTTGTTTGGTGAAACGAAAATCAGAAGGAAAACCATTTAAACGATAGCATTGTTCTCGTTTATGCCCACGAACTTTACAGTGAGAACACTCTCCATTGAAACGACGACGACCAGAACCAGAGGAAGAATAAAAAGTAGTAGATTCCAAAGAAGAACTCACAGAAAAAGATTGAGAACGTTGAGATTCCTCCCGAATCCGCATCGAATAAGCTTGATTGATCGTCGGCAAAGGTTGCATGAGAAGAATTTGACTACGAGCAGAGACATGAATCATTGAGGCCCATTAAGAACTGAAAGAGACGTTGCTGTAACGAGTGCTTAACATCTTGAGACTGTTCATATTCACAAGACGGAAGAGGAACCAGCACACTGAACTCATCCCAAAGTAATTTCAATCACGTATGATAAACAGAAATTGAAGAATCACCTTAAGTGATTGAAGAAATCTCGCGGTGGAGGAAGTAGATCCGAGCACCGTCAACCTTATCAAAGCGCTCTTTCAAGTCATCCCAAACGGACGCCGCGCTGGAAGCAAAAACGATGCCGATCGAGAGATCCCGATTGACAGTGTTGAGGATCTAGGAGAGAACGAGAGCGTTGCAGCGATCCCATTGAGAACGAAGAATTGAAGGTTGAGATTCACGCTTGCAATCACCGTCAACAAACCCTAGTTTGTTCTTCGCAAGAAGAGAGATCCGCATCGATCTGCTCCAGAGACTATAGTTGTTAACACCGGAGAGCTAGTGAGACACAAAGATCATCCCGGCGTATCAAACGGATGGAGGTACAACGGATGACTGAAATCTAAGGTCTAATTTCTATAGCGGCGAGACAAAAGGAAAGAAACAAAAAAGAAAAACAGAGAAAACGAAAGAAAGCCCTAGCTAAACAATCAATGAAGAATTTGGAGAAAAGTGGGTCAAAGGAGAGGCCCAAAGGCCCATCTGATACCATGTTGAATGTTGAACAATCAATGAATAATTCCTCATGTTTATTAATTGTAATAATGTAGTGTTTATATACAAGAGCAAATGTAACTGAAAATAAACTAATCTTTACAATAATGAGACACGTAATAATAATCTTTTTATCATAAAAAGATCCTTTACTTATTTATTTTTAATTAATTATATATATTTGGTTCCTGCTTTTAATTTGATTAATATGAGTATATTTTTAGAACTATTGCACCAAATTACAATTTTACAGTTTTGAGAGCGTGAACTTGGATTTTCTTGATATACATGCTTCTACAAAATTTGGGCCCAAAAACTTCAAATATTGAATACTATTGCACAACTGCAGGTACATTCTGAGATAAATTCTTATTCTGTAGCTTAATATCTCTGCTAATCTAGGAATATTAAGGAGATTCAAAGGTTTGCATTTACAGAAAATATTTTAAACAGAATTTTATTCTATTGTTATAAATCAAGCTTTGCAGCGTATAACTAAATTGATTTTGAGTAAAAAGCCTTAACTTAAGACTTAAGAGTAGCAGGGTTGGTTAATGTTTAACTACATTTGAAGACCAATCCTTGGGGGCAAGGCAATGGTGCCCATACAAGCTTAGCTTTACCATTTCTAACTAACGGGAAATCGAATTACAACAAACCATAAAATTGCATGTCAAGTCCGGCATCAATGAGCAGGGATTTAAATCTCGGTCGCGGTCACGTTTTCAGTCACGTCGCGGTTATCGCGTTTTCGGACATAACGGAGGTTATTGCAGTCACTGCGGGTGTCGCGATCGTGATTTTTTTTAATTTGTACAATTTATTGTAAAGCATAATAATTATAATTATAAATATAAAAAATTATTTTTAATGATTTTTAGAATGTTTTCTAGAACTTATAAGCTTTTATTAATATGATAACACAATTTTTAAGGGCTTAAAGTGACTAGATTAAGCAAAAAAATTAAATATTTAATGGCTTAATTGAGATAAAATAGAAATTTAAAGGCTTAATCAAGAAGTTTTGGGAGTTTAAAGGTAAATTTGAATACGGGTTGAAATATTGAGGCCAAACTGAGAACTGTAAAAGTTTAATGTCACGCCATGTAATTTGCTCATTTCCTCAAATATTTTACGCCAACCTGCTTTCTTCTTCCTCGCGCCCGCCTGGTAAGTTCGACCACCGTTCTGTTTTTTTTATTTTTTATTTTACAGTAACGCAAGAATAACGGGAAAAACGGCCCGTTATCACCGTTATTGGCCGTTATCGCCGCGATTGCGTCCGCGATCCGTCGCGATTAGTGTGATTCCGTTTCACACCGTTAATATCGGTTTCGGACGGCGGCGATACCGTGATTTTTCGGCCGCAATTCCGGTTTCGTTCCGCGATTTAAATCCCTGTCAGTGAGTGATCTCAACCTGTTATGAATCAATTACCCTTCGAATATCGCCCCTACCAACATTCACATTACTTTGTAATCAACTTTGTCCTCTGAGAGAACTTGGGAGCTGCTCCACCTCTCAAAGGTATGATGTTCACAACCTTCGCCATTCTCTCTCTCTCTCTTTAAGTAATCGTAATATATATTACAGGGTTTAACAATGCAGCAATCTAGCTGAAAATCCGATCCAACCGCAAGTTAAAATCGACAAGAGAAAAAAAGAGGTAAAATTGGCATATCATACCTTCAGGTCACTGTATGTACTAGTGGCTGATAATCCGACAGAAATGGGAAAGAACGCTGATGAATCAGCAGGTGGCACCACAAACTCCATAGATCCACTGCCGACATGTCAGTAGAAACATTTACTATATTTAAAGATTTTAACACGAAGTTTTGAAAAAAATGGACAGACCTGCGGTTGGAATCATCAATGAGAAGTATGGACCATTCTTAGACGGAATTTCTGGAGTCATACCTACATAACAAACAAGAAAATGTTACAGGGTACTACAGTATTTTCATGCTACAAAGATTGTTAGTTACATATTATGAAGATATTCCAAACAGATTACAACATTTCGTTGACAACCATCTTGAAATCATTTCCATTTACCTCCATTCACCATCAATCTGCCTGACATTTGGTGCCTCCCTAAGAGCAGGAAGAGGTAAAAAAAATCTCAACATTTCGCAGATCAAACATGGTTGAAGCTTCATACTCAATGCTGACATATGTTTCTTTTCCAGAAACAGAAGGCCAACAGTTGACTGCAACACACAATATCAACCATTAAAGTGTTACGCACCAAGAATAAGCAAGCAATAGGTTGGAAACCCACTGGTCAATGGCACCATCGACTCATCTGCACTTTGCACTCTCCACTTCAAAAGACCAACACCAGCTTCATCCTCACCTGAACCAGTGGGGAAATGCCTATTAGGGTCCTTCAACCCCAGGATGTTCTCATTGGAAAACAATTCCTTTCATGTTGGGGTGAGTCTTGAAAAGAATTCCAGGTAACCCCCAGTTTCAATCTGAAAATAATGCATGAAAGATAATTGGTAAATTCAAAGACGTAAAGGCATCAGAAGAGACATGTTTCACTTTAAGGACAACATGAATGTTACCCGAACCTGGATAAGTCCATCTTCCTGGTTAAGAATTTGAAGTGACAAGGTCCCTTCAACAGCAAAGTTACTCATCAGTCATCCCACCATCTCTTTTCAGAATGACAGTTTCTCCTCAACAGTCAAAGTAAGTGGAGCTGCAGCCACTCTGGATGGGCCCACCTTTGGCAGCACATCGTCAACTATCAGTTCACCTTCTGCACCTTCGGTTGAAGGCCAATCGCTAAAGTTTTGTGATTCATAATCATGCAAAAAAGATCACTTTCTGATAAAACAAGAATGTCTTCCTCTGTCCGGACAAGATAAACATAGTTACTATATTTTAGGACTTCCCACGGTTGAAGACCAATCGCAATTCGCACAGGCCATAACTGCCAGGAAAAACTGCCATCTAATAAACAAAAATGAGGTTTGCATGCCAAAATCATAAGAAATCAAAGCAACAGAAAATCATCCATTTAAAATTCCAACGGCTTGCCCATTGATCAAATGTTGCCCAACACTTCTTTGAAAGAATGGCGAGGACCATACCTTTGGGACCGAGGCAGCGCAAGAACCAGCCAAAAACCGCGGTTTTGCCAAGACCATCACACTTGGCCCGCACTTGAAGAATGCTAAAGAGCCCGCAAGCCCACAAGACTTAGCCAAATCCATGGAGGATTTGGAGGGTAAATTGGTCAAAGCATTATCCATTTATTTGAATATAATGTATAGATAATGTTTGTGATAATTAGAGATTTGAATTTGAGATTTGATCGATAAGATAAGATAAGATCAATCTCGACCGCCGATGTAATTTAAACTGAGCCGCTGGATGTAGGGAGTTCAACTATAAATAGAGGCTCCTCCTCACTTGTAAATCATCACTTCATTCATTCAGTTCACTTCACTTGAGTAATACAAGAAGCATTTACTCTAAAACTCTTTCTATTGTTCTTGGTTGTTCTTGGTTGTGTTCTTCGCTGTTCTAGCCGCCAATCTCTTTCGTTGTTCTTTGATTAGCTTTCGCTAGAACGATCTTTCGCTCGAGGGCTTCGAGGAGTGTTTGATCTTCCGGAGCGAGAATCGGGTTGAGTTAGGTGTTTGTCGAGAGATCTTCACCTAAGACCGTGACAAGGTACTTTTGGTGACTTAGTCGACGCTTCAACCGAGAAAGCGACTAAGGTCCCGCACGATTCGTCGGGCAAAGGTATAGCCCCGCGATACAAGTGGTGTGACGAGATCCATCGAGACCGAGTGCCGGGTCGGCCGCTGTCGAGCGGTGAGTACTCACAAGGTCGGGTTGAAGGTCGACTTAGGCGAGGAATCGATCGACGGCGCGCCGGCGTCTTTAAAACGGATCAGCAGAGTCAAAATCCAGCCCCGCGGACAGCTTGGTAATCGAGCGGCGGTAGCTGGTAGCGTGATAGTTGGTATCGAGACGAGCGGTGGTAGCTGGTAGCCGGTAGCCGTGTTCCGTGATAGTAGGCATCATCGAGAGCAAAGTTCGCCGAAAGTTGGTGTCGAGTTGAGCGGTGATAAGTTGTTATCAAAGACGGTAGCGGGTTCCGTGATAGTAGGCATCGGAGCGTAAGTCTTGCTGATAGTTGAATCGTAAAGAGCCGTGAGAGTTGGTAATGCAGAGAGCCACGAGAGGTGGAATCGAGAAGTGCCGTGATAAGTGCTATCCGAGCGAAGTCGAGAAAGGACTTGCGCTCGAGCCACCGCAGCTTGCGCCAAGCGTGGTGGTGACTTGTGTTCGCCAACTTGCAGGTGCAGTCAAGTGTGGTGGATTCCAGCCTTGCAGGTGCAGTCAAGTGTGGTGAGTTCCAGCCAGTAGTTGCAGATAAGCGTGGTGGTGGTTTGTGTTCGAGTTAGTCGGGTGATCAGGATCAGACTAGTTCGTGGCAAAGTGGTGATTGAGATGGCACCAAAGAAGAAGACACCGACAATGGACGATGTAAGAAAGACATCAACGAATTTGACGAGAGAGGAGCAAACCGCCTTGAAAATAAGGTACACTCGAATCTTGAATTCATAACAAATTTTGTAGAGGCTTGGGTCGATAAACTCTTTGACTTCAAGAAGGAGGCCGAGGTGGTGTTTGAAGAGCTAGAGCCAAGAAACCTTGAGAAGTCGGGTTCGTTGGATATTGAGATGTTAGAGTCTCGTAGAAGGGATCCGGGAGGATGTTCAATTGGCTCTTAATGAATTGGATGTGAAGGTGTCCGAGCGTGGCGATTCCTTAGAGGCTGCAGTGGAAACTCTAAGAGAAGAGGCCAAAAAGACCCGGAGTGTTGTGGAGTCACGCCTTGAAAAGTTAGAGTCCATGGAGGGCAAGTTCAATGACGAGACGCAACGCATCCTCAACGAATTGGAGGTAGTTCGAGAGAGTTGTGCTTGTGAAGCCAAGATGGTGGATTTGCAAAAAGCGGAGAGTTCTTCCAAGGAGGAAACCGTGAAGGAGATCCAAGAAGTTCTCAACTCAATGTACGAGAAGTTGAACTAACAAGATAATTCCCTTCAAGATGCAAAGTGGAGGCAATGAAGGTGGAATTGAGTCGTTGGGAAAGAGGGTTTGTAGACTTGAGAAACCGAGGAGGAGGCCAAGCAGATCTAAGGTGTTTTTCGAGTCCCGCCTTGACGAGGTAGAGTCCATAGATGACCAGTTCAAGGACGAGACACGAGAAGTTCTCAACAAGTTGGTGACATTTCGAGGGAGTAATGCGAGTGAAGTCGAGATAGAAGCTTTATGAAAAAGAAGTGGATGAGCTCAAGAGGGAGCTGCCAGTTGCAAGACGGCAATGAGCGAATGTGATGCGCCAAGACCTTCTTAGAGGGATTTAGACCGGGGGGAAGCTCGCAGAGAGCAGGAGATGCCTGCAGACTTTCAGAGGCTATCATTGTTGCCGAACCCTCCGACCGAGCCCGCAGAATGCAAGCAAGCGCGAGTGTTGAGTCAACCATGCCCAGCCCGAGAGACAAGGGAATGGTGAGGGAGGCTAAGTCCGTACTGTAAAAGAAGGGGAGCAAGAAGTTGAAGTGCTACTTTTGTAATGGTCCTCATTTGATAAGGGGATGTCCCGAGAAGAACCGCCTAGCTGCCATGGTGAAGACAGCAGACGAGTCAAAGGGAGAAGAAGCGAGACTTGGGGCGATTGAGGGCGAAGTGAGAGCTGGGTCAATGCCAAAGTAGTCCAAGCAATGATGAGACTGGGGAGATTTGTGGTGTCAATTACAAGAAAAGCGGGAGAAGTGGTTCACCACGAGTGCCAAAGTAGTTGATGAGACTTGGTGCGATAGCAAGTGAGGAAGTCGCTGGCCGAGGGTAAAGACGAGGCAATTGAGGTGTTACCGATGTAAGGGACCTCATAAGTTGCGGAGATGCCCGCTTTCGAGCCAAGTGGTCCGAGGGACAAGACAAGGCCAAGAGTAAAGAGCCCGTGAAACTTGGTTCCGAAGTTATCTAGTTTCGCCAAGGTAAGCGGAGACCATGAGCAGAATGGGTTGAAGATGTCCGGGAAGGTCGGGAAAGAGCTTGCCGAGGATGTTCGGGAAAGAGCATCGCTTTTGAGACCAAGAGAAAGGTCGAAGGGGCTGAGCCCGCCGAGGGACATAGCAATCGTTAAGATGCCACCTATGGGCAAGGTGGGAAAGAAGCGAAGGACTTCGAGGAAGAAGTGCCGACGCAAGTTGAAGCAACTAGAGTGTTACCAGTAAGGGGCCTCACAAATTGCGTAGATTGCTCGGATCGAGTCAAGCCATCCAAGGAGTTGGATGAGCCCAAGAGAGCGAGGCTGATCGCTTGATCCGATAACGTCGAAGTTCTCGCCAAGGCCAAGGGGGACCGAAGCGTAAAGGGGTGACCATGTCCGAGAAGGCTACCGAGGAGCTTGCCGAGGATGTTCGGGGAAAGAGCATCGCTTTTGAGACCATTGTAGAGTCGGGGGGCCAAGCCGTTAGGGGACATAGTAATCGCGGGAGACACCACCAAATGGCAAGGTGGGAAACGAAATACGAACTTCGTAGGAAGTGTCGACAAGAAGAGAAAGCACCGAACTTCAAGGAAGAAGGATCGATGCAAGAGAGCACCAAACTTCAAGTCGAAGGGCATGGTGTAACCAGATGCAACGGACTTCGGGAAGAAGTGCCGATGCAGAGTAACGCAACGGACTTTGTGGCAAAAGTGCCGATGCATGCAAAGAACTTCGATGAAGAAGGTTCAATGCAGGGGGCCGACTTCAAGGAGAAAGAAGGGCTGACCCATTTTAGAGTAAATGTGACCGAGGAAAAGGTACATCTCAAACACATTCCTAGTGTTTTTGGTTTTGATTTGCCGTTGTTGATGAGCGTAGGTCAAGTGAGACCTAGTCTTCAGTGCGGGGGGAAAGAAGATTGGAAGAGACCTTTCAGAGTTCAAAGGGGGGGCAAGCTGAGAGTTGTCGATTTAACTGAGAGTTCACCCGTGTTCAATGTTGTGACAACTTCCAAGTCTTTGCCGCAGGACCAAGTGGGTCTGAGTCGAGGTAAATCAGAGTTTGTGGGAGAGTGCTCCTACAAGGGAGATGTATCAAGAGGCGTGTTAGCACGCGATGTTCAACAGCAGTTTGAGGCGAGACGAGCAGTTCATATGGGGGAATTGCACGAAGCCGAGGCATCGACGAGTAATCAAGTTGACCGCCCCAGATCGTTGAGTGCAGCGACGAGGGCGCCGCTAAGTCAAGTGGGGAGATTGTCACGGACCAAAGTTTTTGGACCGAGACATTAGCGCGAGCAACAAATAGGGAGGTTGTGCGCAATGCAACGGGCGTGTCAAATGTTGCCCAACACTCGGAGAATGGCGAGGACCATACCTTTGGGACCGAGGCGTTAGCGCAAGAACCAGCCAAAGAGAGTTTTGCGGTGGAACGGGCTTGCCAAGACCATCACACTTGGCCCGCACTTGAAGAATGCTAAAGAGCCCGCAAGCCCACAAGACTTAGCCAAATCCATGGAGGATTCAGTGAGGGTAAATTGGTCAAAGCATTATCCATTTATTTGAATATAATGTATAGATAATGTTTGTGATAATTAGAGATTTGAATTTGAGATTTGATCGATAAGATAAGATAAGATCAATCTCGACCGTCGATGTAATTTAAACCGAGCCGTTGGATGTAGGGGAGTTCAACTATAAATAGAGGCTCCTCCTCACTTGTAAATCACTTCATTCATTCATTCAGTTCACTTCACTTGAGTAATACAAGAAGCATTTACTCTAAAACTTTCTTTCTATTGTTCTTGGTTGTTCTTGAGTGTTCTTCGTTGTTCTAGCCGCCAATCTCTTTCCGTTGTTCTTTGATTAGCTTTCGCTTAGAACGATCTTTCGCTCGAGGGCTTCGAGGAGTGTTTGATCTTCCGGAGCGAGAATCCCGGTTGAGTTAGGTGTTTGTCGAGAGATCTTCACCTAAGACCGTGACAAGGTACTTCAGGTGACTTAGTCGACGTTTCAACCGAGAAAGCGACTAAGGTCCGCCGATTCGTCCGGGCAAAGGTATAGCCCCGCGACACAAGTGGTGTCGGTGACGAGATCCATCGAGACCCGGAGTGATTGTCGGCCGTTGTCGCGGTGAGTACTCACAAGGCTGGTTGAAGGTCGACTTAGGCGAGGGAATCGACCGACGGCGCCGAAGGCGTTTAAGGCCGCACGGATCAGCTAGAGTCAAAATCTAGCCCCGCGACAGCTTGGTATCGAGCCGAGCCGGTAGCGAGAAGCGGTAGCCGATAGTTGGTATCGAGACGAGCGGTGGTGGTAGGTAGCCGTAGCCGTGTTCCGTGATAGTAGGCATCGGAGCAAAGTTCTCACGGAAAGTTGGTGTCGAGTTGAGCGGTGATAAGTTGTTATCAAAGACGGTAGCGGGTTCCGTGATAGTTGGCATCGAGCGAAGTCTTGCTGATAGTTGATATCGAAAGAGCCGTGAGAGTTGGTAATGCAGAGAGAGCCACGAGAGGTGGAATCGGAGAAGTGCCGTGATTATCCGAGCGAAGTCGAGAAAGGACTTGCGTCGAGCCACCGCAGATTGCAGTCAAGCGTGGTGGTGACTTGTGTTCAAGCCAACTTGCAGTGCAGTCAAGTGTGGTGGATTCCGGCTTGCGGTGCAGTCAAGTGTGGTGAGTTCCAGCTTGTAGTTGCAGATAAGCGTGGTGGTGGTTTGTGTTCGAGTTAGTCGAAGTGATCAGGGATCAGACTAGTTCGTGGCAAAGTGGTGATTGAGATGGCACCAAAGAAGAAGACACCGACAATGGACGATGTAAGAAAGACATCGAACGAATTTGACGAGAGGAGCAACCGCCTTGAAAATAAGGTACACTCGAATCTTGAATTCATAACAAATTGTAGAGGCTTGGGTTGATAAACTCTTGGACTTCAAGAAGGAGGCCGAGGTGGTGTTTGAAGAGCTAGAGCCAATAAACCTTGAGAAGCTGGGTTCGTTGGATATTGAGATGTTAGAGTCTCGTAGAAGGGATCCGGGAGGATGTTCAATTGGCTCTTAATGAATTGGATGTGAAGGTGTCTAAGCGTGGCGATTCCTTAGAGGCTGCGGTGGAAACTCTAAGAGAGGAGGCCAAAAAGACCCGGAGTGTTGTGGAGTCACGTCTTGAAAAGTTAGAGTCCATGGAGGGCAAGTTCAATGACGAGACGCAACGCATCCTCAACGAATTGGAGGTAGTTCGAGAGAGTTGTGCTTGTGAAGCCAAGATGGTGGATTTGCAAAAAGCGGAGAGTTCTTCCAAGGAGGAAACCGCGAAGGAGAGCCAAGAAGTTCTCAACTCAGTGTACGAGAAGTTGAACCAACAAGATGATTCCCTTCAAGATGCAGTGGAGGCAATGAAGGTGGAATTGGAGTCGTTGGGAAAGAGGGTTTGTAGACTTGAGAAATCCGAGGAGGAGGCCAAGCAGACCCAAGGTGTTTTCGAGTCCCGTCTTGACGAGGTAGAGTCCATAGATGACCAGTTCAAGGACGAGACACGAGAAGTTCTCAACAAGTTGGTGACTGTTCGAGGGAGTAATGCGAGTGAAGCTGAGATGGAAGCTTTGCGAAAAGAAGTGGATGAGCTCAAGAGGGAGCTGCTCGGTTGCAAAGACGGCAATGAGCGAATGTGATGCGCCAAGACCTTCTTAGAGGGATTTAGATCGGGGCGAAGCTCGCAGAGAGAGCAGGAGATGCCCAGAGACTTTCAGAGGCTATCGTTGTTGCCGAACCTCCGACCGAGCCCCGCAGAATGCAAGCAGCGAGTGTTGAGTCAACCAGCCCAGCCGAGAGACAAGGGAATGGTGAGGCTAAGTCCGTACCAGAGAAGAAGGGGAGCAAGAAGTTGAAGTGCTACTTCTGTAATGGTCCTCATTTGATAAGGGGATGTCCCGAGAAGAACCGCCTAGCTGCCATGGTGAAGACAGCAGACGAGTCAAAGGGAGAATAGCGAGACTTTGGGGCGATTGCGAGGGTCAATGCCGCCAAGCAAAGGGAGAGCACGAGTGGCGATGACTACGAGTGCCAAAGTAGTCCAAGAAAAGTGGGAGAGCCGTGGTTGATGAGACTTGGTGCGATAGCAAGTGAGGAAGCTGTCAAGCCGAGGGTAAAGAGACGAGGCAATTGAGGTGTTACCGATGTAAGGGACCTCATAAGTTGCGGAGATGCCCGTTTGAGCCAAGTGGTCCGAGGGACAAGACAAGGCCAAGAGTAAAAAGCCCGTGAAACTTGGTTCCGAAGTTATCTAGTTTCGCCAAGGTAAGCGGAGACCATGAGCAGAATGGGTTGAAGATGTCCGGGAAGGCTGGGAAAGAGCTTGCCGAGGATGTTCGGGAAAGAGCATCGCTTTTGAGACCAAGATAAGATGTCGAAGGGGGCTGAGCCGCCGAGGGACATAGCAATCGTTAATATGCCACCTATGGGCAAGGTGGGAAAGAAGCGAAGGACTCGAGGAAGAAGTGCCGACGCAAGTTGAAGCAACTAGAGTGTTACCAGTGTAAGGGGCCTCACAAATTACGAGATTGCCTGGATCGAGTCAAGCCATCCAAGGAGTTGGATGAGCCCGAAGAGAGCGAGGCTGTATCGCTTGATCCGATAACGTCTAGTTCTGCCAAGGCCAAGGGGGACCGAATGTAAAGGGGTGACCATGTCCGAGAAGGCTACTGAGGAGCTTGCCGAGGATGTTCGGGGTAAGAGCATCGCTTTTGAGACCATTGTAGAGTCGAAGGGGGCCAAGCCGTTAGGGGACATAGTAACCGTGGAGACACCACCAAATGGCAAGGTGGGAAACGAGCGACGAACTTCAGGTAGGAAGTGTCGACGCAAGAGAAAGCACCGAACTTCAAGGAAGAAGGATCGATGCAAGAGAGCACCAAACTTCAAGTCGTCGGCATGGTGTAACCAGATGCAACGGACTTCAGGGAAGAAGTGCCGATGCAGAGTAACGCAACGGACTTTGTGGCGAAAGTGCCGATGCAAGCAAAGAACTTCGATGAAGAAGGTTCAATGCAGAGGGGGCCAGACTTCAAGGAGAAAGAAGGGCTGCCCCATTTTAGAGTAAATGTGACCGAGGAAAAGGTACATCTCAAACACGTTCCTAGTGTTTTTGGTTTTGATTTGCCGTTGTTGATGAGCGTAGGTCAAGTGAGACCTAGTCTTCAGTGCGGGGGAAAAGAAGATTGGAAGAGACCTTTCAGAGTTCAAAGGGGCAAGCCAGAGTTGTTGTCGATTTAACTGAGAGTTCACCTGTGTTCAATGTTGTGACGACTTCCAAGTCTTTGCCGCAGGACCAAGTGGGTCTGAGTCGAGGTAAATCAGAGTTTGTGGGAGAGTGCTCCTACAAGGGAGATGTATCAAGAGGCGTGTTAGCACGCGATGTTCAACAGCAGTTTGAGGCGAGACGAGCAGTTCATATGGGGGAATTGCACGAAGCCGAGGCATCGACGAGTAATCAAGTTGACCCTGCCCAGGATCGTTCGAGTGCAGCGACGAGGGCGTCGCTAAGTCAAGTGGGGGAGATTGTCACGGACCAAAGTTTTTGGACCGAGACATTAGCGCGAGCAACAAATAGGAGGTTGTGCGCAATGCAACGGGCGTGTCAAATGTTGCCCAACACGGAGAATGGCGAGGACCATACCTTTGGGACCGAGGCGTTAGCGCAAGAACCAGCCAAAGAGAGTTTGCGCGGTGTAACGGGCTTGCCAAGACCATCACACTTGGCCCGACACTTGAAGAATGCTAAAGAGCCCGCAAGCCCACAAGACTTAGCCAAATCCATGGAGGATTGGGAGGGTAAATTGGTCAAAGCATTATCCATTTATTTGAATATAATGTATAGATAATGTTTGTGATAATTAGAGATTTGAATTTGAGATTTGATCAGATAAGATAAGATAAGATCAATCTCGACCGTCGATGTAATTTAAACTGAGCCGTTGGATGTAGGGGAGTTCAACTATAAATAGAGGCTCCCTCCTCACTTGTAAATCACTTCATTCATTCAGTTCACTTCACTTGAGTAATACAAGAAGCATTTACTCTAAAACTCTTTCTATTGTTCTTGGTTGTTCTTGAGTGTTCTTCGTTGTTCTAGCTGCCAATCTCTTTCCGTTGTTCTTTGATTAGCTTTCGCTTAGAACGATCTTTCGTTCGAGGGCTTCGAGGAGTGTTTGATCTTCCGGAGCGAGAATCCTGGTTGAGTTAGGTGTTTGTCGAGAGATCTTCACCTAAGACCGTGACAAGGTACTTCAGGGGGACTTAGTCGACGTTTCAACCGAGAAAGCGACTAAGGTCTGGCACGATTCGTCTGGCAAAGGTATAGCCCCGCGACACAAGTGGTGTCAGTGACGAGATCCATCGAATCCTGGAGTGCTGGTCGAAGCCGTTGTCGAGCAGGAGTACTCACAAGGCTGGTTGAAGGCTGACTTAGGCGTAGGAATCGACTGATTTGCGTCGAAAGCGTCTAAGGCCGCACGGATCAGCTAGAGTCAAAATCTAGCCCCGTGACATAATGCACTAACAACATCATGTGTTGAATCTTCATTTTCCACAAGGAGAACTTTGATGGTCCCGAAAGGGAGAAACCTCTCCCAACGTATCATAGAATCTTGAGGTTGTTGTTGAGGAACTTCTGACACATCATGCACCTCAATTGCTTCCAAGGACCCATTATTTACATTTAAAGTACTCCCAACAATCCTTGACTCATTTTCCACAGTTGAGCCTGAACCTCGCCCATCCCTCACAACTTGATCCCTTGCTTCTTTCTTCTCGCGACACATCTGTAAAGAAACATCTTTATCTTAGAAGTCTGCAAAGGTAAAACACCCTGGTAAGGGAAAAAGATAAAACAACTTAAATCTCCTTACAGAATTTTTGTACTTCCTGGCAGTCTGTAATAGAAATGATATCTTTACAGTCTTCAAGGGTGCTCCATATCACTTCGACCAATAGTCTCAAAAAGGGAAGGCATGTTTCCGTGAAAATAATCATACGACTATGATCTGAAATTGTGGCAGAATGGGTGCTTGAGGAAATTGCAGAACTGGTGCCACCACTTCAAATGTTTACATAAATCTGGTACTCCTCAAATACATATGAAAAGCACCAATTCTGAAATTTCCTCAAGCTCCGACAAGGCTACCCATCCGATGCTGCAAGAAGGATAAAAAGGTCAGAGCTGCCACAGTTTTCATAAAATTAAAATGAAATCAAGCTGTCACCAGAAAAAGAACAAAATTCGAGTACTTTTCTGCTGAAAACTAAGAGCCAACTGAGTTTTTATATCCAAATAGAATTTATACAACTTCTTATGTCTCTACATAACCAATACAACACAGCAATGGAAAGCCATAGAGTTCTTTCCATATAGCTTTCATTTAATTCATTCAACTTGCAAGTCATATATATTTAAACAAATTGATCACATATCCTATCTACCAACCTAAACCCTCAAGGAAAACACAATGAATAACCACACAGTACCATATACCTAATATTCATTTCGTCAAGCTAAGCTAATAATTTTACAATAATAGCTGAATTTGGACTATTACCTTTCCGCACTTGCAATGGATCAAAACAGGATGAATTCTCACATCTGTAAAGAAACAACTTTTTCTTAGAAGTCCTCAAATTGTGGCAGAATTGGCGCTTGAGAAAATTGCAGAACTGGTGGCACCACTTACATATCTCTGTTTTATATATAAAAAACATGCATACAATCAAATACCATACACATAGTGAGTTTAAGAACAATAGCACTTCTTATTCGAAACGATTCAAATCCAAATGACTCGAATTTAAAACAACTCAAATCAGATCCAACCTATCAAAAATCAATGCGTCGAAAAGCACTGTTTAATGGTTCAGACTTCATAGGGTTTCCAAAACTACTGTATATAATTACTACATCAAACTCCCATATATACCCATAAACAAAAACTCTTTCCACCATTTTAAATCTCAACACCTCCAGGAAGATCCTATCTCCGTTTTTCCCCGAATCGTCTTGTATTTATACACAAGCAAGCAAGCATTTTCATTACAATCAACCTATGAAACAGGGCTTTAATGAAGCAAGACAATATAAAGTAGAAAACTTGTTACTGACTTCATTCCAGCATCATATCTTGATTGAAGTTCAAAGACTCCCTCCATCCATATCAGTTCTTTAATATCTTCTCCGTTCAAGGTCATCTGCTCGAAACTGAAGATGAAAGGCGATTGACAAGTCAGCTCTTCATTTATGAAATAATCAAGAAAGAAAAACATTCATCTAAAAAGTTTTGTAATCATGCATCCAATGCCCACTAAACATTCTACAACATGCTTCATGCTTCCATTGTAACAATGCCTAAAAATGCCAACTCTACCAATATTCAGTGCTCTTCTATGAAACTAAAGAATTGGGTTTTGAGTTTGAATGAAAATAAAAGGATGATACCTGAGTAAGCCCCAACTGCTGAACATAATCTTTACCAGAAAAAATGTGGCTGCCTTCAAATTATTTCCATTAAAATACAACCAACTGACCAGATATCAATAGCAGCGGAATACTCTGAACAATTGAGAAGCAACTCGGGGGCTCTATACCATCTGGTTACGACATACTTGGTCATGAAGTCTGTCTCAGAGGTGGTTCTTGCAAGACCAAAGTCACAAATTTTGAGATCGCAGTTTGCATTGAGAAGCAGGTTGCTAGGCTTTAGGTCGCGGTGCAAAACATTTGCCGAGTGTATGTACTTAATGTGAGAAAGGGGCCATGGTGGCCGGAGAAGATGAACGCAGTGAACAATGAACAATAAAATATAAAAGTTAGAATTTAACGATAGAACAAAAATAGTATTTTTAACAGAGAATAATGTGTTTTTCTGTATTTTCTTTTATTCTTAATAATTAAATGTGTATGGGATAAGCCTTTAAATAGGCTGATACAGAGTTTCAATATAACTAAAATTATACTTTTATCTATAATTTAAATAATATTTATCCATAATTTAAATAAGACTTCTAATAAATCTAAACTACTGACTTAGAAATAAACTCTAATTACACATTAAATTAAACTCTAACACTTCTCGTCAACTTACACTCCCCTCAAGCTCTAACACTTCTTGGATAACTTACACTTAAGGCCCCGTAACAGCTGATATAGGAAATACTGCAAAACAATATAGCTTCAACAAATATGAATTCACAGCCTAACTTCAAGTAGTACACAATTAAGTATCAGTGCAGCATGATAACATGATACGTCTATTGCAATCAAACACAAGATAATACAAGGACCAAGATATACTATGAAGGGCACTGGTAACATCACAAACCATATAAAAGCCACCTGACAGTGATCATCAGTGAAAGCCTGGGTAGACCGAATTATTTGATGCAGATCAGGGTCCATTAGCTCATACGCAATGTAAACATCATTAAATATTTCCTTCTGCAGCGGCGGTATTATATCCTTGATTTTGATAATCTGCAAAATGTAGAACGACACAGGGAATGGTAGTTATATATATTGTGCGTAGAAACGAGAAATCATTATAAAAATTAGACCTTGCATCTCAATTAAAGCAGCTTAGAAATGCTAGTGAATGGAACTTACTTATCACATGGATATTCTCTGAAATTATTGTTAGAAACCAAAATATATATTCGATACGAATATAAACCCAAGATCTATATGTATGTCAAATCATTAAGAATAAAAAACTAGATTTGCAGAAGCGTACCTGAATCCATCGATGGAGATTTTCCAGAGAGGGTTTGATCTTCCGAGATGGTAGATTACCTATTGGCACACAACTCTCGGACGGGGAAAAGAGATATGCAAGTTAACCTATATCTCGGGACCACTACCCTTTATATAAACTGAATTAAAACAGTTTATTATTATTTACAACTCTGCCCCTCATTGAGTTATAAATCTGACTTATGATATCTACACTTTTAATTCCATGACAATTTAGTACCTATAACACGTGTAACATAATTGGTTACTTAATTACGTGTTAAACTTTATAATAGCAACGTACATTATACATATGTGTCCACTTTTATTGAATTTTAATCCAACAATCTCCCACTTGGGCAACATATGTTTCCTGACAAATGTACAACCTTATGAGCTCAAAAAATTTGCTATCATGTAATAGGCATTCTATAACAATCTCGTCCATCAATTATATCCATATAGGAACAAAGCGGCATTCACCATATCAATCATGACTGGACCCATAAATGGTCACGTATACAAATATAATCAAATGACATAGATCAATCATGGATGCATAGCATGGAAATTACATGTAAATGTGAACCGAACATGCCTATTTCCAAATGGTCCTCTTTAAACATAAGTGAGGTCCTTATCCAAATAAAAAAAGAGTGAATAAACTGAATACTTTATTTCTAATCAGAAAATAACCAAATACATAAATGTCTGAAAATAAACATAAACATAAAGTGAACAAATAGAAAAACTCCCACTCAAACAATAATATCCTTAAATGATGTAACACCCATATGAGCAGTGTGCTCATGAAAGACCTTGGGTGGTAAACCTTTTGTGAGCGGATCCGCCATCATAGAGTTTGTCCTAATGTGTTCTATGGATATTTGTTCACTTTGCACTCTTTCTTTCACAACTAGGAACTTTATGTCAATGTGCTTTGACTTAGACGAGCTCCTATTATTGTTGGAATACAACATTGCTGATTTATTGTCACAAAATAATTTAAGTGGTCTTTCTATATTGTCCAAAATACGCAGCCCAATGACAAAATTTCGCAGCCATATTCCATGATTTGATGCCTCGTAGCATGCTACAAACTCTGATGCCATAGTGGAAGAAGCTACAAGTGTTTGTTTGGCATTTTTCCAGGATATAGCTCCACCAGCTAACAGATAAATATAGCCTGATGTAGATTTTCTGCTATCTTGGCACCCAGCAAAATCAGAATCCGTATACCCTATGACTTCCAAATGATCTGATTTCCAGATGTGAGCATATAATCTTTTGTTCTCTGAAGATACCTCATAACCCTCTTGGTTGCTTTCCAATGGTCCATACCAGGGTTGCTTGAGTATCTGCCTGACATCCCAACAATGTACGCAATATCCGGACGCGTACATACCTGAGCATACATTAGACTCCCAATAGCTGATGTATAAGGAATCTTATACATTTCTTGAATTTCAAGATTACTTTTAGGGCATTGGGCAAGACAAAACTTGTCTCATTTAGTGACAGGGGTGTCTACTGGTTTACTATTTTGCATGCCAAACCTTTTAAGTACTTTATCGATATAGTTCTTTTGTGACAATCCAAGAATACCCCGAGATCGATCTCGATGTATTTGAATTCCTAAAACAAAAGAAGTGTCCCCAAGATCTTTCATTTCAAAATGCTTAGATAGAAATCTCTTGGTTTCGTGCAGTAAGCCTATATCATTTGTGGCAAGCAAAATGTCATCGACATATAAAACCAATAATATGTACTTAATCCCACTAAACTTGTGATACACGCAATTATCAACAATATTCATCTCAAAACCGAATGAGACAATTACTTGATGAAATTTGTGATACCATTGACGAGAAGCTTGTTTGAGTCCATAAATGGATTTTGTTAATTTGCAAACTATATTCTTTGGGCCTCCCGACTCAAAGTTCTCTGGTTGCACCATATAAATTTTTTCTTCAATGTCTCCATTGAGAAACGCAGTCTTAACATCCATCTGATGTAACTCAAGATGAAAATGAGCTACAAGTGCCATGATTGTCCTAAATGAGTCTTTTGATGAAACCGAAGAGAAAGTCTCTGAAAAGTCAATGCCTTCTTTTTGAGTATAACCTTTAGCTACAAGACGTGCCTTATACCTCTCCACATTACCATTTGCATCCCTCTTGGTCTTAAAAATCCATTTACAACCAATTGGTTTTGCACCTTCAGGTAATGGGACAAGTTTCCAAACTTTATTGTCTTGCATGAATTTATACTCTTCTTGCATGGCATCAATCCACTTTTGAGAGTTAATACTTTGCATGGCCTGATGAAAGTTGATCGGATCATCTTCCATCATTCCATTGTCATCCTCATTTTCTTGGAGAAACACAATATAATCATCCAGAATAGCATTTCTCATTTCTCTCGTGGATCTCCTTAATGGCACTTGTTCTTGAGGTTGTTGAGTTTGTTCTTCTGGAACAATTACCTCATCCTGAATAAGAGGAAGTTGTTCGACATTGTCTTGTTGAGGTTCCAGATTCACTTCTTGATTGATGATCGATATATAAACTTGAACATCATCAAAAGTGATAGTAGGAACTGAGTTAAAACTCAATTCCTCCTCAAAGACAATGCCTCTTACCTTATTTATCCCTCCAAACTCAATATCCTCAAAAAATATTACAGTTCCCGTCTCAAAAATATTCTTAATTAAAAATTTATAGCCCCTAGATCGCTCAGAATAACCAATAAAGTAGTTGCTTACTGTTTTGGAGTCCAATTTCTTTTCAAGTGGCCTATAAGGCCTTGCCTCAGCTGGACATCCCCAAATGTGAAAATGCTTTAGAGTAGGCTTTTTACCCATCCAAAGCTCATAAGGTGTCTTTTCAGCTGCTTTAGTGGGTACTCTATTCAGAATGTACGCTGCTATCTTTAATGCTTCTCCCCAGAGTGACTCAGGTAAGGTAGAATGAGCAATCATACTTCTTACCATATCCTTAAGAGTCCTATTACGTCTCTCAACAACACCATTCATACTAGGTGATCCTGACATGCTGTACTGTGGGACAATACCACATTCCTCTAGGAACTTTACAAATGGTCCTGAACGTTGTTCACCTGATCCATCATATCTACCGTAGTACTCACCACCACGATCAGATCGAACTTTTTTAATCCTTTTGTTGATTTGATTCTCAACTTCAGCTTTATAGGTACCCATAACGTGAGTAATCGTCTATGAATGTTATGAAATATTGTTGACCATTCCAAGATGCCATAGGGAATAACCCACAAATATCAGTATGAAATAATTCTAAGACATTTGTAGAACAATTGGCACCTAATCTCTTAGTTTTGGTCTGCTTTCCCTTGATGCAATCAACACAAACATTAAAGTCAGCGAAGTCAAGGGACTCTAAAATACCATTAGACACAAGACGCTCAATCTTACACTTTGATATATGACCTAAGCGTTTATGCCATAATGATGCTGAATTTTCTTTATTTAATTTTCGCTTAGTACCACGTGATTCCACATGCAAGGTTTTATTATAGGATGCAATTGTATCTAACAAATAAAGGTTGTCACAAGCATTTAAATAACCAGTTCCAACAATACTTGAATTTAAAGACAAAGTAAACTGATTGTTTCCAAATGAACAATATAACCAAATTTGTCCAACAAAGAAACTGAAACTAAATTCCGCCTAAAAGACGGAACAACAAAAGTGTCTTTCAAATCCAAATAAAAACCAGTTCCTAATAACAACCTAAAATGTCCAATTGCTTCCACTTCCACTTCCACCGATTTTCCATCGCCCATAAAGATGTTTCTTTAACCATCACTTGGCTTTCGGAAGCTCAGGCAACCCTGTATAGAAACACTTATGTGAGTAGTAGCACCAAAATCTAACCACCAAGTGTTTCTAGGTACCGAAGCTAAATTAACCTCAGAACAGACCAAAGTAAGATTCATACCTTTCTTTGCACGCCATGCATGATATTTGGTACAATCTTTCTTCATGTGTCCAAGCTTGTCACAAAAGAAACAATTGTTTGGAGCATTCTCTTGTTTCTTTTGAGCTGGACCCTTAGCAGCTTCATTCTGATATTTCCTTTTCTTGCCCTTGTCTTTAGAGGCACTAGACAAATGAGCACTTTCAGTTTTCTCACGCTTCAACCTTTCTTCCTCTTGAACACAATGAGAAATGAGCTCATTTAGAGTCCACTTCTCCCTTTGACAGTTATAACTAATTTTAAATTGGTTAAACTGTGCAGGAAGCGATGCCAAAACCATAAGGACGAGTAAATCATCAGAAAACTCGATCTTAAGTGCCTTAAGTTTTGAAGCAATATGAGACATTTCCATAATGTACTCCCTTATATTTCCTTGACCTTTGTACTTCATAGACATCAAAGAATTCAGAAGTGATGTCATCTCAACCTTATCATTTTTAACAAAACGTTGCTCAATATTGTCAAGGAAATCCTTAGCCTGAATAATTTCTTCAAATTCTGCACCTCTAAAGGTTTTTGGAATGCTGTGTTTCACGATCATCAGACTCATGCGATTAGAACATTCCCACCTCTCAAAATCCCTTTTTGCATCAGGGGTGCTTGCCACAGTGAGAGGTGCAAGTTGTTCTTCCCTTAATTCAAGGTCTATGTACAAACAGCCAAGCACTATCAGTAAGTGCCTTTTCCATTCCTTGAAATTCGTCCCATTAAGCATGGGTATAGAATTGACATTAGCAGATATTGTGGCGGGAGAAGAACTAGCTGAATATAGAACAAAAGAATAATAAATAAATAAATAAATATGCTCACACCAATAATTCATAAGTAAACAAATAAATTCAAAATAATGACTAATTCCCCTCAAGATACCAAACACAATATTAATATCAAGTCTTTGGACAGTAATATTAACTGTAAGCAGTACTCTTGTTGTAGCAATCAAACATTGACAATAAACTATGTCGAACAACAGGTTAATCTTTGGACTAACGTATTGCACACATAAATTACTTATAATTGTCACACATTTATTACCACATGTGTTATTTGAAATTCGGCCAAATATTAATTTTCCTTTGGGCCAATTAATAAACGCATGAATTACAAAAACACAAACATCTTGATATTTTAAATAAGTTAATCTACGCAGAAGCGGTCACTTTGGTGACATTGTGTTTCAATTAACCTATTAAAATATTAGACATAGCCAAAGCATGAATTTATCTGTGTCTAAAGATTTATCTTCATACCTAATGATCAAAACTAAAATTTTGATCCAACCAAATTAAATATATATTTGAAATTAAATATATATTTTATAACTTGAGTACTTATATACGATCACTAAACAAATAAAAGAAGTATCATAATTTTAAAAAAATAAAACCATCCTTATTTACTGTAACTAATAAATTCCTAAAAACTTGATTTGGGGCACGCATATTCATAATTATATAAAAAACAACTTTAACCGATTAAAAGAAACATGAAATTAGGGTTATCAAGAATTCAACAGAAAGCAAACTGCATGATATTCTCAATTGAAAATAATTCTCCATCGCCCATTAATGAATCAACCAACGACAAAACCTAATTTCCGATTGCATATATAATTATGGAATCGAGGAATATCCATACAAAGACAAATCACAGATCATGAATTTTAAATCGTAAAAAAACGATGGAAGATTAATAACCCAAAAATTATTATCTTAATGATTCGACAAACCTGGCACTGATGCCACTTGTTAGAAACAAAAATATATATTCGATACGAATATAAACCCAAGATCTATATGTATGTGAAATCATTAAGAATAAAAAATTAGATTTGCGGAAGCGTACCTAAATCCATCGATGGAGATTTTCCAGAGAGGGTTTGATCTTTCGAGATGATAGATTACCTCTTGGTACACAACTCTCAGATGGGGAAAAGAGATATGGAAGTTAACCTATATCTCGGGGACCACTACCCTTTATATAAACTGAATTAAAATAGTTTATTAATATTTACAACTCTGCCCCTTATTGAGTTATAAATCTGACTTATGGTATCTACACTTTTAATTCCACGACAATTTAGTACCTATAACACATGTAACATAATTGGTCACTTAATTACGTGTTAAACTTTATAATAGCAATGTACATTGTACATATGTGCCCATCTTTATTGAATTTTAATCCAGCACTTATGTGATTCATATCAAGCATAAAAGATCACTTTTGGATAAAACAGGAACGTCTTCCTCTGTCAGGACAAGATCAACATCGTTAGTAGGACCTCCGAGCTATGTTGCACTGATACAGATACGAGAACAAAAAACGACAATTTCTAAAAAATAAGAGGGGCAAAGTATATTTTTTTAAAAAAAATAAGAGGGGCAACCTACAATTATCCCATAAATGAGAGTTTTTTTATAAATAGATTGAAAAATTAAAAGAGAAAAGAAATAGAAAAAGAAGATGAACTAAATTGATATAATATTAAAATAACGAGGGTTAATTTTTTAGAATTATGATCAAATTAATATAAGTGTAAAATTTGAGAGTTAATTATGTAATTATATTGATTTATATTGAGTGCCATATTATCAGCTATTAAATTTTTAACTATATTGGACCAATTTATTTTTTTAAGTCAAAAGACCACTTTGTCACTTCTGATAGTCGAGAATATAAAAAAATAGAGCATAATTGTAGGATCATTTATGTAGTTTACCCTATTATATATTAGATAACTACTATCTCTTATGCGGTTGTGTTTCAAATGAACATTTATTCGAATGATCTAATGATCAGTTTCAAAAGATGACCTAATGATATTTTTTGTGTGTTCTTTAAAAAAAAATTAATTTGGAACCGAATAAGTAATTTCAGATATTTATTTTAGTAGAGCTAAGGTAGAATACAAGTCAAAAAGAGAAGATATTAAAAAAAAACTTCGATACACACATTGTGTAAACTTTACTTTATGCGGTCCTTTTAATTTTAGAGGCTAGGATTGTAGTTTAGGGATTAAATGTTAGGGGTTTAAGGTTTAGGATTTAAGATTAGTGTTTAGAATAAGGTTTAGGGTGTTAGGGTTAGGGTTTAGAGTGTTAATGTTAAGAATTTAAGATTTATATTTTGTAAAGCAAAAATACAAGCATATGTAAAATAAATTTTATACTGACTGTGTATCAAAGTTTTACCCTTAAAAAAGTAGTATTAAAAGAATTCAATTCAATTTTTAAAATTTTCTATTTTTCACTAAAAACTTCTTTTTCCGCTAAATTAAATTAAAGAAGGAAATAACATTTAAAAAAACATAATTTATCAAAAAAATTCTTTTGTCTTTATAATATTTACAGTTTTAATAATTTAAATGTTATATATTTTAAAGTTATTAATATTTATAATTTATTATTAATATTTATAAGGGTAAATTATACAGATAACCACTTAACTATGAGGTTAGTGCTAATTTGACCGCTATACTTTCAATTTTGGCAATTTTACCATATAACTATTTAATTGGTTCCAATCAAGCCACCAACCGTTAAAAAACATGGAGAGTCTGACGTTGCTGTTAAATAAATGTGGTATAATTACACATTCGGTCCCTGTTATTTACACAATCTATCAATTTGGTTCAATTAAATTTTAATTGAATAATTAATTTATTTTATTAAATTAAAATTAAGACTAAACTGATAGATTGTGTAAATCATGGGGATCAAATGTATAATTATACCAGTTTTATTTAACACCCACGTCATCCTCTTCGTTTTTTAATGGTTGGTGGCTTGATCGGAACCAATTAAATAGTTATGTGGTAAAATTGCCAAAATTAGAAGTACAGTGATCAAATTGATACCAATCCCATAATTAAATGGTCATCTGTGTAGTTTACCCATATTTGTAATTTTTAAATTTTTATTATCTTTTATGTCGTTATTATCGACAAAAAGATAAAATTGTTAACGTCGATTTAACTTGTTTGCTATTTTTTGTCAATTATTTTAATTTGACGAATAAAAATAAAAATTTAAAATGATATGAGACCGAAAAAGTTTAAGTACTAAAATATTTTTTTTTTAAAAACATTAAGGACCAAAATAAATAAATAATTGATTCAAGTTATAGTATTAAGTTCAATTCAAGCTTTTGTCTTTTATTGACAATTTAATTCTAAATGATGATATATACTATTCATTACTCAAATTTTGAGTTGAAACTTTTTTATTTTAATATTAAATAACTTATTCTAAATCAATAAAAATAAAAATGCTCTAAACAGATAAACTAAACAAATTAAACCAATAAATTTTGGCTTAAAGTAATTTGATATGAATATTTTAAAACTAAAAAGATGTCGAACCCTAATGACTTCCCGCCGCTTAATCCTAGGAGTTTGCCGCCATCAAACTCCACGTCTATCTCGCCGGATTTAATTCTTAAAGTCGGGGCTCCTCCTGCAAATGATGCCTATGTTGAAGTACCACTTCCACATGTTCTGGAAAGGCCTGGTTCTCTATTAGAGGAAGAACAACGAGACGCTATGTAACACCCCTGAAAAAAAGATAATGACATCCAAGGGATTTGAACTAAAGCTGCTCTTGGTTTTAGTCTGCTCTAATTTAATTTTAACCTTTGTTTGATAGGTCTAAACCAATAATAATTAAAAGTCAACCTCTCAGCTACCCCCATTAATGCCAACTTCGAACCTGAAAATATCTAATTTTCCCCTAAATTTTCTCTTACCTAATCCACCATTATGCTCAGCCCCGATCTGCTTCACCGCCCTACCATGGCCTTCACCACCACTTTTGCCGTGTTCACCATCGTACCTCGACCCTAGCCCCATATTCCACTCGTGGTGAATGGCCGCCATTCGTCGTGGAGAGCGAGTTCAAGCCTCATCGAAACCACCCCCAGAATCACTTCTGTTTTCCTTCGTTTTCGATCGTCTTCATCGCCAGCAGGATGCGTCGACAGTTCAAGCGTGATCAGCGTGAGGAAGTGAACAAAATCCAGTCGACCGATCATCCGACCAATACCGGGAGAGGCCTCATCGGAGCTACATTTTTCCGATCATAATATACATTTTTGGGTTTTTCGGTAAGATTCCGGCTTATATGGCTATGTCTTAGGTTCGATTCAATTCTAGGTTTATTGAGCTCTTATTTTCTGGCAGAATCGGCGTAAATGGTGTCTCTGGCGATCGTTTTTGGCAATCTTCCGACGGCTTGAAATTTTGGGGTGAGTGGACTGGTTTAGTTTATGGCCCAAAAGCCTGAATCAGCTTGAACCGGTTAAACCATTCCGAGCCCAACACCCATTTAATCCAAGCCCATTGTTAAATCGGTCTAAGCCCAATAACACCCAAGCCCAAGTCTGAGTTATCCGACTCGACCCAATCCGATCATCTGATCCGTCTAACCCGTTGATTGAGTCAACTCACCGAGTTAACCGTCTGAGTCAACTCAACTAACTTTGATTGTTGACCTTGACTTTGACCAAAAAGTTAATTTTTTCTAAAAACCCCTATTTTATGTTTTTTGATGTTTTGAGTCCGTTTTTGTAGTCAGTTTCGCGCAATTCTAACTTGAAGGCCTTTGAATTTACCTTAAACCCGATCATGCATATGTTTTAAGTTATTTATTTAAGAGAGCTTAAATTGAATAAAGGACTAATGTGGACTTTTTTATCTGTTTAAAGGTACTCAAAATTCACCTGACTATTCATCTGCTCAGCCCAGCTCCTCCCGATTCGCTCACCAGCACGCACCGACAGTTACTTATACGATCTTTGAACTTAGTGAAATTATCAAGTTAGAGTTATTCTCTTGTTGTAACCTTGTTCGTTATGAACTACGATTTAGAACCGCTGCATAGCATAGCGAGGCAGGCGCCCTGTAGACCCTTCTGACCAACTTTTGAGGTGTGTTCCTTGTGTGCAAAATTATAGTTTTAATTATGTTTTTTTGAAATGATCATGTGCACATGAATATTCCTTTTTCTCTCTAATGGAAAACATGAACAATTTATATGAACTAAGTACATTATCTGCTTTGGAAACGTATCTCAATTTTGGAAACATGATATGGTTATCCGAGTAAATGCTTGACTACTTTATCTACTTGATAGTATGCCCATATGTTAGATTTGAAAACATGATCTCTGGTTATTGTTTTGCTGATACAAAACATGTCTGCCACATGGTTCTTGATGTTAATGTCTGTGTAGTCACCTATTTTATCCGGCCCTCACTCATTTAAGTGTTGATAATCCAAAAAAATGAAAACCCAAAAAGATAGATTATGTTATTTGGCCTTTGTATATATTAGAGTTCAAAAAATAAAACCAAAACCCAATAATATACATGTGATCCATTTGTTATAAGAAAAAAACTCATCTTTTACAAACCTAATTCATTTGTTACATAAAACAAACCTATTTTACAAGCCCAATTCGGCTGAATACAATAAACCCTAGAAAACTAAGCTTTTTTTGTTAAGCCTCCACCCTCTTCTGACCGTTGGATCAAGATCAATCCAACGGTCTAGATGAAAACCCTAAGAGGCCCGTCTCCTAAGCCTTGCGTCGCACGCCCAGCACCGCTGGATCCAAGAAGGCAATCAATGGCTTAGATCGCACAAGGGGGCGTTACCGGGATCGCCACTCGTGTGTGGCATGCACGCGCTCGACCTTTGGGCTCCTACCGACTGTTCATCGTCCCCGATCACTCTGTGGTCGACGCTGGCAGCCGCATTTGTCATTATCTTCACCGTTCATCATTTCGGCCGCAACATGCAAACACCAGAAAAGATTAAGGTTCGAATCAAGGAAATACCCAAGATTCGAATCAAATAATTAAAGCAAGTAGATTCATCTCAAGCAAAAACGGGCAAGAAATCAAGTAAGCAAGCAAGAACCAGCCGTCGTGAAGATCAAGCAAGATCGAAGCAAACATGGCAAGAATCAACACTAAATCAAGCAAGAATCATCACCAAATCGGAAGAACTAAGTTAGGGTTTTTAAATTTCCATGTATAAACACCCTGTAATCGGCTATAAAAAGCCATTGAATCATCGTTTGTAACACACAAACAATTTCAAAAGCAATAACATAAGCAAATTCGGTCAGATTCAAAGGTAATTTATACCTACAATTCTTTTTTCTTCATACATCTTTCTGGATTTTAGTTTGAAAAATAAAAGATGGGCGCAGGTTTTACCGGACGAAGCACCAGAAGTAGTCATCAGAGCACCGCACCGTCACCATCATCAAACTCGGAAGCCAAAACGCGGAGGAGAGCCGCGAGCTGCCGCCGGAATCTAGAGAACACGGCGGTGTTCATCATCCCCATATGAACATTCATGAAAAATGCAGAGAGTTTGAAGGCTGGAGAAATCCATTTGGTGGAGAGAATGAAACAAAATGAAATTTGTTTATAATTATTATGTTATATACTCGACCCGATAGAGCAACCCGGAACCGAACCTGCCCAGATCACGACCCGCACCCTTCTTTTGGCATCATTTGACTTTGACCCTCACTGTTTGCTTTCTCACACTTTAGTCCTTTTTTGTTTTTAATTCCGTTATTCAATTTAAATCTTCTTGCAATTTTGTCCTTTTTATATTTAATTTGTTTATCTGTTAAGTATCCATTTTAAAATGTAGGAAATGAAAATTAGTGTGACCTTTAATAATCTGATTTCCTAATCTAATATTTGTTCACCTTCTTTAAAATATATACTTTAGGCTTAATAATTTATATGTATACATAGAGATATAGGGTTGTGTTCATTTGTAACTTAAATAATACTTAGTAACAAAAAACCTTAGGTATATGGTCCCTTTTACATAATGTATTCCTCTAAACTAATTCGGTAATCTTCTTAGATCCTTAAATATGCTTTTAATTAAAATTTGTCAAGTAGAGCCTTTTAAGATTAGTCACTTTAATCACCTAATAGTTGGCATTGTAGGATAAGAAGCAAAATACAAATATGATTCAAAAAGGGTTTGCTTGCACCATGAAAACGAGATGTATTTTCAATTAGGGTTAATTCGGTCTTCCCCTAGCCGTTGTGGGAATGGTTGAGACTCCTATGCAAAAATGCATTTTTGAATTTTAAGTATTAATACCTTAATCCCTTTGCGTCTAAATTTATTTGGATTTTCTCAGCTGTGAGCGAATTCAGGCCAATTTTAGAACCTTGGGATTTTTGTATTAATCCTTGCATGTATTCATCCGGATTATAAGGAAAATATCAGTGATCAAGTAAGCGACGGTCTCCAGGCGTGATGGGGGTGCTAATCCTTCCTCACATGTAATCGTGCCCCTGAACCCTTGATATTTCGTAATCTCTGGTTTGTTTTTTAGGTTTTCGGTCCGCCTAATACAATAAAAAGGATCGGTGGTGACTCTGTTGTTACAGCTTGGCGACTCCACTGGGGACTGTTTGAGAGGGCATAACTTTTACTTGATCACGAGTTATTTTCCTTAGTAATCCGTTGCATTTTTTGTGTGCGTTTTTCTTGGTGCTTTAAAACTGTTTGCATCATAACATAAGCCTTATACCCGGGCTTTATCAAACTTAAGTGGAAGAAAATAGCTATGCCTTCGTGAGTAACCCTCCGCAATGGCTAGTGAATGTATTTCGGGGTCTAGAGTACTTATGCTTTCGTAAGTAACCCTCCGCACGGGCATAACAGAAATGCATCCCCTCGAGTCGTGTTCGATTCGTACGCCTGTGATGGGCTAGAATCAAACATCTTGTCCACCTTGGAGGAGGGGATAAGGGCGGTTCAAGAACCTTTCTAGATCCAAATCTGCATGAATGTATGTTTTAGTAAGCCCACCCCATTAAACCCTGTGAAGCCATAGGTTTTTCTTTCTGTTTTATTTATTGCTTTACTTTCTAAATTTTATCCTTGCGTTTTATCTCATTATTTGTACATACTAACACCTTTTTGATTCTTTTAGAGCATACATCACATTGCATCCAGTTGGTATTCCAAAATACTGTTCAGTCAGAGATCATGAGTATTCGGGTCATATTGTCCAGTTCTGGAGTCCTCCGCTCGAACACAAAGGTTCGAAGTGAGTCCATGGAGCTTCAACGCCAACATGGAGATAGCGTGCAGAAAGGGACCACCATTGATCTTCCAAGACAAGTGTACATAGGTTTGCCACATAATCATCTATCCGGATTAGTTACTGTATGGGAAAGCCTGAAAGCTCAGGGTCGAGCCGTGTTCTCCCAAAGATATGGGGATATAGCCCTTTTGCTTGGGGTGGAAATAAATAAATTAATGTTGCTGGCAGCCATCAACTTCTATGATCCGGCTTATCATTGTTTCATCTTCAATCAAGGGGACATGACTCCCACCATCGAAGAGTACATGGTCTTGTTGCGTCTGGACCTGGAGAAGCCTGATAAAATATACTGGAAGGAGAAAAACTTGAGGTATCGGAAGAAACTTGCCAAGCTTGCTGGTCTAGATGTCGAAGAAATAGATACCCACATAGCCGAGAAGAATAGAAGCCCTTGCCTCACATGGAAATTCATTTACACCCAAATCATGAAGGATGTAAAGCACGGAAGAGTCCTCGGCTTGCTCGCCTTGGCTATTTATGGGTTAGTAGTATTTCTTAAAGTTTTGGGACACATTGAGATAACCTTGGTGGACTTGCTAGCCCAAAAAAATGTGAATCCAGTCCCGGCTATCTTAGCAAAAACCTTTAGGTCCCTGAATTTTTATCGAACCCAAGGAAGGGGACGCTTCACTAGGTGCTCACAACTTCTCTACCTGTGGCTGCGAAGTCACTTTTGAGATAACGAGAAGATAAGCAGACATCCCACATCCAAGGATTTGGTTCCAATCAAAGAGATCACTAGAAAGCACTGGCCGCGAAACGGAAAGCAAGAACAGTGGGTAATCTTCTTCAAAAGTCTCACTAATGCTAATGAGACATGGATAGCTCCGTGGATGTACCCAATGGCCATCTTGTACAAGTGCCCATCTTGTGCTGATGTGACATGGAGAGCTCCGTAGATGTACCCAATGATCAAAGTATTGTTAAAAAATATATTGTATAGTTTAAAAACCACATACAAGTATAAGAGAAAATTTTGGTGACAATAAAACTGAAAAACAATAAAGAAAAATATACAAGTATAATTTTGTATTTGAACAAAAAAAATCAGTTTTGAAAGAATTTTTGTAAATTCTTTGAAAACATAGTTATATACATGTTAGATTTATAAATTTGAAACATAAACAATGTATAAATATGGAAGAAATCAAAAAATAAAGAAAATGGAGTTTATACCTTGAGAATGGATGAATGGATGAATGAAGAGATGATTTGCACAAAGCTTGATGATAATAACTTGGGTTTGATGTTAAAACCAAAAGCCCTAAAAGAGTTTTAATGATTTGTGAGAAAAACAAAGGATTTGAAGGGTTTTTATACATGAAAAATGACCTAGGGTTTTTAGCAAAAAGTATTGTTTAATTTAAAGTAGGAAAACCCCATTTAATGACCTATTAAAGACTCCAGTTGCCACGCGTACCGATACTCTATAGTGCGTATCAAAATAGCATACCGATATAGGTTTTAACCGTACCGATCCCTGATACCGGTACAGGTATCTAAAGATTCTCTTAATGGCTTGTAGGTGTGATTCTCTAGGACTAGCTTGAAATCTAGCACACAAGCAAACACTAAACATTACATACAGTCTACTTGCGGTAAGATAGAGCAAAGATCCTATCATTGATCTATAAAGCTTTAAATCAACACACTTACCTCATTCATCTTTGTCAAGCTTTGTAGAAGAGCTCATTGGTGTGGCTTGAGGTTTTACGTTCTCCAAGCCAAACTTCTTGAGCATTTCCGTGATGTAGTTAGCTTGATTGATGAAGATGTCATCCTTTCTTTGTTTGATTTGCAGTCCCAAAAAGAATGAGAGCTCCCCCATCATGCTCATCTCAAACTCAGTAAAATCTTGGCAAAGTAATTCATTAGTAGAACAAAAAATGATATCATCAACATAAATTTTTATTACTAAGATGTCTTTGCCTTTTATTTTAATAAAAAGTGTAGTATCCATCTTTCCTTTGTCAAAACCTTTTTCAATAAAAAAAGTTTGATAATATTTCATATCAAGCTCTAGGAGCTTGTTTCAAACCATATAAAGCTTTTGAAAGTTTAAAGACATAGTTTGGGTATTTTGGATCTTCAAAACCAGGTAGTTGTTCTACATACGCTTCTTCATTTATAAAACCATTTAAAAAACACTTTTAACATCCATTTGAAAAATCTTGAATTCATGATAACATGCAAATGCAAGCAACATCCTAATGGCTTCCATTTTAGCTACGGGTGCACAGGTTTCATCAAAATCAATTCCTTCTTGTTGAGTGTAACCATGAGAAACAAGCCTAGCGTTGTTTCTCACTATGTTACCACTCTCATCTAGTTTGTTTCTAAAAACCCGTTTAGTTCCTATGGTAGATTTATTACTAGGCCTATCAACTAATGTTCATACTTTACTTCTCTCAAATTGATTTAACTCTTATTGCATGGCCAATATCCAATAATCATCATTTAATGCTTCTTTGATATTTTTAGGCTTAATGCATGAGATAAATGCAACAAAATTACATGTATTTCTAAGAGAAGATCTAGCGGTTACCCCTTTGGATGAATCACCCAAAATCTCACCACCTTTGACATAGTTGAACTCCCTTGGGTAGGTCACCTCCTTTCCTTCTAGAGTCATGTCCTTCAAGACTTCTAGTGTAACATCCCAAAGTATAGCTTAGAAGTATGATTCTAATTTATTAGTAACTCAAATTGATTAAAAGACATCAATGATTTAGAGAATTGATTAATCAAGGATTAATTATGGAGTTTGTAAAGTATGCTAGCTTAAATAGAATAAACTAAATTGAAAGTCTTGAATAAAAGAGGGTTTGCATGTAAACCAAAGGGAATTAGAGGACATGTACACAGGTCTAGCTTGGAGTAAAGCATGTGTTTGAAGGGGAGGAGATTTCAGCCACCTTATATAATAATCAAACATCATCTTCTTTCTCCCTAAAGTAACTGAACCCCTAAAGTGAGAGAAAGCTTGATTTTCACTCATGGAAATAGAGAAATAAGCTTAGAAGATCCAAGTTTTTAATCTTTTGTTCGAATAATCTTAAGAAGGAAGTAAGTAATCTTGTCACTTTCTTGATTTAAGAATTTGAAATGAGAATCTGATTTTAGCTAGATCATTAAGTTGATTCACGGTTTAAGTTGCATCATGCATGTAGTGTACAAGAGGATGAACACCTTTTCTTGTGAAATTTTGGAATTGTTTGTATATAGTCCATTAATATGATTTTAAGTGAAACATCCTAAATCGGGCTAAAAAAAGACTGAGTCTAGGAGGCAAAAGAAGCCAACAAACATTACAAAAAGCCCAATCTTATACTACCGGTTCAAGTTCGATCTACATCACATAATGATTTAAGGGCCAAACAACAATTCGAACAATCAAGGGAGGTTATCTCAAAATTTATTTGTTGCTTCAAATAGTTTCTTTTTATGTAGACATTCATAACTATAAGCCGAAAGTCCAAGACCAAATCAAGAATAATCAAAAACCACATAGTCATACTCGTTCGGCAATTTTATTATAAGGCGAGCATTAAACAAACATGAGGATCCCCCTAATTTTATTTATTTACAACTTAGTCGATACTAGGTTTGTTAAAGATTTCAGCCATATACACGTATTCTCTTAAGCAAAATGTCATTGGTCAATCTATGGATTTAACCTCTAGGGGGAGATTTTTAAGAGTTCCTAGCAATTCTATGAACCTATTTCAAAAATATCGTAATTCTATCTTATCAAAAATAGAACTTCGCATCAATTAACTAATCCTATCTATTATTCTCATATAAATGGCAACCCTAGATTTAAATTTTTTACAAACCAAAATATCAAGGAACTCTAGACGTAATATCTACAAATACATGTTCGCTAGAGTGCCACCATTCTAGGAGTTAATATTAGAAAGACATAACATACTTTAGATGCAGCTTTGTGACTTGACTGAGCTTCCAACAAGGAGATTGATAAGGTTCCGTCTGCAATAATAATAAAATGTTTGTAAGCTTTTGCTTAGTGAGAAAGTTTAAAGCAACTAGAACCTTTCTTTGTTTCCTAAGCTTTTATTATTAAGGCATCAAATCGGCAACTTATACGTTGGAGGTCCAAGAAATTTATCAATTTTCGAACAGGATACAAACTTATATAACTCATTACTACATTTGTGGAGTCCAAAACACTATATCACCAGACAATTTTCAATCGACAAGAAGATTATCATATGTAGTATGATTCAAAAGACATTCAAGCACTTATTCAACTTATCAATGCCTATAACACCATCTAACATTACAATCAAGTATTCATTTGAGATTCCATTTTAGATTTTAAGCTACTAACCTTCTTATTTCACCTTTTTAGATATGTTGATACATTTTCCTATTATAAGTTAACTTTTATACCATTCCGTATTATTAGTCATATTTTTAATTTCATTAGTTTTTGCAATCATGAGACACCAAAGATTCATTAGCAATTTCAGCCTTGTTATTATTAAGGTAGCCTTGTGAATTGATTTCACGGTTTAGGTACACGAGTCCCCAACCAACTGTTGCCCTTGTCAAAACATATGGCACATATAGTGCCGGCCAAACCCTCCTACTGTCGCCAAGTGACCAAACAACTTCCCTCCTACTGTCGCCAAATAGGGACCATTATCCCGGACCGTAGTCTAACCTGACACTGAGCTCTATGGACCCTATGGCATGCCAACTATACCTAAAAACCAAATCGAAACCAAGGCTTTAATTTAAATATCTTACATGACATATCATTTCAATTTACAAGCAACGTACTTGATAAGTGGCTCATTGGCCCATGATTTTCCTTACTTGTCACATATATACTTAATTTACATGGTCCATGTTTATCTCAAATTCATGTGGATTGTTAAGTAACATTCTATCATCAATCACAACCAACAAAATAATCATATAATATGCATTGTTCGGTCATGATCCTAGCATCTTACATACACTTTAATTCATCACATGAGTGAAAATGTACCTGGCCTCTGAGCTAGGTTACTCAAAAAACGTTTACACAATTTAAGCAATTTAAACAAGCAAGAAATTCTCGGGAAGGTTGTAATCCTTTCCCGAGGCTTTAAACTAACTCACTAGTTTGTCCGAGCTACGTTTGATCACGAATTATCACCCCTCTTTGTCTATCTAAGCCCTGATCGATATTACTTCCTTTCCTTTGCAATCTTCTTGGTCTAATACAACAATTTAGACATAGTATTAGAACATTTCCATCTCACATTGATCAATGAACACACTTTAGACTATCCTTCTCAAATCAAATTCATAACAGTCCCCATTTTACTATTCGTTCAATTCTATGTTCTATTACATTGGTTATTACCAAAACAAGGCAGATTTCATATTGAAACAGTCCATAGACTTTCTATAATTATGCATTAGGTTCAACTGAATATTTATTCACTTATATACCATGCTGCCAACTATTTAATTTGGTTACAACCATCTACCCAAAATAGGGCAGTTCTGACTTCTCTTAAAATTATAATTTCAGGTCTATTTTTCAATTAACCAAGGCAGTCAATTAACATAACAACCAAAAAGCACATTATGCATTACAATCTTCAATTCTTTTCATTCCACAATGTATATTTAGGTTGATTTTCTTTCAATTCAGCAGCTTACACAACATGGACATAATTTTTCTTCTAAGATTTAAACTCATTCTATCACCTAGCAAAAAGGGACCGATTTCAATTTCATCTCATGTTAACATTCATGCTAAGTTAACTTCTTCCCGTACAATTCAAATCCTTAATTTCTTATCTTAACAAATTTCATTTCCTATCTTATAATCTAACAGTTTCATATAATTCCACAATCACCAAGATATTCATTTAAATTCTATATCTAAGTAACCTCAAATTCTATGACTTGATCCAAATCAACAACATGCATTTACAAAGGGTGAACAAATATACCTTCTTGCCTAACAATTCAAACAATCGACCAAACCAACCCCTCCCAAGCTTAATCTATAGAGCAATCCATTGAATTGTCCTTACTTTCTCTCACTAAAAACTCTCTTGGTATAACAATGGGGAAAGCTTTGTTGATTTCTCTTTTCCTCAAGGGGTGGCCGAGTGTTCTCTACTCCACTTGACTCTCATGGTTAGTTTGCTAGTGACACATGCCATAATCTTTTAATAAAATTAAATTAACATGCAATACACTAATTTCACCAATCTAACTTTTTAGTCACTTGCAACTAAACCCTCTATTTGGAAATTGCTAGGTTTTGGCCCTCCTTAAGGTGGTTTTGCTATAATTTAATCCCACTAAGTTAGCAATTGAATTAATAATTTACCTAGGTGACATGTATATCCCAAAATTGGGATGTCACATTAAGTTATAGAGAATCTTGTGTGTTTTCTTGTTAATTCCATGCCCATAAAAAAGAATTCATCCTCGAATTTACCTGAGGGAAAAGGTGGGGATATTGTTCCTTCATAGTCGATTTCGGTTCCCAAGTTGCCTCTTCTATTCCATGATTCTTTCCATAATACTTTAACAAGAGCAACAAACTTATTACGCAATCTTTTAACTTCTTTATCTAGAATCCGAACCGGTTCTTCTTCATAGGATAAATCAGAGTTTAGTTCAACATCCTCTGGTTCAAGTACATGTGAAGGATTAGATCTGTATCTCCTCAACATGGACACATGGAATACGTTATGTATCCTATTGAACTCTTCAGGAATAGCTAACCTATAGGCAACACGACCAATACTTTCCACAATACTAAAGGGTTCGATGAATCGGGGACTAAGTTTGCCCCTCTTTCCAAATCTGAAGACCTTTTTCCAAGGAGACACTTTCAGGTACACCTTGTCTCCCACCTCATGTTGGATGTCCTTCCTCTTGATATCTGCGTAAGCTTTCTGCCTATCACTTGCTTCCTTTAACCAGCTGTGAATAATCTGAATCTGATTTTTAGTTTCCCAGAGAAGCTCGGGCCCCAAAACTTTATTTTCTCCTAATTCAGGCTAGCATACTGGTGTCCTACATTTCCTCCCATATAGTGCTTCAAAAAGAGCCATTTGAATAGAGGCTTGGTAACTGTTGTTGTAAGCAAATTCTGCTAAGGGAAGAGATTTTTCCCAGTTCTTTCCAAAATCCAACACACAAGCCCGAAGCATGTCTTCCAAAATTTGAATCACTCTTTCTGATTGCCCATCAGATTGAGGGTGAAAAGCAGAACTCAAATTTAACTTGGTTCCTAAGGCTTCTTGCAAAGAGTTCCATAATCTTGAAGTAAACCTAGAATCCCTATCCGAAATGATGGAAATAGGAATACCATGAAGTCAAATTATTTCTTTGATGTATAACTCGGCTAATTGATGTAAGGTCATGTTCATTCTCACGGTTAAAAGTGAGCTGACTTAGAGAACATGTCTACAATCACCCAAACTGAATCATTCTTTCTTGGTGATAAAGGAAGTCCTGATACAAAGTCCATAGTGATTCGTTCCATTTCCATTGAGGTAACTCAATAGGTTATAGTAACCCGGTAGGAACTTGATGTTCTGCTTTAATTTTCTGACAAGATAGACATTTAGGCACATATTCTGTAATATCATACTTCATCCCGGACCACCAATAGACCTCCTTTAGATCCTAGTACATCTTAATCGATCTTGGGTGGATCGATAATGGACTACTATGAGCTTCTTTTAGTATCTCACCTTTTAACTCCTTATTATTAGGGACACATACCCTATCTCTAAAGTAGAGTAAGCCATTAGGCTTTAGAGAGAAATCTGACTCAGGTGTTGATTCAAGCTTGGAGAGGACTTTTCAATGTTCAGGATCCAGATTTTGAAGCTCCTTGATTTTTGAAATCAGTTCTGATTGGATTCGAAGTTCTGCCAACTATTTTTTTAACTCTTTGTAACTTAAAGTGAGCATTAATTGCAGTTGGGGCTGCAATGAAAAGGATATTTTAGATGTTAGGATTCCTAACTTTCGAATGGAACTAAATAGAGCTATAAGAGTTTCGGTTCTTTTTACCAAGTTGACGTTTGTGACTAAGTGCATCAGCCACCACGTTAGCTTTTCCTGGATGATAATCGATTACTAAATCGTAGTCCTTAAGCAGTTCCATCCACTGTCTTTGTCTAAGATTTAGCTCTTTTTGAGTCAAAAGGTATTTTAAGCTTTTATGATCAGTGAACAAATAACATCTTTCTCCAAATAAGTAGTGCCTCCAAATTTTTAAGGCGAAGACCACTGCGGCCAATCCTAGGTCATGTGTTGGATAGTTTAATTCATGTGGCTTTATTTGTATGGAAGCATAGGCTACTACCTTATCATCTTGCATTAAAACACAACCTAAACTGAGATGGGAGGCATCACTGAATATAGTAATATCTTTTCCCGATTCAGGTTGTATTAAAACATGTGCTTGGGTAAGTACTCACTTTAATTGATCAAAGCTGCGTTGCTAGTTTTCTGTCCACACAAATGGTTCATCCTTTCTTAAAAGTTTTGTTAAAGGAGCGGCTAGCAAGGAAAACCCATTCACAAACCTTTGATAATAACCAGCTAAACCGAGGAAACTTCAGATTTCACTCACATTTCTTGGAGGTCTCCAATCCACAACCGATTGAATCTTCTTTAGATCTACTTTTATTCCATCAGCCGGAATCACATGACCGAGGAAGGACACTTCCGAAAGCCAGAATTCACATTTATCAAACTTGGCATATAATTGTTTATCTCGGAGTGTCTGTAGAACAATTTGTAAGTATTCCGAATGTTCTTCTTGTCTTTTTGAATAGACCAGGATATCATATATGAAAACTACCACAAATTTATCCAAATAGGCTTTGAAAACTCTATTCATCAGATCCATAAATGTTGTTGGAGCGTTAGTTAAGCCAAATGGTATCACTAAGAACTCATAGTGACCGTACCAGGTCTGAAAAGTGATTTTAGGTATATCATCTTCTTTGACTCTCATTTGATAATAACCCGATCATAGGTCAATCTTGGAGAACACTGTGGCATCTTCTAGTTGATCAAACAAGTAATCAATTCTCAGTAGAGGGTACTTGTTCTTAATGGTAATTTGATTCAACTTCTGGTAATTAATACAAAGCCTCATGGAACCATCCTTCTTCTTTACAAATAAAACCGGAGCTCCCCAAGGGGAGGAACTCGGCCTAATTAACCCTTTATCTTGTAATTCTTGTAGTTGATTCTTCAACTCCTTAAGTTCGATGCAAGCCACACGATAAGGTGTAATTGAAACTGGGGATGATCTTGGAAGGACTTCATTTCCAAACTTAACCTCCCTTGTTGGGGGTAATCCCAGCAACTCTTCAGGAAAAACATCAAGAAAATTCGAAATAGTTAAAATAGATTCAATGGGGAGTTTGGTTTTTGCATAAACTAGAAATGGCAGCAACCAAAGACATAGGTTCAATAGGTTTCTTCTCTAACAAGGTAATTGATTCTTTTCCTAACCTGAGAAGAAATAGTCTTCTTTTAGAACAGTCTACCCAGGCTTTGTGTTTCCCTAACCAGTCTAAACCCAAGATAAGATCAAATTCACTAAAAGAGAGGGCTAACAAGTCAGCAGGAAATGGAATACCTTTAATGTACAAATGACGATTTCTATATATTTGATTCACAAATACCCGATCTCCCAAAGGATTAGTAGCAAATAAATTATAATTGGTGGGTTTAGGTTTCAGTTTAAGCTTTTCAATTAAAGGGGTACTAATGAAATAATGAGTGGAACCCAAGTCAAATAAACCATACACGGGTATTCATCAAATTGGATCGTACCTGCGATTACATTAGGGGATTCTTTATCTTCACGTCCTCAAACATGATAGACCCAGGCAGGCGCCCGGGATTCTTGGTAGGTAGTATTCGAATTCTGCCCTTTGTTCTTTTCGTAGTTCCCAGATTGTGCTTGCTTGGGACCCCTTCCTTTTGGTGATTGAATTTGGTTCGAACCCTTGGATATGTAGGAGGGTAGTTTATTCGGATTCTGAGGACAATCTTTGATAAAATGAGTAGTTTCTCCACACAGAAAACAAGTCTAGATTGCCGCCTACATTGCCCTGGGTGATGCTTTTGACAATTGCTGCATAAAGGGTGCTGATATTCTCTGCCCGTACTTGTAGTGCTATTAATAGATATCGATGGTGTAGATGTTTTGGTCACTGACTGAGGCTTGGGTATAAAATTACCCTTCGGTGAGCTATTGATATTGGAAATATTTCCTCCAAATTGTTTCTACTTCTTGTTTTGCCAAAATGGCTTGCGGTCATCCCTCAATCTCTTATCGTTCCAAGATTGACTTCCCTTCCTTTTCTCATAGGCCTTCATCTTGGCTTCAGTGGCTATGACTCGGTTTACCAGCTCTTGGAAGTCAGTTATTCCAAGAGCTGTGAACATTGGTCCTAATTCATCATTAAGCCCATCGATGAACATTCTACACTTGTCCTCTTATTTCATAATGAATTCCGACCCATATTTACAATATCTGCAGAACTCGCTCATATATTGTTTAATCAGTTTGCCTCCTTGCTTCAGGTACAAGAAACATCGTCTGCGTTGTCAGGTATTTCTCACTGATATACTTTTTCTTGAACTCCTTGACAAAGAATTCCCAAGTAATTGAATTTGCTGGAGTCGTAAGGATCGTAGTTTCCCACCAACGCAATGCTTCATCCGCAAGTAGAGCTACAACACACACTAATTTGTGCTCATCCGAGCATTGCAGTTGTTTGGTTAGGATCCTGATAGTGGCTTCCAACCATAATTCAGCTTCTTTCGATTTTTCTTCGCTAGCACCATTGAAAGTGCAAGCTCTATGTTGAGCTAGCTTATCAATCGGAGCTCTTGCCGGTGCTACAACTGGGGGATTAAGAGAAATTGGATTACTTTGTCTCATCGAGACTATTAACTGATCGAACATTTCTTTCATACTCGAGAAACATTCATGTTGAACAGGGTGAATAGCAGGGGCTTCCTGCTGGACTTGTTAGGGTTCAGGATTTTTATGAGGCTCTTGTTGATTCTGATTCATTCCAATACTACCTCCTTCAGTGGAGGAGCCAATTGGGCTTTCATTATCTTTGCCTAATCGAGTTTTAGACATCTAGAATAGAAAGAAGCTCAATAATATATAGTCACAATACATATTCATAAACTCCTAGGTGGCATCCAAAAGATCAACTATCATGCTATGTACTTAACCTTTCCCAAGATCAAGTAACCTTAGCTCTGATTTCCAATTGAAACATTCTAAACCGGGCTAAAAAAAGAACGAGTCTAGGAGGCAAAAGAAGCCAACAAACATCACAAAAAGCCTAATCTTATACTACCGGTTCAAGTTCGATCTACATCACATAATGATTTAAGGGCCAAACAACAATTCGAACAATCAAGGGAGGCTATCTCAAAATTTATTTGTTGCTTCAAATAGCTTCTTCTTATGTAGACATTCATAACTATAAGCCGAAAGTCCAAGACCAAATCAAGAATAATCAAAAACCACATAGTCATATTGGTTCGACAATTTTATTATAAGGTGAGCATTAAACAGACATGAGGATCCCCCTAATTTTATTTATTTACAACTTATTCGATACTAGGTTTGTTAAAGATTTCAGCCATATACATGTATTCTCTTAAGCAAAATGTCATTGGTCAATCTATGGATTTAACCTATAGGGGGAGATTTTTAAGAGTTCCTAGCAATTCTATGAACCTATTTCAAAAATATCGTAATTCTATCTTATCAAAAACAGAACTTCGCATCAATTAACTAATCCTATCTATTATCCTTATATAAATGGCAACCACAACAACCTCAATCATAACAAAGCATGTCAAATATACTCAATCATTCCTAAGAATCATGCCTAGCATGCAACTCATTTTATACTAGTGAATTAACCATGTTAGGCCTATACTATCTTCCACAACTAAGCCATCGATATTCGACAATCAAGCACCAAGCATCCATTCAAGCCACGCCATATCACAATGCTTATAAACATAACCCTAGATTTAAATTTTTTACAAACCAAAATATCAAGGAACTCTAGACATAATATCTACAGATACATGTTCACTAGAGTGCCACCATTCTAGGAGTTAATATTAGAAAGACATAACATACTTTAGATGCAGCTTTGTGACTTGATTGAGCTTCCAACAAGGAGATTGATAAGGTTCCGTCTGCTGTAATAATAAAATGTTTGTAAGCTTTTGCTTAGTGAGAAAGTTTAAAGCAACTAGAACCTTTCTTTGTTTCCTAAGCTTTTATTACTAAGGCATCAAATCGACAACTTATACATGGAGGTCCAAGAAATTTATCAATTTTCGAACAGGATACAAGCTTATATAACTCATTACTACATTTGTGGAGTCCAAAACACTATATCACCAAACAATTTTCAATCGACAAGAAGATTATCATATGTAGTATGATTCAAAAGATATGCAAGCACTTATTCAACTTATCAATGCCTATAACACCATCTAACATTACAATCAATTATCATTTGAGATTCCATTTTGGAATTTAAGCTACTAACCTTCTTATTTCACCTTTTTAGATTTGTTGATACATTTTCTATTATAAGTTAAATTTTACATCCAGGTACCATCCGTATTATTAGTCATATTTTTAATTTCATTAGTTTTTGCAATCATGAGACACCAAAGATTCATTAGCAATTTCAGCCTTGTTATTATTAAGGTAGCCTTGTGAATCGATTTCACGGTTTAGGTACACGAGTCCCTAACCAACTGTCGCCCTTGTAAAAACATATGGCACATATAGTGCCGGTCAAACCTTCCTACTATCGCAAAGTGGCCAAACAACTTTCCTCCTACTGTCGCCAAATAGGGACCATTATCCCATACCGTAGTCCAACCCGACACTGAGCTCTATGGACCCTATGGCATGCCAACTATACCTAAAAACCGAATCGAAACCAAGGCTTTAAGTTAAATATCTTACATGACATATCATTTCAATTTACAAGCATCGTACTTGATAAGTGGCTCATTGGCCCATGATTTTCCTTACTTGTCACATATATACTTAATTTACATGGTCCATGTTTATCTCAAATTCATGTGGATTGTTAAGTACCATTCTATCATCAATCACAACCAACAAAATAATCATATAATATGCACTGTTCGGTCATGATCCTAGCATCTTACATACACTTTAATTCATCACATGAGTGAAAACATACCTGGCCTCTGAGCTAGCTTACTCAAAAAACATTTACACAATTTAAGCAATTTAAACAAACAAGAAATGCTCGGGAAGGTTGTAATCCCTTCTCAAGTCTTTAAACTAACTCACTAGTTTGTCCGGGCTACGGTTGATCACGAATTATCACCCCTCTTTGTCTATCTAAGCCCTGATCGATATTACTTTTTTTTCCTTTGCAACCTTCTTGGTCTAATACAACAATTTAGACATAGCATTAGAACATTTCCATCACACATTGATCAATGAACACACTTTAGACTATCATTCTCAAATCAAATTCATAACAGTCCCCATTTTACTATTCGTTCAATTCTATGTTCTATTACATTGGTTATTACCGAAACAGGGCAGATTTCATATTGAAACAGTCCATAGACTTTCTATAATTATGCATTAGGTTGAACTAAATATTTATTCACTTATATACCATCCTGCGAACTATTTAATTCGGTTACAACTATCTACCCAAAATAGGGTAGTCCTGACTCCTCTTAAAATTATAATGTCAGGTCTATTTTTCAATTAACCAAGACAGTCAATTAACATAACAACTAACAAACACATTGCCAGGAAAACATGCATTACAATCTTCAATTCTTTGCATTCCACAATGTATATTCAGGTTGATTTTCTTTCGATTCAGCAGCTTTCACAACATGGACAAAATTTTTCTTCTAAGATTTCAACTCATTCTATCACCTAGCAAAAAGGGACCGATTTCAATTTCATCTCATGTTAACTTTCATGCTAAGTTAACTTCTTCCCGTACAATTCAAATCCTTAATTTCTTATCTTAACAAATTTCATTTCCTATCTTATAATCTAACAGTTTCATACAATTCCACAATCACCAAGATATTCATTTAAATTCTATATCTAAGTAACCTCAAATTCTATGACTTGATCCAAATCAACAACATGCATTTAGAAAGGGTGAACAAATATACCTTCTTGCCTAACAATTCAAACAATCGACCAAACCAACCCCTCCCAAGCTTAATCTATCGAGCAATCCATTGAATTTCCTTACTTTCTCTCACTAAAAACTCACTTAGTATAACAATGGGGAAAGCTTTGTTGATTTCTCTTTTCGTCAAGGGGTGACCGAGTGTTCTCTACTCCACTTGACTCTCATGGTTAGTTTGCTAGTGACACATGTCATAATCTTTTAATAAAATTAAATTAACATGCAATACACTTATTTCACCAATCTAAATTTTTAGTCACTTGCAAATAAACCCTCTATTTGGAAATTGCTAGGTTTCGGCCCTCCTTAAGGTGGTTTTGCTATAATTTAATCCCACTAAGTTAGCAATTGAATTAATAATTTCCCTAGGTGACATGTATATCCAAAAATTGGGATGTTACAATTAAGTTATAGAGAATCTTGTGTGTTTTCTTGTTAATTCCATGCCTTGATACATGATATCATAATCAAATGAGAAATTAGGGATTTAGTTGAATTGGTACACATGCTTGATCATGTAGTTATGCTTGAAATATATATATATGTATAACTGGACTGTTAGAGTATACCTGGACACATGGAGGCTGTTTAAGATATAGGAAAATGTATATATGTTCAAATGAAATGTTTGGAGTATGTATGAATACTTGTTAAGCTGTTTTGATACCTACAAATATGTATACAAGTATTTTAGGACTGTTTTTGAATGAATAAATGTATACATGTGAAATCTGCCCAGAATTTTGTAAATATGTATGTGAGTGGACTGTTTTTGAATGAATAATTCATGCTTGAACTTAAATTGTAGTGTAACAAAACTGTGCAGAATAGTAGTATAAAATAGTGTCAATTGTGCTTTAAAATTGTGCAGATATGAGGATTAAAACTGTGCAGTTTTGAACAAGCTTAAAATGCAGTTTCGAACAAGTTAAAAATGTAGTTTTGAATAAGCTTAAAAATGGACTTTAGGGGATTGTTTTGAAGCATGTGATGGTGCATATATGAAAACAGGGCAGATTTGAAATTACATGAAGATTAAGAATTGTTTTGAGAGTATATGTGAATATATATATATATATATATATATATATATATATATATATATATTTGGACTATTTTGATATGTTAGAGAAGCATGTTGGGCAGTTTTGAAAATATAAATGTAAACGTTTATAAACTAGACTGTTTTGTAGGTGATGTAAATGTCAATGGACTGTTTTAAGTTGAAATGAAAGTATATGAAATTGTTTTGCATACATGAAAATGTTAAAAGGGCTGTATGTACATGATTATGTGTTTATAAAGAAGCTAGGGGCTGTTTGGATGTATATAAGCATATGTATAAAAACAAGGATTGTTTTATGTATATGCACACTTTAGTGGACCGACTTGTAGGAATATATGTGTAATAAAGGCTGACTTGTATTTTGAATAAACTTGGTGGGCTGTTTTGAATGTGAAATGAAATGTGAGGACTATTTTGAGTAGTTAAAAATAGGGGAAGTGCTTTAAGAATGTGTGTAGGGACTGTTTTATAAGCCTAGGGGCTATTTTCAAGTAATTAAGCATGAGTGCTAATGTATGGGCTGCTTTGTGGGAAAATATATGTATCCATGACTAATGAATAGATTTGTATGTGATTGATTGTTAGGAATTGTGCTAATACATGGTTGGACTTTTTGTTATATTAGACCAAGAAGAAACTATAAAAGAATTTGGATAAATAACAAGATATGATTAAGGATTCATGTATCCCGTAACTTCGAAATAAGAGGTGAGTGTTGTTTAAAGTCTCGGGATAGACTGAAACTATCCCGAGCATGTTATTTGTTTTAGTTATATTTTTGTTTACTAAGTTAAATTGCGCTTGTGCTTCTAAGCTTGGACTACAAGGTATGTACTATATTACAAGTACTATATGATTGAATATGTTCAAGTTATTATGAAATGTGTGCTAGTTTGAATGTTGTAAGCTTAATAGAAATATTTGCTATGCTTTGCTATCATTCGAATGTTACATATGGTAATACATGGTTGACATGAAAAGTTATAAGACTTACTTATGTATGCATAAGAAATTTGAAACTATGCTTACCTTTGAAATGAATAAGAATGAACTATGATCACTCAATACATCCTTGTTCGAATGAAACAAGTGGTTGAACTTATGATGTACTATGAAATAAAACTTAGTGGAAATGTTAATATGCTCATCTATAATGAGAAATTCACATGAGGTGAATATATGCCTAATATGAAAGGCAATAAGCTTTGTGATACGATATTTGATAAGGTGTTATGCTTAATCTGTCTCTAATAAGATAAGATAAATGTGAAAGCCTTGGTCTTGAGTCAGTCTTAGGTATAGTTGGCATGCCATAGAGTCTATAGAGATCGTGTTTTGGGTGGACTACAGTCCTAGACTATGGTCCTTATTTAGCGACAGTAGAAGGGAAGTTGTGTGGTCACTTGGTGACAGTAGGAGGGATTGACCGGTACCGTGGGTACCATTTTTTGGTGACATTTTGGTTGGAGATTCGTGTACCTATGCTGTTATTCGATTCTCAAGGCTATGTTAATAAGAACTCATGAAAATTATAAGTAACTCAAGTAAGTATTGAAGTAACTTGCATAACAAGTAATACTTATAATCTTGAATATGGATCATGCTTTTGGACAGAATAAGAAGGTTGTAATTTTGAATACGGTTTCGTTGAGTGTAAGATATACCTTTGCATATTAATTGTTGAATAATTAAGACTATAAGCATATGCCTGATTCGAATGTCTTGCTTCATACTATTTAGCTTCTTGTTCATGTTATTGTTTTGCATGATCAATAGAATTGGTGAAAAGAATGATATGACTGATAACTTATATGATAAGTGATTGTTGAAAATAATGTATTATATTCAATTTTTTGTGTGATAAGTAATAGGTGATTATGAGATGATATGTCATGTACCTTTGAAGACAAGTAACTCATGCTTATGTTTGGTACCTTAAGTGACAAATAGTTTAAGTTTAAAATATGCCATGTCTAATAACTTACATAATAAGTAGCACCTATATATATATATATATATGAAATGCTATATTCAAAAGGTTAAGGATTGTTTTGATTAAATCCAAGTATCTACTGGACTGTTTTGAACTTTTATATATATATAAGGTTTAAGGACTGTTTGAATAAGATATAAATCTATATGGGCTGTTTTGGATATATAAAAGTATGCATATGCTTAATGGACAGTTTTGAATGAATTACAAGTTTATATGGGCTGTTTTGGATATATAAAAGTATACATATGCTTAATGGACAGTTTTGAATGAATTACAAGTATATATGGACTGTTTTGGATATATAATTTTGAATGAATTACAAGTATATATGGACTGTTTTGGATATATAAAAGTATACATATGCTTAATGGACAGTTTTGAATGAGTTACAAGTATATATGGACTGTTTTGGATATATAAAAGTATACATATGCTTAACGGACAGTTTTGAATGAATTACAAGTATATATGGACTGTTTTGGATTTATGAAAGTATACATAAGCTTTATGGACAGTTTTGAGTATAATACAAATATGTGTGGACTGTTTTGGATTTATAAAATTATACATACGTTGTATGGATAGTTTTGAGTATAATAAAATTATGTGTGGACTTTTTTGGATTTATGAAAGTATACATACGTTGTATGGATAGTTTTGAGTATAATGCTATTATGTGTGGACTGTTTTGGATTTATGAAAGTATACATATGTTTTATGGATAGTTTTGAGTATAATACAGTTATGTGTGGACTGTTTTGGATTTATGAAAGTATACATAGTTTTATGGATGGTTTTGAGTATAATACAATTATGTGTGGACTGTTTTGGATTTATAAAAGTATACATATGTTTGATGGATAGTTTTGAGTATAATACAATTATGTGTGGACTGTTTTGGATTTATAAAAATATACATATGATCTATGGACAGTTTTGAATGAATTACAAGTATATATGGACTGTTATGGATTTATAATTGTATGCATATGATCTGTGGACATTTTTGAATGAATTAATGGTATTCTGGATGTTTTAAATAAAAGATATACAAGTAAAATAAGTTGCTTGAATTACAAGTCTATGATAAAAGAAATCAAGAAAGTTTGTATGATAAAGTAATGAGTCATGACAATGACTTGCATATCAAGTAAAGTCTATTTTGAGTATCCAAGTGGGTGAATAGCCGTGCTCTACTCGAATAATTAAATGTATATATGAACACGTTTAAGTTTGAATCATCTATGTATAAATGTAATTTGTGATTGAATGTCTTGACCTAGAAAGGTGAACTTGTTGTCCAAGTTTAAAATTATATGTGTATAAGTAAATGATTTAAGTGAATGGATGGAGTCATTGTTCCATGCTATAGATTCTTTAAGCTACCTCACTAAGTAATCATGCTTATACATTCTTTCATTGCCTTTCAGGTTAAGTTCGCTTTCGATTAGCTTTCGAGTTTGGTCAAGATCACAAGAAGATAGAGATATGTTTTGTAATCCTACTTTAAAAATCTCCTAAATGGTGGCACATAGTTGATAAGTATGCATTGTGCATTTAGATTTTCTTTGTGGCTTATTACGTATATAAGCCTTATAAGTTTTTCTTTAAAGTTATGTAATGTGCCTTTAATTATTACTTGGTGGTTTCTTGCTATATATGATCTAATAGTTAGCAAGATTGAGTAGTTGTTTGATAGCTAATACTATGCTAGAGGTATATTCGAATGGTTGCTTGACGAATAAGTTATGTGAGATATAATGCTTTAATGAGTTGAGATCATGAATGATTGGTAGATCACCTTATATTTCGAATAAGATTAAAGGTCATAAAGAAAGTGTTTGTTATGCTAAGAACTAGTGATTGATGTGTATTGTATATGATATGTTGTTTAAATTATCTATAAGAGTCTTATGTTGATAGATCATCTTAATGTCTTATGTGTTGCAAGCTCAAATATAAATATCATCATGGGTTAAACTCCAACAAAAGTGGTGTAGTTCAAATGGCTAGTTTAGTGATTAGAATAAGTAAATGGTTAAATGTTAATGAATTTTTGCTTTTGGTCATGCTATGCATAGGTTATATGTGTAGCTTAGTTGGTAATCTTGGTTAGTAAGTCTTGACATTAATTATTATAACAATGAGATGGTTAATAGGTTAAGGGTTTCAAATGATTCACTAATGAATGATCTAGTTTTAAAATCAGTTGGTCTAATTTTATCATTATGAATGCTCGGTGGAAGTTTTGAAGGGATTATAATTTGGAATGAACTTGATTGCATGTTGTTTATTTGGAAACCTTGTTTGTCTTATGTTTATTCTTAAATAGTTCAATTATTTGGGAATAAGGTCCTTGAGTTCTCTGTAAATCAAACTTTTTTAAAATAAAGTTTATGCTATGAGCTATTGAATGAAGGGTTATGCTAATGTGAGAACATAGTTTTCATATATGAAAAGTATTTTGGAACTTAATCTATGAACTTGCTAAAAATTTTTAAAATTTCCCTAATATTCTGGTTGCTTGTTTCGTTAAGAAGTGGTAAGATATCGGATGTTTGTTTGAATAATTATCCGGAAACACTTCCTAAACCGGTTTAACTCTTAGACCGGGTAAGGGTGTTATATCTAGAGGTGGATCTTGTGGTTCTCCTTTTGATGGAACTTCATCTACCTTTGATGATTGTCCTCCACCGTCATTGTCATAAAAAATTCCTACATTATCATCATCACAAGTATCCTTCCTCGGAAGGAGGTTATCATTGAAAACCACACGTATAGACTCTTCAACAACTAAAGTTATTTTGTTAAAAACACGATAGGCTTTAAAGTTTAAAGAATAACCTAGAAAAATAGCTTTATCACTTTTAGCATCAAATTTGCCTAAACTGTCTTTTCCATTGTTTAAAACAAAACATTTACAACCAAGTGGATGAAAATAGCTAATGTTAGGCTTTTTATTTTTGAAAAGCTCATAAGGTGCTTTCTTTAAAATTGGCCTAATCATTACTCAATTTACAATATAGCAATTTGTATTAGTGGCTTCCGCCCAAAAATAATTAGGCAAATTATTTTCACAATGCATGATTCCAGCCATTTCTTCTAAAGTTCAATTTTTCCTCTCAACAACTCCATTTTGTTGAGGTGTGCGAGGAGCGAAAAATTGTGGCTAATACCATTTGTGTTAAAAAACTCTTCAAAACCTAAATTTTGAAATTCGGTTCCATGATCACTCCTAATGTGAGAAATGGAACAACCAACATTGTTTTGATTAACTTTTGAAAATATTATGAATTTTTCTAAAGCCTCATCATTAGTACTTAAAAATAGAACCCAAGTATATCTCATCGACTAAAACAAATGCATATGATTTTCCACCGAAACTCATTGTTTTAATAGGGCCAAAAAGATTCTTGTGGATCAATTGTAAAACTCTACTTGTAGAAACATCATTAATAGGTTTAAAATAAACTCTTTTATGTTTGGCTTTTGCACAAGCATCACAAATTTTGTCATAAGAAAACTTTATTTTTGGCAAACCTCTTACTAGATCATTAGAAATTAATTTTTCCAAAACATTCATGCTAGCATGTCCTAGTTTTCTATGCCACAACCAAGAATCATGCTCATCTTTAGCTACAAAATATGCATTGAAAATATGAATGTCATCTAAATGCACCATGTATATATTTCCTATGCGATGACCAATGAGCACAATTTTGTTAGTTTCAATGTTAATTATTTTGCAACCATTTAAATAAAAAAGCACATTGAAACCTTTATCACAAAGTTGGCTTATGCTTAATAGATTATGCTTAAGACCATTGACATACAAGACATTATCAATGAGTATAGAAGAGTGATTACCAACGGAACCAATTCCTTCAATATGTCCTTTGGAGTTGTCACCAAACGTCACTACTCCTCCATTCTTTGGTTTTAGCTCCAAGAATCTACTCTTGTCACCGGTCGTGTGTCTCGAGCATCTACTATCAAGGTACCATGAATTTGCACTTGAAGCTTTGGTATTGTAGCAATCCTCCCCTTACAAACAAAGAATTAAGTCTTTGTTTTTGGTACCCAAATCCTTTTGGGTCCATGAGTATTAGCTCCCAAAAATCTTGGTTCCCTTGGGAATCTAAGAAGCTATAGCACTAATGTCATTAGAAGTGACAAGTTCCTTTGGAACCAAAACACTTCTAATCCTCTTACCTCTAGAGGGCCTTTGGAAGCCTCTTTGTTTGTACCCATCAAAGTTTCTTTTCACATAGTTGGGTTTTGAAGAAGTTCCTTTTTCAAAATGGGAATTCCCAACTTTCTTCAAGGGAGCTTTGAGATCGCCTACTTCCTTTTGGTGATCATCGTGAACTTTTGAAAAAAGGTTGTGTAAATCTTGATTTTTCTTTTCAAAATCATTTTGTTTGACTTGTAAATCCAAAACCTTATTTTCAAGTTCCAAATTAGTTTTGGATAAAGAATCATTTTGATTTTTCAAATCGGAAATTGTTTTCTTGTTTTCAAAAATTGATTCTTTTTTATTTCAAAACTAATTCATCATAAACATCTTGTAACTCATCATAAGCTTCTTGAAGCTCATCAAATGTAAAATCAAAATTAGATGAGTTTGAGGTTACCTTAGGATCATCCTCTAGTGCCATGAGACAAAGGTTGACAACTTCTTGCTCTTCTTTATCAGATGATTCCTTATCACTCCAATTAGCAACATGAGCCTTGAGCTTCTTCTTCTTCTTCCTGAAGCTCTTCCTCTTTAGTTGGGGACAATCAGTCTTGATATGCCCCAGTTTCTTTCACTCATAGCAAACTATTTTATCATTCTCTTCCTCATTGTTCTTATTCTTGAAACCCTCTCTTCGATGGAACTTCCTTCTCCGGTTGGATTTCATGAACCTTGTAAATCTTTTGGCTAACATAGACATTTCTTCATCTTCCTTCTCACTAGAATCTTTATCCTCTTGTGGAGCTTTGAGAGCAATTCCAATCTTTTTCTTCTCCACCTCTTTCTTCTCCATCTTATTTTCTTCTCTCTTTTCCTCTTATCCTCTTACTTTCTTCATAATCTCGTGGGTGAGAAGAGACCCCAATAGTGCATCAAGCTTCAAGGTTTTGAGATCCTTCGCTTCGATGATGGCGGTTCTCTTTCCATCCCATGACTCAGGAAGAAAGTAGATAAGCTTCCGGACAAGCTTGGCTTTCGGGATGACTTATCTATAGCCCTTAAGCCCGTTGACTATCATGGAGAATCTATCAAACATCTTTGTGATGTCCTCATCCGGTTCCATCTTGAAATTTTCATAGCTCAAGTTGAAGAGTCCAATCTTGGTATAATTTACATCATTTGTGCCTTCATAGGTGGTCTCGAGCTTGTCTTATAACTCATTTGCACTTGTGAAAGAAGACATCTTCGCGTACTCATCCGGTCCAAGAGCACAAAAGAGGATGTGCATAGCTTTGTCGTTTATTTTCATCTTCCTCCGATCTTCATCGATGTACTCTTGTCTCGTCTTGGGGACACGCCTTTCTCCTTCTTGCTTCATCGGAATGGATGGCCCGTCTTCCACTACTTCCTATAAGAGGTAGTTGTTGGATTTAATGAAGAGCACCATCCGATTCTTCCAATAGGGATAGTTTACCCTATTGAAGAAGGATGGCTTGGTGAAGGATTACGACTCGTAGAGGTTGGTGCTAGAAGTAGAGGCCATGGCTTGATCGATGATTGATTGAATCACCTCAGATTGACTCTGTAACATCCCTAAAACCGGGTCAAGTGCTTTTGATAATTTTTGTTTTAGAAACGGTTCTTTGAGATAAAACAAATTTGGGTGATTTGATTTAGTAGTAATTGGACATATTTTGAATTAATCCAAAGTGTAAAGTTTAATACCCAAAATATAGTTTAGTAACATGTTACCACTTGCTTGCAATTTGATTTGGTATAAAGTTAATCCTTGCTAAATCAATTGAACTTTTAAGAGGCCAAATTAGGAGCTTTTAGAAATTAATAACCATTTTTGAATGACCAAATTGGAAGTCTTAAATAATGCAAAGTTTGCATGTAAGCCTCCTAAATTATTAAGACCTTGTCCATGTGTCAACCTTAGGAAGGTTTACTCCAAACTCTCGGCTAAGGGAGGGGAGAAATTAGTAGGAGTTGAGTTCTATCTCCTTCAAGAAACCGATCCACCATATTTTAGAGAAGAAGAAAGAGATGGAGAGCTACTGTAACCATGGAAATTGTGGAAAAAACTTATTAAATTCAAGAGATTTGAACCCTTGTTTTGGCAATCAAAGGAAGTGGGTAAGCAATCCTTTATTCTTCCTTTAAAAGAAAGTTTAAATTAGGTTGATTGATAAATGCCAAAAATCTTAAGATGAGTTTAGTTAGAGAAAAAAAGTACAGGCCATGAGTGTTCTAGAGAGCTTTTGAATGAGCTATGTAATAAGAATTAAGCCATGCATGTAGTCACTAGAATGTTGATGTTATCTCTTGTGAGTTTCGAATAGATAGCCTTGGAGTGATTGTGTTATTCGAATGTTATGAATAATGAACTCACACGAATTCAATCTTGGTAACCAATGCGAAATTGGCTATGTATTTGATTATGTGGATTGCTTTGGATTATGATAGATTAAGTATTAAGATGGATACATTTTGTGATTAAGTAATTTGAAATTTGAGCTTTGAATTAATTACATGAGACTTGTCTATTATCATTAAAGCATGAAAAAGTATAAATATTAAAACATGGCAGTTTTGAGTTTTCAGAAATATTAAGGACTGTATTGAATTTATAGAAAAGTTGTGGACTGTTCTGGATTAGATTGAAACAGAGGATAGGCTGTTAATGTTCTTTAAGGGCTATATTTGAGAATCGGAGCAATGCTCATTGTGATAAGAATGTGATAAGTTTATGGCTATCTTGATAAGGAGCTATGCTCGTGTTGTAATTAATAAGATATTAATCTAAAACCCTTAGTCTCGAGTCAGTCGTAGGTATAGTTGGCATGTCATAGAGTTCATAGAGCTCTTGTGTTTCGGGGGACTACGGTACAAGACTAAGGTCCATATTTTGGCGACAGTAGGAGAGAAGTTTGTGGTCACTTGGCGACAGTAGTAGGGTTTGACATGTACCATGGGTACCTATCCGTTTCAGTTTGACGACAGTTGGTTGGGGATTCGAGTACCTAGGCTAGATTCGATTCTCAAGGCTATGTTAAAAATCAAATTAAAGTAATTTTCATATTCTAACAAATGAACTATTGAATAACCTAAGAAGTAATTATCATATGCCTTTGAGATTTTTTTAAGATTGAAATTTTAAGAACTAAGCAACTAAGTATAAGACTCGAAATAATGAGATGACTTGTGCATTAAGAATTATGATAAAGCAATCTACATGATAAGTTGTGAATTATTTTGATGTGTGATAGATTGATTATAAAACTTGTGAGCTATTCTATAGAAGTCAGTTGGTATTTTACTTGATAAGCAATCCCTGATATGATGTTTATAACTTGATTGACATATTCGTATGGTTAGATGTATGTACTTCTGATATGTTATTTCATGACCTTACGTGACATGAATAGGGCTAATTATTAATTAATTGTTGAGTTATGAGTTTACCAATTTGTAAAGTAAAATCATGGCATCTTATGATCTTTGAACTTAATCACATAATATACCTATAATTAGTTAAGTTATAAATGTGATATTCAATCTATGTGTATACAAGTTGTGTATTAAGTGACTATTTTAACTTGTAAAGTTATGAGAAGTAAGTATATTTATGACTGTGAGTTATGATTTATCTAAAGGTCTTAATTTACCTTAGAACTTTTCTTGTTTGGGTTTTCTGGAACATTCTTATGTCATGACAAGTGAGCTTAATTAGTCACATATAAACCGAAACATGGTAATCTATTTCTTGTTCAACTTAAGTCGTACCTAGAAATGATGAAAGGATTGCTAGGGAATAAATTGTGTAAACAAATCTATTGGTTGAAACGAATCTATGTATATATGATTTCAAGTGAAAAGAACAAATCCAGAGTTATAAGCTATTCAAGGGAAAACCAGTTTGAATAAGAAGTAATTCGTTTAACTAAAGATATTTTTTAGAGAGACTTGATAGTCAAATAAATGCATGGTTGTAAAACCGTGTTTGAAAACAGATTTGTAAGTGTTGTAAAACCGTGTTTGAAAACAGATTTGTAATGCTGTAAAACTGCGTTTGAAAACAGATTTGTAAGGTTGTAAAACTGCGTTTGAAAACAGATTTGTAAGGCTGTAAAACTGCGTTTGAAAACAGATTTGTAAGGCTGTAAAACTGCGTTTGAAAACAGATTTGTAAGGTTGTAAAACCGTGTTTGAAAACAGATTTGTTAGAAAATAGATTTGTAAGGCTGTAAAACTGTGTTTGAAAACAGATTTGTAAGGCTGTAAAACCGTGTTTGAAAACAGATTTTTAATGCTATAAAATTGTGTTTTGAAAGTAGATTTGTAATATTGTAAAACTGTGTTTTGATAGCAGAATATAATTGTTAGAAAATTGTATTTTGATATGTAAAAGTTTCGGTAATGTTTTAAAGAAAGGAATATATATATATATATATGGTTATAATCTGAATTAGTGAATTTATTTTGTAACTTGCTTAGTAGGTAATATCCTCTAGTAAGATGTACGAGGGTTCGAATATCTAGGTACTCACGATTGTGGGTTAACCACAAAACCATAACGATGGCTAATCCGGTTACTTAAACGTTTATAAGTTAACACTTTGTAAAATAGGCAACATGTATAGTGATGTACCCAAATGATGTCTTTCGTAATAAGAAGGTTCATGGCATTGATTAATGTACTAATAATACATGATTTGAGTGAGTTGTGGTATAAAATTCTAAGATGGAATAAGTTGATCAAAGGAACCCATCACGTAATGACTTGCGCAATAAGAAAAGCTATGAACAAATAATCTGAGTGTTTGCTTTCACAAATGAACTTAATGAATGAGTATAGTAATAAAAGATGTAAATTGTAAATTCAGTTAGAAAACCGACCTCACTAAGCATTTGCTTATTCTTTTCCTTCGTTACATTTCAGGATGTTCACTCTTTCAGTTACCTCTTGAGCTTGGACGGGATCTTAAGGGTTCAATCATACGTTTTGAAGCCTTATCTTTAGAACTCCTAGATTGGTGGCACCTAGAAGTCTGTGTGCATTTTTGCATTGAGCATTTCATTGATTTTTATTCTGTATAAGTAAAATAAGCATCAACATGTTGTGTAAAAGGCCTCTATAATTATTTATGTTTGATTTCGATGTGGGTTAGACGGCTAGATATGGCTTGTGTGAATAAGGTAAAGATATGATGCTAATAGAATTAAAATGTCTAACCTGGTATGGATAGGTTAGTTTGTTTGTTAAACAGTTTAGAAGTCATTGATATGTTCGATGAGTATAATCTTAACTATGTGGTTTGACTATAAGTCTGTAGTCTGATTAATAACCTAAAATCAAGTTGAAGTTTGTTGTCACGATCGAGATATAATTATTTTGGTTGTCCGGATGTAGATTCCCTTTTGTGTGAGGTAATTGTTTGGTGATTTATTGAAGTACCTATTAAGTAGTAATCGATATTGACAAATAATTACAGTTAAAAGAATTGATAATCTGTTCCGATGGATGCCTTGCTTAGAATGTTGGTTTCATTCGATGGCTTAAAATGAGAAGTTTAATGAAATTCTCCGTGTGGTTGTTAGGTATGTTTATTGAAAGAATTATAATTATTCAAATACTTGTAGTTTCTGTAGGGTCCCTCAGATATTATAATTTGTTTGTATCTTTTGGTAACACTGATCTACCGAATTGATAATTTGGATGTGATGACTAGTAAGTCAAGTTAAACTAAAATATGATTCGACTTTCGACTCATTGTTAGAATCTAATGTTTTTGCTATCAATTAGTTCCATGCTAATCCTTTTTGTTTGAGAATAGGTGTTGAGTGGATCAAATGATAGTGATTTGGCCAAGAGGGGGTGAATTGGCTATTTAAAATTTGTGGGAGCAAAATGGAAATTGAAAAATGAAGGACAAAGGCAAATTATAGTGGTTCAAGCTTCTAACAAGCTCTACATCCACTACCTTAGCTCCCACTAAGGATTTTCAACAAAATCCACTAGATTTTCTTCCCCTTTTTTCTAGGCTTAGGAAGTAACCTTTACAATCGGCCAGTCTTTCTACCCAAAAATTGACCCAAGAAATCTCTCAATTCAAAGAAGATGGCAATCTAAATATATCTCTCACAAGATGGATATTGCCCAATTACAACCAAAAAACTCCCCAAACTCTAAATAAAGATTTACAATGAAGAACTCCAATGAGTTGGGTACAAAGATATGACTCTATAAGGCACAAAGGTTTGGATTAATGCTAGGATGTTGCTTGAAGGTTCAATAGGTGTTGCTGGTGCTTTGGAGGCTTGCTTTTATACCCTTGCATTGACTTCTAGCCGTTTGGGTGGTTGAGATCATTATTGTAGCTGTTGGGCTGCATTTTCCGCACAATTAATGCTCTTCATTAAACAACCGTATCGGTACACAAAGGCCCGTATCGATACTTGTCTATAAGAAGAAAAAGCCGTTGTGTACAAAATAACAGGGGCGTATCAATACGCGAGGAAGCATATCGGTACGGTCTCAGTGTTACTAAAGAGGCGTATCGATACGGGAAAAGCCGTATCGATGCAATTTTGCTCGCTTGAGCTACTGACTGAACCTGTATCGGTACATCTTGAGGATGTATCGACACGGGTCCAACGACATTTTAAAATTGGTCTTTCCCAATAACTGACTCCAACGGCTAAGTCATTAAATACTGATATTTGAGAAAATCTTTGAAGCGTATCGAAACACCTAGTGGCGTATCGGTACGCAATGCTTAAAACTTAAACCAGTATGAAGGCATACGAATGTAATCGTATCGAAACACCTGAGGAAAAATACTAAGCCCATTTGAAGGTCGTATCGAAACGGATGCTTACAGTGGCCAATGTTTCAAAAATTGTATCGATACGCTTAGAGGTGTATTGATACGCTTTGGTGTATTTCAATAGTTTGGCCTTTAAAACACTTAGAAAAATTTAGGGCTTTAAGTTTTTGACTTAGAATCAAATATGCTTTAAAATATTTGTCAGTTTGGGACACTTTAAAAATTTGTTTGCTTTACAATTTAGTCCTTGAAAATATTTGTTATATCAAAATTATCAAATGTTTTACAATAGGGTTAAGTCATTTGATGATCACTCTAATATTAGTATGCAAGAGGTTTAATGGAAAATTTTAAGATAGATATGGTTGTCTATGAGTGAAGAATGTTGTATAAAGTTCGTGTACTGGAATGATTAAACGTATAAGTTATAGTTAGACCAATGGAATAAACTTTTGAAAAAGTTTTAAATAACCATGATTTTCGAAGGCATATTCAACTTGTGTGCTAATTTTTCAGGAAGGTTGTTTGTGTTTGTTTGCATAACATTTCCTACCTCGGTTTACAATTAAGCCGGGTTTGGGGTGTTATAGACTCAAAAGGGTGTTAATCCTTACAATGAGTGTAGCTCTGATACTAATTGTTGGGATGATCAATCAATGGAATATGACCAAGAGGGGGTGAATTGGAAATTTTAAAAAACGTGGAAGCTAATTGGAAAGGTAGAAAATTGGAACATGAGAGATTTATAGTGGTTCAACCTTATAACAAGGTTTACATCCACTACCTTAACCTCCCACTAAGGACATTTTTGAAATTCACTAAGAATTTCTTCCATTTTTCTAGGTTCAAGAGGAAACTTTTACACACTCAAAGCTTCTACCCTAAAGCTTTGAGAAAACTCTCTTTTACATGAAGAAAGATAGAAAACTAAAAAAATCCTCTTAAAGGTGATATGTTTGCCCAAATACAAGTTCACTCAAACCCAAAAACTTGAATCAAAAGCTTACAATTATGCTCGCTCAAGTGGGTTACAAGATTTGACTCTAAATGGCTTAAAGAATGTTGGATATGTGCTTGAATGCTTTAGACTTGTTCAATAGTTGTTGTTGTAGCTTTGGAGACTTGAATATATATCTCTTACTAATTTCTAATGGTTTGGGTAGTTGAGATCATAAATATAGATGTTGGACTTCATTTTTCCTACAATAAATGCAGTCTGCAAACGCTGAGTATTGGTACACAGGCTTCGATATCGGTACCTGCTATAAGAAAAAAAAGTTGTTGTACAAAGGGGTATTGATACGCGAGATGCCATATCAATACAGAAGTGTATTTTACAAAGGCATACTAGTACGGGTTGTACCGTATCGGTACCAATTTTGCTCACTAGAATATGAAGAATTGTAAACTGAAAATTTTATTGATATGCCTAAGAGGGTATCGATACGCATTAACTAATTTTCAAAGTTATGATTCCAATACACTTACATGGAAACGATCGAATATTAATTGCAAAAGATTTGGAAAATCTAAATATCTCGTATTGGTACGCATAAAGCCGAACTGATACTCAAAGGCCATTTGGTTTCCAGGTATGAATAGTGTACCAATACGACTACACGTATATCGGTACCCTATAGCCATTAAGTATAAAAACGAATTCTAGTAGCTAAAATTCGTATCGATATAGCTAAGGGCGTATCAATATTCCTGGACCAAAGTTGGCTATTTGAGTACAAAAATAGTTAGAAAATATTTGGGGTTTTAGTTTTTGACTTAGAAATAATTTGAAGTTCGAATCCTTGTTATTTTGTGTCTTTTTTGGTACTTAAAAATTTATTCAATTTTACAAATTAGTCCTTCAAAATCCTTATTATATCAAAATCAAATATTAGTTTTACAAGAATGAAGATGACTACTCCTACGTGCTTACGGATGGTCCATGGACAATATTTGGAAGCTACCCTACAGTACAACCATAGAGTCAATATTTTTCCACGATAGAGGTCTTTCCTACAAAGGTTACCAGCTGTCGGGTTTTCCATATCGTTATTACTCAAATACCTTATTTTGTCGTATAGCCGCGGTAATTGGGAGAGTGATGAAGATAAATTATAACACCCACAAACGGGAGAGAGGTCGTTTTGTAAGCCTTGCTATCCTAGTTGATCTAAACAAGCGCGTATATTGTCAAATAAATATTCCTTAATCTCAAATGAATATAAAAATAATGTAGTATAGAGAGAAGAAGGTTCGATCCACAGGGACTATGGAGCTTCTGATGTAGAGAGGTTTTGATTCTGACTTTAGCGCGAAAATAAAAATAATGGGGGGTTGATAGAGTAGGAACTAAAGGTAAAAAACGAATTTGAAGAAAATGACAAAAGTAAATATTTTTGAGAAAAATGATTAAATTAATTAGCCTCAAGCTTTGCATAGCTTCAATTTAAACTGATCACCGAAAAAGGATTTTTACTTCAGGTACATGCCGGTTACAGTCTACAAGGCCTAACCCTTGAAACTTGTTTTTCTCTCCGGTAAACTGCTAATCTAAAACCAATTTTTGAATTTCAGTTTTCTAGCTAGTCTAACCACGACTATCGCCGTTAGAGTAAAACAATTTTAAAATCTGGAAAAACCCGACTCGGACTATGTTGTCTCGACGAGAATCGAATCTGATCTCAATTTCCCTTAGCGAATCAGTCGCTAAGTGTGTTCATAGGAAGTCGAATTTGCTACAAGCCGATCCTTCCTCCCAACTATAAATCTAAACAACATTCAAGTCAACACTAGCTTTTTGAAATAAAAGCGTAAAGATTTTTAATAAAAGGCCGATTGCCGATCTATGTTTCCAGAAAATTGAGAATGTAATACGAAGATGTTGAGTGCTTTTTAATTTTCACAAGGTAAATTGAAGCTTCGCTCTAAGACTTTGGCTAATAGGAAAATTTAGCTAAGCATGATTATGGTAAAAACCATACTTAGCATTTTAAAAGAAAATAAATAATAAAAACTAAAAGAACAAGAACGCAAAGAGAATTTTTTAAAACTTCAAAAACAAGAACAAACTAAGAATGAGAGTTGATTTTCTAGCTTACCCCAATGGGGTATTTATAGTATTCTGAAACCCTAAAAATAACCTAAAAATGATAAAAGATAAATCTTGGAAATATTCAAATTAATTCCTAAAAACAAAAGATAATTGATAATTTGAATTTTAAATACAGCTGATTCGCTTATTCGTCCCTGCTGACTAGACCTTCTAGAAGCCTCTGACTGGATCTTCTAGAAGTTGCTGACTGGATGCCACGTCAGACTTCATGCCTAGAGTCATGCCTACTAGCCTAGCCTTGGTTCTAGAAAATAAAATTGCAGAATTTTGTCTTTTAAGTGCAATTTCCAAAATTCCAGTGCTGCATAGAAAACGTAGGAAAACACCCAGACCAGTAACATGAGCTAACCATTAAATGCATAATTAAAGATAAAATAGTAACTAAATAAACTACTTATCAAATTCCCCATCACTTATTCAATTCTTGTCCTCAATCATGCTTTAATCAAGCATATTAAAAATTCCATTACTCATCCATCGTCTCGCCTCATATCTCAAAAAGCCAACCGAGTTAAGTTCACAACGATTATCAAAATCAAAATATCAATCAAATGGAATAAGCATAAATAGGATAAAGTTAGTTAAAATAATGACATCCCATTAATCTATCAACCTCAATGCAACCAAACTCAACTTCCTCACAAGATTTCACTTAATTCGCTCAAGGTATTTCAGGTATGAAAAACTCTCAAAGCCAGTACCAAGCATCATATTACCATAGGCCTATAAGAAAATCAAGTCTCCACCACTATATATGAACAAGATGCAAAAATCAAAGGGTCTTAAAAGGGTTATAATGGGCCTTAGGTGTAGGTAACTAATAAAGAAATAGATTTTAAGGTAAAGGTTGAAACATAGGCTTATAATCAAGATAAGAGATGCACAATAATTAGATCAAGTCCACGAAATAGATAAAACTAATAAAGAAATGTAACCAAACTAAAGAAATGTAACTAACTTCAAACAACAACTTTATTTCCTTTTTTCAAATTTTTTTCTCTTTTTTTTTTTTCTTTTTTTGTTTTCCTTTGCTATTTTTCTACTTTTTTTGCTGTTGTTTCCCTCACTTTTTACTCTTTTTGTTTTTCTTCACTCGTGGAACTTGGAACAACTCGATCTCCTATCTTGAAAAGGGTAGCAAAAACAAAGAAAGTGACAAAGGCACAAAAATGGCTAACTAAGGGAAACAAATGGGTAGGCAATTTTTAAGGTAGAGAAGTGGGTAGATCCTAAGTGCCCCTATCATGTTAAAGCATCAAGTTCAATTTGTAGTCTCAACATGCATTCAAATACAGGTTCTAAAAAATCAATGTTATGTACGACACACTCAATCAAACAAGGAATTGAGCAAAAATGTAGTGAATTGCTCTTTTAGGCTCAAAATCTTACCAGAATATGTATCATGCATTAAGTCAAGTGCATTTCAACTAATAAACTCATGGGATATCAGAAAATTTTCAAGAAAAACTCTAATCATGCCATCCATTATCATGTATCATAACTCAAACAAAAGTGTGTACAAAAACTCGCATAGCATTTAAAAACATTCAACAAGAGTAAGGATATTCGACAAAAAATTCAATATATTCAACCAAAGCATACTAAATTTCAAGCACATGAATATTCAAGGGAAAATTCGATTCAACTCTCTACCCCTCACTTAAGGTGTATTGTCCCATTACAAAAATTGAAGTATAAGAGAAAGGATAGAGATACTCCCCGTGTCTATCGTCGATTTTGTTCTAGATTTCCTGGTGTTTCAAATGAGCTGTTTGAAACTCACTGCATGGGTGTTTGTTGTAGTAGATTTGTGTAGTGAAGAGGTTGTCAGCCATTGTCAGTGAATGCAGCAGTGCTGGCATTGCGTTGGTTGAGTGGTGACTCAGAGTCGTTGTTGAAATTCTCAACTTGAGGGGCTGGGTTGAAGGTTGGTATCGTGGGGAAGGAAAAAGATAAAGAATGAGAGATGACTAGGGGATGTGCGGCGGGTCAGAGAGTAAAAGAAAATAATGGGGTAGGGAATTAAAAGTGCACATGGGTGAGGGTTTTGCTAACATGTGCGGGAGGGGAAATAGTGGTGAGGGTTATGCTAACATGCAACCTTTTTCTATGAAACGGTGAGTTCCATTGGTGCAGAGGTTTGTTTTACTTTTTGTTGTACATGAACATTTTGAAACAAAATTGTTTCATTCTTCGCCTGCCACTTGCTGCTCGTGCGAAAGAAACGATGTGGCCGTACCTTCGAGTTTGATCAAATTTCTTTGGGACATCTCAAAATATAAAGAAAAATAAATACATTAACAAGAAAAAGAAAAATAAATAAAATTGACATAAATAAAAATGGGTTGCCTCCCATTAGAGTGCTTTTGTTTAACGTCATTAGCTCGGCGTCCTGATTCAGACTACAGGCTCCGCGAGAAATACTTCCTCCAATTCATGCGCTTTGTCCAACTGAGAACTTCTCTATGAGGAATTTTACAATTGTGGAGTTTCTTCATTTTTTCTGACAAAATATCTTCTTTACTATTCAATTTATTTGGCGGTAACTTTAACTCCAAATTTGGTGCCTACAAGATGGAAGGTAATATTTTATATTTCGAAGGAGATAGACGCAAATCATAATGAACAGAAAAACTATTTTCTAACTCCCTAATTTCTTTTTTGTGGCCTTTCAATTCCCTACACAAATGATCATATAAGTTAGATTCTAAAAACTCTTCAACGGCAAGCTCAATAACATTAATAAAATTAATGCTAGCAACATTATCTGGATATCGCATTGCTTTGTAAACGTCAAACTTAACGAACTCACTATCAAACTCCATTGTAAGAACTCCTCTTCTTACATCTATTTTTGTATTTGCCGTATTAAGGAATGGACGGTCGAGAAGGACTTTTGAAGAGGTGTTTGATCGGTCATTTTCCAAATCGATGACATAAAAATCTGTCGGGAAAATAAGTTTGTTTACCTTTACTAAGACGTTCTCGAGGAGTCCTTCTGGGTATATCACGAATCAGTCAGCCAACTGTATCGTCACTTTTGTATCCTTCAAAGGCTCAGCAGAAAGTAATTTGTACAAAGAAAGAGGCATAACATTTATAGAAGTGCCTAAATCACACATTACATGTTTAATCCCAATCTTATAGATTTTACAAGGAATAGCAAACATACCTTGGTCCTTTAACTTTGGTGGAAGCTTTCGTTGGAAAACAACTGATACGTTTTCACCCAAGTTTACCTTTTCATTACCGGTAAGTCTCCTTTTGGTTGTGCAAAGGTCCTTCAAGAATCTGGCGTATCTAAAAAAATTTCGAATTACCTTAAGAAAATGTATGTTTATCTTCACCTTTTGAAAAATATCAAGTATCTCTTTTTCCTTGGCTTGTTTGTCACGTTTTACCAACCTTGAAGGGAAGGGAGGTGCAATAGCATAAGGAGATAGCGAATGAGGAGTTTGCGATTCATCCTTCTTCTTCCTCTAGGATCTTGCATCAACTTCTTCTTTCTCCCTCTGAGATTTCGATTCATCATTTTTCTGGGATTCTACGACAATGTTCGCAGGGACTGGTGGTGTGATAATAGTGACACTCCGAAGGGTGATTGCACCAACATTTTCTCATGGGTTTACCTCGGTTTGCGACGAAAACTTCCTTTTGGATTCTAAATGACTTACTGCTAACGTAAGTTGACTCATCTGCTTTTCAATTTCTTAAAAGTGTGCTTCGATATTTAGTTAAAATTTTTCTTGGGATAGGGCCAACCTTTCAACAATCGACTCCAACGACGGTGTTTGCGATTGATATTGTTGTGGTGCAGGTGGTTGATAAGCTTGATTTGGTCTGGGATTTGGTCCATAGTTGAAGTTTGGATGGTCCCTCCACCCTGGATTATAGGTGTTGGTGTGAGGTTTGTATGGCTTTTGGGGAGGTCCCGAAAAATTTCCCACTAAATTTACTTATGCAGCAGCATCTTCTTGTAACATTGGACAACAATCTATAGGGTGGTCGAGCTTTGTGCATATTTCGCAAAGTCTAGCTGTACCTATTTTACCTGCAACAAGAGATTGAACTATATCAGCTAACTTATCAATTTTATTTTCCAAAGAAACTGTACTTACCTCGTGAACTCATTGAGATGGTTCACTGGAAGGGCGAAACTGTTGAGAGTTAGCAGCAATAGTAGAAATTAAATTTCTAGCTGCATTCAGAGTCATGTTTACAAGTGCCCCTCCACTTGCCGTATCGACCATCTTCATCTCCATAGGGGTTAAGCCTTCGTAGAAGTATTGAAGATGTGTTTGTTCCATCAGTCCATGTTGTGGACAATTTGCGCATAATTTCTTGAACCTCTCCCAGTAGTCATATAATGACTCAGCATCTTTTTGTTAGATACTCAAGATGCTTTGCCTTAGTTCGCTCGCATTGGCTGCAGGGAAGAACCTGTCAAGAAAAAGTCGAGTCATGTCAGTCAATGTAGTAACCAAATTGGATGGTAAATCAAATAACCAATCTTTAGCCATATAGTTAAGGAAAAAGGGAAAGCACAGAGTTTGATTTGGTCTTCGGATACTCCCTCTGGTTTTGTACTTAAACAAACCATGTGGAATTCTTTGAGGTGTTTGTGTGGATTTTTATTGGGTAAACCATGATGGGTCGGTAGAAGGTGTAACAGGCCCATCTTGAGTGCGAATAATGTCTCTCCATTCGGGAATGTAATGCACAACGGTTGTTGATCGTCAGGTGCTGCGACAAGTTGGCGAATGGTTTGATCGTAATTCGCCATTGGAATCTGCTCGTCGTTGGTGTACTCGAAGTGTGTTTCAACTTCGGAGGATGTTTCTAGATCACGTTCGAATTGTTGTTGTCGAAGTCTTCGTTTCCTTTCCCGAAGTGTCTGTGTGTGTAATCTTCGAGCTAGTGCTTCGATCTCCGGGTTAAAATTTGCTAGTTAACCCGAATTCTTCCTGCTCATAAATCAAAACAAAATATATCAGTAACTTTGTCGAAGTCCCAGGTAACCGCGCCAATTTGACAAGCGTCGTATATTTTCAAATAAATATTCCTTAATCTCAAATGAATATAAAAATAATGTAGTATAGAGAGAACAAGGGTCGATCCACAGAGACTACGGAGCTTCTGATGTAGAGAGGTTTTCATCCTGACTTTAGTGCAAAAATAAAAATAATGGGGGGTTTGATAGAGTATGAACTAAAGGTAAAAAAACGAATTTGGAGAAAATGACGGAAGTAAATATTTTTGAGAAAAATTTATTAAATTAATTAGCCTCAAGATTTGCTTAGCTTTATTTCAAACTGATCATCGAAAAAGGATTTTTACTCCGGATACATGCCAGTTATAGTCTACAAGGCCCAACCCTTGTAACTTGTTTTTCTCTCCGGTAAATTGATAATCCAAAATTTATTTTTGAATTTCAGTTTTCTGGCTAGTCTAACTACGACTATCACTGTTAAAATAAAACAATTTTAAAATCTTGAAAAACCCGATAAGAACTATGTTGTCTCGATGATAATCGAATCTATCTCAATTTCCCTTAGTGAATCCATCGCTAAGTGTGTTCATAAGAAGTCGAATTTGCTACAAGCCGATCCTTCCTCCCAACTATAAATCTGAACAACATTCAAGTCAACACTAGCTTTTTGAAATGAAAGCGTAAAGATTTTTAATGGAAAGGCCGATTGCCGATCTAAGTTTTCAGAAAATTGGGAATGTAATAGGAAGATGTTGAGTGCTTTTTAATTTTCACAAGGTGAATTGAAGCTTCGCTCTAAGCCTTTGGCTAATAGGAAAATTTAGCTAAGCATGATTATGGTAAAAACCATACTTAGCATTTTAAAATAAAATAAATAATAAAAAAAACTAAAAGAACAAGAACACAAAGAGAATTTTTTAAAACTTCAAAAACAAGAACAAACAAAGAATGAGAGATGATTTTCTAGCTTACCACAAGGGGGTATTTATAGTATTATGAAACCCTAAAAATAACCTTAAAATGATAAAAGATAAATCTTGGAAATATTCAAATTAATTCCTAAAAACAAAAGATAATTTCAAATTTGAATTTAAATGCAGCTGATCTGCTTATCCGTCTCTGCTGACTAGACCTTCTAGAAGCTGTTGACTGAATCTTCTAGAAGCTACTGACTGGATGTCACGTTAGACTTCATACCCATAGTCATGCCTACTAGCCTAGCCTTGATTCCATAAAATAAAACTGCAGAAATTTGTCTTTTAAGTGCAATTTCCAGAATTGCAGTCCTGCATAGAAAACACACGAAAACACCCAGATCAACAACATGAGCTAACCATTAAAGGTATAATTAAAGATAAAATAGTAACTAAATAAACTACTTATCAGTTACCATTTGGGTTAGACTGTCGGGTTTACCATATCGTTATTACTCAAAGACCTTATTTCGTCGTATAACCGCGGTAATTGGGAGAGTGATGAAGATAAATTATAATACCCATGAAGGGGAGAGAGGTCGTTTTGCACGCCTTGCTATCGTAGATGATCTAAACAAGCCTTTGGTCTATTGCTTGTGTATAGATAAGGTCTTGAAAACGATAAAATTTGAAGGTTTACAAAACATCTGCCTCAAATGTGGTATTTATGGTCATATATCTGAAACTTGTGGCAAATCCTAGTCGATAGAAAATCCTAAGCAAACCCAAGGAACATCGGATAGGAATAATAGCCCTAAAAAGGGTCTATCCGAGGAAACGATCTATAGTCCTTGGATGACTGCAAATACTCATAAGGGAAAACCAAAACGAGAGCCTGGTGCGGTTGCTAGTCCGAGTAATGATGAGCTAATGCTACAGGTTCGAGGTTTACAATGTTAGAAAAAGTAAGAGAAGAGATTTTAGTTGAGGTAACCCCTGAGATACTTCTCATACTACTATTAGAGAGGAATAGGCCTCATAGAAAGGAGTTAGCACGCGTATTAAGGGGGGTTCAAAGTGACAAACAAAGGACAAATTGTAAAGGTCGGGACAAAAAATTGGGTTAGACTGTATGGTAATTTGTGACAGTTTAGCGGTTAATGGCCGAGTGCCTCTAGTCTCAAATATTCCTTTCAACTCAACTATTGGTAATCATTCCGCTTTATTCATTCATGGGGAAAAACAAAGGAAATCCAAAAAGAAGGGGATAGGAAAGAAGGCTGGGAATAAAACATTAAAGGTAGGATTGAAGGCTAAAAGAAACAAGGAATTTTGGTTCCCACCTACTGAAACACTCTCGGATTACATCCAATCGTTAAGTAAAAATCTGGTGGACATTGGTGCGGGTAAGGCACCAAAAGACACCACGGATGTACCAACAAGTGCTCGTGGGATTAATAAGGTGATAGACGATATCAATTTAATTTCAGGTGATTCAGAGGATGGTATGGCTGGTTCGGTTAAGGGTTATGAAGACATATCTTAGCATGAGACATGTGTTATTACCACTCATATATATATATTAATGTTTGGTTTACTATTCTGGAATTGTCAAGGGGTTGCAGACCCCTCTTTTCGAAGACATTTTAAATATTTTTGTAGGCGTTAAAACCTGTAACGCCCCGATTTTGGGCTTGGGAGTTTCTAGGTTGATTAGACGGTCTGGTAGATCGAGATTAGAGATTCGAGTCAGATTCAGGATTTAAATTGGAGTGAATACTTTTGGTGCGAGGAAAATATGGAAAAATATCTAAAAATCATTATTTAGTATATGGATATTTTTGGTAAAGTCAATTTTGGAAAATGGATTTTGGAAATTGGACATTTTGGCTAGTGACCAAAATGTAAAGAATAAAAACTATTTTTAGTGACTATTTTGAAAAAGGGATCAAATCTTAGAATCCTTAAGGAGCTATTTTACCTAAAGATTTTAATCTCATTTTTATCTTAATTGGGGTTGTTTTTAATGAGTTTTAATTAAAGAAGTTAAAGGGGGATTAATTAAGGAAGATGGTTATTCCTAAAAATCACTTTTGACATAACTTTCTTTTCTCAAACTTTTCTCTCAACTTCTCTTCAGCTAAACACTTTCTTTTGCATCAAATGTTTAAAGTAATATTCTTGATTTCTTAAACTTTTGATTTCTAATGGATTCTTCAATCTTGTTTTTCAAAATCTTATTGTCTTTCTTTGCTTTCCAAGAGTAAACTTCCAATTGAGAGGAAATTCACTCAATAGAGGTAAGGTTCATTCTTATCCTCTAATGAATGGCTATTTATTGAAATTCCCAAATATTTGATCCTTGTTTAATGTTTTCTAATGAGTTTTAATGATTTAATCATGAAAATTGGGTAAATCAACATTTAATTGATGAGATTAAGTGATTTTCTTTCGGATCTATTTTAATGAGTTCTTGATTGGTTTTAAACATGATTTTGATGTTGGTTTTAACATTGGTTGCTAGTGTGAATCCGAAACTATGTAAATCTCTAATTTCCTAGGTTGCTAGTGTTGTGTTTTTGGTAAGTTTTGGTTGATTAACGAATGCTGGAAGTATAAGGATGATAGTAGGTTGTTTTGGATGTTAATTGGAGTTAATTGATGGATTAAACCTTTAGGTTTATGCTGAGTTAATTTTGGAAGGTGTTTGATGTTGTTTTCGGTTGTTGTGGAGGGGTTCCGGCTAGTGTTTGAGGAGGATTGTTGTGAGTTGTTGTTGGGTTTGCGAATGCATTTTAATGCATTGAATCCTCTATTTTTTGTGGTTAAATTAGGGAAATTTGATCCTCAAGCTTGCAGCTCCGTTACGGAAGCTTTAAAGGAGTAGTTTGCATCGGCGAACGAGGTGTTGTGAAGTCAGTGAGTAGAAACGAGTTTTAAAGCTTTATAAAGGTTTGAAAGTGATTTTGGGAGTTTAAATTAAGCTTGAAACGCTGGCTTAAACTCGAAAGTAAGTATAATGAGATTTCTCTCTTAGTTGTGTTTTGGTGAATTTGAATTTATGCACTTGTTTTTGAATTACATGGTACCTACTATTTAAGCATGTTTTGGGTATATTTTATACTGATTTTTGATCATATATTGATGATGGATGCATTGGGAAAATGATCCATGTAAGTATGTGGAATACCTGCAAATGCATGGTTTAATGCATTGAAAATGACTTTGTATGTTGCATATAAAAACAATGCGGTACATGGTTAATAATGAATTATATTGGCAAGTGATATGGTTTAAAATGTTATCGAATATAGTTGGTTGGCCATAGGAATGATAATGTACTGTAAATAAGTCGTCGCGGGTGTTAAAGGGTTTATGTGTAACGAATACTCCACTACGAGTACCCTAAAGATTGAGGGGTTATATGGTACCGAAATATCCCGTTAGTGGATTATGCGTATAACCGATGATTGGGTTGTGAATGTACCTCGAATTCCGATTGAGATGTCATGAAGTGTTGAGAGGACACTTGTTGAATCCGTGTATCCGATGTAATATTTTGTGAAATGGAACTTGGTGCATGATCACTTGAAAGCCAATATCATCGCTAATGTATCATGTTGATGGATTAGATGTAATATTGGTTATACATGTTTACGCTTTAATCCTTGCATGTGGGTTGTTATGCATGGGAAAGTTTAAATTGAGGGTTAGTAAATAGGATTTTGCTGTTGGTCCATGATACATGTTGCATATGGTTAATATCCATGTTTTGGAAATGTTAAGTGCATGGTTTAAAAGGCATGATGATGTTTTGAAAGTTGCTTTAAAATGTTGAACTCACGTGAGTTGGAAAATAGTTTTAAATGCATTGATGGTGTTGTGTCTTGAGCACTCCTCACTAAGCCTTGTGTACTTACGCTCTCTTTATCCATCAATGCGAAGAATTAAAGGTTGGGCCAGGGAGCAAGCTAGGGAAAATCCAACGACTTGAATAACACGAAAGTATGGTTTCAAACTAGACTTGTAGTAATAAAGGCAATGTGATTCATTGTTGTTGTTTGGGAGGGTTATTTGCTAAAGTCCCTACTTGTGCATGTTTATAATGTTATTGTTGTGTTGTACTAGGCTTTATATGGTTCGTTTTGGTGTGGAGTTATGTTTTGAACTTTGGATGGCTTTGTTTTTAGGATGCATGCCTCTAGACTTGAGTTTGGAATTTATTGCTATGCTATGATCATGCTCCTTTGATGATTTGGTATGGTTTGATCTTTAGTTTAGTGGAATACTTAAATATGGCTTGTTGAAGCACATTGATTCCTTAATTGTTTGAAAAACCAGTAAAAGTGTGCATTTTGGGTTAGACCGTACCAATATACGGGGCCTCGTATCGGTACGGGTATGCTTGATGTTGGCATGGGATTAGTATAGGGAAGGTCATATCAGTACGGGCTTTAGCTACTGGAAATCCACTTTTTGCAACTGAGCCTTCGTACCTATATGACTTGGCTTCGTACCGGTATGTCCTGTTGGATTGAAGCCCTGTATCGGAACTGGTGTCCTGCGTATCGATACGGGCTGTCGTTAATTCAGTTAATGTGATTCTTGAAGTTTCTGTTTCTTCTGCTTTGGTCCTTGGTTTTTATGTATGCAATTGTATGAATTTGTATTATTGTTTTGAGTTGAAATTTGGCAAGAAAACATGTAATCTGATTAATTGCGGATTGGTAACTCAAATTTTAATTCAATCCTCATAAATTTCCAAATTTGTAATTTAGTCCCTAAATTGTAATTTGCTCAATTGAATGTCAAATTGACACTCGATTTAGTTGAGGTTTCAACTGCTGCCAGTATGCACACCTTAGGATATAATGTTGCTTCTAGACAAGATAAAAAAGAAAAAAATGGACCTTAGGATATAATGTTGCTTGGTTCAGTCTGGCGTCTAGATTAGGTCAAGGGGGTTACATTTGGTGGTATCAGAGCCAGGTTTGATATATATAGGATGAGGTTATGATTGTTGGAATTTTTGTTATTGACTGATTACTGTTGTATGCCATGTACGGTGATTGTTACAAGTATGTTGATTGTTATATGCTATGTTGGGGGATATTTGTAGGACACATTGCCTTATTACTACAGTTTGAAATGTTTTAATTTGAATGAGTTTTAATGATTTAACTGTGGAAATTGATTAAATCAAGGTTTAATTGATGAGATTAAGTGATTTTCATTTTGGATCTATTTTGTTGAGTTCTTGATTGATTTTAATCATGATTTTGATGGTTAATAATATTAATAATTTAGTTTTAACATTAGAATCTCGAAACTAAGTCAATCTCTAAATTTTTAGGTTGCTAGTGTTGTGTTTTAGCGAGTTTTGGTTGTTTAATGAATGCTGGAAGTATAAGGATGATGTTAGGTTATTTTTAGATGTTAATTGAAGATAATTGATGTAACACCCTTAGATATGAAAAAGAGAGAGAAGAGGAAGTGAGAATGAAAATGAATGAAAATGAATGAAAATGAAAAAAACTAGTGATTGGGGGAGTTGGACCCGCGACCTAGGGTTCAGGTACATGAGCCTTAACCATCCGAGCTAGGACCATATTCTAGAATTAGCCTGTATTAGTTTATTTATAAATGGTTCTTAAATGTTTGATCCAAATATTAATAAAAAAAATAAAATATCCTAACCACCCCATTTATTGTCCATTTAATTTGAACCACCCCTAATTATCTGACCCATCATCTTCCCCCATTCAATCAACGCTCCGACCATCCCTTGATCTGCCCCACCGTTTAACGGTGTCGTACACCGTCGTCACCCAGCCAATCACCATCGTACACCGGTCTCAGCCTCAGCCACCACTCGCCCTATCTCCTTGGCATTTCCCTATCGAGAAATATTAAGGGTTCGTTGATTAACCTATTTTCCTCTGTCCCTGTCCTTCATCGTTTTTAACCGCCTCGATCGTCGTCTCTACGCGTCACAACTATCGGAGTGTTCCTCGCGTTGGGGTGAGCAAACTCTTGGTCACCGATCACCAGATCAACGTCGGCAAAGGCCTCAATGAAGCTTCGTCAGTTTTGACCGGTTCTCTTTTGATCTGGGTAATTCTGGTAAGTTTTATCCTATATTTTTGGCTTATTGCTATTGTTGAGTGTCGTTTTGATGAAATATAAAGAAGAAGTGTATTTGGGACCTTTTTTCGGCCGTCCAAGGCCACACATGGGCATCACGTGCCATTTGGGGTGATTTCCAACCGCCCTGGATAGTACCTAATTGAACAGCATGCTCTCTAGTTACCGTTTTATAGAAATTAATTGTATGCTTTAAAATATACCGTAATTACTATTTCTACTAATTACTGAAATTATTGCATAGACTATTACTGGGGTACTTGGGATAGAGTATGAAGTTGTCGCAGGTTCATCCCTGATTCGGATGGTAATTCCTTACCGTTATAGGTTCTTATGCTTCGGCTAGGGTGATTCCTACCGTACCGCGCCTAATGTATTCCCTTAGGTTGGTACCTATGCCCAAGGGCATGGGTAAATGCCCTTATAGATGTAGTTTTGGGGAACTGCATGACAGAGTTTGGTTAGAGGGTATATAGATAATTAAATTAAACCGTACTGCTTCTTGAATCACATGTTTTGAAATAAAAAATATATATTTACCGTTTTGTTTGTAGTACATGTTTTTACTTGCACTATTGGGACACACTGAGCTCCCTAGCTCACCCCCCAAATTTTCTCCTTTTCAGATATTTTGGATAGGCTACCCTGTACCAGACATTGGAGGATCAACACATTTTTTACTTCACCTAGTTGTAATGTTTCTATCCACCTTTTGTTATTCAGGGTGACAGGTGCCTATTTTATTTGGGATGTATGATTTTATACTATGAGTATTTTTTTACCATACTTGATACTACATATTTTCTAACTGATATTTGATATGTCTATTCCTATCATCACAATCTCCTGCTGGTTCTTTTTGCAGTGTTATTTCAAATTAGCGCTCGTGTTTTTAACATGTTTTCTACTTGAGTATCCTAGTTGAGATGTGCCTTGTTAGACATGGTCAATTCGCATTGGCCGGTCTAGGGGGTTACAATTGATGGGTTAAACCTTTAGGTTTTGGCTGGGTTAAGTTTGGAGGATGTTTGATGTTGTTTTCGGTTGTTGCATAAGGGTTTTTGGATAGTGTTGTTAGGGATTAGTGTTGCCAAGTCTTTGAATGCATTTTGATGCACTGAATCCCCTATTTTTGTATGGTTAAATCAGGGGTGACTGATCCTCAAGCTTGTCGCACAGTATCGGAAGCTTTGGAGGAGTAGTTCGTATCGGCGAATGAGGCTTTGCGAAGTCGGTGAGTGAGAACGTAGATTTCAAATTTGAAATGATTTAAAGGTTATATTGGGAGTTTAAATTGAGCTTGAAATGCTGGTTTAAACTCGAAAGTAAGTATAAAGAGATTTCTCCCTCGGTCATGCTTTGGCGAAATTATTTTATGCACTTGTTTTTGAATTACATGGTACCTACTGTTTAAGCATGTTTTGAGTATGGTTTATACTAATTCTGATCATATATTGATGATGGATGCATTTGGTAAATGATCCATGTAAGTTGGTGGAATACTTGTAAAGCATGGTTTAATGCATTGGAAAATGGTTTTGATATTGCATAAAAAATAGTGAGGTACATGGTTAATAATGAATTATATTGGCAAGTGATGTGGTTAAAAATATTATCAAATATAGTTGGCCGACCATAGGATTGATAGTACACTATAAAAAATCACCTCGGATTGAATGTCCAATTTTAAGTTATGATGCTCAAGCTAAGCCCTTGTTCGTCAAGCTTTATTCCATGAATCAAATGAATAGCTACTGGCTATTCTAGGCTTAGAAATGAGTATCGATGTTGTTATACTGATTGTAACACTTTCTTATTGATTTTTCCTAGCTCAAGAATTGGAGAAATATTCTCCGCCATCTCTAACACAAGCTAGGAATAAAGGAATTGCTATCCGAGAGCCGTAGGAGCTTCGAAAGTAACGTGACTGTAGTTGAAGTCTTGAGAGTTTGCTAGGTGCCATCTCGAATCATTTATTATTGCTTAATGTATTGATAACAAAACCCTATTGAAAGTCACATAGATAGGAATGGGTAAGTATTGCATTGAAATCATGTCTGAAATATCGTTATGGAAAGCATTGAAGCATTGCGATGCTAAGCTATTGAAACATTGATACATGAATATTACTATTGGATCATTGCTATAGATTTATTGTTATGAATCGTTGCCATTAAACTATTGTTATTGAACCATTGTTATTGATAATTGATATTGAATTATTGATTATCGAACCTTGGGATCAAAAGTATTGGATACAATTGGCATGCAATAGAATTCATGAGCTCATTGGTACGGGTATAGGCTAAGGCCTTTATGGTGGTGCGGCGGAGGGATGTTAATTTGTATTGGTCAAATTGGTGCGGCGGAGGGAATATGACTAGACCATCATTGATATTGGTGCGGAGGTGGAATTCGTGTACCCATATACCGTGAAATCGATCCAAGGAAACCATTGAGTATTGCTATTGATCATTAATATGAATTTATGGATATGCTATTGATTATTGTTGTTATGATGATTATTGATGCCATGTTATATGTTGAGTATGATAATTATGCCATTTGCTAGCCTAGTTAGAATTGTTATCGAAGCATGTTGGATTGCATACCATGCTCATTCAGTATTATGGCTACCTCACTTAGACTATGTAAGTCTAATGCATTCATTTTCCACACATTTCAGGTTAAGAAAGTATATCAGATCGAGATCGGAGCTAGTTGGAAGTTTGGGAAGTCACCACAAGTTTAAAGTAATGTGTTTTGTCCCTATGAACTCCTAGAATGGTGGCAAAGTGGTTAAACTAGTTAGTTATGATATGATCGTTATGAGTGTATTGACTATGTTTTGTAAAGGCCATATAGGCCATAAATGACACTTTGGTTTTGGTTTAAAATGGTTAAATGGCATATTTGACATTAAAAGGTGATATCATAGTAAATGGATTCATATTGACATGAGATTTGATATGCTAATATATTATAATGTTTAAACATTGTTGGAAAAATTTCATGGCATTTGGACATTGCTAGATAGGTTAATTTGATTAAAAACCAGCTAAAATCTATTATTACAATACAGGTGTATCGATACAGGTCAAGCTGTATCGATACGGCCTTACATATTTGGACCTGGAAAAATAGAGCGTATCGATACACAAAATGAGGTGTATCGATACGGATCTTGGTAGTGAGTTCTGGGAAATAAATTGTATCGATACAGCCTTAGGATGTATCGTAACGTGTCAACATTGGTCAACCGATATCGATACGGGCTTAGATGTATCGATACGGGGTTAGTTAATTCTGTTAAAAGACTTAAACTATAGTTTTACATAGTTTACAAAATGGTCATTGGATATTGTATGGTTTAATTGGATGGGTAAATGTTATCGAAATGTCATGAAAATGTACAAGAATCATTGTTATTGAATTGAATTTCATTATGGTACAATTAATTGCATTAAAGAACCTCTAAATTATCAGATTTACAATTTAGTCCTTGAAGCTTGTAGAAGTTAAGAATCAGTCTCTATTGATGAATTATTGACTTCTATTGGGTAAACTGGATTAATGTTAATACTTAATAAGGTTTGAAAAGTATAACATTGATCGAGTAACAAGTATTTATTGAAATTTTATCGCAAAGATCACCGCACCATTCACTAATAGCACACTCCGACTCGGTTCTCGACCAGGCCGAGAAGGGGGTGTTACATTTGTGGTATCAAGGCTAGATTTTAGTCGGTTCTGGACTAAACCGAACCTTATTGTATTGATTATTGCATTAATTTGCTACCTAGGAGTTATTTTATTGTGTATTGTGACTTGCCGGCTAATCCAATCTCTTTATTTATAGATGTCTAATTCTAATCAAGCTCGAATAGATGAGCACATTGTTGAATCCTCCACACATGGTGAGGAAGTTAGAAGAAGGGATCCTCCGATTCTACATAGCCCTTCAGTACAAAATCCTGAGCCCGAGATGCAAGTTGCTCAAGGAGAATGCTATAGGAACATGGCTGACATGTTCAAAGTGTTAATAACCTCGTTGAAGGCCGAGAAAACTCTCTCATCGCCCAATGTTGCTATCTCGAGTACCTGAGCTCCTATTGATAAGTAACCAAATGTCGGGCTTACTTTTTTTACTAGAGGGAATGATGATAACCCTAAAATTACCGAGTATTGGTTAGACAATACTCTATGAATTATGCCTAAGCAACTACAGTGTTCTGACGAACACAAGCTTGAATGTGCCCTCTCCTTGTTAGCAGACGAAGCACTGTATTGGTGGGAGACCACGATTCTTACAGTCCCCGAAGAGGCTATGAGTTGGGAGTTCTTCCTTCGTGAATTTCAAAAAAAATATATCAGTGAATACTACCTTGCTGAGAGGCGTGATATATTCCTTTAGCTAAAGCAAGAAGAACGGTCTGTAGAGTAGTACATCCATGATTTTGGCAAGTACTACCGATACGGGGCTGAATATATCAAAAAAGAAGAAGAAAAGTGCAGGATGTTCATCAACGGGTTAAAAAATGATCTACGTCCTATGTTCACGGCCTTGTGCATAACCAATTTTCAAGACCTTTTGAATAGGGTCAAAGCTACTGAAAGTGCTCAAAAGACTCAAAGGACCAGTGGGTCAAACAAGTTAGAAAGAGGCACTAAGATGAATCTATTTCTCTGAATCTTTCAAGAAAGGGAAACACTATGATTCGAAACAGAATGTGTATTCACAGCCTCCCCAGTATGAATATCTTGCTAAGCCACAAGCTATGACTCAGTTCTTTCCTAGTGTCGATCCCATTGAGAGCACTGAAGGCTATAAGTAAGAAATTAAGTTTCCAGTTTGTAACTTCGATCGTCACAAGCATCATGAAGGACAATGTCGTAAGAAATTGGGAGTTTGTTTCTTCTGTGGTGAGATAGGACATCTCATTCGTGACTATCCTAAGAACACTATCAAGTCTACTTCCGCATCGGCCAACTCGTCCCCTGCTCAATCCTTTCGAGGCAAGGGAACAAGACAAGGATCCTTCGGAAGGTTTGGAGGTTCATCCAAAGCATTACACAAACCTAAATCTAAAGCTTCCACACAGATGTACCATATGTGAGGCAAGGGGCAAGAGAATGACCATGACACTAATTCAGGTAAAAATTTGAGGACGAATTTTTCTTAAAGGGGGAGAATTGTAACACCCCAAAAATCGGTCTAGTCAGAACTAGGTTCCGGCGATCGAAAATTCTATATTGAAATGTCTAAATATTGCATTGTTATTGATTATGTTGATTAGTATTAATCAATAATGGACTTTAATTAAGTTTAATGTCCAATTAGGGATCTTGTTGGAACGTTAAATTCTAAAAATTGGCTAGGCGTATCGATACAGTAGGACATGTATCGGTATAGTCTAACTATTCCTAACTAACTTACCAAACTGTTGCTAACTGTATCGATACAGTTAGAGGTGTATCGGTATAGGCCCCTGTTAAAATCTGTCTTAGTGACCAAATTGAAAGAATTGGAAGTAGGGGATGATTCACCTACTTGCTTGCCACCCCTTCACATGAGAATGATCTGAAGAGATGGCAATTAGTCATCAATTTTTGAAAATTGAGAAAGGGATAAGAAAGATGGATAATAATAGTTTAAGCTTACCTTTGCCAAAGGGAAATCATCTCATTGGTACTTGGGGAGGTGGGTTATGATTAAGGCTCTAGTTTCCTTAAATGAATAAGGGAAAAGTTCTCTTCTTTGTTTTTGCCTATTACCGAAACCAAATCCCACCCTTTGTCTTGAAGATAAGCACACACCTCCATTGTCATCTTCCCCGCCAAGCTTAAGCACACACCTCTCCAATTAAACTCCTTAAACTTAAGCTTCCCTTGTTTCAAAAGCTTTAATCCATAGCTATGGGTCAGGTAAGTAAAAGCCCTAAATCTATTGTTGATTCCATTGACTATTGAATGTCCAGTTTTAAGTTATGATGCTCAAGCTAAGCCTCTGTTCTTCAAGCTTTATTCCATGAATCAAATGAATAGTTTATGGCTATTCTAGACTTAGAAATGAGTATCAATGTTGTTATACCGATTGTAACACTTTCTTATTGATTTTTCCTAGCTCAAGAATTGGAGAAAGATTCCCCGTCATCTCTAACACAAGCTAGGAATAAAGGAATTGCTATCCGAGAGCCATAGGAGCTTCGGAAGTAAGATGAGTGTAGTCGGAGTCTCGAGAGCTGGCTAGGTGCCATCTCGAATCATCGATTATTGCTTGTTGTATTGCTAACCATTGTATTGAAGGTTTTTGCATAAAACACTATTAAAAGTCAAAAAGGTAGGAATGAGTAAGTATTGCATTGAAATCGTGTTCGAAACATCGTTATTGTTGTCATGGAAAGCATTGAAGCATTACAATGATAAGCTATTGAAATATTGATACATGAATATTGCTATTGGATCATTGCTATTGATTTATTGTTATGAATCATTTCCATTGAACTATTATTATTGAACCATTGTTATTTATATATTGATATTGAATCATTGATTATCGAACCTTGGGATCGAAAGTATTGGATACAATTGGCATGCCATAGAATTCATGAGCTCATTGGTACGGGTATAGGCTACGGCCTTTATTGGGGTGCGACGGAGGGATGTTAATGTGTATTGGTCAAATTGGTGCAGCGGAAGGAATATAACTAAACCATTATTGATATTGGTGCGGAGATGGAATTCGTGTATCCATATACTGTGAAATCGATCCAAGGAAACCATTGAGTATTGCTATTGATCATTGATATGAAATTATGGATATGCTATTGATTATTGTTGTTATGATGATTATTGATGCCATGTTATATGTTGAGTATGATAATTATGCCATATTGAATCATATACCATTTTCTAGCCTAGTTAGAATTGTTATCGAAGCATGTTGGATTGCACACCATGCTCATTCATTGTTATGGATACCTCACTTAGACTATGTAAGTCTAATGCATTCATCTTCCACACATTTCAGGTTAAGAAAGTATATCAGATTGATATCGGAGCTAGTTGGAAGTTCGACAAGTCACCACAATCTTAAAGTAATGTGTTTTGTCCCTATGAACTCCTAGAATGGTGGCAAAGTGGTTAAACTAGTTAGTTACGATATAATCGTTATTAGTGTATTGGCTATGTTTTGTAAAGGCCATAGAGGCCATAAATGACACTTTGGTTTTGGCTTAAAATGGCATATTTGGCACTAAAAGGTGAAATCATAGTAAATGGATTCATATTGATATGAGATTTAATATGCTAATAGATTATAGTGTTTAAACATTGCTGGTAAAATTTCATGGCATATTTGGCACTAAAAGGTGAAATCATAATATAAGTGTATTGATACAGGCCAAGCTGTACCGATACGACCTTGCATATTTGGACTTGGTAAAATAGAGCGTATCGATACACAAAAGGAGGTGTATCGATAAGGATCTTGGCAGTAAGGTCTGCGAAATAAATTGTATCGATACAGTCTTAGGGTGTATCGAAACAGGTCAATCGGTATCAATATGGGCTTAGTTGTATCGATACGGGGTCAATTAATTTTGTTAAAAGACTTAAACTACAGTTTTACATAGTTTACAGAATGGTCACTAAATATTCTGTGGTTTAATTGGATGGGTAAATGTTATCAGAATGACATGAAAATTTACATGATCACTATTATTGAATTTAATTTCATTATGGTATAGTTAATTCATTAAAGAACTTCTAAATTATCAAATTTACAATTTAGTCCCTAAAGCTTGTAGAAGTTAAGAATCAGTCCCTATTGATGAATTATTGACTTTTATTGGGTAAATTGGATTAATTTTAATATTTAATAAGGTTTTAAAAGTATAACATTGATCGAGTAACAAGTATTTATTGATATTTTATCGTACAGATCACCGCACTGTTCACTAGTAGCACACTCTGACCCAATTCTCGACCAGGCCGGGAAGGGGGTGTTACATGTTATGTGCATGGTTTGAAAGGCATGATAATGTTTTGAAAGTTGTTTTAAACAATGAACTCATAGTAAGTTGGAAACCAGTTTTAAATGCATTGATGGCGTTGTGTTTTAAGCACTCCTCACTAAGCCTAGTGTGCTTACGCTCTCTTTGTCCATCAATTCAGAAAATTAATGGTTGGAGGCAGCGAGCAAGTGAGAGGAAAACCAAGGACTCAAACTATTCAAAATTAACACTCTCTTTGCTTAAATAGGGAGTTTTTGAACTAGACTAGTAGTAATAAAGGCAATGGGGTTCATTGTTGTTTGGGAGGGTTATTTGTTAAAATCCCTATTTGAGCAAGTTTATAATGTTGTTATTGTGTTGTATGAGGCTTTATATGTTTTGTTTGAGGTGGATTTATGTTTTGAGGTTTTAGATGGTTGAGTTTTAGGAAGCATGCCTCTAGAATCATGATTGAGAAATATTGTTGTGTTTTGATCATGATGCATTGTTAAACTGACATGGTTTGATCATTAGTTTAGTGGAGTATATGTTTATAAATTGTTAGGGCATGTTTGAATCCATGTTCAAAAGAAAAACTAGCAAATTTGGACATTACAGGTCTAGATGTACCGATACGCGAGGCTTCATATCAGGACGAGTAAGTGTTTTGTAGGCCTCGTATCGGTACATGAAGATGTGTATCGGTATTTCCTTTAGCCACTGAAGCTGGTTTTGCTTTGTGTAGCCCACGTACCGATACGCCTTGGGACCATATCGGTGCGGCTAGTTGTTATGTTGGTTATGGATTGTTTATGTTTTGAGATTCCTTCGTTTTGGTCCCTATATCTTATGTATGCAATTGTATGAGTTTGGATTCTCGTTTTATGCTGAAACTTGGCAATAAAGCATGTAATCTGATTAATTGAGGATTGGTAACTCAAATTTTAATTTAATCCTCATAACTTTCTAGATTTGCAATTTAGTCCATGTACCTGCACCAGCTGGGCCAGTGTTGGGTGATATGGCACCTTTGATACAGACCTTGACTGGATCTTTTCAAGCTGTTGTTGCTAGAGCGCATGTACCTACACCAGCTGTTGGGCAGATTGGGTTGTCGTTAGAGCGCCTCCGTAGTTTGGGAGGAGTTGAGTACAGAGGGTTGGCACCTGAGGCATCCGAAGAGTGGATGACCAGTACATATCAAATTTCGAACCAAATAGGGTGCAACGATGCCCGTATGCTGGGATGTGTTGTGTCTCTGCTACAAGGAGATGCGTATAGTTGGTGGACAACTGTGATCATGGGCATGGAACACAATGATGTGGATGGGAAGTTCTTTTGAGCTGCCTATCTATGAGTAAGATATTTGGATGAAAAGAAATGTGAGTTCATGTCTTTAGCTTAGGGCGGTATGTCCGTGGTAGTGTACGAGGTTCAGTTTGTAGGGTTGAGCCAGTATGCTCCTTAACTGGTACCGGATGAGAGGCATCGCTGTGATCAATTTCGTTGCGGATTGGTACACAATGTTAAGACATATATGTTGGCTTCTTACTACACCAATTTTGACATGTTGGTTACATGGGCTAAGGACATTGAACAGAACCTGGGTTTCTCAGTTTGTGTGGGAGGTTCTGGCTCTGGAAAAAGAGTTACGGACTCTGGTTCGGGTGGTGGTTAGTTTAAGAAGCAACGAGATAAAAGGTATCGTCCTGAGTTGAGGCGAGGTAGAGGTGGTGCTGGGTGAGGATTGCAAGGTCAGAGTACCCAGGCTAGAGTAGCATATAACACCTGTTGGATTTGTAGATCGTGAGATTACATAAGGCGAGACTGTCTACGTTTGGCTCATGAGATACAGGCTTATACGACCGTTGTTGCTAATTCTTGTTGGAGTTGTGGATCGAGCGATCATCTGAGACGTAATTTCCCATTGTTGGTGGGTGGTGGATAGGCCAGGGCACCTACGGTTGCACCACAGAGAGGCCATAGTCATGGATGGGGATAGTTTCAGCGAAGGGTCGAGGGTCTAAAGACGGTGGCTCATGCCGTTGCTATTCAACCTGAGGGTGATGGTCCTGCGAGGGAGTACGCACATCGCGAGGGACAAAATGACACAGACGTGATTGCAGGTACATTTACTTTGCAATCTCTGTCATTAATTTTTTTTGGTTGATTCTGGTTCAACGCATTCATATATCTTTCGTGAGCATGCACATTTTCTTAATATACCTGTAGAAGTGTTGGATGTGGGTATGGATGTAACTAGTTCTTTCGGTGAGACGGTTGTTACGATGAGGTTGTTTAGGAGATGTCCTTTGGCTGTTCAAGGTCATGTGTTTGCGGTTGATTTGATGGAGTTGTTATTTCACGGTTTTGATGTAATATTGGGCATGGATTGGTTGTCTGAGCATAGAGTTGTGGTTGATTTTGAAACCAAGCGAGTTTCCTTGAAACTTGCCGATGATTACAAAGTGGTTGTTTTGGGTGAAAATGCTATGTTTATGCCCAATGTTGTCTCAGCTTTGGAAGTGAGTCGTTTGATGGATTCTAAATGTCAGGCATTCTTAGCCTATGTTATGAATCTAGGATCAAAGGAGGTGCTTCAGGACATCTATACCGTATGTGAGTTTCTAGGTGTTTTTTCGGAGGAGTTGCCAGGTTTGCCACCGGATAGAGAGGTTGAGTTTGGAATTGAGTTGTATGCAAATACAGATGTCTATTTTTCCTATTGCATGGTACCAAAGGAGTTGAAGGAGTTAAAGACGCAACTTCAGGAGTTGCTTGTTCGAGGGTTTATTAGGCCTAGTGTTTCGTTGTGGGGTGCGTCGTTATTGTTTGTTAAAAATAAGGATGGCACGATTCGGATGTGTATTGATTATTGGCAACTGAACAAGTTGACGATTAAGAATAAGTATCATTTTCTACAGATTGATGATTTGTTCGATCAGTTTAGAGGTGCTTCAGTGTTTTCTAAGATTGATTTGAGATTTGGGTATTATCAGTTGAAGGTAAAGGATGTGGATGTGCCTAAGACTACCTTTTGTACGAGGTACATGCATTATAAGTTCTTGGTAATGCTGTTTGGCTTGACTAATGTGCCGGTTGCGTTCATGGATATGATGAATCGGTTGTTCTTTGAGTTTTTGGACCAATTTTTGGTTGTGTTTGTTGATGATATCCTTTGTACTCTCATACCGAGGAAGATCATGATAAACACTTGAAGATTGTGCTTCAGGCGTTGTTGGATAATCAGTTTTATGCCAAGTTGAGCAAGTGTGAGTTTTGGCTTAGAGAGGTTATTTTTCTTGGGCATGTTGTGTCAACCGAAGGAATTCGAGTTGACCCATAAAAGATTGAGGCTGTGATAGGTTGGAAGTCACCTAAGTCTATGTTAGATGTTCGTAGTTTCCTTGGGTTGGCTAGTTATTATCATCGGTTTGTGGATGGTTTTTCAAAGATTGATGCTCCTTTGACCAAGTTTTTGCAGAAGAATGTTCGTTTTGAGTGGACAAAGAATAGACAACAAGCTTTTGAAAAGTTGAAGGGGGATTTGACGCAAGCTTCGATCTTGATTCAGCTTGAGTAGGGTAGGGAGTTTGTTGTTTATAGAGATGCATCTTATGTAGGCTTGGGTTGTGTGTTGGTCCCACCTGTTAATGATGTCATGGATGGAATTCCAATGAATTTTCACTTTAATGATGATGGGGTGTTGTGTTTTAAAGATTGGACAGTGGGGCCTAATGATGATGAGTTGAGGCATACCATCTTGACTGAAGCGCATGCTAATCCTTTTGCTATGTAACACCCCGATTTTGGGCCTAGGAGTTTCTAGGTTGATTGAACGGTCCGATGGACTGAATTAGAGATTCGAGTCAGATTTGGGATTTAAATCGGAATAAATATTTTTGACGTGTAAAGAATGTGGGAAAATATCTAAAAATTATTTTTTAATATATGGATATTTTTGGTAAAGTCAATTTTGGGAAATTGAATTAAGAAATTGGACATTTTGGCTAGTGACCAAAATGTAAAGATTGAAAATTGTTTTTAGTGACTGTTTTGTAAAAGGGTCAAAACTTTGAATCTTTAAGGAGCTATTTTACCTAAATGTTTTATCAGACTTTTCTCTCAATTGGGATTATTTTAATAAGTTTTAATTAAATGTTAAAAGAGATTTAATTAAGGAGAGGTGGTTATTTTCCTTAAAAACTATTTTGACGTATTCTCTCAAGTTTTCTATCAAAATCTCTTTAGCTAAACATTCTTTTTTTCATCAAAGATTTTAGGTAATACTCTTGATTTCTAAATGATTCTCCCATCTTGTTTTCCAAAATCTTATTGTCTTCCTTTGTTTTTCAAGAGTCAACATCCAATTGAGAGGAAATTCACTCATTAGAGGTAAGGTTCGTTCTCCTCCTCTAATGAATGGTTCTTTATTGAAATTTCCAAGTATTTGATCCTTGTTTAATGTTTCATAATGAGTTTTGATGATTTAATTATGGAAATTGGGTAAATCAAGGTTTAATTGATGAGATTAAGTGATTTTTGTTTCGAATATGTTTTGCTGAGTTATTGATTGGTTTTAATCATGATTTTGATGTTTAAAAATGTTAACAAATTGGTTTTAACATTGGAATCCCAAAACTAAGTGAATCTCTAATTTCCTAGGTTGCTAGTGTTTTGTTTTGGCGAGTTTTGGTTGTTTAATGAGTGCTGGAAGTATAAGGATGATATTAGGTTGTTGTTGGATGTTAATTGAAGTTAATGGACGGATTAAACCTTTAGGTTTTGGTTGGGTTAAGTTTGGAAGGTGTTTGATGTTGTTTTTGGTTGTCGCGGAATGGTTTTTGGATAGTGTTGTTAGGGATTAATGTTGTTGAGTCTTTGAATGCATTTTGATGCATTGAATCCCCTATTTTTGTGTGGTTAAATTAGGGGCGATTGATCCTCAAGCTTGTGGCATTACTTCGAAAGCTTTGGGGGAATAATTCACATCGGCGAACTAAGCTTTGCATTATCAGTGTGTGGGAACGTAAATTTCAGCTTTGAAATGGTTTAAAGGTTATTTTGGGAGTTTAAATTTAGCTTGAAACACTGGTTTAAACTCGAAAGTAAGTATAAAGAGATTTCTCCCTCGGTCGTGCTTTGGCGAAATTGTTTTTATGCACTTGTTTTTGAATTACATGGTACCTACTATTTATGCATGATTTGAGTATGTTTTATACTGTTTTGATCATATATTGATGATGGATGCATTTGGTAAATGATCTATAAAAGTATGTGGAATACTTGTAATGCATGGTTTAATGCATTAGAAAATGGTTTTGATGTTGCATATGAAAACAATGAGGTACATGGTTAATAATGAATTATATTGGCAAGTGACGTGGTTTAAAATATTATCGGATATAGTTGGATGGCCATAGGATTGATAGTGCACTATAAAAGTCACCTCGGGTGTTGAGGGGTTGTAAGGTACCGAATATTCCATCATGAGTACCCTAACAGTTGAGGGGTTATATGGTACTGAAAACTCTCGTTAGTGGATTATACACCTAATCGAGGATTTGCGTTGTGATTGTACCTAGTTTTGAATGTACCATAATTCCGATTGAGGTTGTATGAAGTGTTGTGATGACACTTGTTAAATCTGTGTATCTGATGTAATGTTTTGCAAAAATGAACTTGGTTAATGATCACTTGAAAGCCAATATAATTGATAATGTATCATGTTGTCGAAAATTGTTGTATAATGTTGATTTATACATGTTTACTCTTTAAGACTTGCATATGGGTTGTTATGCATGGGAAAGCTTAAATTGAGGGTAGCAAATGGGATTTTGCTATTGATCCATGATACATGTTACATATGGTGTAATTTGCATGTTTTGGAAATGTTAAGTACATGGTTTAAAAGGCATGATAATGTTTTGAAAGCTGTTTTAAACAATGAACTCATAGTGAGTTTGAAACCAGTTTTAAATGTATTGATGGTGTTTTGTTTTGAGCACTCCTCACTAAGCCTAGTGTGCTTACGCTCTCCTTATCCATCAATGCAGAGAATTAAAGGTTGGAGGCAACAAGCAAGCGAGGGGAAAACCAAGGACTCGAACTATTCAAAAGTATGTTTTTGAACTAGACTAGTAGTAATAAAGGCAATGGGGTTCATTGTTGTTTTGGGAGGTTTTTTCTAAACTCCCTGTTTGAGCAAGTTTACTATGTTTTCTTGAGATTGTAATTGGATTTATATGTTTGGTTGATGTTTTGGATTTATGTTTCATGCTTTGGAGATTATTTCTAGGAAGCATGCATGTACATTCTTGGTTGAAGCATGTTGTTATGTTTTAATCATGTAATTCTGATGTTTTGGTCTGATTTGAATCATAATATGGATTGGTGTGTGTTTGAAGCATGCTTGGGCAAGTTTGATATCATGAGTGGATGAAAAACTAGTAAAAGTGGATATTTTAGGCTCAGGCATTTCGGTAGGCATGATGGTGTACCGGTACGTGGAGGCTTAATCTGAGCCTGGGTTTTGGTGCAAAGGTTGGTGTATAAGTACGGTTTTGAGCTACTAAAATCTGGAATTTTGAAATGGTGCAAGTGTACCGATACACTTGCTCGTATACCGATATGGGTGTTTGTTTTGTTAGTTACATTTATGCTTGAGTTTTATATCCTTCCGTTTTGGTCTGAGTTTTTATATATGTAATTGTATGAGTTTGGATTATCATTTTGAGCTAAAATTTGACATGCAAGCATGTAACTTGACTAATTGAGGAAGGGTAACTTCAAAACTAATTAAGTCCTTGTAATGTGTCAGTTTTGCAATTAATTCCTTATATTGTAATTCGCTCAATTGGATGTCGAATTGACGCCCGATTTAGTTGAGTTTTCACCCGCTCCAGCATGCACACCTTAGGATATAATGTTGCATCTAGAAAAGATAAAAAGAAAAAAATAGGCCTAAGTTTAGTTAATCGATTCGGGTTTTGTTTCAGCAAAACCCAATGTAGCTCACTCGGTTCGGTCTGGCGTCTAGGTCGGGTCAAGGGGATTATAGGATGAGTTGCAAGTAAAGACATCTTTGTCACAGTTGATTAAGGAAAAGCAACCCTACGATAGTGTGTTGGTACCGCATGTTAAAGATGTCGTGGATGGAAATCCAACAGATTTTCACTTTAATGATGATGAGGTATTGTGTTTTAAAGATTGGATAGTGGTGTCTAATGATAATGAGTTGAGGCGTATCATCTTGACCAAAGCGCATGCTAGTCCTTTTTCTATGTATCCCAGTAGTACTAAGATGTATTGAGGGATGAAGGAGGAGTACTATTGGGTTGGTTTAAAGAAAGTTGTGGCTGATTTTGTTGCTAGATGCATAGTGTGTCAACGTGTTAAGGCTGAACATCAATTTCCCTCTAGGTTGCTGCAACCGTTGAGGATACCAGTATGGAAGTGAGAGAGAATCACCATGGATTTTGTGTTTGGGTTGCCGTTGATGCCCACTGAGAAGGATTCCATTTGGGTGATTGTTGATCGGTTTATGAAGTGTGCACATTTTGTGCATGTGCATACCATGTATACCTTGGATAAGTTGGCAGAGTTGTATACTGCTAAGATTGTATGTTTGCACGGGGTGTCTAAGTCCATAATTTTGGATAGGGATCCATGGTTTACAGCAAGGTTTTGGGAGTGTTTGCATCGGGCTTTGGGTACACGGTTGAATTTTAATACTTTGTATCATCCTCAGACGGATGGTTAGTCTTTGCGTGTGATCCATGTTTTGGAGGATATTTTGAGGTGTTGTATCATTGAGTTCCAAGGAACCTGGGGAGGCAGTTGCCTTTGATGGAGTTTGCTTATAATAATAGTTATCAGGCTAGTATACAAATGGCACTGTATGAGGCCTTGTATGGTAGAGAGTGTCGTACACCTTTGTGTTGGGCCGAGGTTAAGGAAAATCATGTTTCTATGCCGGATGTGTTGAAATACACGAATGAGAAAGTGAAACTTGTTTGTGATCGTTTGAAAGAGGCTTCAGATCGCTAGAAATCCTATGCGGATTTGAAGCGTAGAGAGATTGAGTATGTTGTTGGTGATCGTGTGTTCTTGAAAGTATCACCTTGGGAGAAGGTGATGCGGTTTGGACGTAAGGGTAAGGTTAGTCTAAGGTTCATTGGACCGTATGAGGTTGTGGAGCGTGTAGGACCTGTGGCTTATCGTTTGAGGTTGCCTCCTAAGTTGGAGAAGATTCATGATGTGTAAGTATCGGTCGGATCTATCGCATGTTATGCTGGTGGAGGACATTGAATTACAACCGGATTTGTCTTTTGATGAGGAACCTATTGAGATTCTTGATTCGAGCAGTAAGGTTCTTCGTGGCAAGATGATCGAGCTTGTAAAGGTGTTGTGGCGACACCGTTGAGTTGAGGAGGCCACTTGGGAGAGTAAGGCGAACATGATGAAACAGTTTCTGCATTTATTTCCATCAGGTAAAATTTTGAGGACAAAATTTCCTAAGTGGGGGAGTTGTAACGCCTTGGTTTTGGGCCTAGGAGTTTCTAGGTTGATTAGACGGCCTAGTGGACCAGATTAGAGTTTTGAGTCGGATTTGGGATTAAAATCGGAATAAATATTTTTGGTGCTAGAAAAATATGGGGAAAATATCTAAAAATCATTATTTAGTATATAGATATTTTTGGTAAAGTCAATTTGGAAAATGGAATTTGGAAATTGGACATTTTGGGCTAGTGACCAAAATGTAAAGATTGAAAACTATTTTAGTGATTGTTTTAAAAAAGGATCAAAACTTTAAATCTTTAAAGAACTATTTTACCTAATGATTTTAATATGATTTTCCTCTTAATTTGAATTATCTTTAATGGGGGTTAATTAAGGAAATTAAAAGGGGATTAATTAAAGGAATGTGGTTATTTTTCTAAAAACATTTTTGACGTAACTTCTTTTCTCAAACTTTTCACTCAAATTCTCTTCAGCCAAACACTTTCCTTTGCATAAAAGATTTGAGGTAATGTTCTTGATTTCTTAAATCGTTGATTCCTAATGGATTCTTCAATTTTGTTTTCCAAAAATCTCATTGTTATCTTTTGTTTTTCAAGAGTAAAACATCCAATTGAGAGGAAATTCACTCATGAGAGGTAAATTTCGTTCTTCTCCTCTAATGAATAGTTCTTTATTGAAATTCTCAAGTATTTGATCCTTGTTTAATGATTTCTAACGAGTTTTAATGATTTAATTGTGGAAATTGGTTAAATCAAGGTTTAATCGATGAGATTAAGTGATTTTCATTTTGGATCTATTTTGTTGTGTTCTTGATTTATTTTAATCACGATTTTGATGGTTAATAATGTTAATAAGTTGGTTTTAACATTAGAATTTCGTAACTAAGTGAATCTAAATTCTTAGGTTGCTAGTGTTGTGTTTTTGGCGTGTTTTGGTTGTTTAATGAATGCTAGAAGTATAAGGATGATGTTAGGTTGTTTTTGGATGTCAATTGAAGATAATTGAGGGGTTAAACCTTTAGGTTTTGGCTGGGTTAAGTTTGGAGGATGTTTGATGTTGTTTTCGGTTGTTACGGAAAAGTTTTTGGATAATGTTGTTGGGGATTAGTGTTGCTGGGTCTTTGAATGCATTTTGATGCATTGAATCCCTAGTTTTTGTGGCGATTGATCCTCAAGCTCGAGGCACCATTTTAGAAGCTTTGGAGGAGTAATTCGCATTGACAAACGAGGCTTTGCGAAGTTGGTGAGTAATAACGTTGATTTCAGCTTTGAAATGATTTAAAAGTTATATTGGGATTTTAAATTGAGCTTGAAACGCTGGTTTAAACTTGAAAGTAAGTATAAAGAGATTTCTCCCTCAATCGTGCTTTAGCGAAATTGTTTTTTGCACTTGTTTTTTAATTACATGGTACCTATTGTTTAAGTATGTTTTGAGTATGTTATATACTGATTTTTATCATATATTGATGATGGATGCATTATAAAAATGGTCCATGTAAGTATGTGGAATACTTGTAAATGCATTGAAAATGATTTTGTATGTTGCATATAAAAACAGTGAGGTACATGGTTTATAATTTATTATATTGGCAAGTGATGTGGTTTAAAATGTTATCGGATATAGTTGTCCGGCCATAAGATTGATAGTGCACTATAAATAAGTCGTCTCGGGTGTTGAGGGGTTTATGTGTACCAAATACTCCACCACGAGTATCCCTAACGATGAGGGGTTATATAGTACCGAAAACTCCCGTTAGTGGATTATGCGTCTAACCGATGATTGGGTTATGATGGTACCCGGTTGTGAATGTACCTTGAATTCCAGTTGAGATGGCATGAAATGTTGAGAGAACACTTGTTAAATCTATGTATCTGGTGTAATATTTTGTAAATTGAAACTTGGTTCATGATCACTTGAAAGCCAATATAATTGTTAATATATCATGTTGATGGATTATGATGTATAATGTTGGTTGTACATGTTTACTCTTTAATCCTTGCATATGGGTTGTTATGCATGGGAAAGCTTAAATTGAGGGTTAGCAAATGGGATTTTGCTGTTGATCCATGATACATGTTGCATATGGTTAATATGCATGTTTTGGAAATGTTAAGTGCATGGTTTAAAAGGCATGATGATGTTTTGAAAGATGCTTTAAAATATTGAACTCATGTGAGTTGGAAAATGGTTTTAAATGCATTGATGGTGTTGTGTCTTGAGCACTCCTCACTAAGCCTTGTGTGCTTACGCTCTCTTTGTCCATCAATGCAGAGAATTAAAGGTTGGGGGCAGCAAGCAAGCGAGAGAAAATCTAAGGACTTGAATAACACGAAAGTATGGTTTCGAACTAGACTTGTAGTAATAAAGGCAGTGGGGTTCATTGTTGTTGTTTGGGAGTGTTATTTGCTAAACTCCCATTTGTGCAAGTTTATAATGTTGTTGTGGTGTTGTATGAGGCTTTATATGGTTGATTTTTGTGTGGAGTTATGTTTTGAACTTTGGATGGCTTGGTTTTTTTGGATACATGCCTCTAGACTCGAGTTTGGGATTTATTGCTATGCTATGATCATGTTCCTTTGATGTTTTTGTATGGTTTGATCTTTAGTTTAGTGGAATACTTGAATATGGTTTGTTGAAGCACGTTGATTCCTTAATTGTTTGAAAAACCAGAAAAAGTGTACATTTTGGGTTAGACCATACCGATACGTGGGGCCTCGTATCAGTACGGATATGATGGATGTCGACCTGTGATCGGTTTAGTCTGACGTCTAGGTCGGGTCAAGGGGGTACATAGCCCTTATTTAGCAGCAATAATGGAGCCGCATATTAGTGGCAATTTGGCTAATCGAGTCATCCTGAGACTGGGCTTTCAAAATTCATTCAGTATAGAAGCACATGGGTTCAGTGGCGATATTTGGTTACTGTGGAAAGACACAATTTCGGTTGAAATATTGTGTGTCACAAATCATTTTGTCCATGGTCGATTTCGAGAAGGTGATAATGGGAGTAGGCTATTTTTCACTGCAGTGTATGCTAGCCCCAACGTTTCGGAGAGAAAAATGTTATGGGATCACTTCCGACAATTAGATCCGGGTCATGATGAAGCCTGGATACTAGGGTGTGACTTCAACTCTATTCTACGTATGGAAGAAAAACATGGAGGTTCGAATCGTGGGGTTGGCTTCAGCAAACTTTTCAGTGATTTCGTATTTGATATGGGGTTGTTTGATGTTGAGTTCCAGGGTGCAGAATTTACTTGGCGAAGGGGCTCCTTGAGTAAAAGACTGGATTGTTGTCTTATAAATGATTGGGTGGTCTCGACTTTTTGCTTATTCAAACGTAATCCACCTCGATCGAGTTGGTTCATATCACTGTCTCTTATTATTGAAGACGAATGTGTCTAGAGATGTTGCTCCCAAAAGGGCTTTCAGGTTCATCAAGTCATGGCAAGATCACCCCCAATTTGGTGAGTTTCTGAAGAGTACGAGGGTTGCAAGTGATTATTATCAATAATTTGAAAATTTTCAAATGGACGTTCAAGTTTGGAATGATGAAGTATTTGGGCCCATAGGCAAAAAGAAAAAAACAGCTTTTAGCGCGACTAAAAGGAATAGATAGAGCTCTCCGGTTAAATTATTCAGGTCATCTTGTTGAATTGGAAAAACAATTGTGAATTGACTTAGATAAAGTGCTCAAACATGAAGAGGATCTTTGGTTTCAAAAAGCTAGATCTCAATGGATCCTCTATGGTGACAAGAATACGAAATACTTCTACTCGTGTACTATGCAACGCCGTAGAAGAAACCATATTGCAGCATTGAAGTTGTCGAATGGTACTTGGTGTGATGATTAATCAAGATTAAAGGAGTTGGTTGTTAATTTTTTTCAAGACCTTTTCACAAGCTCATCAGATAACAAAATTCATTATTCAATGCGTGGCTGTTTCCCCCCATTATCTGACCATACAATAAGGGACATGGCTCATCCACTAGATGTTGAGGAAATTAAATCAGTAGTCTTTGAGATGCAGCCTTGGAAAGCTCCAGGCTTGGACGGTGTACATACAACCTTTTCTCAACGAAATTGAGAGGTAGTTGGCAATGATGTATGTCGCTTGGTTCGGGATATCTTTGAAGGTAAGTTCTTTGACGAATAGCTTAACCGTACTTTGCTAGTACTTTTGCCTAAGGTACGTGTTCCTGAATTGATATCTCAATTTAGACCAACCAGCTTATGTTCAGTACTTTATAAAAGTGGTTACCAAAGTTATAGTTAATCGTCTTAAGCCGTGAATTTTGGATTGGGTTTCATACAACCAAACGAGTTTATATCGGGACGTTCCATCATAGATAACATTTTAATTGCTCAAGAGGTTGTCCACTCGATGCGATTAAAGAAGGGTAAGAAAGGATGAATGACAATTAAAATAGATTTCGAGAAGGCTTGTGACCGACTTGAATGGTCGTTCATTGAGGATACATTACAAGATATTGGTATTCTGAGTGGAACGAATCGATTATTGATTCCTTTAAACCCACAAGAGGGATACGTCAAGGTGACCCATTATCGCCTTACCTCTTCGTACTTTGTATGGAACGTCTAGCTCAAGCCATTCATAGCAAAGTGGCCTTAGGATTGTGGAAACTGATTCGCCTTGCCAGGGGTGGCCCGACTATTTTTCACTTATTCTTTACCGATGATATGGTCATTTTTGCAGAAGCTTCAATGGACCAACTTACTGTAATTAAAGATATATTGGGTGAATTTTGTCTAGAATCAGGCCATAAAGTCAGCATTGCCAAGACAAACATATTCTTTTCTATGAATGTGGATATTGACAAAAGAGTTGAAATCTGCTCCCAATTTGGTTTTTCGAAGGTGCCGGACCTTGGCAAATACTTGGGGTTCCTTTTATTGCATTCCCGTGTAACCAAAGCTTCATACAATTATGTGGTGCAGCACGTCCGCGACAAGCTTTCCTGTTGGACATCGAGACATCTCTCTCTAGCGAGAAGGATTACTCTCGCTAAGGCAATTCTACCGATAATTCCTTACTATTCCATGCAATCGACAGTTCTCCCCAAAAGAGTTTGCGAAAAAATTTGAGAAGTTGGTGCGCAATTTCAGATAGGGGCATATAAATGCTAGAGGAATTAACCTAGTGAATTGGGATGCGTCGTGCCAACCGGCTACTAGTGGTGGACTCGACTTTAAAAAACTTGTTCACCAAAATAAGGAATTCCTTATTTCCACAACTGCCGCAGAAAGAACAGGAGCTGGTACCGAAAGACTGGCAGGAATGTGATATATATTTTCAACAACAATAGCAAGGGTAGAACTTCATGATTTATTCGGTGTTGGGTCAAGGGCGGAGACCCTTACCTATTGAAGGAAAAAGTGGAGTGAAAGTTCACTTGACTTTTTTCTTTCTATAGGGCGCCCATTACGATGAGATCGGTCTCGTGACTCCGTTCCTCTCAAAACAGACGAGCTGCCTTAAACTCCTCTCGTGTGTGGCTGATCATCCGAAAAGACCAGCTACTGATTATCGCCTTGGTAAGCTATTGCCTCACCAACTAGCTAATCAGACGCGAGCCCCTCCTCGGGCGGATTACATATCGTTTTGTTCAGTGGAGATATTGGAAGTAGGCCGTGACCTTCTCTTCCAGCGGGCATTCCTCATTTGCTTCCTATGGCTTCCGCCGAATCTCAACCTCCCTGAGTCTTGGAACCTTTGCTTTTCGTTTGGATTGATTACTCATTCGGGAGGCGTTACAGGGTAACGAACTGTGTCGTAACAGTAGGAGTAATACATATAACGCTGCCTGAATCTTCGCATGGCGGATCGGCTTTTCGGTATTATGACGGCATAGTCGCGGGTTTCAAGCCAGGCATCCGTCTCAGTGCAGGCGGTGGAGTTGGGGAGAGTACGGATGGGATCGGCAGGACAACCCTCGAGGACGAGGTCTTTGAACTCGAAAGTGAATGGTGCATACTCGTAGTTAACTTTGTGTTTGCCTCCTTAGATTCCTTATTCAAATCTCGTTTCTTGTTGGAGTCCGTGGGACTTAATTGATTAGCCATTGGAGGACCAAAAGTCCAGTGCGGAAACCACCAGTCTAACCGTAGCTTCAGATCTTGGATATGCCGATCAACAGGTACTTCTAAGGATTGAACGCAGAAACAGGATCCCATCTCTTTCGTGAATGTCCTACGGCATTAAACGTGTGGAGGGGGGCGATCGAATAAGAAAAATGGAGAGAATTTATGACATTGGAGACAAAGGAATGGCTAAGGATAAACTTAACAAACCAGTCTTACTTTGCTCGATCCCCTGAAGACTAGGGTCTCCTTTTTGGTGTAGTGGTATGGTCCCTGTGGAAAAACTGCAACACTGTCGTATTCGATCTTGGAAACCTTAGAAACAAACCTGTCTTGGAACGTAGTTACAGATTGCAGCTAGAGATGAAGGATGCTATTGCAGCGGCGAGCTTTGGAACTAGAGGTAAACCAATCCAGCCGAGATCTCAAACAGTGTGGACTCCCCCCAGCTGGTTGGTGCAAGCTAAATGTTGATGGGGGCTTGAGATCATGCGTCCGGATTGTGGCAGAGTATCATTGAGGTATATGGATACGAGGGTTTTCTCGTTTAGTGGGTATATGCTCTCTCATTGAGGCAGAGTTGTGGGCAGTCTATGAAGGCTTGACGCAAGCATGAATTATTGGTGAAAGACATGGAGCAGCCTCCATGACTATTTTACAGCATATCTTCGAGCTGTTGGACTGAAGATGGAGTGTGACCATAAATCATGTCTCTAGGGAATCAAATAGTGTTGCTGATAGGTTAACTAAATTGGTTAATTTAGGTTCTTTAGATTATAGATTATTTATTGACCCACCTCTTTTATTATGGATTATTTACAGTTTAATTGTTCAGCCTCTGGCAAACGTTTTTTAGGTAATATTATTTCTTTATTCACCAAAAAAAATATTTCAAAACTAACTGTTAGGACATGTAGATATGATAAAAGATCCACAGAGTATAAAAACTGACACATAACAAAAGAGGAATATATTGTGTTAGTATGTTTTTTTGAAGACAAAGGTGATATGCAGCGACGAAATCGGACGATATATTTTAGGATGTCAATTATTGAAAATAATTTTAATAATTATTTATATTTTATTTTACTATTATCGTATAAGTTAAGCATACAGGGTAGGTTTAAGTTGCAGAATTTATAAAAGGTTTGTACGAAGTAGCTTGTTATCGTATCTACCAAACCATATAGGTTCACATGAACATGTTTTTCAAAAATTATCTACTTAGATTTTTTTGGAAGAACAATGAATAAAACTGCAATGATGGATCTTGACATAGAAATACTAAGTGGTTGAGTAAATTAGTACAACTTTATCTTTATTTATAGAATAAAGTATGAACCTAATGTGTATAAATATTTGAGTGAATGTTCAACTACCGCTGTTAAACCGTCCGCTGTCAAACTACTTACAGTCTACCATCCTCTAACCGTCCGCTGGTGCTCAGAATGTCAGGCAGACTGATTAATTGTATTTTAGGCATTAAAAGCTTTTGAAATTATTGTAATTAAGTTCTTGTCTTTTCTAAAATTTTATGGTTTATTGTTTTTTAAGACCATGTCAATTAAATTAATAAATTAAACATTGATCCATTATTTTTTAGTTTAGTTACTTTTTAAGACCATTCAATTTTAAAATACGTAAAATTAAACTTAAAGTCCCTTAATTTTTATGGCTTAATTACTTTCTAAGACCTATTCATTTCAAAGTTAATCAATTTGCCCTCTCGCAATTCAATCCTGGCTCTATCCCTATATATTATATATAGAAAATACTTTGATACACAAGCTTGTGTACACTTTAGTTTACATAAGCCTTTTAATTTTAGGGTTTAAGGTTTTAAGGGTTTAGTGTGTAAGGTGTAAAATTTATGGTTTATGGTTAGAATTTAGAGTTTAGGGTTTATGTTTTAGGGTGTTAGGCTTTGGAATTTATATATCACATTGTGGGTAATTATACCATGTACCGGCGGTGGAAACATTTTGTTTCCACAAAGCGCCCTAATTTTAGGGCTTAAGAATTTAGTTTAGGGTTCATCTCTAGGGGTTTAGGTTTATGTGTTTAGAACTTAAGGACTGTGGTTTGAACTTAGAGTATAGGGTTAAAATTTAGGGGTTATAGGTAAGAACCTAAATCCTTAAAATCTAACCATAAACCCTAAATCTAACCTTAATCTCTAAATTATAAACCCCTAAACTAAAAAGCCTAAATTAGATCTCTAATCCTAAAATTAGGGCATTTGTGGCCAATGCATAGTATATTTTCCCTTTTACATTAAAACAAAGTTGAAAAGTGCACTCTTTGCAATTTGTTTCAAATATTTTGTATAAAAACAAAAAAACATTTTTTAAAGCAAGGATTTGAATCATTTGATGATAAAAAAAACAACAAAATTTTGATAAAGTTCCATGATTTATGCAACCGGTTTTAAATAGTGTATTTCATTGATTAACATTTCAAAAGTACTTTCTGACAAGATTTTTTAAACACAATACGAAACTGGTCCTAAAGAGTAGAGTGTAATAAAAAAAAGAGTTTGGAACAGAGCAAGAGAACTGACTGAACTCTAACAATGAAAATAGTACTGCTAGCTTATGAAACAAAGTTCTACACAAACTCTCCAAAAGGACTATGGGACTGCTACTGCTGGCTCCACATTGCCTTCAAAGGCCCCTGGAAGTGCTACACCAATCAAGTGATGATGCCCGATGGGCACGCCCGTGTGAGGACACGATCAAGATCAATTTTGATGGTGCATTCAACTCCACAAATAGAATTGCAGCTGTGGATGTTTTAGCTTGCGTTCTGCATGGCCAGGTTCTCGGTGGCCTCGCACAGACCTCTCCTGGATGCTGAGAAGCTGGTTTAGCCGAACTGCATGCAGTCTCTGCTGGACTTCATTTGGCCATTGACATAGCTCTTTTTAGTTACTTTTGCACCTGGATCTGCTAATAGGGCCGCACACTCTCTTGCGGTTTGGGATTTGCAATCAACTCGTGCTTTATTTTTTTTTTTTGACTTAGTTTGTCTCGAGATCATCGCTGATATTGTCTCTATGGATGTATTTACGTCTTGATTATTGATTCTTTTAATATATCTTTACTTTCAAAAAATAATTATAAAGTTCTAGTTTATGAAGACCCTATTTTACTCCAATTTGGGTCCGAGCATCTGATACATGTGCTCGATACAGGTACGTTCAATTTATCTATTTTTTTTCATATTTAGAGGGATTTTAGAGAAATGTAGCCCTGAATAAGCGTCAAATACATGTCTAATACGGACACTTCAATAAATACATGAAAAGTTGGAAAAATAGACCCAAAAAGGAACAAAAAGAGCTGTTATACTTTGTTTCGTCTAGAGAATTGCTAAAAACGCAATGAGGTAGAAAACAACAGTGTGGCAGATTCTCAATAAGAGCAAAGAATGAACGAATGAATGAATGAATTTCAAGTGTACTTTACCGGGGAAGTGATGTCGTTCACGTCCCGATAAATGTTGAGGCCTCTGCAAAATGCTTGGTGGTAGAGCAGCCTGGTTTGAATCTCCGACACAGATGGGAACCATGACAATATAGCTATGGGCATGAACAATATTGCACCCATGATTTCCTCGTATGCCCTTGCAAGCTCCATTATTAGTTCCCAACCTCCTGAACTTTTCAACACTGGACTTAATGCTTGTCCAATCTACAGACGCCGAAGTAGAAAAGCCGAAAACCGAAAAATGAGCTTTACTCGGTAACATATAAAGGGAAATTTTTATTTCTTTATGGAACAAAGGAAATGGGTTGCAGATGCTACGATTCAAGTCCCAGACCTATTAGATGCTTGTGACCTTTTAAAGATGACTGCATGAACTAACAGAATGAAGCCCCGGGTTCATAGTAATGCAACTTTATTTGACAATATTTCTAATACATTACATCAATGTTCAAGGAAAAAGGTAAGAAAAACTCATGCATTAGTAGTTTCTTTGCTGTATCAACCGGAAAAGTGCAACATTTAAATCTAGCAGCTGCAACACACACACACCAGTACAGTAATTTCAGAAGTTTAAACTTACCAGAAGAATAGCCCACCCAGTTGGCAGGAAGGCAAGGATGGCAGCAAACAGATCAGGTATTGTGAGGCCATATTTGACAAATAGAAGAGTCATGAAAGAAATAAATACGAGGACTAGAAGTGCCTTAAGAATCCGGAACATGAGCTGAAAGTCGGTTCCAAATCTTCGCCTTCCCACTGATACTATCTGAGAACATGTAAGCAGGAAGAGCAAAAAGTAAGAAGTAATATCTATCCTACTTAAAATAACATTAAAATGATACTGAGGCAAGAGTAGTCGGTGCCTAAGTTGTTCCCACTCTTCATTGCTTTGGAGCATCCATTTCCAACAGATATTTGGACATGGGTATGTGGCATGACCCTCCAAGGGCCATCTAAATGCATGGAAAAACTTTGGAGAAATTGAATATACCCACATGTTGACACATGCATATCCGACACTCAAACCAGAGTCTGAGTAACATAAGCCAGTGCCCACTAGAGGAAATTGCCAGTTCTTTTAACATGAAGCTATGCTAACCATGTCTCTCATTAGAGTTTGAACAACTAGATTACAACTTCTTTTGCATACCTTTAACACCAGAAGTGCTGTTACCATAACTATCCAAGAAAGTCCATAAACCTACAAAAGGATAGTCGTTAAGTTAGAAGGTGAGACGGAAAATATGAATTAGCAAATAAGGGGAAAAAAGTCCATAAAGATAAACAATGATTCATAGTATGTTGATGGAGTTCGAAAATTATACCAGTATGCTCTTGCTGTGATGAGCTATATCAAGGTGGTAGACGATCACATACTGGTAAATATAAAAGCGAAATGCTAGGATAATCTCAAGCAGCCTTCCTTGAATATTTGTGAACTTGAGGTGTTCTTGTTCTTCTTCCCACCATGATTCCCAACTTTTATCTGGATGGATACCAATACCACCACGATTTCCCATCCACATGTTCCAATCTGTCCAGTCATCCATCGTTTTTTTCCAGTTAAAACCAGATGGATTAAACAAAAAAGGGGCAAACAACCAGGATCCAACCAGGAACCACATGGAGAATGTGATGAACCGATAAATGCTAGAGCTGTGATAGGATTCCCCATAAACCTCATACAGGACTAAGAGAACTAGAAGCTCCAAACCCTTTACAAAATGACTTCTGGAGTATAGCCTGTAGTTACCAGCAAACTTTTCTCGAGAAACAACAAAGCCACGATCAGTTGCTCGAGATTTAAAACCTCCATGTAAGATAGTTCTTCCATAGTAATGTGCTTTTGTACCAAGCTGGAAAGTAAAGAATACTGAGGCCAATTGTAGCTGCATGATGATAAAGTGCCCCAAAGAAGTATCAAACCCTTTTTCCAGGCCAATTTCCATAACCATTGGCAGCACAAGCAACAAGCCAAGCTGGAAAACAGATTGTGCAACCAAAGCTTCTTCAAGGGCCTTGCTCCGATATATGGTTGCATTCACAAGAATTGCGTTTTGCCATCCACTCATAATCATATATAAACGCCCATATAAGAATACATATACCGTAAGGACTGCAACCTGAAATGGGAAAATGTGCAAATCAAGATGTAACTTGAGATCAAGTCAGACAAAAGTAGCTGTAAGGACTTTTCTTCGTTTATTAATCATCCCTTTAAATGGAGATTATAATAATTAAGGACAGCAAATAAAGTCTTGCCAGACACAGCTTTTTATTTCAAGTGTGTGCTAAAACAATTTTATTCTAAGAGTCCTACCAAACAACTACCAAGTGCTCACAACAAACATTTAGCAGTACACTAGTATAGTTTCTAAGAACAAAATAACCAAAAAAACACTCTCGTTAACATACCATGCTACTGAAATAGAAGCCAACGGTTGAAAAATAGAATGATAACATTCTATAGAAATCAAACCGATGTCCAAGCCGATAAACGTCCCTGCTAAGTGTCTGCTCTCCATTTCCATTGGCAACCTTTGCTTCAAAAGCAGAAATCTGATTCATTCCAACATCACTCCCCTTGCCGACTTGAATGTACTCATGATGTGTTACATAACCCCCCCGCAAAGTAGAATTGAATCCTGATATGGCAATATAGTTAACAAGCAGTCTATAGCTTTTCAGTTAAGAGTATTTGGCTGATTGAATATTACCAGCAAATATATGCTCGCTTAAATTAATAGTTTTTGAAGCTTTGCTTATTCCACCTCTTGTTATATGGAAGATTCTGTCAAATATATCAGGATGCCCATAATGGAACCTTACCCTGGAATGATAGGATGAGAACATTTAAGAGAAACTCAGATGATAATGCAACAAAAATAAGGCAGCTTGACCAAAATCTTGCAAGGCCATAAATTGTGTGGACTTTGCAGAGTCATGGTTATGTTTAATGATAGAAAACTATGATCACATATAAAAGACGGATCCAACAAAGAAAGATGCTAAACATATAATAAATTGGAAAAATATAACCCCTTTTTCATGGGAGATAGAAAGATGGATTTGATCCCTGATTTTTTTTTTACAGAATAATTTAAGAGAACTAAATTTGATTCTTATGTTGTGAGGCATGTGAGTTTGCTAAACATACAAGGAATTCTTATCCTTTGAATAAAAATAAGAGTTCAGTTCCTTTTATGACCAACTCAAACTATTTCATTATCTGGTTATAGATTTCTTTATTGTACACAAATAAGTGTCAAATATGAATGTCAATATTACATGTAATATCACGTAAATACCAGAATTGAAGAGAGAAATTTCAGGTCTACCTCAGAGGATTTGCTAAAATTCGTTGCCTGACAGTTACAAAACTAGTCTCTTGATTGGATACAAACCAAGCTAGCGAAGAACCACTGTCAAAATAAATAAAAAGCATATGTATGCATCACAACTACCAACTGTACCAAGTAACGTCTTATCACAATTTCACCAGCTGAATTGTAGCCAGCATGCCAGAAAAAAATTCGAACTGAATTCATCAATATACTGCTAAACTTACCTTCCAGTAAATACATGCTCCCTTAGACCCAAGATTGATGGCTTTCTATCGTTATGAAGAGGTTTTAGAAATTCCTCTAAAACATTTCTCATTTTATAAGCCTCTTCAAAATAATTATCCTAAGAACAAAGCATGGATGATTAGCGTGGAATTTTGTTAATATGTCTTGAAAATTGGTAAAAGAAAAGGCTACTTTGAACCAAATTATTTCCCATCTTTTCAAGTCAAGTAAATATCCTAAAAAAATGAATCGTCTTAAAAATAGGTTAAATAAAAGGCTACCTGGTTCATGTCTATCGTCTGAAGAGCTTCTCCACGAGTAAAAATAATTGCGTGATTTTGATTTTCAGACTTTTCTTCACCAATCTTTGTTGGGGGACCTGGTAATTTGATGCGGTATATTTCCTAGAAACATTATCATTTCCCCATTTACTTATAAATAACATGGAATGAAACTGAATGCATAAAATTTTGAAAGCAATTGAAGTGAGATTCCACAGATGATAATTTTAAGTGACTTGAACAGTTTGCTCATATCTGTGGCTAATTCAGACTAAAACCTCATGATTAATCCCTCTTTCCACATTGCTAATTACCGATATCAAAATGGCCTCTCTCAAATCTCTACCACCCTATTTTAACTACATTGCCACCTTGAAATACTAGCATTAAAATGATGAATAAGATAAAAAAATATTCTGCATTCAATTAAAACAAACACCATATGTTAAACTATAGATTTAATCATGTTGACAGCTCATCAATTTATTAATTTGCATATTTCTAGGAGATATATTAAGGATATAATTTTATTTTTATTTTTCTTGATTACTTAGGATCAATTCCCCATTTCTTGCTGCCTAATTTCTAGTAATTTTCCGGATCCTAAGCATTAGAATAAGATAGTTTCTTTTATATAATTAGTCTAAAATTCTTCAATAAAACATGAAAGTGAATTTCTTTCTATTCTCCTTCACAAAAACTATTTATACTTTGTTTTCATGGTACCAAAGCTGCTTTTTTGTGGTTTTATTTTGGTGAATTTCCTTTTGTTCTCTTTTACAATAATTGTTTCTATTCTCTATTTCCATGGCATCAAAGCCACTTTTTCTCTGATTTTTGTTTGGATACACAGTCCTGGTAGATGCAACTCTGGGATCTTCAAAGATGTAATCTGAAGTCTGAACCTTCTAGGAGTATGTCTTAATCTACAATTCCTACTGGTGAGGAAACCCATTTTTCCTAATAACCTACAACAAACTTAGTAGGAGTAATTTTCTTGAATGGTCTCAATTGCTTATTTGGTAATTTTGAGGTAAACAAAAAATTAGTTACTTGACAGATGCAAAGGTAAAATCAAATGAAGGAGAAGCAAGTTGGGAGTGAAGGAACTCTATGGTCATGCATGGTTAATTAATTTCATGGAACCCAAGATCTACTTACTTATTTATTCTACAAAAGACAACAAAGGAGATGTTGGACATGGCTAATGAAATGTAATTAGATATCGAAAACTCAACACAATGTGTTGAGATTTGGTTGTGTACTTGTTGTAGAAAATAGGGTTAGAGAAGTTTTCTACTCTCTTATTTCAATTTACAGAAAATAAGTATACTTATAGACTTTTACAAGGAGTTTTACATTGAGTAGATATCCTCTAGGCTAGGACTCTTATCCCTCACACGGATAGAGTTAGATTACAACTAAACTACTTAGTTATGATAGACTTACAACTCTTATTATTTACGTGTTAACCTACACTCCCCCTCAAACTGGTGTGTATATGTTATGTACACCCAGTTTGGATGACATTTCTTCAAAGCTCACTCTTGGAAGTGCTTTGGTGAAAATATCGGCTAGCTGGTTCCTAGTAGGAATATAGTGAAGCTTTACAACCCTGTTGTTGACCTTCTCATAGATAAAGTGTCTATCAATCTCAATGTGTTTGGCCCTATCATGTTGTACTGGATTTCTAGCAATGGTCATTGCTGACTGACTGTCACTGTAAACTTCAAATTCTGCCTTTCCATCTAGCTCTAACTCCATGAGAAGTTTCTTGATCCACATTCCTTCCCATATCCCAAGAGCCAAAGCTCTAAACTCTGCTTCTGCACTGCTTCTAGAAACCACAGCTTGCTTCTTGCTTCTCCAGGTGACCAAATTTCCCCACAAAAATGTGCAATAGCCACTAACAGATCTTCTATCTGTCAGTTCTCCTGCCCAGCTTGAGTCCGTGTAGACCCTTACTGTCCTATCCTGATGTTTCCTGAAAAACAGTCCAGATCCTGGTGTAAATTTCAAGTACCTCAGAATTCTATTGACTGCATCCATGTGCTCTTCTCGAGGATCACTCATATGTTGACTAACTATGCTCACTGAGTATGCAATATCGGGCCTAGTAAGTGAGAGATAAATTAGTTTTCCAACTAGTCTTTGGTAGGATTCTTTATTCACTGGATTCCCCATTTCATCTTTACTGAACTTTAAACCTGGTTCCATTGGGGTTTCAGCTGGTCTACTTCCAAGCATCCCAGTTTCTATAAGTAGATATGGGATGTACTTTCTTTGGTTTATAACAATCCCCTCTTTCGATCTTGCTATTTCCATTCCTAAGAAGTACCCAAGGCTTCCCAAATCCTTAGTCTCGAACTCCTTTGCTAGAACAGTTTTCAGCATCTCTATTTCTTCAATATTATCCCCTGTAATGATCATATCATCAACATAGACAATTAGAAGAGTCATCTTACCATCTGGTGCAACCTTTCGAAACAATGTACGGTCTGCTTGACTTTGCTTGTACCCATTCTGAACCATAGCCTTAGCAAATCTGTCAAACCATGCTCTAGGGGATTGCTTTAATCCGTACAGTGATTTGTTTAGTTTGCACACTGTCCTCTTCGTGGTCTTTTCCTCCAAACCTGGTGGAACCTCCATGTATACTTCTTCCTCAAGGCTTCCATTAAGGAAAGCATTTTTTATGTCCAATTGGTGCAACTTCCAATTCTTGTTAACAGCTACTGATAATAACACTCTGATGGTATTCAATTTAGCTACTGGGGCAAAGGTTTCTTGATAATCTACTCCATATGATTGAGTAAACCCTTTAGCCACTAGCCTTGCTTTGTTCTCTCAATGCTCCCATCTGAGTGATACTTGACTGTGAATACCCATTTGCACCCAACAACCTTTTTCCCTTCTGGTAAATCAGTCAAACACCAAGTATTATTCTTTTGTAGTGCTTTGACCTCTTCTTCAACAGCCTTCCTCCACTCAGGACTTTCGAACGCCTCTTCTACTGTCTTAGGGATCTTCACACTAACAATGCTGGCTGTAAAAGCTTTGAAACCAGATAATAACTTCCCATAGGCAACAAATTTATTGATAGGATGAGCAACACATTTCCTTACCCCTTTTCTAATAGCAATAGGAAAGTCATCTAAGTTCACAGTAGAATCTTGTGGAATAACATTACCTCCTGTCTCCATAGCATCAAAACTCAAAACTGGTTCCTGGCAAGTGCTAGGCTGGCCAACATCTTCAGTTTGATTTCTTTTCCTCCTTGTGTAGACATTAAGTTGTTTCTCTGGTGGTTGTGGAGTCACAGAGTGTGATATAGTTCTGAGTGTTGCAGGAGGTGTTGTATAAGGACTGGAAGGTTTAGACTGTGGAGAAGTTGTGTCTACAGGATTAGGGGCAGCAGTTTCAATGATATCCAAGGCAGGCTCAGGAAGGATAGGCATAGGAATAATGGACTGTATGGACTGAGATTCTTTAGGTCTCTCCCCCTGAATGTCAGGGCCCTGCAAAGTAAGGCTGATTTTCAAAAAAGGTAACATCAAAAGAAATATAAGTTTTTCTATTAGTGGGGCAGTAACATTTGTAACCCTTCTGACTCGAGGAGTAGCCTACAAACACACACTTTAATGACTTAGGATCCAGTTTACTACGATTGTTGCTGTGCACATGAAGAAAAGATGCGCATCCAAAGACTCGAAGAGGAAGAGCTGAGGACAATGGTTTAAAGTGTGGAAAATGTTGAAACAGAATTTCAGTGGGTATTTTGAATCCTAGGGTCTTGCTAGGCATCCTATTGATAAGATAAGTTGCAGTAAGAAGAGCTTCCCCCAAAGATATTTAGGTGCACTAGCTGAAAACAAAAGGGACCTAGTTACTTCCATTAGATGTCTAATTCTTCCTCTCAGCCACTCCATTTTGTTGAGAGGTGTTGACACATGAGGTGAGATGAACAATTCCCTTTTCTTGAAAGAAACACCTAAGAGACTTGCTAAGATATTCACTCTCATTATCACTCCTGACCACTTTGATATTTCTATCGAACTGTGTTTTTATCATTTGATAAAAAGTTTTAAAAATTACTTCAACCTCAGACCTTTCTCTCATTAAATATGTCCAAGAGGTCCTAGAGAAATCATCAATAAAAGACAAACCACCTAGACCCAAAAATATTTTGAACTTTAGAAGGGCCTCAAATATCACTGTGTATAATAGCAAATGGTGAAGTAGGTTTAAAAGGAGAAGAAACATATGGTTTTTTGGTATGTTTTGCCATTTGACACACTTCACAAGTAAAAGAAGAAGGATTTTTATTGATAAATAAATTTGGGAACAACTTTGCAAGGTAATAAAAATTGGGGTGTCCTAATCGAAGATGCCAGAGCATAATATTATCTGAACCTAAACTTGTAGAGGAAACTAATGTCTGAAGGCAACTAGGAATAGAGGAGTTCTGGTAGGATATTCCATCAAGGATATATAAGCCGTTAGATAGCCTAGCACTGCCAATCACCATCTTCGAGCCCTGTGCCTGAAAAATACAACCATCAGCCCCAAAATAAGCATTACAGTGAACATCATCAACTTACTCACTGATAATAAATTACAGGCTAATTTAGGAACATAAAGTACATCAGATAATACTATGTTTTTGCTTAATTCAATAGAACCACTTCCTTTCACTGTTGAGAGGGAACCATCTGCTATCTTGATCGAGGAGGGAGATCTGTGATTGCTATATTTTCTTAACAGACTAATATTTCCTGTCATATGGTCAGAGGCACCCGAATCTACTATCCAATGTAAGGAATTAATTGTTGCTAAACAGGAAATTCTACCTCAAGATCTTTGTTAAAGCGTAGTATTAGTCTTAGGCGATAGTTGGTGAATATTTGTTGAAGTTCCAATCTCTGTGTGTACTAAAGCTCTTTGGAAAAATTTTTCGGAGATGCAACATTTGCTTCCTTCGAAATCTGGATCTAGAAGGTTTCGGTCTCTTTGGTTTTCCATGTAGCTTCAAAGCCTTTGGTCCATCAAATGCCCAACCTTTTACAAAGTGCTCACACCATGGTCCCCCTCCTTTGTTTACTCCCAGGTGGAGTTTGTAATGAGTGCCAAGCATCATGCATTGGCTGCATTTGGTACCATCAAGGAGAGTTGCTTTCTTCTCTCCTAATCTCGAGAAAAGGCCTCCCGAACTAAGGGAAGGGGTTTAGTAGCCAAAATTCTGCTCCTTGCCCCATCAAACTCACCATTAAGTCCGAAAGAAATTGAAAGATTCTCCTTTGATTTTCGATTTTACTATAGAAGCTAATATCATCAGGACACTTCCACTCATTTGCCTCATACAAATCAATTTGTTTCCAGCACTTAGTGAGAACTCCAAAAATCTTGTACTCTGGACAGATCTCCTTGTCCGAGATCTTTAATCTCGATTTTCAACGCCAAATAATTCCGGTGTATTATCCCACCTTTGGAGTATGTATCCTGGCTGCACTCCATATCTCTCTGCTGTGATGCGGTAGAGCATGAAATTTTCCCCAACCGGGAACCATGGAATTAATTAGCCATGACATAATCATGTTGTTGTTCTCACTCAACCTTGATTAGAATAATTTGGATCAGATTCTTACGGAATAGGCATTGAATCGAGAGATAGGAAGCTTTCCTTCTTCTGTAATATATAGCCTCACCGGTGAGACCAAGGGAGATAGTTGTTTCCATTTAATTTGTAGGATGTAATTGGAGAAAGAGATGAATCTGAAAGCTGGAACACAGAGGGACGAGGATTATTTTGAGAACTAATCTCTGACGCAGAGGGTTCTGAATGAGTCATTGAAAGAGAGGGTTTTGATCGACAGAGAAAAAAGAAAAAAAAACTGTTGGATAGGTAGGATCGCCCTAATCTGATACCATGTAGAAAATAGGGTTAAAGAAGTTTTCTACTCTCTTATTTCAATTTACAGAAAATAAGTCTACTTACAGACTTTTACAAGGAGTTTTACATTGAGTAGATATCCTCTAGGCTAGGACTCTTATCCCTCACATGGATAGAGTTAGATTACAACTAAACTACTTAGTTAGGATAAACTTACAACTCTTATTATTTACGTGTTAACCTACACTTGTCTTAAAGAAACATAAAACAAGGTAATCTTTCAGTGATTGAATATTTCATTTCAATACTTTTGACTAAATTATGGAAGATAAGATAACATGAATAGGATGTTAGAAACTTCGTACTCTACATTGTTAGCTAAGATTTAGAGAAGTGTTGTTTCATACCTCATCTAATTTTTCACCTCCTTTGACAAGAACAGAATAATAAACTTTCTGAGATCTTCCATTCACTGTCTCCTCTATTTCATCAATATAAGCAACACGCAGAGATGGATACCTTTGCAGTTTCCATAAATATAGAGACAAATCAAAATTCCATTATACACAAAGAACTACAAGATTCAAATTGTGGGCACTTACTTTAACATGAGATTTAGAATGTTAAGGTAACAACTCCGATCTCGTGCATCAGAAGACTTTTTCTGAGCCCCATAGACCTGACAGGAAATAACATAGGTGAACTTCAAATTAGCCACTGCTTGCGCATACTCTCCATAATATCCTGAACCCGCCTTAACGGCCTGGAAGCCTTCCGAAACTTCTACAGGGTAACAAGTGAATACTTCATCAAGCTAGTTTCATCAGTAGTCACCTTTTATAAGAAATTGGAATATAACATAGATATCTAAACAGAAACAACAAACCAGAGTCTCCTGAACACTCTAGAGCATATTGGAGTTCCAAAGCCTGCCTATAGTACATCATCCCTCTCACTGGAAGAAAGAGAATGGCATAGTTCAAGTAAAAATCAATGTTGTTAAATAAGAAAAAAATAAAATGATATTTTTTGACATTCCCAGACCTGTTCTGGAGAGTGTCTGTGCTCTATAAGATGCCCATTTTTTTATTTCCTCATTCATATCAACCTTCTTATTCTCATCTTCATTTCGAACAACATGCATACGCTGCATAAAGTTGTTCCATTCGTCTGGAATGCAGTTGCAGAAGTCCAGTTTATCATGTTTTTCATATAGCAGAAAGCATAAAATAACAAGAGATCATACTTCACCTGGATATATTCTCTGTAGGTAAAAGAGAATAGAGATTCCATCCTCATTTTCCTTGGTGAGTTCCTCATTTGAATAAAGAACATCTTCTTTGTAGTATGGAGTCAAAACACTAAATCGTAGAAGCAAATAACGTTACAGTAGAGAGGAATCTATTTAAATAATACTTTTGATAGAGGCTACAATGCCCTTGTTCATGTGGAATAGAACGCAAAAGCACATAAACTGTTCATGGCGATACTTAAAGGAAAAGAAATTCTAAAATGTACTTAAACAAGGTAAAAATTTTAATTATGACCCAATTAAAGTAACAAAGCCACTAATGGTTGTGAAACCGGATTTTAGAAAACTCGCATTATAAATCTTTAAAAGGGAAATTGCCCCTTCCAGTCCTTATGTCCTGTTGGGAAGCAGTAATATATCACTAGTTTGATCTCAGCAATGACTGACCTAAAGGAAAGCATGTCATGAACTTTTGGGGCATCTGGCATATTCATAAATAAGGAGTTTGCAAAGAATGTGAGGCGGCGTTGAGCCTCTAAATTTTGAGGCAGGTTAATAGTTGATCCTCTACACAAAACCAAATAAAGCCTTTTGATCTGCCAAAAAAATAAAACATGTAAAGAATATTTAGACTAGGAATAAAACATTTCTCAAAAATAGTTGCATAATAAATTACCAAAATAGATGCCTCTTAAATATACCTTCTCCTTCCAAATTTTTTGTTCTATATGGGCAATATTTATTTTTTCAAACCTCATATCGAATTTTTCAAACCTCATTTCCCTTGATGTAGCTCTTTCAATGATTCTACAAAGAAAAACTTGTACTTTAGTTTTGCCAAAGAAGACTGACACAGGTCAACTCCAAAACAGTTTTTGTTCTATGGCACTTACTCATTGCCATAGACCATAACATCCGTTATAATAATTTCCACAAGATCCTGCAGGACTTGGATTATCTGAGCTCTGAAAGTATCAGCATCTTCCATAGCAGAAAGCTTCCAACAGAGAAAGAGAGAGAGATAAGTAAAGTACAATCTCATGAATATGCTAATATATTTATTGTAGAATGTTGCCGAGATTAGGAATTCAGTTTATCTTGGAAGTATAATTTTAGCAAGAAATAGAAAATCTCACACACATATATACTTTAAAGAGAGAGAATGTTACCAATATCTCTAGAAATTTAACCAATTTATAACTGAGTAAAGGCAGCCCACTCATCCGAACGCAAGTAAAAAATCTCTGCTGTTGTATGCTAATGTCCACTTCATAGAGAATGTCTCTAACAATACTACATGTAAAGAGAAAGGAAAGTGAAAAAGGAAGGGGATATTTTTCTTTGATCAAAAAGGTCATAACTGACATGATCAATTCAAGATCAGGTTTAGAAATAGTTCAAGTTTGAATAATAATGCAATTATGCAGCCTTACATCTTATCTGCTTCAGCTTCCAGAAGGTTACAGATTATCTCTCTGAGAATTTCATAACATTCTATTACCGCGTGAAGCATATAAACATCAGCCTTTATCTTCGTAAATAACCCTGCATCATCCTTTCTTCTAAAATTCTTGGCCATGTCTATTGCAATAGGAACCTGTCATGTGTTATGCACAAGACATGTAAGACACAGGATCTTAAATCAATAAAAGAAAGTATTAAATTTATCTACCTTGCCAGCGAGTAAGAAAACAGGCCATTGGACAACAGAGACATCATATGATGAAGATGGCATCTGAAGCAAATCTCTTTCCCTGGGCAATAATAAGTCAGAATAAAATATCAGAAATTTAGAATACATTTAACAAATTTCATTGACAGACAATTGAGCAAGGAACTGCCCAACCGAGTGCTGATCAGATCCTCCATCAACATAGAATGTATGAACTCATTCCAAACCAGAGAAAATGTTGCAATATTCTTTCTTTCTTTTGCCTCAACCTGCCATATTGAAATGTTTACTTTTAGCTGAAGAAACAGACAACAAAATGAAGTACAGGCTTCACATAGATTATGCAGAAAAAAACTCCAGATAATGGCCTGGCTCCATCATGTCTAAACAGCATTATATCACTCGAGTAATATGACATGCCTTTTGGTTATACTGGTAATTCAGACAATTAAGAGCAATCGCATAACCAGGACTATATCACTTAGGTTCTACCGGATGTGTTTTTTTGTTATATTGATTTGTTGATGGAACAAGATGACGAAAAAAGGATGCAGGAACAGACTGGAATCTAGACCGAAACATCTCCAATGTCCGTATCTGAAAATGTCAATTGAAAGAAACCAACATTAAGAGAAATAATCACTATCTACCTAATAGAAGAAAAACAGAAATCAATCTTTTCTTTTACCAAAATCATATATGATTTCACAGGGAAATTAATAATTTCTTAATATATGTGCCTTCAAGGTATGAGAACAGCTTGGCCACTAACCTCACCCAAATGGCTGAAAGCACCATGAATCCCGCCAAAAAAAGTAGAAAATATGGCATACCATATTTGAGCATCCATAAAATAAACCTATAGGGAAATAAAACAACACTAGTTATTCAATTTACACAGAAAATGTTTAATAATTTTAGGTACCTTACAATAACACAGTCAATCCCAAAATTCTACATGCTAACTTACCAGGACAACAGGAGACCAAATTGCAATAATGACTCCAATGTTAGGAGTTACAACTACAGAAGATTCAGCGTGACTTAGTATAGGTCATAGCCACATTAAGCGGAAAAAAGTTAAAACAAACATAAATTGGAGAACAGTAGAGCCAGAAAGAGGGAAGAGATGGTTTGAACAATTTTAAATATCATACCTTCTGAAAAGAATACACGCCACTGATAATTATCCACATGCATATCCATAATTATCTTTGTCGGTTGAATTAGGGGCAGTATCTATTAGAAAATCATGTTAGAAAGTGCACTCATGAGTTTTCACGTAAAAATCCTTAAAGGCAAGAAAGAACAAAAAAAGCTAAATAAGTCTTTAAATGGGAGTTACCAAATCAACAATTCTCTCAAATTCAAAGAATCTAAAATGTGTTGCTGCAAAACTCAACACATGGAATCTAGTCATCTAAGGCAGTTAAGGAGACTTCAAATCTGTTTTAAATCTTTTAAATAGATGGTAACTAGTATGTTCAGAATTGCACATAGATGTGAACACATGCAAAATAAAATTTTATACATGTACAAAAACATGAGTAGAAGAATTTCTTTTGCAATTATATTCCTTAGGGTAAGGTATATATACATGTTATTGTAGCTAGAGAATGGAAAGAAAATAAAGGAAATCAAATCTTATGCCTAGAGTTGCTCCTAGAAATCTACTTATTACTTCCTAATACGTCTCTGACAGACTGTATCATAACACCCCCCTCAAGCCGGAGTATGGATGTTAAGAAATCAATTGCTGGAAAAGTTAAAATCAATTGCCTTCCCCTTATCGATTCGTGGAACCGCTCAGCTAGTCGGAGGGAGATTGAAACCTTTAGTACTCGTTTAGAGAGAGACCTAGATCTCTTGAAAAAATAGATAAAAATTCTACTTAAATATTTTTCTTCAATATGTCTCTTAAACGGACTAGTTACATGTAAAGAAAAATGTTTCTACAACACACCTCCATACGCCAGGCGCATGAAGGATGAAGAAAAGCAAAATTCTTTGATTGCAGCGTGAGCCTGCACTCTCTGCACCGGAATCTACAAAATGGTCGGATTGATACTGACACTACTCCCTATGCCAACAGTGTGAACCAAAAAACACTCCTCAAAGTGACCCACGAAAATCTTGACCTTTTGCAATGAAATTAATGAAAACCAAACTCTAACACTCAGCCAAATGACTCTAATACCTTTGTAGAAAAAAAGGAATGAAAGAATTTTTTCTTCAATTATATTCCACTAAGAGTAAGATATTTATAAATATTGAAGCTAGACAATTGAAAGAGAATAAAGAAAATCAAATATAATCCCTAAAGTTAACTTCTATAAATCAATTTCTTGCTTCGTGATATTTCTATAACAACCTATATCATGCATTACATAATGACCGATACATATTAAAGGCAAAGATAGCAAGAAGATTTAACAACTATGAAAAGATTAATGTTCTTGTCAAAAAATAGATTCATAAATTAGAAATATTATGTGTAATTAAATAGGATTCTGTGGATATCTTCTAGTAGTTACAATCCCTACCTTAAGGGATTGTGTCTTTCCCTAGAATTAGTTACTTTCCTAACTTGAGGGTTACGTAAAAGGATACAGCTTGTATGTAAATATGTAACAAATCTTATAGAAAACATAGTCAATCACAGAGAATTACTCTACTTTTCACATGGTATCAAAGCTTGGTTAGCTCTTTCCTGGGTCCTGTTAATCTCGGTCTAGCAACCTCTTTTTTTCCTAAAATCCTTCCCTTGAGTGTGTACTGTTAACCCAACAAAAAACATGGTTAAGGTGGTCGATACCAACAATTCTGAGACTATGCAAGGAGTTACAGTGAACAAGGACTCTCTATGGTGTACCTATTGCAAGAAACCGCGCCACACAAAGGAGAAGTGCTGGAGACTTGATGGGAAGCCACAAACAACAAGCAAAAGTTTTTCAGAGAGAGAGAGGTCATCAAGAGGACAAGGAAGAGCATATACAACCAAACGTTGGTCAAGGACTCTCAAGAACAGCCTGTTGAGTTCAACAGATAAGAAATAGAGAAACTGAAGAGCTTGCTGGGGTCTCTAGAAAAAACCTCCTCTACAGGTACATGTAGTCTAGTTTTCTCAGGTATATCCTCTTCTCAGGACTCTAAGCCTCGGATTTACCTACCCAAAGCTCCTGGGTAATTGACTCAGGGGCTACAGATCACATGACCAATTCTTCACTTAGATTTATCATTTATACACCCTCGTCTAGTAATAGAAAAATAACAGTTGTAGATAGTACTATTATAACAGTGGCTGGTTAAGGGGATATTGTTATTAGTAAAACCCTTACACTAAAAAACGTCCTTCATGTACCAAAACTATTTACTAATCTTCTATCCATCCAGAAAATTACCAAGGACACTAACTGCGGTGTTCTTTTTCATCCTACTCAATGTATTTTTCAGGAACAAGGACCGAGAAGGATGATTGGGCATGCTAAAGAAGTAAATGGCCTTTATTACCTTGAAGATCCCAGTGGACAAGTCAGTGCCCTGAATTCCCCAACTTTTTCACTTGTATCAGAATCTAAAACCAATAAAGACCAAATATGGCTTCATCACCTCCGCCTCGGTCACCCATCCTTTAAAGTTATAAGGCTTATGTTTTCCTCTTTGTTTAAATCCTTAAATATTGAAGAATTTCATTGTGACATATGTGAACTTGCAAAGCATAAACGCACTTTTTTCCAGTGAGTACTAAAAAGGCTTCCAACCCTTTTACCCTTATTCACAGTGATGTTTGGGGGCCATCCACTATTCCAAATATAACTGGGTCTCGATAGTTTGTCTCATTCATAGATGATTGTACCTGAGTGTCATGGATATTTCTCCTAAAACAGAAATCGGATGTAAGCTCTACCTTTAAAACCTTCTATACCATGATTAAAACTCAGTTTGGGGCAGACATAAAAAGGTTTCGATCAGACAATGCTCAGGACTATTTCAACCAAGTCCTATCACCCTTTTTCAAGAGAAAGGCATCATACATGAATCCTCTTGTGTGAATACCCCTCAACAGAACGGTGTGGCAGAAAGAAAGAATGGCCATGTCCTTACCATAACAAGAGCCCTTTTGTTTCAAAAAAATGTCCCTAAACAGTATTGGGGGAAAGTTGTGTTAACTGCCACCTATATGATAAATAGACTACCCACTAAAGTCCTTGAATCTCAAAGCCCTATTCAAATCCTAACCAATTTCTTCCCAAATTTTAATCCCTCACTTAACCTTAAACCTAAAATATTTGGTTGTGTTGCCTTTGTTCATATACACTCTCAAAATAGGGGTAAGCTTGATCCAAGGGCATTAAAATGTATCTTTGTTGGTTACTCTTCCACTCAAAAGGAATACAAGTGATATCATCCACCTATAAGGAAACACTTCATTTCTACTGATGTCACCTTTGCAGAAAAGGAAAACTATTTTACTCGCCCTTATCTTCAGGGGGAGATTTCATTCAGGGAAGATAAAGACAGAGATTGTTTCCTACTTCAGCCTCTCATTGACTTCCCTAAACCAACTCAGCAGCAGCCTATTCCTATCCAACAGCTTGTTTTTGACCAGCAGCAGCCTATTCCTGTCCAACAATCTGTTTTTTACCAGCCTACCACCTTACAATCTGATCCTAACACCCCTCAACCAACTACTCGTCCTCTGCTAGTCTACTCAAGAAAGAAGGCACCAGTGCAGGTTCAATCATCCTCCTCCTCACCCATACAAACCGAGGTAACTATTGAATCCATCTCTGATCCAAATACCACTGAAAACTCTGATTCTGTTTCTGATCACAGGGATTTTGATTTTCCTATTGCAATTAGAAAAGGAAAAAGAACTTGCACCACAAAAAACCCTCTTTACCTATTCATGTCCTACAAGAACTTATCTCACAACCACAAGGCCTTCCTTACTAGCCTAAATACCATTGTCATTCCTAAAACTGTGTCCAAGGCATTAGAAAATGAGAATTGGAAGAATGTCATGCAAGTTGAAATGGAAGCACTTGAGAAGAACAAGACATGGGACTTGGTAAAACTGCCAGAAGGGAAGAAAACAGTGGGGTGCAGGTATGTGTTTACAGTAAAGTACAAGTCAGATGGTTCTTTAGAGAGGTACAAAGCAAGGTTAGTGGCTAAGGGGTACTCTCAAACCTATGGGATACACTATCTTGAGACATTTTCTCTTGTAGCAAAGATGAATACATTGAGAATTTGTCATTAGCTGGCAATCAAGGATGGAAATTACAACAGTGTGACATTAAGAATGCTTTTTTGCATGGGGATCTTGAGGAGGAACTGTACATGGACATCCCACCTGGATTTAGTCCAAGTGCTGGACAAGCTGTGTGCTGATTAAAAAAGGCCATGTATGGGCTAAAGCAATCCCCAAGAGCCTGGTTTGAAAGATTTACCAAAGTAATGCTGAGACTAGGCTACAAACAGAGTCAAGGTGATCATACTTTATTTGTGAAACATTCCTCTTCAGGGGGAGTTACTGTTTTATTAGTCTATATAGATGGTATCATAGTTACAGGGGATGATTTGAAAGGAATTGATGACCTAAAGAAGTGTTTGGTGAAGGAGTTTGAAGTCAAAGATCTTGGAAGACTAAAATACTTCCTTGGTATTGAAGTGGCATATTCACAGCAAGGGATCTTCATATCTCAACAGAAATACACCCTAGACTTGTTGACTGAAACTAGCAAACTAGGGTGCAGACCAACAGAAACACCAATAGAAGTTAATCACAAACTTGGAGATACAATAAGGATGCAGCAGTGGACAGAAGCTCATATCAGAGACTTGTGGGAAGACTGATTTACTTATCACACACCATACCAGACATTGCCTATGCAGTTGGGGTTGTGAGCCAATTCATGCACAACCCTAAAGAATCACACCTAAGGGCTGTGACTCAAATTCTACAGTATTTAAAGGGCACACCAGGCAGAGGAGTTATATTTAAAAAAGAAGGAAATTTGATGTTGGAAGTCTATATTGATGCAGACTATGCAGGGTCCATGGTTGATAGAAGATCAACGTCAGGATACTGCACCTTTCTGGGAGGAAATCTAGTGACATGGAGAAGCAAAAAGCAGAATGTTGTGGCTAGATCCAAAGTGCAGAAAAGTTTGAGTTTAGAGCAATGGCACTTGGGATTTGTGAATTGTTGTGGCTAAAGATTATTTTGGAGGATTTAAAGATCAAATGGGAAGGCCCAATGAAGTTGTACTGTGATAATAAATCAGCAATCAATATTGCTCATAATCCAGTTCAACATGACAGGACAAAACATGTTGAAGTGGATAGACATTTCATAAAGGAGAAACTTGACAGTGGACTAATTTGTACTCGCTATGTGTCCACTTGAGAACAAGTTGCAGATATACTAACCAAGGGGCAACCTGGGAAGTATTTTCAGAAGTTAACAAGCAAAGCTGAAGATGGAGGACATCCATTCCCCAGCTTGAGGGAGAGTGTCACAAAATAGATTCATAAATTAGAAATATTATGTGTAATTAGATAGGATTCTGTGGATATCTTCTAGTAGTTACAATCCCTAACTTTAAGGGATTGTATCTTTCCCTATAATTTGTTACTTTCCTAACTTGAGAGTTACCTAAGTTAAGGATACAACTTGTATATAAATATGTAACAAATCTTACAGAAAATATAGTCAATCACAGAGAATTACTCTACTTTTCACAGTTCTCTTTGGTCTTTCCTCTTTCTATTGCCCTTTCTTTATCATATTTAGAAATAAGGGAAACTAAAAAATTAGAGGAAAAGCAAAGAATGTGTAGCTAAAAGGTAACATCAATTGTGTCAGAAGGATATATGACAAGCTTGTGATCCTTAACAAAATTTGACAGCTAAAAGTAAATGAAATTTGTCATAGCACAAAGAATTAACTATTGTAAACCTAGTGGAGGAAGTCTTTTAGATTCATCAAAATCCATTGTACCTATGTTTATGACTGTATGTACATGCATAATTATGTGTCTAAAAACACACATATAACACAATTTTCTCAACTTTGGCAAGAAGATTATTTCAAACTGACATATGTATCATTTTAAGCACATTTGTGTTAACACAAGTAATTAATTAATAGGGTTTCACTTTAAGACATCTTGTACATAAATTAAAATGGGAGAAATCACCTCCACATAGTAGCTAAATGCTAGCTTGCTGATAAGTACCAGAACCCAAAATACCGTATACCTGAAAATATGAAAATTGCAGTCATTTCGTCAGGAAAAGGATGTCCATGTTATCGACCCTTTGAAGAGGAATACAACATGATTTCAACAAATAGCACCAAATAGAGTCAGTGATCTCAAACACTCCCTTAGAAAACAACTTTGAAAAGGGGAAAAAGAAAAAGAGGAAAAAGAAAATGTTTTCTCTTACTTCAGAAGTGACAAGTAGTCCTCATGCATGCCTCTTCCTACATATAATTTTGGCTACAGCATTGGTACAAAACAGTAAGGAGCACAATCTTTATAAAAATAAAGGAAAGGTATCGATGTCAACAAAGAACAAGAAATTCAGTCAAAATTAAGAACATAAGACGTGCTTACCTGAGCCCACCACATGATAAGAGTGACAATTTTCCAGTTTGAGCGCTCCATGGATTTCCGTAAAGGTGGAAGTAGAAATAGTAAAGCAGCCAATATATTCGGTATAAAATATATTGCAACAGCATAGTTGTAAAATGATTCGGTCTGCCAATCTTTAACCCAATTGCTGAAGAACTTTAGAAGACCCGTTGGATTATGCACAGAGCTAGAATAACCAATTGGCAAAACCACTGCCCAGAAAGCTGCTATGGCAAATTTCAAAAGGTACCGGAGCATTTGTGTAATTTTCAAGCTTCTCCAAGCACCGAGAGTAAGCATTATATCCAGAGTAGCTACATGAAAAGTGACATTGAATCAAAAAAACTTTAAGCTGGCACTAAAATGAAATAACCAGCTAAAGGAACTTCGAAGTGCAGTAGCAATGACACATTTAAGTAACAACTTCCTAAAGGGAAACAACCAAATGGCTATAGTACATTGTGGATGATTGACTACATTGCTTTTGGTTATAAAAAATCCACCTGAAAAAAGATATTCAACAAGGCAAGAACAACCCTGTTACCTACTTACCTTGTAGAAAATTGAGAAAAGCAGCAGTAATGAAAATACTCGACACACTTCTCAACACATATTTGTCAGAAAAGCCAAGATGAGATCCAGAATTCCATGCAACAATTAGCATAGCCTGAAAACTAGAAGGTCAAGTGGTGGAGTAAATTCTTTTAAAAAAGTAGTTAGAAACAAAAAGTACTAGCTCATATGTTAAGGCACCTGAAAAGCCATTATAAAGAACATCCACATTCGGTCAAAACTTCTATAAATGTGCCAAAAAGTTCGAGCTTCAACAAAATTAGTTTTAGTCATCCTCTTCCAAACAGTGGCTTGATTATGTCTCTGTAAGCAAACACATAAGATCAGTTTAGATCTTTAGAAAGATGAAAGTGTTAGTTTAGACGACTTAGAGTTTGTATTGTATGTAAACTGTATCGGTAGAGTAGTTATTTAAGTCATGTTCTTATAGCTAGAGTTAGAAGTTAATTGTTAGTAGGATTTCTACTTTAATTAAAAGTCCTAGTCTATAAAAAGTATGTAAAGCTGTAACCTTTTTCTCAAGTAACCGAAAACAGAAGAAATCTGTTTCTCTTCATGGTATAGTCTAAAATCGATACAATCAAAATCCCTTTCCTCCGATAAATTCCCTTCTTCCAATCGATCGAATTCGATCCTATCAAAATATTTTTTCCTCTTCCATGGATAATCCGTCTTCATCTAGAGGCTTCACCAAACAACAGATGGTACAACTGCAGCAACTGTTCAGCAAATTCACTAGGAACAGTGCAGGAAATTTGGCTTTCGCAAACAATGATGGTTTACGAACCAACTCTTCCTCCACTGCACTTCTTTCTACCCCGAATACACCAGCATGGATTGTGGACTCTGGTGCTTCTGACCACGACTGGTAACAGGGAATTGTTTTTTCAATTTAAAAATTCCTCCTCTCAGAATTCTATCAAATTAGCTGATGGTTCGTTATCATCAATTAAAGGCAATGGTTCTGTATTTCTTACTGATGACTTAGTCCTTCGAGATGTGTTTTTTGTGCCTAGTCTGAACTATAATTTGTTGTTAGTTCGCAAGCTATGCAAGGATTCAAATTGTATTTTCCAGTTCACTGATTTTGAGTGTTTTTTACAGATACTGGACTTAAAAAAGAGGATTGACAATGCTCGCTTGCAGAATGGTTTATATGTTCTTCACAGTACACGAACTTTTAAACTTTAACCTTATAAATTTTGTTTTAATTCCTTAAGACAGTTTGATGTTATGTTATGGCATTTTAGGTTAGGCCACCCAAATTTCTCCTTTCTTGCAAATTTTTTTCCTCAATTATATGTTAATCAAAAACCTTCTTCCTTTAAATGCCATATCTGTCCACTTGCAAAACAAACAAGAAAATCTTACTTACCGTCTACTTATAAACCCTCACATCCTTTTTCTCTTATCCACAGTGATGTTTAGGGTCCTTCTAAAGTGAAGAATATTACTGGTAGCCGATGGTTTGTGACCTTTATTGATGATCATAGTAGGACAACTTGGACTTACCTCTTGAAAGAAAAATCTGAAGTGACTAGTGTTTTTGAAAGATTTTATACCATGGTTGAAACCCAATTTTATTCTAAAATTCAAATCTTTAAATTTGATGGAATTCTTTACTAAGACTTTAGTTGATTTTTTAAAGAAAGGGGTAGTACAGATTAGTTCTTGTGTTGATACTCCCCAACAAAATAGAGTAGCAGAAAGGAAGAATAGGCTTCTACTAGAAGTAACCCGAGCCTTATTGTTTACTCACAATGTTCCTAAATATCTATGGGGAGAAGCCTTATTAACCTCTACGTATCTTATTAATAGTATGCCTAGTAGAGTTTTAAATTTCCAAACACCTAGAGATGTCTTTTTATCTTGTTTTCCTCACTTTAAGCCTTTGTCTTCTACTCTTCCTTTGAAAACTTTTAGGTATACTGTGTTTGTTACAAACCACGATCCTTCTAGGTCTAAACTTGATCCTAAATCTCTTAAATGCGTGTTCGTAGGATATTCTTCACTAAAGAAGGGCTACAAATGTTACCATCCACCTTCTCCTAAATTTCAGGTTTCTTTGGATCTTAACTTCTTTGAACAGGAACCCTATTTTCCCACGGCTGCAATTGAGGGAGAGAGTTTTGATGATTTTCAGCCTTCTCCAAAACAGGTTCCTTCTTCCCCTTACTACCTGTTACTTATCTCTCATTACTTGAGCCTCAGACTTCTTTTTCTCCACCTAATACTTTACCTATTTCCTCACCTAATACCTTAGCTACACCACATTCTTCACCTACTTTCACGCCTACAAGAACCCAAAATTTAACCAAATCTTATTCACAACCCCCTAAACAACTGCAGGTTTACACCAGAAAAACGAGAACCATTCCAGAAACCATTCTGCAATCTGGTACTTGCCACGAATTGGATTTCAGACCAACTGCTTGTGAAGAAAGTGAAGCTAATGATTATACCAGTATTCCTCCTCATCTTCTTGAATTTGATTACTTACCTATTGCTAAAAGAAAAGGGGTAAGACAGTGTACCAAATATCCTATTTAAAGGTATGCTGCTTATGGGAATTTGATGCCATCTTTTAAAGCGTTTACAGCAAGTTTATATGAAGAACAGATTCCTAAGACTATTGAGGAAGCCCTGCAGAATCCAAAGTGGAAGCAAGCTGTTGAAGAAGAAATTGACGCACTTGAAAAGAATAGTACATGGACCATCACAGACCTTCCCCAAGGTAAAAAAACCTGTCGGTTGCAAATGGGTGTTTGCCATTAAGTACAATTTAGATGGCAGTATACAGAGATGTAAAGCCAGATTGGTTGCCAAGGGGTTCACACAGACTTATGGAATCGATTACAATGAGACATTCGCCCCTGTTGCAAAATTGAATTCGGTTAGATTCTTATTGAGTATAGCCGTAAACTGTGATTGGCAATTACACCAACTTGACATCAAAAATGCCTTTCTTAATGGCAACCTTAAGGAAGAAGTTTATATGCAGATTCCACTAGAGCTAAAGGATGCTGGATAGAATCAGAAAGTTTGCAAACTTGACAAATCACTCTATGGCTTGAAGCAGTCTCCTAGAGCATGGTTCGACAGATTTACCAAGGTGATCCTGAAAAATGGATACAAACAGTCACTGGCCGACCATACTTTGTTCTCCAAGGTAGCCTCATTAAATAAAAAGGTTATTCTTGTTGTTTATGTGGATGATATAATCCTAACAGAAGACAATGAAGAAGAATTGAGTCGATTAAAGACTCTATTAAGCAAGGAGCTCGAAATTAAAGACCTAGGAAAACTCAGATATTTTCTAAGCATGGAGGTAGCAAGGTCCAGCAAACGATTGGTGATTAATCAACGGGAGTATGCTCTTGACTTACTTACAGAAACTGGGTTGTTAGGATGTAAACCAGCACATACTCCCATGGATGCTAGTCTGAAGTTCAACAAAGTCGAACTCGGTCCAAAGGCAGATAAAGGACTCTACCAGAGGCTGGTAGGTAAACTATTCTACCTATCACTAACAAGATCTGATATTTCGTTCCCAGTAAACATTGTGAGTCAACACAAGACAGACCCAAGGCAGGAGCATATGGAAGCAACAAAGAGGATACTGAGATACTTGAAAGGTACACTAGGACATGGTTTGATATTCAAGAAAAATCATGATAAAACTATAAAGATGTTTTCAGGTGCAAGCTGGGCCAGTGAACTGACAAATAGAAGGTCAACCAGTGGTTATTGTTCCTTCGTTTGGAGAAATCTAGTGACATGGAAAAGTAAAAAGCAAACAGTAGTTTCCAAAAGTAGCGCAGAAGATGAATATAGGGCATTAGCATTGGGAATGTGTGAAGGAATCCGGTTAACAAAATTGCTTAAAGAACTGGGGATGATACAGAATGAAAGATTCCAAGTTTTTTGTGACAACTATTCAGATTGCCAAAAACCCTATTCGACATGATAGAACAAAACATGTTGAAATAGACAAGCACTTCATCGCAGAGAAGTTAACTAGTGGAGTGGCTTCATTGGAATATCTTCCGATCGAAGAACAAGTGGCAGACATACTTACAAAAGCTCTTTTCGACAACTTTCTATCCAAGCTGAGATTATACAATGTATATTCTCCAGCTTGAGGGGGAGTGTTAGTTTAGACAACTTAGAATTTGTGTTGTATCTAAATTGTATCGGTAGAGTAGTTATTTAAGTCATGTTCTTATAGCTAGAGTTTAGAAGTTAACTGTTTGTAGGACTTCTACTTTAACTAAAAGTCCTAGTCTATAAAAGTATGTAAAGCTGTAACCTTTTTCTCAAGTAATCGAAAACAGAAGAATTTTGAAGAACCAAATTAAATAATAGATGGCATGTGCTAAGTGTGAAAACCCAAAAAGGGTAGCCTGAATAGACTTATGTTGCTCCACCTTCATGCTTCTTGAAGTGTCCGTATCTGGTGACCGTGTTATGACAAATATCCAAACATGGGTATAGGGATATAACCCTCCAAATACATGGAAAATCTTAGAAAATTGAACATGATTGTGTTGGGTACATAATTGTATCCGACGACACAAACATCAGTCACCATATAAGTTTTTCAATGGAAACTATGAACAACAACCAACTTCAGTATCTTCACAACCAAAGACTTGAACAAATACACCACAAACCCACAACCTCTCTTTTCCATCGTTGTCCTAGAATCTCAGCAACTAATCTTGTATTCCAGCCATTTCTTTCCACACAAACTCATCAATATAACCTTAAATCCCTCAAGTTAATACAATCCTAGCCAACCTCAAGCTGTATAGGTAGATAAAGTATTCTAGACAAATGAAAATTTCTAAACTTTTTTGAAATAGAGGTGACAAATGTTTGTATTCAATTGTGATAGAAACAACTATGTAACTAGCTAACAAGTGCGGAAATCAATGGATGTTGACTAGTGTCTTAGGAGTAATTATGTTGACTGATATTAGGTAGAGATATTTTAGGAATAATTGTCGACTAGTGGTTGGTGGAAGATCTACATCAAGCTACTGTTGTGGACAACTGTCATGATTTAAACTAGTAGAAAAGAAGTTTTTGTTGTAGAAACTGATGAAAACAATGTGTTTTCTCAGTATTTCGATTCATCATACATCTTACATCTTTACAAGGTTAGTCTTTTAAAGACTTAATTACAGGGAGCTTAACTTAAGTTAGAAGTCCTCTAGATTTACAAATCTTATCTCTTAGGATAGAGATCTAGTTTATCTAAACTACCTTGGTTTATCTACAATAAATAAATAAATAAACTTTAAATTAAACTTATCTTATCTACAACTAACATTTGTTCATCCTGAAGACAAGTTCGAGGTTTATCACTTTCTCGCATCTTTATATGTCTTTACTCTTGTTCCTTTTCAATACATTAATTTGAGTAAACTCATTTCAATTGCAAGAAAACCATTAATCCCACTAGCTTTTGTTCCATTGAAGAATACAAATAATAATATAGAGGAAAAAGATTGTTGAAACAAAGACTGCCAAAACTAATAGCGAATGCATACCTCATTTGTAGGTGGAGGCTCATTTTGATGCACAAAAAAATCTGATTTCAAGTCCATCGGCCACTTTAGCTGAAAACACTTCCAAGACCTAGAAAAATAAAGGTTATTTTTATCTGGCTTTATTTAGAAAACATCCTTTACTATCTAAGAAACTCACCAAAAGTACTCATTTAGGTCATCATAGTTTCTCCATTTTGAGTGGCTTCCCTTGCCTCCTTTGTTACTCTTGACTTCCTTTTAGTTAAATGAGATTGACTTCCTTTTAGTTAAATGAGATTAAATTTTATCTCATAAACTGTAAATAATTTGAAGATAAAAAAAGAGGTACACAATATAATAATTATTGTTAAGCATCTAACCTAGAAACCAATTACTAATAATAAGTGGAGATATCCAACTTGAATATAAAACCATAGAAAATCCAAGACTTTATAGATGTTTGATAACATCACTTAACACTCCCCATCCCATGTAACTCATAAAGGTCAACCAATGGACAGCCTCAACATAGGTAGTCAACTTCACATGGGATTAAATAGGAATAACATAACACACTTTGACTTTAACACCATGTTAAGCATCAAACATAAAACTAAATAGTAATAAGTGGAAGGACCCAAATTGAATATAAGATGTAAAAAATCCAAGATTTAACAGATATTGAAAAAATACCACTTAACAATTACCTTTTGGAGGAGTGCATAGATAGGAGCTATGACATTCCTCAAAAATAATTCATCATCTGGTGCAGCAGTTACGTAAGTGTCCCCAGTCAGAGGATGTACAGTGCTAAAGAGAACTCCATAAACCTCATTTGCCATCTTATACAATAAGAGAATAATATAAGATTAACATATTCATAATCTTTAAAGTATGCATACGGGAGAAGAATGAAATAGATGTAATTCAAGAAGGTTCTCTCACTGTGATAAGTAAGACAATCAAGCATGCAAACAATTCATCACAGTCATATCAGTAAGATACAGTGTTTTGTTAATATTCAATCCGTTGTTGATTGTTAGACTTGACAATTAAAACAAGATATATGATTGTTCAGAAAAGGAAAAATGACAAGAAAATGTAGGAAGCAGAAGATATTTTGGTTAATAGTTATAAATTAGTAAATGTCAAAATAATTTTTAGGATGCTAAAACTATCCAACCTAACTCCAATTGGTAATAGGAAGCCAGAACAAACCCTAAACTTAACCAATATGGGGGAAAACAACTTAACATTTACCTCATGTAGATCGAATACTAACAATAGAAACAAACATGCTAATCATTGACAAAATAACCAGAACAATAAACATGAGCCATAATACAACATCAAACATTAAAGAATGTGAGCATTACTAATACAGTTCATTTCCATTCATCAGATAATGTGATGATGAGTGTTAGTGTTTGAATTATGGTGGATTATAATCAAATAATAGTGTACGAGTGTTTGAGTTTTGGTGGACTGTATATAAAATAATAGTAATACAAGTCCTAATTATTTAGGATGCTAATTACTGATAAGTTTACTAGTTTAATATGGTGAAAACTGTGTATATATAGGAGGCTGTAAAAGTTGTTTTTGTATGAAAGAACAAATTCCAGCAGATCAATTCTCTACACAATATCAGATGTTTTTAGTTCTTTCCTGAAAACAAAATTAATTTTAATAAAAAGGAAACTTCAAAGTTACATGTGGGCTTCAAGAAATAATTGTCTTTGACTGTTTCTATAAAGTTAAAAGTAGGCTTCAGTGGGAATTTAAGTTTTGAAAAAATTATAATAAAAGGAGGCTTCAAAGTTGACAAGACATCCCCACTTCAATAAACATGAGCCATAATACAACATCAAACATTAAAGAATGTGAGCATTACTAATACAGTTCATTTCCATTCATCAGATAATGTGATAATGAGTGTTAGTGTTTGAATTATGGTGGATTATAATCAAATAATAGTGTACGAGTGTTTGAGTTTTGGTGGAATGTATATAAAATAATAGTAATACAAGTCCTAATTATTTAGGATGCTAATTACTGATAAGTTTACTAGTTTAATATGGTGAAAACTGTGTATATATAGGAGACTGTAAAAGTTGTTTTTGTATGAAAGAACAAATTCCAGCAGATCAATTCTCTACACAATATCAGATGTTTTTAGTTCTTTCCTGAAAACAAAATTAATTTTAAAAAAAGGAAACTTCAAATGTACATGTGGGCTTCAAGAAATAATGGTCTTTGAGTGTATCTATAAAGTTAAAAGTAGGCTTCAGTGGGAATTTAAGTTTTAAAATTAAAAAAATAAAATAGAAGGAGGCTTCAAAGTTGGCAAGACATCACTACTTCAATCTTCAGAGAGAAACTTAAATGTTAAAAGTAGGTGTTTGATTTTTAAATTAAAAAAAAAATACTTTAAAGTTGGCTTCATTTCACCACTTCAGTCAAGCTAAGTTTTATTGTCATCTAGTGTTGGAGCACAAGCGCACCAAGGCGAGCGTGCAATCAGAATAGCCTCGCCTGAAATGGTTAAAGGAGAAATCTTCATTTCCCACTGTGCCTTAGCGCCTAGATAATAAGAACACAATGATTCTTAAAGATGATAAATCAATACATTTGTGGAAAAAAACCATAACAAATAGTTTGGATCATTTAATATAAGAGAGAATATGCTATAGGAATAAATGAAAAACTAGCAGCATCTACATATAGTAAATTTCAATCATGGGCAATGGTTCATTAAAATGTAAAGAGAAGAATGTACATTATGGAATATGTAGCAAATGCATTCAGGCATGAATCGGATATTTGAAGCTTCACCCCAGATAAGAAGATAAAGCGAAATATAGATAAGCTTCAGCTGTTGTAGATCGCAACCTCGCTGAAACCTGCAAAGAAAAATGTAATCCATGTAAGGTGTTCAACTTGTACAACAAGAGATAAAAATAGTTTTGAGGGTTGCTTATTACAGTTAAATAGTTGATGATCTTTAATAATAAATTGACTAACCTCAAGTGTGACTTACAACGCAAATAGTTGCACCATGTACGATAATTCTTAAAAATATTATCCATCAAACTCTGTATAGTGCTACTATTTAGCTGTGGTAAACTTCTAGTCAGTCTTCAGCAGATGATGACACAAATATGAAACTACGTCTGCTACCAAAGTAGAAAAGTCAAATAAGTAATACTCGAGGGAATAAAGATTACCGCGATGCAATCTTCAAAATTCTCATTTTTTCTAACATCAATGTTGGCAAGCAAGAGTATCAAGTGCTCTCTTTGATTTGCTACATTTCCTTTCTAGAAATTCCAAAAAGAAAAATATATGATGAATGATATTAGTAAGAGAAACTGATATTTCATGAAGAAATAGATATGTTACATAAAGTTTATAGCCTAACAACTTGAAAGAATCTTTACTAAAATTTCTTTGAACTTATAGAGTAAACCAGTTATCTGGAGTTGGATAAATAAAACTGATTCAACTATGTTATTGTGATACCATTCCTAACTATGATCATCAGGAGTTAGAAATTCTTGTAAGTGATCAAAGAAGGTTCTAGAAATACCATAGTTTTAGAAATACTGGGATACATCATGACAATATATTCTATTGATAGTTTAAATTATTAGAAAAGGTTTATATCTCAACACAAGTTGTTCGTTAAGCACATAAATTGAGCCAAATTCTACAACAAAAACGTTCAAGCCATCTTAGTTTTCTAAGATATATAAGCTGAGTGGCTTAAAAAGAAATGAAGACTCTTTCCTGAAGCATGTTAAGTTCCCACGATTTTCATGCGAGTATGTATCTGTTATTCAGGATAAGGATAAAACCTTATCTCTTGATGTATCATAGACAGATTATTAGGCAAATTATGTGGCTTAATCCTAGGGATTTATATTGTATTTATTTGTTACCTAGTTTAGGGATATTCTACTTGTATATATATCCTATATGTCTGATGAATAAAAGAGAGTGAAACTTACAGTTCTCACCAGTGTCTATATGGTATCAATCTAGGGATCAATTCTCTGATTTAAAAACGATGGTTTCTCCTACTGCATCCTCTGGAGCTACTCCATCGACAGATCCTCATTTTACTGTCGATGGTTTTTCAGAACTCCATGGAACAGCAGTTACTTGCCATCAATTTCTGGGCCATAATTATCTTTCACAGTCCAATTCTGTCAGTACAATAAGCAATAGTGTTTTTTTAGAAAAGCAACTTGCTACACTCAAAAAAATGTTTGGCAACATGGGAGGCACTAGCAATGCAAATGTGATTCTGTCAGAAGAAGAAGGTACACAGACTGGGTTCTTTCCTACAGCCTTTTTAGCTACACAGGATGCTCCAACGTGGATTATTGACTCAGGAGCATCTGGCCATATGACTAGTAACAGAACATTATTTTCTGCCTTTGAACCCTCCTGTTCAATGTTAAAAATGGCTCAAGGCGCACTAAGGCGATCAAAGTCCAATAGTCAAGGCGCAAGGTACGCGCCTTATCGAAATAAGGCGCACTTTTTAAAATTTAACTATGTACAGATTTTTTTCCAGTTGTAAAGAATAGTTAATGTAATGTAAATACTAAAGAGTATTCATAAGAACATTTTATGCGTAAGCATAACTTCTATGTTCAATTTTATCATAAACCAATCAAGGAGAATTTATACATGCAGGTGAAGCATGGTACTATACAAGAAAGAAAAATAAAAAGGACTATAAGTTCAACAAAAGATTTCCATTTCACTAAATTTTATTTAAATAACATAGGGAAAAAACTTTGAATTTAGTGTATAAGGTTTAAGGTTTAGGGATAAATTTTTTAAAGTTAGGGTTAAGAATTTAGGATTTGAGTTTTTATAGTATAAATATATAGGCTTGTGTTTACACAACCTATTTATTAAAGTTTTACCCATAACATTGTCGGTATCTAAAACCTAATAAAAATAAAATCTAATAAAAGAATACATAAAAGACAAAAAAAAGTTTGAAAAATGCAATTTAAATAACAGTCCATATCTAAAACCTAATAAAAGAATAAAATCTAATAAAAGATTACATAAAAGACAAAAAAGTTGAAAAAGGCAGCGCCTTCTGCCTCAGCTGCCTGTTGCGCTTTGCTGCGCCTCCCACTGCTTCATCAAACTCGCGTCGCCTACACCCAGACAAGGCGTTCAGCATCGCGTCACTGCACCTCAACGCCTAGGCGCACCTCTCCCTCGCCTTTTCAAACACTGCTCTTGCTCTAAGTAATCCATTAAAACTGCAGACGGGTCTGTATCCCCTATACATGTGTCTGGTTCAGTTGCTCTTAATAAGGATATTTTGCTTAAGGATGTTCTTTTTGTATCCAATCTTACTTGCAATCTACTCTCAGTGAGTAAACTCTCTAAGGATTTCCAATGTTGCTCAAAGTTTACTGATAATGGTTGTACTTTACATGCACTAGATTCGAAGAAGATGATTGGCAATGCTAGATTGCACAATGGGCTCTATATCCTCTATGGCACTCCTAAATCAACTCATTCTGCTTTTACTAGTTTTGTTTCTCCTTTAGGGCAGCATGATGAAATCATGTTATGGCATTTTCGACTAGGCCACCCTAGTTTTTATTATCTTGCTAAACTATTTCCTGCTCTATTTATTTAAAAAACCAAAGTTGTTTAAATGCTCCATTTGTCCTCTTGCTAAGCAAACGAAATCCTCTTTTCTCCTATCTACTTATAAATCTTCTCAACCCTTTGCTTTAATCCATAGTGATGTTTGGGGTCCCTCTACGGTGAAGAATATTAATGGGTGTTGATGGTTTGTTTCTTTCATTGATGATCATAGTAAGACAACATGGACTTATTTAATGAAAGATAAATCTGAAACTATATCTATTTTTGAAAGGTTTTATACTATGGTTGAAACTCAATTTCAGAGTAAAATTCAACTATTCAAATTTAATAATGGGGGAGAATTCTTTGTTGCTTCTTTGGGTAAATTTTTTTAGGAAAAAGGCATTGTCCAAATTAACTCTTGTGTGGATACACCATAACAGAATGGGGTTGCTGAGAGAAAGAATAGGCATTTACTTGAGGTAACTAGATCCTTGTTATTTTCTGGAAATATACCAAATTATCTGTGGGGTGAGGCTTTGTTAACTACCATTTATCTTATCAATAGAATGCCCAGTAAAGTCCTTAAATTTCTCGTCGAATAAAGTATTAAAGGTGTGAGACAAAAACGCTAATACCCCACCCCCCACTTCGACTTTCAAGTCCAACCGAGTCCAACTAGCATGCAGTTCCTAACTGAAAGGTCTGATGCGAACGTTGTAGGAAGTGATCACAGGAATCTACACTCCCCCTCAAGCTGGAAGTTACACAGACTAGAGTTCCGGCTTGGATCTTTGATGTAGAATCCTTTTAAAAAATATTATCTAGTTTTTAAGGTAAAACTAGAACCTTTTCTCCTATCTTTTAGGATGGATGGCTAAGATAGAACCAAATAGTTTTTAAGGCTAAACTATAACCTTTTCATTTATCTTTTTGATTGGCTAAGATGGAACCATCAAATAGAGAACAAACAGCAAAATTAAACGAGTAGAAAGATGTAAGATTCCAACGAGGGAGAAGCCAAGGAACGAGTGTGGCCTAATGGCAACAGCGGAAAAGAAAAACGATGTGCATCTGAAAAATCAGATCGTCGATCTGTTTTAGATTAGAGATGGCAGCAATGGTGACGGCATCAAGACCGTTTTTGGCTCATGATACCATGTGAGAAAGGGGCCATGGTGGCCGGAGATGCAATTAATGATGGTAGTTTGTGTGTAATCGGCGGTTAGGAATTTGCTGTTTGAAGAAGATGAACATGATATTTTCCAGAGAGAACAATGTGTTTCTTTATATTTTCTTATTATTTTTAATTATCAAATGCATACAGAGTAAGCCTTTAAATAGGTTAATATAGAGTTTTAATTTAACTAAAACTATACTTTTATCTTTAATTTAAATAATACTTATTCTTAATTTAAATAAGACTTCTAGTTAATCTAAACTACTCATTAGGAATAAACTCTAATTACATATTAAATAAAAACTCTAACACTCCTCGTCAACTTACACTCCCCCTCAAGCTCTAACACTTCTCGGATAACTTACATGTTCTTCCTCTTAAAATTTTTGGTTGCACTGTTTTTGTAAAGAATTTGGACCCTTCAAAATCAAAATTAGATCCTAGGGCTCTTAAGTGTCTTTGGGGGATATTCTTCACTTAAAAAGGGCTACAAATGCTACTACCCTCCTACTAAAAAATTCTGTCTTGATCGATGTAACCTTTTTTGAGCATGAACCTTATTTTACCAAGGCTGCAATTTAGGGGAGACTTGGACAAAATTCTAGCCTTTTCTAAAACATCAGGTATACCCATTCCCATCTTCTTTGATACCTTCAGATGTTCTACCTACTGCATCTCATGATATTGAGTCTCCACCTAAACCAACTACACCAGTACATTCTCCTATTCCTGTTGATGTTCCTTCACTAGCAGCCTCCCAACTTTCACCTCCTAAAACTATTCCTCAAAACACAAACTACAGAAAAAACTCAATGTCTACGCTAGAAAGAAAAAGACCATTCCTGAGGCCATTTTGCAATCTGACACATACCGAGAGTTGGAATTAAGTCCAACTGCCTTGGAGGCTGATGGAGGTAATGAAATTTCTCCTTCTTTACTTGATATGGAAATTTTACCTATTGCCAAGAGAAAAGGAGTTAGACAATGTACTAAGTATCCTATTTAGAAGTATGTTGCCTATGGAAAGTTAATGCCCTTTTTTAAGGCCTTTACAGCTTGCATTGATAAGGAGGAGATTCCCACAATAATTGATGATGCCCTAAAAGACTCGAGATGGAAGAAGGCTATTGAAGAAGAAATTCAAGCACTTGAGAAAAATGGCACTTGGACTATTACTGATTTACCACATGATAAAAAACCATTTGGCAGTAAGTGGGTCTTTGCAATAAAGTATAACTCAGATGGCAGCATACAAAGGTACAAGGCCAGGCTTGTAGCCAAGGGTTTTACACAAACCTATAGTATTGACTACAATGAGACTTTTGCACCTGTAGCAAAACTAAACACTGTTCGTGTACTTCTTAGTCTTGCTGTAAACAAAGACTGGAATCTTTACCAACTTGACATAAAAAAATGTCTTCTTGAATGGCAAATTAGAAGATGAGGTCTACATGAAAATGCCACCTGGGATGAAGTCTGAGTTAGGAAGTCAGAAGGTTTGTAAACTGGAGAAATTTCTCTATCGTTTGAAGCAGACACCTAGGGCCTGGTTTGACATATTCACAAAAGTCCTTAGGGAGAATGGATATAAACAGTGTCAAGCAGATCATACTTTGTTTGTTAAAACATCTTTCAGTGGGAAGAAAGTTATCCTCGTTGTATAAGTTGATGACATTGTAGTGACAGCAGATGATGAAGGTGGAATCAGTCAGTTGAAGAACTTATTGGGCAAAGAATTCGAAACAAAAGACCTAGGGAAACTCAGGTATTTCCTAGGTATGGAGGTTGCTAGATCGAGCAAGGGTCTGGTAATAAACCAGAGAAAATATGTACTGGATTTACTCTCAGAGGCTAGTATGCTGGGGTGTAAACCTGCTGATACTCCTATGGAAGCTAGCTCGAAGTTCAAACGAGAAGAAATGGGAACCGAGGTTGATAAAGGTCAGTTTCAAAGACTACATGGAAAACTCATTTACTTATCTCTGACCAGACCAGATATTTCCTTTCCTGTCAATGTAATTAGTCAGCATATGACTAATCCTAGAGAAGGGCATTTAGAAGCTGCAAATCGAATTCTAAGGTACCTGAAAGGTACACCTGGACATGGATTATTCTTCAAGAAAACTAAAGATAGCACTGTAAAATTATTTACAGATTCTAGTTGGGCCAGTGAAGTTACTTATAGAAGGTCGACTAGTGGATATTGCTCTTTTATATGGGGCAACTTGATTACTTGGAGGAGTAAAAAACAAACTATAGTTTCTTGGAGCAATGCCGAAGCAAAGTATAGAGCCTTAGCATTGGGAATTTGTGAAGGAATATGGTTGTTAAGACTTCTAAGAGAGTTGAATATAAAGCATGAAGGGAAACTAGAGATTTTCAGTGATAATCAGTCTACTATTCAGATCGCAAAGAATCCAGTCCATCATGATCGTACCAAGCATGTGGAGATCGACAAACATTTTATTGCTGAAAAAGTGAATGGTGGAATTGTGAACTTAACTCATGTTCCTACCGAAGAACAACTTGCAGATGTGCTCACTAAAGCACTATCCAAACCAGTCTTTGATAAGTTTTTGTCCAAGTTGGACCTATACAATGTATACACACCAACTTGAGGGGGAGGGGGAGTATTTATCTGTTATTCAGGATAAGGATAAAACCTTATCTCTTGATGTATCTTAGACAGATTATGTGGCTTAATCCTAGGGATTTATATTGTATTTATTTGTTACCTAGTTTAGGGATATTCTACTTGTATATATATCCTATATGTCTGATGAATAAAAGAGAGTGAAACTTACAATTCTCACCAGTTTCTACATTTCATTAATAAACAGGACGGTTTATAAAAGGGAAAATAAAACTAAGTGCATATTGTTTACTATGTTTGGACCATCCACTTATGTAGTTCCAATTTGTGTTCCCCCAATCCCATGATTATTACTACATTTAAATCACCTTAATGAAGCCCAATACCTTAAACCTGATCAGCAAAAGTTCTAAACAAATGAAGAAAAAAAAGTCAGAGGGATGTATGACTAGCTGGAAATATCCAATTTGCCTTGGAAGCCTTGAACTCTAATTCTTTTTAGACTTAAGGGCATTTAGGTTCAACATACACAGCCAACTTCAGAAATGGCTTGGAACAAGCGGCTGACAAAGTTGTGTACCAAAAGTGCAATACAGTTAGTATTCAAGATATTACCTGAAATCCAAAGAGAGAAGAAAGCCAATCAAATATATCATTTACTGGTTTAACCCTTTTTTGAGGAATATCATCAGGATCATCAGATGTCATATGAACTCTAAGAATAGGAAGACCTTCCAAATTTTGTATAGCAATAAGTGCTGCTTTAATCTGCAGTGTTTATGAACAATGCCATGGTGAAAAACTACAAGAAGGCAATCCGAATAAACAAGAAAAAATAATATTATATTGTGCACATATATAACCTCAGGAAGTTCCATAATAACTGGTTTAACCCAAGCATGCAGTGGAAGAATGTTATAGTGTTCAAATTGCTCCTTTTTCTTATCAACTTCTGTAGCATAACTCTTAGTCTGGAATGAAGAAATAAAGCTTGATAAGGAAACCTTTGTGTATATTCGACATGAAACATGCCCTTGAAAACTTTGCACTTGAACACTGAGAATATACAAATCGAACCTGGTCATCAACCTTTGAAGCAGGCACAACACACCCCAGCACATCGTATAATACGGAAGCAATATGATAAAATTTAGCCATCTCATCCCTTCAAGAGCAAGTAAATATCAAAATAATAAAACACATGCATAACATGCCTAGCTAAAACAGTATTTTGAAGTGAAAATAAAGATCTCACGGTTTCTTTGTGTTTTGGTACTCTGCAATGTTTTTCAAATAAAACATCTTATAGTACATCTGAATTTCTGTTGGATCGTTTCTTGCACGGATAGATTTTGTCTCTTCATTCTCCTGAAAAAAAGAAAATTAGTTTCTCTTAATTTGGGAATTTCTGAAATAGAATAAGATCTTAATCTATATAAAGAACTCTAAAATTTCTAAAGAATATATCCATAAGGGAAACCTCAATGATCATAGCAAAAAACTCCAACTTGGAAGTCTCAAGTCCGAATTTCGGGATTTCATGATGGGATTATAGAATGCGTGGGGGCTACGCAATATCACATGTGCAAAAAAAATCTAAAGGATATATCAGAAAATTAAGCAATACATTCATGGATTTTGCTCAGAAAGCAAAACCAATAACTAGCGGCGGTAAAACAATGTTACAATAACCTTGTCATTTGAAATCAATGATGTGTAAAAATTATCCCTACTAGTAGTCAAAGTTGAGGAATAGTAGATTCATAAAAAATCCACAAAAAGTTCCCTGAGAAGTGATGCAACTCTTATGAATGGAAGACTCAACCCCATATCATTTTCTTTCTTCATTGTCAAACATGATAGACATACTTATAATTATACATTCTATCCGCAATGGCGATGCAGAGAAGAAAAGGTAGACAAAATATTCAGCTCGTATAATAAAATTTCGGCAGTAGCAATATATATTATCAGGGAGACAGTCTCCTCAACTTGCTCCTTTGTTGCTAAAGCAGTATAAACAGATATGAAAGAAAATGCTTTAAATTATTAAAGAAACAAATAGGTGTTAAAATGTACCCGTTCAAGTCTACGCAACAAATAATTCTTAAATTGGTGAACACCAGGACCACTTGATGTTGGATCAATTGTGAAAGATTTCTCAAGGGCATAAAAACGGCCTAATTGAACAAAAGAACATGTACAAGGGTCACAATAACCAACAATGCAGCTATCAATATGATCACTACAAACATTGGTTAGTTTCTTAATCCTAGCTTGGAACAATAATTCTACGCAGCTAAAATATTTTAAACTCTAAGCCAATTGAAATAGTAAGGTAATTAGCTTATCCAACAACAATAATAATAATAATAAGCTAAGCAGTGAATAATTATTACTTGAAAAATTCATATTCCAATGCCAATTAAATTAATGGCGATTGCATATAACAAGTTATAGTTCTTGACTAAGTTTCAGTGTGTCAATTATAAACCCGAAGTGTAAATGAAAAACAAGAAGGGAAAGGGAATGAATTACAGAGATAAGCGACTCTTGGGTTATCCTTTTCGATTTCATCCGCGACACGAAGAATAGGTACAATGGGAGCCAAGATGGAAGGGGCCATCTCACTATGTGCCGTCGTGTTGTCGTTGTTGGGATTTTCCACCGTCGTGGTTTGAACCCAAGATATTCTACTCGAAGGCCTCGGGGCCCGATCAGGCTTCGTCCCACTCGAGCTCGCCATGCCTCAAGTCAACAATCAACGTTGTGTTTTCTGGGTTTTTGAGTTACGGCAGCCGCAGCAGATGAAGCCAAAGTGGCTATCGTCATTTTCTTTCTTCTGTTTAATGTTATACCTGTGGGAGGAAAAGGAGATGCTTTGAGTGAAGGGGTGAGCAATGGCGAAGGTGAAAGTTTGCCCTGCCAAGAAGAAAAGAACAATTTAATGGGGGTAATTATTTCAAATGTCCGAGGTGGAAATATAATTAAAATTTAGGTTTTAATTTTTAAATTTTAAATTTTAAATTTTAATCACTTAAATTAGTCCTGAAATTAATAGATGAAATCATAGAAAAGGGGAGGGAATCGGGTAGCGACCGAGTTGGTTGGGTCAAGCGGAAGAAACGAGTAAGGTTTTGGGTCAAGTGCCCCCTTTTCTTCTTTGTATTTTTTTCTTAATATTATTTCTCTTTAATAAACAGAGAAAGAAAGTAAATTTGTTCCAGCCTGGTAGTAATTTTCTAATTACAGTTGATGAGGCATGTAAATGTCTTTAGAGAGTCGTACTTGAAGCCTAACCTTTTCGTCTATCTCCTAATATAGAGTTATCATTCATCTTAAGTTTTAACTCATTTGTCAAAAGCTGATAAAATTTACTACCAGGTAATTTGGTATGGTCTGAGTTTGATGTTATGTATTTGATTAGAAAGATTTAATATAAAATTTTAATTGACTATCAATTTGAAAGCTGATAAATACTTCTTTATGTTTTTGTCTTGTTGGTTTATTTGTGCGAGTTTAGTTAAGCGAAAAAGAAGTTCATGTTATTTTGTTATAGCTTATTCGTGTGTCTCTTTAATAAACAGAGCTAGGTTAATTTTTAACTACGGTTGATGAGGTATGTGGAATGTCTTCATAGTGTCGTACTCATAGTACAAGGACTTCTAATGTACTTTAAGCATCATTGGACATACATGAATGTATTTTGTTTTTATTATATATATGGTTAGAATATTATGTAGAAAATTAAATTAAAGCCTAATAAAAACGGGACAAAAATTCATTTTCAGTGTTCATTTTTATGTCACAGCACTAAAAAATTAAATTCATCTCTATCTCTTAATTCTAAATCTTAAACTTGAAACCCTAAAAATATGCCATATCCAAATTCTCTAAAACCCTAAAAAATACACCATACTCCAGATTATCTAATCATAAACCTCTAACCCTGTGTTTTTAGTATTAGAGCATATAGTATTTCTATTCGACAAAATATCAATTTAAACAGCACAGCTTTGGGAAGTAAATCAAAATGGTTGGTCAAGGGAATAAGTAGCTCCAGAAACAAGTGAGTCGAAACAATTTGATGCATGCCTTCCGAAACAATATGATCTTGGTATTTCAGGTAAAAATATTATTCTGTTTCTTAAATATTTTGTCATTGTTACCATTGAAGATTGTTTGAAATACTAATGACAATGATGGATTTTCTGCAAATTGATTAATTCTGCATGTGGAGTTACTTCCATGGATCCTTTCCTTGAAAAATTCTTTCCCAAAGTTTATAGGAAAGAAGTGTCTGTCCAACCTTCAGACGATCAGTACTGTAAGTTTGACAGCCAAATACTAACGTTGTTTACATCTTCGTTATATTTGGTTGCTCTTCTGCCGTCCATGGCAGCATCTTGGATAACTCGAGGCCTTGGGAGGAAAAAGACGATGACGTTCGCCATTGGTGCCATTGGCAACGGCTTTGCTATAAACGTGCCCATACTTATTGACTCGGCTTTGGCATTGGATTTACCAATGCAATCTGATACTTATTACCACAAGTTTTTCCACTGATTTGATATATGTTTTTGTTTAATGTGTTTTATTGAATTTTCTTTGTAGTTTGTTCCGATTTACTTATCCGAGATAGCTCCGTTTAAATACTGAAGACGTTTGAACATTATGTTTCAATTGACAATCACCATTGGCATGTTGAATTTCATAATTTGGACATTTATCATTAGATGTGACTCTTCATGAACCTTTTAGTGAATAGGTGCAACTCTTTTAGAAACCTAGATTAATGAATGGATGTAACTATTCATCATGAATAGATGTGCCTTTGCATGATGAATAGATGTAAATGAAGAGATGTGATTGTTCCAATAGTCACCTACAATCACTATATAAAGGATTGTAAGTGATGAAGCAAAACAATTGTATTCCAAGAGATTTCGAAGTGTTATTTGAAGTTCATTAATATATTTTTCTTTCTCTCCAAAAGATTGTGTTATTTTACTTTCATATTCCAGCAAATTAGTATCACGAGCTTGGTTTGATAGTAAGAGAAGATGGCCAATAATGGTATGTTTCCATTTCAATCTCCTCGTCTTACAAAAGAAAATTATGAAAATTGGTCTCCGTATGAAGGCTTTACTTGAGGCACAAGATGCTTGGGAGATCACTCACAAGGGTTATGAGTCTCCTCAAGACAAGGCTTCATTGTCACGACAAGAAAAGGAGGCTATGACAAAAACAAGGATGAAGGATCAACAAGCTCTCACCCTCATCCACCAATGTTTGGATGATTCGATGTTTGTAAAAGTGGCAAATGTCAACACCGCAAAGGAAGCATGGGAGATTTTGCAAAATTCTCTCCAAGGAGTTGACAAAGTGAAGAAGGTTCGACTCCAAGTATTGCGAGGTGAATTTGAAACCTTGCGGATAAAGGAATCCGAGTCCATTTCGGATTATTACTCAAGGGTGGTGGCTATTGTTAATCAAATGAAGAGATATGGAGAAACTTTAGAAGATGTTCGTGTGATTGAAAAGATCCTTCATTCTTTGACTCCAAAGTTTGAGTATATGGTTTGTGTTATTGAGTCAAAAGATTTAGACTCTATGACTATTGGAAAAGTTATAAGTGGTTTGCAAGCACAAGAAGACAGATTCAATAGGAGACAAGATGAGTCCATTGAACTAGCCCTCAAAGCCAATGTGTCTTTGAAAAACAATCGAGAAGAAAAATAATCAAAATGGACGAGGACATGGATGAGGTCGATGTTATGGCCAACGAGAATTGGAAGAGATGATCGTGAAGATCGTACCAACGATGATGTAAGCACATCATCAAGGAATCAGAGAAGAGAAAGAATGAATTATCAAAGAGTAAATGAAAGGAGGTATGACAAGTCCAATGTTGAATGCTATAATTGTCATAAATTTGGTCATTTTTCTTGGGAATGCCAAAGTGATCCTAATAGAAATGAAGAGATAGTGAATCTTATTAAAGATCAACAAGATATTGAAGAGCAAACATTATTTCTAACACTCAAGAATGAAGAGAACAATAATGCAAGCACATCGTATATTGACAATAAAGCAAGCAATCACATGTGTGAAGAAAAAAAGGCCTTGGGAGATGCAAGGAAAAAAGTGGAAGAACTTGAACATGAAACGAAAGAATTGAGGAAAGAACTTGAGACTGAGAAGGTGGCCCAATAAGAAGCATGTGCTAAAGTTGATGGACTTGAGTTTGAAAGAAATGCAGCAATGCGAGATCTTGATTACGAAAGAATGAAGCTAAAAGATGCCAGGGAAGGAATTATGCTTCAAAAAACACAACTACAAAACATTTTATTCTACAACTAAAAGAATCTTCGTTATGTTTGCAAAGCAGCAGCGAAAACTAAAGGAGAAAGACAATGAGATTCAAAGAATGAGAAAACTAAACTGGATTCTTCAAGAAAGGGTTAAAAACCTTTGTTTTGAGAACCAATTATGGTGGGACTTGGCGCAGATAAATGAAGCTACGACAAATTCTCTACAGACCAATTTAGAACAAGTATTGGTGAATGTCGATGAGGAACACCGCACAAATGTGTAGCGACGTTTTTTGAAAACTCTAAGGTATCCCACCTTTTGGAAAAGATTTGGTTAAAAGGGGAATTTCTTGTATTTTGGGAAAACGATGAAAACTTGGAGTCGCCACCGGCCACTTGGATGAGGTAGGCTAGACACCACAATACCAGAGATTCATTTTGAAAGGGTTCGGGAGTTGGTTACGTGTGGGGAAAGATTAGCACCAGGGATTTAAATAGCGTTCGTGGTTGCGTTTTCGGTTGCGTCGCGGTTATCGCGGTTGCGGACATAACGAAGGATATTGCGGTCATTACGGGTGTCGCGGTCGTGAATTTTTTTTTAAATTTGCACAACTTATTGTAAAACATAATAATTATAAAAAAGTCTTTTTTAATGATATTTAGAGTATTTTCTAAATAAAAATGAACATAAATAAATTAAAATTGATTAAAAATATCTATTATATTGAGAGAATTTCTTACGATTTTATCAAAGAGTTCTTTTCCACCGGCAAACTCAAGAATAATATATATATTTGTTCTATCGGTCAATACCTAAATTAAAAAAATGATCAAGGTAAATATCAACAATGAGAGAATTTAATTATAATTATAAAAATTTACTTTTTAATGATTTTAGAGAGTTTTCTAACACTTATAAAAGAATTTAATTGAAAGAAAATAAGACTTAGAGGCTCAATTGGAATATTCATTATGGATTTGAGGACTTAATTGGAAATGGAATAAAACAAAACATCTTAATTAAACTAAAAATTAGCCTTAAAGGACTAAATTGTAAGCATACTAAAACCTTTAAGCCTCTCCAAAAATTTACTAAAACTTGAACCCTCTTTCCCGCATTTACCATTTTTAATGTTATAACTCATCTTCATCAGCTTTTCATCCCGAGCAAACCTCTGCAACATTTTCTTCCTCCTCCTCCACTTTTCATCTCCGGCCACCACCCCTTTTCATCGATGAACCATCCGTAAAATGTTCTTGAAGCGATAATAGTGGTCTATTATCACGGCAATCGGACGCTACCCGTTAAATCGCGGCCGCAATCCGCCATTTTTGGTGTGAATACGATTCACATGGTGTTTTTTCGAAAAAAATGGTTTCAGCCAGTGGCGCTACCGCTATATAGCGGCCGCAATCGCAGTTGCGGACCGCTTTTTAAAACCCTGATTAACACCCCCATCATACCCAGAAATCGGTACCAAAATAGTTGTTGCTTTTAATCGAACAAAATTGTCGAGATTTGAAAAGAATTTAATTTGGTGACCTTAATTGAAAATCAACCTTAATTGGACGAGCTTTATCAATTTGGTGGGTTTAAATTAATTGTACATTTAATTAATAAGGTTGACGATACATCGGACCATAGATTAAATCGACATCGAATAAGCCTGACTGTCGTGTTAATTTATGGTTCGAATCCTGCACGTCACCTTTCTGCATGGTGCTAGCAGTTAAGGAATGAAGTAATGACTTCGTCAAGTTTTAATTCTGCCTTGAGTTGGTAAGGATTAATTCAAATATTTGGTCAACATCCTTTAAGTTCGGACTGTTACGGCACAAATATCGGAACTAATGATTACCTCCCCTTTTATAATTCAAATTAATCAACATGTAATCAAAATGGTTAAAGTCCCATGAATGACAAATAGGAGATGGAAGACAAAGGCATAAAGATAAACACACATGGCCCACCCCAAGACCTAACCTAAAAAGCCCAGATTATTGGAGCTCAATTAGTGACCTAACTATTAATTAAGTGATTCTAGTATTTAATCCTAAATTAATTAGCCCTAAATGACTAAGACCCTAACAAATTATGATAACTAATTTGACGTTAATCTCAACTTTGGAGTTCATTTTATCCTAAAGTTATTAAGAAATATCTGATTAACTTAATGAATTTAACATTCACTCAAATGAGACAAGAATGAATTTACATTCACCAAACTAATTCGAACTCTAATCTAACTAAGGCTCTTAAAGAAACTAAGCTTAAAATTAACTTAATTAATTTAAGAATCGTGCCCCTATGAGACGAGCACATGATCTAAATTAATTAAACCAATTCCCTTAACCTAATCTAAAGCCCAAAAACTTTTAGTTGGGCCCAAAACCTAGGGCCCAAACCATTAAATTAAGCCCAAGAACCTAAGGCCCAAAACAAAGACCTAAGCCCACATGCCATGGATATTAAGAATATGCCATGTGTATATAAAAAAACAAATTAAGTATGTTAAAAGAAAATATATATTACACAAATATTATAAAAAAGAACTCTTAAGCACATATATGTTAAAGGCCATATATATAATATATATAAAAACCTTATAATATATGCTATAATCTATATAAAACTATATATTAAGAAAACCATATGTTATATCTATTATAGAGACCATATATTACATTTTTAAAAACACCTATATATCATATACTTTAAGAAATCATATATATGTATTTATATTCCGCACACTATATACTATAACAAGTACCAAGCCAAATATAAGACCACATATCATAACATGCACACATGAAAACCACATTAAGCAATGACATAATCATAACCAAAATAAGGCAAGAACCAAGCTAACAATATGCATTGAAAACTAGAAATTAAAATGCATGAAAAGGGGGGCCTAATATACTGGAAAAATGACCAAAACAAAAAGAAATAAAATTAAGGGGCTAAATTAAGAAATCATATTTAACCAAATTAGGGGCGAGATTGTAAAAAACGAAAAGTTACGAGGACCTGGGTTGTAATTATAGAAGGCAGAATGGCCTCGGAGTAAATTTTGGAACGCGGAGAGACTATCAGCGAGATTTAGATTTGCAGAAGGACTGAACATGTGGTTATAACGGGGCGGAGGTCCTTATTACGCTAATTCCCCATTTTTAAAACGGGAAAGGTTTATAAAACCCTTTTATTTCATTTCATTTCCCCTTTCGGCAAAAAAATAGACACCCCTTGTTATAAAACCCCTTTTGTTCATCTGGGTTCTTGATGAACCCAAATTTCGGCGGTTCTCTCCCATCAAACCCAGAATCCAGCCACCATGCCAACCGCCGTGTGAAAGTGGTCGGCGAAGCCAAAACCCCAAAAAAAAGCCCTTCTCAACCTAGAAATGGATCTAACCCTAGTTTTCCGAAACTCAAACGCACTTATTCTACCATCCCCACCCCTCCGTTTCACCATACACGACCTCGGGAGGTCGCGAGGCTTGTCAATGGTGACGGGAGATAGATCTACGCGAGAGGAATGAAACGACGAGGGTAAGAACAAACAAAACCCTAAATCTCTATACTTTTTGGTATTTTTTGAATCGAAGTGATTATGCGAATGAATGCCTAAAAATGAGAGAATGATACCTATGGAACTTGAGGTTTTGCTTTGTATTGCTATTATGAATATGTCCCCCTTCTAGGTTAGGGTTTACATTTGTGATTGTTTCAGTTTTATAGCAACCGAAAATTACAATATCTGCTACATAAAAAATGAAGAAAAACTGCTATTGGCTCATTCTTTTGATTTGTTTGTATTCATGCACAGCTCTATTTTTGTTGGGATGTTCCTCCTAACCGTCTGATTTTCTTCCGATTTTGTCTGACATTTGTCCTTGTTTGTTGCATGTGAGGAACGGAGAGGGGACCAAAAGGCTTGTTGGTGTGGTTGAGGATGTGGCAGACAACTCCTGACGTGGCGCTGAGGTGGTTTCCAACGTGGCCGGGATTCGAATAGGCAAAATCTGAAAGGTCGGGCAGTGTTACACACGCTCGCGTGGGGAAGTGGAGAGCCTCTCTCGGTTCAGTTTAGACCGTTAGATCAAAGTCGATCTAACGGTTATCCTTTGGCTGCGTAGGGAATAAAAGGGGTTATCAGATTAGTGCATTAGGGTTTTAATTAGGCATAGAGTTAGTTTATTACTGGGCCTAAAACGGGCCATTATGTAATATATATTTTGTTTTGGGGATTTTAAGATTTGTAATGGACTCTTATAATATATATATTTGGGCTGTTTTTATTTAACTTAATATTCTTTTTACATTTTCAAATTTGTTTTATAATAATAATAATAATGGAATATATATAATATCAGGGGTAACATATGATAGAAATGATAGTAATATATAATAATAATAACAATAATAAGATAATAGGATAAGATAATATAATATTCTAGTAATATTTAGGTTTTCTTTGCAAATGGATAATAACATAACATAACAATAATATGATAATGAATAGCATACTATGATATCAAATAACAATACCTATATATAAATGCTTAATTAAAATAGTACTAGTAGTTAACTAATTTTTGAGTTTTTAAGGTTTTAATAAAGGGATAAAACAGAGCCCGCAGTAGTATATATATAAGCCCATTATTGTAAGAACAAAAGCGAAAATAAAAACAGGTCCACCCCAGACAAAATTAGTGATTACAGCTGTCCTTCTTTGCTTATGCTTGTGGAACAAGAATAAAGCAAATACCATAAGCACTAATTTTGTCCTACTTCCTTGTTTGAATATTCTGAGCTGTAAGTTCCTCCTATATAGAACTGTTCACCCATCATCTCCCTACAACTTGGAGCTATGAGATATCTCATTTGCGTCACAAAAATTTTGAGCTACGAGTATCTGCCCCCTTTGCTCTAAAAACTCTAAGCTATGAGTATCTACCTCTTTTGCTCGGAAGTTCTAATATGGCGAGTTTGAAATCCTTCGCCTAAAATCCTTGAGCTTTGAGTATCTGCCTCATTCACTCTGAAAACTCTGAACTATGAGTATCTACCTCTTTTGTTTGGTGGTTCTAATATGGCGAGTTTGAAATCATTCACCTGAAATCTTTGAGCTTTGAGTATCTGCCTCCTTCGCTCTAAAAACTCCAAACTATAAGTATCTGCCTATTTTGCTCGGTAGTTCTAATATGGTGAGTTTGAAATCCTTCGCCTGAAATCCTTGAGCTTTGAGTATCTGCCTCCTTTGCTCTGAAATCCTGATGTGGTGAGTTTGTAATCTTTCACCTAAAGTCTGTGAGCTTTGAGTATCTGCCTCCTTCGCTCTAAAAACTCCGAACTATGAGTATCTCCCTCCTTCGCTCAGAAACTCTAACATGACAAATTTGAAATCCTTCGCATAAAATCTTTGAGCTTCAGGTTCTTCCTATATAGAACCTTTGGCATTGAAATCCTGAAGCTTCGGGTTCTTCCTATATAGAACCTCTGGCTTTGAAATATTTTTCAAGTTCTCACTTTATACTTGCTTCTCTTTTTTTTCTCTTCCTCTTTTCGTTCTCTTCTCTCTCTTTTTTTTATTTTTTTCTTTCTCGTTCTTCTTCCTTTTCTTTTTTAGACGCCCCTACGAGTTTTTCGCCTCTAGTTTCTTTGGGTTTCTTCGTGAGAGACCTTAGTTCTCCTTTCTCGGTAAATTTTATCCATCTTGCTTTCGATGTCCTCCTGCCCTAGCTTTGGCGAATTCCTTTCATGTCTTGAAGCGAGTGCTAGCTTGACTTTTTCCTTAAGATCGCGAGTTATTTCAAAATTTCTCACTTTTCCTTGGTTGATTCTTCAAACTATGGGTTTCTTTATGCCTCGATTTTCGTTGTGTTGGCACTTTATTGTCATGCTCGAAAGGTTCCCTGATGACCCAGAAAGTCTTGACCAGAAATGAACTGGTGGCCGAAGCTCATAGCTGTTCTCCTTGCTATGAAATTCTTTGAACTTGTACCAGAATTCGAGGTCTAGAGTTGTTCTTCTCATACCGAATTTCTTTAACCTTCACAAATGCTGGCAAAGTCTTCTCATTATGGGATCTTCTGTTTTTTCTATTACAGTTGATGTCTGGACAACTCTTTCCATCGTAGTCTATACGTTTCTCGAGACAAGCTCGCACCATTCTCTTTTCAGCTACGCAAGCTCTTCTTCTTGAAAACTCTTTGAATCTGAGCGAGTTCTTCTCGTTAGGGATAAGTCATCCTTACTGAGATCTGCTATTTCAATCGGGAAGTTTCAGGCTAACACATCTTTTAATTCTTTGAATTTGTCAACAACAACCAAAATGGTTTGATGATGTGAGTCAGCATGCTCCTATCCTAGGAATGTCTAGCTAAATATGATGCATGAATTATGACATTTTTAGAGATACTTGGGGAAAACTTCCACAGGCTTTCTGTCTTTGCTAAGTCTTCAATCCTATTTTGGAAAGATGTGGTTGGCCTATACTGGTTTGACTACGACCGGTCTTCTCCCGCAGTTCACCTTCGAAGCATTGCCCCACTCAACTGGGCCTCATTGTTTTCTCTCAATTGAATCTCCATGCTGAGTCCTTCTCCATTCTCAACATTGGGGGTAAACACATGCCCCTAAATCTTTCAAATCTTCTTTATTCCTCTAAGTTCCGGTCTCCACTTTTATTTACTAAATCTTCCTTATTCGTTCTTCTTAAAAGGAAATGCTGACTCACCCTGGTTAGAATAACACTGCCCTCGCTTAACTCGAGCCTAACTGTTGCTTCTCCATAGACTCTTCGTGATGAGCCTTCTACAATCTCCTCGCTTGGGTGAACTCATGTCCCCCAAATCTTTTGAACTTTTCCTATCTTCATTTTCTTTACCGAATCTTCCTCATTCGTTCTTCTTGAAAGGAAATGCTGACTTTGACCTGTCAGAACAGAACGTAATACTTCTCGTGTTGTCCATTCTTACCGTATTGCCCCTACTCAATGTTAGGGTTGAATGTTTCTTTGCCTCGACTCATCATGATAAGTTCTCTTCTATCTCAACATCAGGGGAAGGACACGCCCTCAAGCCGTAAGCTCGCTTTAAGTTTAATCTTCACTTTATCAAAGCTTGTTTTTGGCAAAGATTGATTTCACAACCTTGCACTTCACTGACATGCAGTCTTGTCATCCAAAAGGTGGTATCTTAATGTTGAGCTTCCAAAAATGTTCCTTATGAGTATTACTTGTCTCCCCTCAAGTCACAGGTACCCGCAGTACGCAAAAGGTTAGTCCACTTGTTCATTCCAATGCAAGAGACTTATGAAGATGACATAGATAAAATAATTTTATTATTATTATTATTATTATTATTATTTTAAAACATGGCAAGTGATGTTTACTAAAATCAAGCTTAGGTTTAAAAAAATTAACCTAAGTGAAACTTTTGTTTAAAAGACCACGAATGTTATGGTAGTACATACTCATGCGAAACCCTTACTGGTCTATTAAACTTCTGAGAGGAACAACTCTCATACCTAATTTCTACTCAATTTTAAGATGTCTCTTTTTAACTCACTATCTCACTGTGGCCCATCTTTCCCTCTTTTTGATCTCAATCAGGCATTAGAAGTGTGGCAATCCTTGAAGAAAGGTTAACCATGATAGGCGGGATGTGATCTGAAGACAAACTCAGACGTCCATGTATGGTCGAAATGGTCTTTCAAGGCTTGTAATGTGGGCTATAGCTCATGGTTATGAAAGAAAGGATATGTAGGCCCAAACAAGTGTTTAAGGGTGATGAAACCAATGATCATTTCTTCTGACTGAAAATCTCAATTATGTACTATCTGATATGGATATGCTCCGATGAAACACTATTTTCTCTCTTTTTTTGGATCGCTCTAGACTACCCATTTTCAGGTCTTCACCCTAGAGTTCAATTCCTTTTCTTCTAGTGTAGCTTTGGATCAACTTGCATATTCACATTGTATCGGTGCATGCTTCCATTCAAAGGTAATCAATCTATCAAGGCTGATTCATTTGGATGGGGAATTCCTATAGCCCTTTCTCTATTTATCTCTTGCCCTCTTTCTTTTAATTTCTTTTTTTTCTTTTCTCTTTTTTTTTCTTTTTTTACAACTGCATTCTTCAACTTAGTGTTTTCACTTTCATCTTCTTCAACTTTTGTGTTGGTGACTTTCAACTTGATTCGGGTTGGCCCTTTAAGCACAAATTTTTCTTTCTCTGTTTCCTTTTTAGGTTTCTATTGCTCGAACTGAGAATTTCATTCAACGCATTTATTTTCCTTTATTTCCCCTAATTCATGAGGTGGCATATTCATAACACGATCAGAACTCGATGTCATTCATTCATCCATAAACTTTTATCTCCTTTGTCCCCCCAGTGTAGGGGTGATCCTTGGTTTGGATTGAATCAGAAAAAACATTATCAGGCTCAAAAGGGGACAACAATGGATATTTTCCTTATTTTCTTTCTTTGTGAAGGGAAATGAAGGAATGCCAAATGTCCTCCCATACACGGATATCAAACAGTCTTCAGGTGGTAGATGTGTTAGGGTTATCATTTCATTCAAGGACCTTGAACAACAATGCTTGAGAGGAAAATTCACTTAATGGAATCAGCCCGTTACTTCTGAACACTAATTGTTGTTTCTCTCAATGCCTAAGTGGAACAGAGGATTTTCACATTTGTAATGTCCTTACAACATTCGGTTTTAAAATTTTGAATTAAAATCAATCTTGCAGAAGATATATACATATATGTTTGGGAAAATAGAAGTAAGCTCATAATAATAAAGAATAAATGAATTTTTTTAAAAGAAATCAAAGAATATGAAATGCTTGCCAAATGAAATGCACATGAATGCCTCTTTCATTGGAATCGAGCAAGTAAACATGACATAACTCATTACAAAAGGCCACTACTACTGTCTTCGAGTAAATAAAGGCAAAGTGCAATAAGAGAATGCCACATGCTAGGAAAAAGAACCCTCTAAAGCTAACTACGGGGGTAAACACCTCTATGGGATCATCTCCATCAACCCTCCTCCTCAAAGCTTCAAAATCCCGCTCTCAATCAGATTTTGGACCCTGTTCTTCAGAGCTCCACAATTCTCCGTGGTGTGGCCCATTCCTCCCACATGGTAGTCATACATGGCGTTGGCAACATAACCATTGGGATAATGAGGATTCTTTGGTATAGACTGAACTGGAGCTAGAAGTTTTGCTCTAACAAGTATTGGGAGCAAGTCTGTGTATGTCATCGAGATCGGGTGAAGAACCTTTGATGGCCTTGCAAATGAGTGTGGCTGACGATAAGAACAACCATGAAACTGATTGTTCGGTCGGGAACTCTTCATACGACCTGGGGAGTCATGTCTCTTCTAAGCGGTGATGCTTAGTTCTCCCAACTGCAACACTCCGGACTCTAACATACTCTGGACTAACTTCTTAAATGCCACACAACTTTCAATAGAATAACCTTGAACATTGGCATGATACTCGCAATGGGCGTTGGCATTATACCAATAAGGGTAGGATGGGTTAAAGGGTACCACATGGTAAGGCCGAACTAAGTCTGCCTCGTATAGTTGTGAGTACAGCTCCTTGTATGAGATTGGCAGCGGGGTAAAGTTCTTGTTTCTTCCTTCAGGTCTCTTTGTTTCCTTCTTGTTCAAACCTTGGGCACTCTCAGTTATAGTCTGAAAATGAGGGATTTTTGGTCCTTCCTTGGGCTCCCTTTGTTTCCGAGTCAATCCATTGTCCATTGGAAGAGATAAGATTTCCCGAAGAGAATCTTCAATCTTATCCAACACCAACTCGATGGGGCATTCAAAAGCAGGGCGTGCTACCTCATATTGGTTGATAACGGCTTGGTTTTCATCAGACAAAGTCTTTTCCAATGTGACATCACAGTCCCCATTCTTACTCTCCTCTTGCGAAAGGTCTTTTTTCACACCCTTCCCTTTGGTTATGGTGGCTATCATTCCCATCAATTCATTTACTTGCCACCTAGTTTCTTCCTGAAACCTCTTCACGTATGTGATTAGTTCTCTTTGTTTTTCGGCCAAATGCACATGGAACTTCTCGAGCTTAACTACCCTAGCTGACAGTCATTCATATTTCTGAAGTTGAACTGGTCAGAAGCCATTCCCTCCTCACTCATATTTTCTGAGGCGAATGTTTTTCCCTGATTAGCGATGCATATAATGTATGTGAATGTACAAAAATGCATTATTTGAGCAAAAATAACAATACACCACAAAATAATGCTACTATGAAAACATGAATGAATGCAAATAACGATATTGAGTTCGAAAAATATCATCGTTAAACGGCTTGCATTAATGGGACCCTTGGTTTGTTACAATGACCAAAGGAAATCTACTACATATGTGGTCTTTAAGCTGACATCTAGGTTGATGATTTTCTCCAAGATCCAAACAATCCCTTCTTCTTTATTAGAAGCTCGACAACATCTTTCATCAGAAATTGTAACTTTGGGCGACCTCTTGCATCGGAGTTAACAAATGTGCCAATGAAGTCGATCCTAGGTCATCATTCGGTATATTTGGATTGCTTTCTTGAAAGGGTCCCGCTGAACTTTATCTTTGAAGTACGCTGAGGCCCGAGTCAGAATTCCTTCCCACCAGAAGTATTCTTTCTCGTTCTAAGTTTGAAACTCGATTGTCGACCCAAGGTGGCAAAATGTCCGAGAAACTTTCAATCCTTCCCCAGAAGGCCTCGTTCTTGTTTGGCGTGGTCTTCGTTAATCTCCTCGCAAGACTTGGTATTTCTCAATTGCCGGGGTCAAACCAAAGCTGCCAATCATAGAACAACTGTTGACTTTGAAAGCATTTCTTCTCGTAATCCCAACCATCATCACATGAAGGTTTCGCCCGACATTGCTGACCTGGACCTGGCAGGAAAACTATCCATGTCGTAGTTGCTCTCCTTCTGGCTAAATTTGTACATCGGGATTCTTCTTATCATTCTTATGAACCAAACCTCTTGACAATCTAGTCTTTAATTTCAGATTGTTTCCAACTCAATATGCTCTTCATGATTATGACAATATATACAAAATAAAGATAAAAAGGACAGGAAACGAGAGAAAAAGGTTAGCCATGAGGTGAGCAATAAACTTGCAAAAGAGAAGAGGTAAAATTAAATAAGTTAAGCGAAAATCAAACATATAAAAGAAAGCCCTAAAGACAGGAACTCTAATTCGCTATGGTTATCCGCATGGCTCTACTGGGGTGGGCTTCTTAGATTCACATACATGAGTTCGGTTCTAATTGGGGTACCCGAACCTATCTTATCACCTACTAAGGCAATAAGAACCCTAATTCTGGCCCATTACAAGCTTGCGAATTGGTTTCGGTTCGAGGGAAAACATGACCTAATGACGTGGAGGGCTGCTCACATGTCGAGAGGTGTGGATTCTGGAAGTGAATTACCGACCCGTGGAGGGCTACTACGTGGGTATGTGGCGTTTCACTCCCACTTAAGGGACGGAGCTCGGGTGTAGAGCTTGATGAGATGATACAACATATGTTGGTGATTCCTTAGAAATTAAATAAAAAACTAATTCAAAGGCCACCAATTATCAAAGCTCGTTCAATTGTAATTACATTCTCAAGAAAGGTTCAACCTTACTAGAATCTATTGAAATTTCGACAATTTTCCATCATTAATAAGCAACGAATATTTTATTTGGCCTAACTCTCTTTTTTTTAAAAAAACAAAGTTCGAACCCCAGCGGAGTCGCCAAGTTGTAGCGACGTTTTTTTGAAAACTCTAAGGTATCCCACCTTTTGGAAAAGATTTGGCTAAAAGGGGAATTTCTTGTATTTTGGGAAAACGATAAAAACTTGGAGTCACCACTGGCCACTTGGATGAGGTAGGCCATACACTACAATACCAGATATTCATTTTGAAAAGGTTCGAGAGTTGGTTACGGGCGGGGAAGGATTAGCACCCCTATCACGCCCGGATATCGGTACCAAAATTTTTGCTGCTTTTAATCGAAGGAATTTGTTGAGATTTGAAAAGAATTTAATTTGGTGACCTTAATTGAAAATCAACCTTAATTGGACGGGCTTTATCAATTTGGTAGGTTTAAATTAATTGTACATTTAATTAATAAGGTTGATGATACATCAGATCATAGATTAAACTGACATCGAATAAACCCGACTGTCGTGTTAATTTATGGTTCGAATCCTACACGTCACCTTTATGCATGGTGCAAGCAGTTAAGGAATGATGTAATGACTTTGTCAAGTTTTAATTATGCCTTGAGTTGGTAAGGATTAATTCAAATATTTGGTCAACATCCTTTAAGCTCGGACTGTTACGGCACAAATATCGAAACTAATGATACCTCCCCTTTTATAATTGAAATTAATTAACATGTAATCAAAATGGTTAAAGTCTCATGAATGACAAATAGGATATGGCAGACAAAGGCATAAAAGATAAACACACAAGGCCCACCCCAAGACCTAACCTAAAAAGCCCAAATTATTGGATTTCAATTAGTGACCTAATTATTAATTAAGTGATTCTAGTATTTAATCCTAAATTAATTAGCCCTAAATGACTAAGACCCTAACAAATTAAGATAACTAATTTGACGTTAATCTCAACTTTGGAGTTCATTTTATCCTAAAGTTATTAAGAAATATCCGATTAACTTAATGAATTTAACATTCACTCAAATGAGACAAGAATGAATTTACATTCACTAAACTAATTCGAACTCTAATCTAACTAAGGCTCTTAAAGAAACTAAGCTTAAAATTAACTTAATTAATTTAAGAATCGTGCCCCTATGAGCGAGCACACGATCTAAATTAATTAAACCAATTCCCTTAACCTAATCTAAAGCCCATAAACTTTTAGCTGGGCCCAAACCACTAAAATTAAGCCCAAGAACCTAAGGCCCAAAACAAAGACCTAAGCCCACATGCCATGGATATTAAGAATATACCATGTGTATATAAAAAAAATTAAGTATGTTAAAAGAAAATATATATTACACAAATATTATAAAAAAGAACTCTTAAGCACATATATGTTAAAAGCCATATACATATATTATATATAAAAAACCTTACAATATATGCTATAATCTATATAAGACTATATATTATATAATTTTAGAAAAAAGGTTATGTCTTTTAAAAAACTATATATTTAATATATGTTAAGAAAACCATATGTTATATCTATTATAGAGACCATATATTACATTTTTAAAAACACCTATATATCATATACTTTAAGAAATCACATATATGTATTTATATTCCACACACTATATACTATAACAAGCACCAAGCCAAATATAAGACCACATATCATAACATGTACACATGAAAACCACATTAAGCAATGACATAATCATAACCAAAATAAGGCAAGAACCAAGCTAACAATATGCATTGAAAACTAGAAATCAAAATGCATGAAAATGGGGGCCTAATATACTGGAAAAAGGACCAAAATAAAAAGAAATAAAATTAAGGGGCCAAATTAAGAAAATAGATTTAACCAAATCAGGAGTGAGATTGTAAAAAAATGAAAAGTTACGAGGACCCGGGTTGTAATTATAGAAGGCGGAATGGCCTCGGGGTAAATTCTAGAAAGCGGAGGGACTATCAGCGAGATTTAGATTTGCGGAAGGACAGAACATGCGGTTATAACGAGGCGGAGGTCCTTATTACGCCAATTCCCCATTTTTAAAACGAGAAAGGTTTATAAAACCCTTTTATTTCATTTCATTTCCCCTTTCGGCAAAAAAACAAACTCTCTTTGTTATAACACCCCTTTTATTCATTTGGTTCTTGATGAACCCAGATTTCGACGGTTCTCCACTGCCAAACCCAGAATCCAGCCACTGAGCCATCGTGCCGGCCGCCGTGCGACAGTGGCTGGCGAAGCCAAAAACCCAAAAAAAAGCCCTTCTCAACCTAGAAATGGATCTAACCCTAGTTTTCCAAAACTCAAACCCACTTATTCTACCATCCCCACCCCTCCGTTTTACCATACACGATCTCAGGAGGTCGCGAGGCTTGTCAACGGTGACGGGAGACGGATCTATGCGAGAGGAATGAATCGACGAGGGTAAGAACAAGCGAAACCCTAAATCTATATGCTTTCTGGTATTTTTTGAATCGAAGTGATTATGCGAATGAATGCCTAAAAAGGAGAGAATGATACCTCTGGAACTTGAGGTTTTGCTTTGTATTGCTATTCTGAATATGTCCCCCTTCTAGCTTAGGGTTTACATTTGTGATTGTTTTAGTTTTATTGCAATCGAAAATTACAATATTTGATACATAAAAAATGAAGAAAAACAGCTATTTGCTCATTCCTTTGATTTGTTTGTATTCATGCACAACTCTGTTTTTGTTGGGATGTTCCCCCTAATCGACTCATTTTTTGCCGATTTTGTCTTGATTCCGTCTGACATTTGTCCTTGTTTGTTGTATGTGAGGAACTGAGAGGGGACCAAAAGGCTTGCTGGTGTGGGTGAGGACGTGGAAGCCAGCTCCTGACGTGGCGGGGATGTGGCGCTGAGGTGGCTGCCAACGTGGCCGGGATTCGAATGGGCAGAATCTGAAAGGTTGTGTTACACACGCGCGCGTGGGGAAGTGGAGAGCCTCTCCCGGTTCAGTTTAGACCGTTAGATCAAAGTCGATCTAACGGTAATCCTTTGGCTGTGCAGGGAATAAAAGGGGTTATTTCCATGGCTGCTGTCGACAAGTACGGGAGGAGGACTCTGTTCCTCTACGGTGGCCTTCAAATGTTTATTTTTCAGGTACTCAATTCACCAACAACAAGCATTTCGATTCTTTTTAGTACATTCATAACTCATTTGTTCCTTTTTTACTCAGCTTGTGATGACTGTTTCAATTGCTTCCAAATTTTGCATGAGTGGGAATCTGGGCCAACTACCATTCTTGTTCTCATTCATCGTTGTCGGAGCAATGTGTGTTTACATCGCCGGTTTCGCATGTTCATGGGGTCCTTTAGGTTGGCTGGTTTCAAGTGAGATATTCCCACTTGAAATATGTCCAGCTGCTCAATGTAGAACGGTGGTCGTGAACATGATCTCACATTCACCATTGCTCAAGTCTTTACGGCTAAGCTTTGCCACATGAAGTTCAGGCTATTCATCTTCTTTGCATGCTGTGTGATGGGTATGAGCATTTTCATCTACAAATTATTGCCGGAAACAAAAGGAGTCCCCATTGAAGAAATGACCATTGTTTGGAAGAATCATCCTTTTTGGACCAAGTTTGTTGTCGTTGACAAAGCTTTTGCCAAGCCTTGAAATGGCTGTAAAGGTTTAATTTTTTTAGTGGAATGTAGTTTTTTTATTAAGTAAAAATATTACATTCTCATACCGGGATTCGATTATTTACATTCATGGCATTCAATTATTTTCCAGATCGAAATGTTTACTTTTGAGTATTCAAATATTTTGATGTTTTTTTTTTTATGTTTTATAGGATTTGTTTTGTTCAAATAGTTAATTAATTAATTAAAACCCAATTAAATGTATTGGAAATATACCTAATCCGACTCTCCATTAGTCAACTTCAACCTCTCGAAACTCATCGAGTTAAACTGCAAATTAAACCATAATCGGTCAAACATCTAATTTAACTAACATCCTAACCGAACTAAATTTCAATTAGATATACGCAAACATATTGTTTTGATTAAATAAATAAATAATTAAAATCTACTTAAATACATTCGAGATAGACCTAACCCTACTTGCCATCAGTCAACTTCAACCTCTCGAACCCATAGAGCCAAACCCCAAATTAAACGCCAAAATCATCTCCAAGCTCTCATCACCAACCCAACACCTCATTCAACTATAACCTAACTCGTCCAACAACCCCAACTCCAAAAACTTATTGGCATAACAATCAAACCCTTCGAACAAACTTGTTGAGCGACCTCTTGGGTCTTTCTGAAGAAATTTTAAAAGTATAGTTCATCGGACAATTGAGCGAAATCTCTAACAATTTAACATTTAGTTGGTACTTACTGTATATAGTCAATAGTCAATCATTTTTACTTGTATACCATAACTAATATCAATGAAAGTTTTAGAAATTATCTTCTATTTTCTTCTAAGCATTGCTCTAAACTGTTCCACACACTTTCTAAAACCATTTACAAAAATGTTTAGTGATATTATAAGTACATGATTTATTGGTACAAGGGATTAATACATAATAAGAAAACAACATATTTTATTTAAATCAGTAGATACACATAAACAAACAATATATGTATGTTGTGTTTTAGGAAACATTATTTTCTCAAATTCAAACATCGACAGATTCTGATGTGGTCTGAGATTTGAAGTCGTGGATATTACAAACAATACAAGTGTTGCCTTGGACTTCGACCGTGAAAGTTAATTTCCTCATTATAAATATCAAACTTACCATTTGTTGCAGTCAAATTTACCACCACCTTTATTTTTGGAGGCACCACAACTCTGCGTACATCTTCCAGCAAAGTGATCGTCATCATGGTCTCATCCAACTCATTTTATCGTGGTCCTTCGCCGAAAAATTCGAACTTATCGCGGTCGACGATGACTGGAAAGCTGCTGCTATCAAAGGTGGATTTGGCTCCCAAATTGAGTGAAAATTAGTCTTCCATATAGTAGTCTTTACGTCTATATAGCGAAGCTTCACATCAACGATAGTCAGGGGCAGATCGTTTAAGGACTAAAGGGGGCCACGACCCATCCAAAATTTTGAGAAATTTGAATTTTGCCCTTAAATTTTTTTAAATTTTAATTTGGTCCTCTCAAGATTTTTAAAAATTCATATTAAGCTTCAAAATTTTAAATATTTTTAGTTAAATTTCCTCTCAAAATTTTAAAATTTTTGTTTAAGCCTCTAGGTTTTTTAATAATTTAAATTGGCCCCCTAAAACTTTTACTCCAAGCCACAAACGATAGTACTTGTCCCAACGCAACCTTTGGATCAATTTGTATCGTGTTTCACACTCGGTGAACTTCTTTCTTAAGTAATAAATCACCCTTTCCTTCTTGCCAGAGTCATCATGTTGTCCCAACACACATCCCATAGAATTCTCAAAAACTGTCAAGTACAGGATCAACGGCCTATCCGACACCGGTGCTACTAAGATCGGAGGGTTGGTCAAATACTTCTTGATCTTTTCTAGTGCTTCTTGACAATCTTCATCCCAAATTCCCGGATTATTCTTTTCGAGTAGTTTGAAGACGGGATCACATTTATTGGTCAGCTAGGAGATGAACCGAGAAATGTAATTCAGCCTTCGCAAAAATCCTCGGACTTTCAAGAATCCCGCCTCAAATTGTTTCTCGGTTCATCTCTTGCAATTTCCGCCAAGCACGTGGGTCGTTCAAAATCTACTATGGGATTAGGTTCCGCATCATTCATACGGTTTATATTAGGAGGCATGCACGATTTTTGGAAGTGTGCATTGGAAATGGAAAATGGATAGCTTATGATATGAATAAATAATAAATAAATAAATAATTAATTAAATGAATTCTATGTTTGCCATTTGAGAAAGAAAATGTAGAAAATGTCTATTTCATTGAAAGTAGGTAAAAAGTGACACAGCTGCCCTTTTACAAAAGATACACGTTACTTTTGGGCAAAAGTAACAGGGTTGTTCTGGGCATTACTTTGATTTAGTCTTAGAAACCACATGCATGTCCACATAGGTCCAATTGCCGAGCTTTTCTCACGGGCAGCATGAGCGAATCTTGGCCAAAAGCTGGTCAGTCTTGCTATCATCCCAGATCACATTCATATCCATCTTTTCCAAAGCTTCACATATCAATTCTTTCTGGAGGCATCTTTCACCTTCTCGACTCGTTTCTTGGACTTCCAACTTTGGGTTTCGGATCCCACAGATATAAAAATGCCATCAAAATCCGTATAGGTTGTAGGGGCCCAATGAATGTCCTCCCTTCTAAGCCATGCCTTCCTTTGCTCTTGTCTCTTCCTCCATTCTCGTCTCTTTTGCAGGAAATTGGGCCTATAACCGAGTCCAAAGTGGTCGACCTTATGGATCACACTAATATGTCGAAGGCGTCCTTATAGACTTTTTCCCAAGCCTCTTCCTAGGGTCTCAAATACCACCATCTTGGTGCAGTTTGGCAGTTTAGGGCAAGGAAACTGGCTCCCTTTGGCGACAAAGGTAGCGTTGACGAAATCCAAAGCCCTAAATGCACATTCCATTACCTCTTCATCGGTATAGATATACGGTGTATCAAAAGTCAATGAAGCGATAACGTGTTGCTCGATATTCACTGTGACCAATTTTCCTTCAATGACAAACTTTAATTTTTGATGTACCAAAGACGAGACGGCATCGACCAAATATATCCATGGTTTTCCTAACAGACAATTATAGGATGGTCGGATGTCCATAACCACAAAATCAACAATATATTTGGCAAGGCCAATGGGCAGGGGTACTTATATCTTTCCGACCATATCTCGTTGAGTCCTATCATATGCTCGCACGGTGTTATGACATAGCTTCATATATGAACTGTCGATCGGTAACCGTTGCAGAGTAGCCAACGGTATAACATTTAAAGCGGAGCCATTTTATGTAATACTCCCTATAGCACGTAACCCTTACAATGAGTGGTAATGTTTAGGGCCTTGGTGGACCCCTTACCTTCCCCGAGATTTTATCATCCAATGAAGGTGATGTAATTATCGACGGTGATATACCCTATGATCCGATCCAACTTCCTAACCGAGATGTCACTTATGACAAAAGTCTAATTCAAAACCTTCAACAATGTGTTGTGATGCTTTTCTGATTTTAGCAGGAGATCAAGTACCGAAATCTGAGCTGGTTGTTTCCAAAGCTATTCCATGACATTATACTCACTATGTTTCAAGAGTCTAAAAAATTCTTGAGTTTGGGTTTCCGTGACTGGTTCCTTGATCTTTGGAGGCGGCTTCTCTCCGAACATCTTCTTGGGTTTAGTCCCAACTTTCTTTCCTTTTCCCTCTTGTTCTTCCGACGCCCTCAGATTTTCTAGAGCATAGCACTAACCACTCTACATGAGATGCCCCACATCATTTACTTCTCCGGCATTCGGTTCTAAAGGCCTCCTTGAGTGAGCTTTGTCTCCATCACCACATTCTCATCCCCTCTTGTGAACTAGAGGAGCCCAATATTAAAATACTTACGGTGTAATTCCATGGAACCATCTGTGTATCCTAGAAATGAAAGATCTCGGGGTAGAAATTATAATCTTGGGGGCACCTTTGGTGCACTTGCTTTACTTGGCTTAAGACCGAGGATGAATGATCTTTTTGCACTATACTTGGTGTCTTGAACGTCCGATGCACAGACTTCTGATTCCCTCCTTCCTGCCTCTTTTTCAAAGAACTTGGTCGTTTTGTTATCCATCATAGTTTGTATCAACTGACGGAACTCCTCACAATTTTGAATCTCATGATCCTCTAATTGATGATACTCACAATACGGGCCACAACTTTCCATCACGATCACCATTCCCTTGTCGATAAGGCGTGCCATGCAAAATTATTAGAAAACCCACCTCAACGGAGACTAGACTTCGGACACATTCACCCTAGCTTTTCTGGCATACTCGTCTTCAATAGCATTCACGTCCTGACCTCCATGATTTGGTTGAGGGTTGTTGGCCGTGTTCGGGTCCACTAACTGTAATACCTTAGTCTGGATCATATTTTGGACAAACATCTTGAATGTTATGCAGTTTTGAATCGAATGCCCCGGGACGTCAGCATGGTACTCACAGGGTGCTCTGGGGTCATACCACACTGGGTAAGGTGGTGTTGAGCTCGATGGACACACAACCGATTAATTAGCCAAGTGGTGAAGAAGTTGGATTTTTGGGTGATTGATTTGTGGAAGCCGAAAAATGAATGACACGATGAATTTATAGTGGTTCGGGCTTCAAAAAAGCACCTACATCAACTACCTTAGCTCCCACTAATGATTTTCCAACCAATTCACTAATTGATTCATCCCCTTTTCTAGGATCCGGAGGAAACCCTTACAAACGGTTAATCTTTCTACCCAAAGATTAACCAAACACTCTTTACAAGAGAAAGAAAATAAGCAAACTAAAATTCCTCTCACAAGGTATTTGTTTGCACTCTTTAAGCTCTCACCCAAACCTAAACACTTGAGCAAATATGATAATTTTAGCTAACAAGTGTTGTCTATACAAATGATGAACAATTAAAGCCCTAAGATACAATTTCTCATCATATAGTTGTTGAAATTTTAAGCATTTGTCTTCCATGGATGCTTGGAAGTCCTTTTTATAATCCCAATTAAGTTCCTAGCTGTTGGAGCCCGTTGAGATTGCATTGGAGCCATTGAGGTCTTTATTTCCCACATTAATTGCAGTTCTGAGGCTGTCCGTATCGGTACATGGGTAATTGTATCGGTACGACCTTCTTCATAACTAGCCGTTGAGCTCTGATCGGCTAATACATATTGATACGCGTATAAGCGTATCGGTACGACCTGCAATTTAAAAGACCGTTGGAAATATGACCGTTGGGGGGGTTTTGGTCATTGGGATATATGCCACATAGGCGTATCGAAACAATTAAAGCCCGTTGGGGGTTTTTCACAAGTGTTGTCTTTACAAAGAATGAACAATTAAAGCCCAAAGACACAATTTCTCATCATATAGTTGTTGACATTTTAAGCATTAGTCTTCCATGGATACTTGGAGGTCCCTTTTATACTCTCAATTGAGTTCCTAGCCGTTGAAGACTGTTGGGATTAAATTGGAGCCGTTGGGGTCTTTACTTCCTACATTAATTACAGTTCTGATGCTGTCTGTATCGGTACGCGGGTAACTATATCGGTACGGCCTTCTTCATAACTAGCCGTTGAGCTCTAATTGGCTGATGCGTATCGATACGCATATAGGCGTATTAGTGTACGACCTGTAATTCAAAAAACCGTTGGAAATATGACCGTTGGGGGGTTTTGGTCGTTGGGATATATGCCACATAGGCGTATCGAAACACTAAAGGAGTGTTTCGAAATGACCTCTTGTTGTTTCAATACGGATAAGACCTGTATCGAAACACATTTTGATAGTTTCAACAACTTGTAGCAAACACCTTTAGGCGTATCGAAACCGGTATACCTATATCGATATGGGTACATTAAAATCACAAGTTTGGCTACTTAAAAACGTTTCAAAACACTTCAAAACCTTTTTAAACTTCCTCAAACTTATTTTTCAAGTTGTTTTGACTTAAGGCGTGTTTTAAATTCTTTTCAGTTTAGTCTAAAACATTTTTCAATTTATTATATCAAAATCTATATATCAACAATCTCCCATTTTTGATACAATAAAACCAACTTGAAAAATTGTTTGGGATTCTCCCCCTTTAAGATCAAAATTTTGAATATGAGATTTTTATATTTTCAAAGAATTTAAAGCTCCCCCTTATTCATTTTGAAAAGACAATTTTTTAAACCAACTCTCCTCATTTTTGTTATATCAAAAAGAATTTAAAAGACATTAATCTCAAGAATAACAATAGAGGTTTAAAATTTTGACTCTATTAAAAGCTTTGGTTTTAAAATTTTCTCCCCCTTACTCAAAGCATCAAATATTGTTAGTCCAACAATATGATTATCTAGTTGTCGTAGAAAATAAATATAATTGAAACAAAAACAACTAGAAATTAACCAACACTGGAACTTCAAGGGAGGATGTGAAGCCTTCATTCTTCAAGTGTTCTCCTTCTTGTGTGTATGGAGCTCCCCCTCAAATTTGGACTTTTTGATCACTCTCCATCACACCTAAACAAGACAATCATGTAATTTTTGGTATCCAAATTGCTTTGGATCCATAGACATTAGTAGCACAAGGTTTAGTCCCCCTAGGAATCCATTTTTCAATTTCATCATTTTTGGTTGAAGTAATTAGTCCTTTTGGGACCCAAATACTTCTAAAACATTTTCCTTTAATAAATCTAGGGGCACTAGATTGTCTAACATAAAAGTTTGATTTTCCCAAATTGTTTTTCTCTTGAAGTTCATTGGAAATCAAATATTTTTCCTTCTTAAGATCATCAATTTCCTTTTGATGATATTTTTCCATTATTTGAAGCAAATTTTGCAAATATAAAACTTTTTGCTCAAAATCCTTCATTTTTGCTTCAAACTCCAAATTGGTTTTAGAAAGAAAATCATTTTTTATTTTTAACATTGAAATCAATATCCTATTTTTCGAAAAAAAAAGCTTTAAACTCAAAAACCAATTGGTCATATGCTTCTTGTAGCTCATCAAAAGTATAAGAATTTGAACAAGATGAGTTAGAAGCTACCTCCCCCTCATTGAGGGCCTTGAAGCATAGGTAGGCTACTTCATCTTTATTGGTGGAGTCTTTATCACTCCATTTAGCCATATATGCCTTCTTTGAAGATGACTCCTTTTTGTTGAATCCTTTATGGTTCTCATGGGGATCCTTCATCATCTTCTTCTTCTTCGATTCATGGTTAGATTTGGTCATTTCGGTCTTCATGAATCATGTGAACTTCTTGAAGAGATGAACCATCTCTTTATCTTCAATTTCTTCCTCGCCTAAATTGTCATGATGGCATTGGGAGGATTTGAGGGCTACGTCATTCATATTGATGCCTAGCTTCATGATTTCCTTCTTCCCCATCTTTCTTATCTCTTTCTTCTTCTCCTTCTCTTCATTGTCCTTCTTCATTATTTGATGAGTGAGAAGAGACCCCATGAGTTCATCAAGCTTCAAGGTCTTGAGATTCTTGGCCTCGATGATGGCAGTCTTCTTTGAGTCCCATGACTTGGGAAGGGAGTAGATAAGCTTTCGGACAAGCTTCTCTTCCAGAATGACTTCTCCATAGCCTTTGAGCCCATTTACTATGGTGGAGAAATGATCAAACATCTTCTTGATGTCTTCATCCGGATCTATCTTGAAGTTCTCATAATTGAGAAGGCCGATCTTGGTCTCCTTCACTTCGTTTGTTCCCATGCAAGTGACTTCAAGCTTGTCCCAAACCTTCTTGGCACCCTCACAAGAAGACATCTTCTCATAGATATTGGGGCTAAATGCACAAAAGAGAATGTGCAAAGCCCTGCAATTTAGCTCTATCTTCTTGCGATCATCTGTATTCCATTCCGCCTTGCATCTTTGTGGTATGCATGGACCATCTTCAACAACATCCCAAAGCTTCTAATCTTTAGCCTTGATGAAGAGCATCATTCTAGTCTTCCAATGAACATAGTTGGTCCTGTCAAAGAAATGTGGCTTGTCAGTGGATTGCATCATTTCGTCGGTTGATTATATTGTTGGTCGAGCTAGCCGGATCACCTCAATAGGATGTTAATCCCCTTCGATTGAGACTCGCTCTGATACCAATTGTTGAGATCGATGGACACACAACCGATTAATTAGCCAAGTGGTGAAGAAGTTGGATTTTTGGGTGATTGATTTGTGGAAGCTGAAAATGAATGACACAATGAATTTATAGTGGTTCGGGCTTCGAACAAGCACCTACATCCACTACCTTAGCTCCCACAAAGGATTTTCCAACCAATTCACTAATTGATTCTTCCCCTTTTCTAGGATTAGGAGGAAACCCTTACAAACAGTTAATCTTTCTACCCAAAGATTAACCAAACACTCTTTACAAAAGAAAGAAAATAAGCAAACTAAAATTCCTCTCACAAGGTATTTGTTTGCACTCTTTAAGCTCTCACCCAGACCTAAACACTTGAGCAAATGTGACAATTTTAGCTCACAAGTGTTGTCTATACAATGGATGAACAATTAAAGCCCTAAGACACAATTTCGCATCATATAGTTGTTGTCATTTTAAGCATTTGTCTTCCATGGATGCTTGGAGGTCCCTTTTATACTCCCAATTGAGTTCCTAGCCACTGGAGACCGTTAGATTAAATTGGAGTTCTGAGGCTGTCCGTATCGGTATCGGTACACGGGTAATTGTATCGATACGGGTAATTGTAGTTCTGAGGCTATACGGGTAATTTCCCACATTAATTGCAGTTCTGAGGCTGTCCGTATCGGTACACGGGTAATTGTATCGATACGACATTCTTCATTACTAGCCGTTGAGCTCTAATCAGATGATGTGTATCAATACGCGTATAGGTGTATCAGTACGACCTGTAATTTAAAAGACTGTGGGAAATATGACCGTTGAGGGGTTTTGGTCTTTGAGATATATGCCACATAGGCGTATCGAAACACCAAATGAGTGTATCGAAACAACCCCTTGCTATTTCGATACGGATAAGGCTTGTATCGAAACACATTTTGACAGTTTCAAAAACTCGTAGCAAAAACCTTTAGACGCATCGAAACAGGTATATCTGTATCGAAACAGGTACATTAAAATCACAAGTTTGGCTACTTAAAAACATTCTAAAACACTTCAAAACCTTTTTAAACTTCCTCAAACTTATTTTTCAAGTTGTTTTGACTTAATATATGTTTTAAATTCTTTTCAATTTAGTCCAAAACATTTTTCAATTTATTATATCAAAATCTATATCCCAATAGGTGGGTTGAAAGGTGTGACATGATAATACCGGACTAAATATGCCTTATATAATTTTGAGTAAAGCTCCTTATAAGAGATTGGTAACGGAGTGAAAGAACTGTTCTTCTCTTCCTTCTTAAGTCCCCTATGTTCCCTCCTGTTGATGTTTCAGGAGTTCCCCGCTATAGCTTGGGGCTAGGGGATAGTGTTGTTCTTGGCAGCCTCAAAAGTGTTTGTATTGTTAACCTCGTGATCATTCTTCTTGTACTATTTGCGTGAATGATCCCCTCCGTCAATTCTCCCACTTTTAATGGTAGCTTCAATGCGCTCACCGGTCATTACCATCTCTACGAAGTTGCTAATAGGATTGTTGATCAAACAATCATAGAGTGTCATTTTTAGCATGTTTATGAACATCAGAGAAATCTCATGCTCATGAAGCAGTGGTTGAACTTGTGCCACCTTTGCGTCTTTGCTTCATTCCTTGTAACAAAAGACGATTAGAAACCATATCAGTTATGTGATTGTACTGGTCGGTGAAAGCTTTGGCTAAATCCTTCCATGAATTAACATGAGCTCTTGTTAGCTAGTTGTACCACCTTGAAACAGATCCTACCAAACTATCTTGAAAGTAGTGAATCAAAAGCTTTTCATTGTTGGTGAACCCTTCCATCTTCCGACAAAACATGACCACGTATAAAGTGGGGCAAGTCGTCCCATCAAACTTCTTGAATTCTGGGGTCTAGAACTTGTGCGGGATTTCCACGCCTGGGGACTAAACTGACCTCCCTAGCATTCAACCCATAAAAACCTTCCTCATCCTTCTTTACTTGAAACTTTTCTTCGAGATCCTTCTGGGTATCTTCGAACTGCTTTGAGAATTTCGCCTTCATTTGGTTTAGCTTCTCTAGCTCATCAAAATCTAGGATGCTATCCCCGATGTTCTCGATATTCTCGAAGGTTACACCTGGCTAGGCTTGGGTAGATGCACCAACATGAGAGGAAGATCCCCTTTGTGGAGGGTTCGGTGAAGGGTCCACAAGAAAAGAGTCCTTAAAGATTGGGGCATAAGGGCGGTCCTCCGAGCTTTGAGAATGATTCTCGACGGTACCCTTGTCTCTCAACTCTTGTCCTAAATGAGATTACAACATATGAGATATCTTTCTCATCATATCTTGTTGAGACTTGATGATGGTGTCCCTCAATTCTTGTTGTGTTCGTTCTAGCTGACCTTTCAGATTGGCTTCCAATTTTGCAAAGCTTTCCTCCATTAGCCTTGTTCGTAAGCAAGTGTGGTACGGGTGTAGAATGATTGTAATTTAAAGAACCTAAATGCTATCTTTCTGAAATAAAATGCTTTTTAATTAAATTTAGCAACTAAATAAAGTATGCAAATAAATGTATTATAAATGAATGCAAAGAGCGACACTGAGTTCGGCAAATATCATCGTTAAACGACTTTCATTAAAGGAATCATTGTCTCGTTACAATCATTAGAGAAAACCAACTATGCATATGATCCTAAGCTAGCATCTAGGTCGACGATCTCCCTCAAGATCCAAACAATCTTTTTTCCCTCCTCAGATTCATCATCCACGCAATCTTGAAGCTCGACTGCATCTTTTTCTAGAAACTGTATCTTCCGGGCAACCTCTTGCATCTGAGTCGTCCATTGTGCCAATTCTGGCTCTTGCCTCCAAATAGTGTAAGCGGCGAACTGTAGTTTCTCCAAAGTCTATCTCTGATACACTTTGACCGCTCTCCTAGAGCTTGCTATATGGTCATTGAGTCGTTGAACCTCAGCTTCCAATTCTTCAACACGAGCCATCAAAGCCTGATTATCTGAGCTACTAGCTTTTAACTTACTGGTTGAATCCTTGTACTTGAAAAGAGACATTTCCAAGAATTTTACTTGATCTTTCAATGCTTTGTTTTGGTGTCGCTCCTTTTCAAGCTGCCTTGAGTGAGAGGCTTGTAGGTTCTCCATCTCTTGTATCAAAGCAAGCACTTGGTCCTTGTTCTCGTAACACTTTCTCTTGTAATTCTCGGCTTTCGCCTTCTCCTCTTTGAGTCGGAGCTCCAACTATTCGCTCGGTCCATCCTTCATGACTCTCTTGCTCTTGTTTAACCTTTGCAGTTTTTGGATTTCCTCCTTCTCCAACTTAAGTTTGAGTTCCAATTCATCTTTCTTTCTTTGCAAACCCTTAATCACTCTCTTGAACTGTGCTTTGTCCAACTCAAAGTCAAACCTTTCTTGATTGGCTTTCTCTCTGAGCTGAATATACCTCTTTTGTTCCTCTTTGAGCTGTTTCCTCATCAAGTCGGCCTCGGTGGGAAGCATAGACAATCTCTCCTACATAGACCTCCTACCATCAGGGTTCAATTGGGGAACATTGTCGTTGACACGATTGAATCGCCACTCTTCGTACTCAGGGGTGACCATGTAAGGAGCGTTCATAATCCTAACCCACCTTGCGTTGTTCCAAGCTGAAGAAGTGTTCTACACCACCCCCTTGTAGCCCTTCTCTTTCTCGTAGTCCATGTTGAACTCGTTCAATCCTTTTGTGGCTAGCACAAACTGCTTCGAACCATACTGTCTCAAAACCAAAAAGGATGCGTAAGTTGTATGTCCCCAAAGGCCAAGTACTGGTACTCAAGAGTGTTCCCCACATATATAGAGGATATTCCTTGCCGATAGCCACTAACCTCTCCAAACTATGTCTTCCTCCTTTAGATTTTGGAGAAGGTCTAGCCAAACCTCCTCAGATCTTCTCGTCGGCTAATCCCTTTCTCGCATGAATTCCTCTAATGGTGAGAACTTGACATCATAGATAGGCCTTGAAAAGTTGACATCAGACCAAAAATAACTGTAAAACCAAACGGTCAAAATATAGGGACAACCTCGGAAATGACCCTCACCGTGCTCTTTACAAAACCTCAAGGATCGAAAAGTTTTTGACAAAATTATGGGCACCGGATTAGTTCCAACACCCAAACGCTCAAACAAATCCAATACTGATGGGTCGATAAGCCCTAATGCTTTAGGAAATAACACTAACCTATAGATCAAAACTGCAAATAAGTCCCGCTGAACTCGACCCACAGGATGTATCGAAGCTAAGACCAGAATTCCTTCCCACTTGAGATACTATTTCTTGTTCCAAGTTGTATCTTGATTGTCGACCCAAGATGGTAAAGTGTCCGAGAACCTACCAAGCTTGCCTCGGAAAGACTTGTTCTTGTTCTGTTTAGAGTAGACTCGGTTCTCGTTGATCTTCTTGCAATTCATGAGGGATTGATACTCTTCAATTATCAAGGTTAAATCAAGGTTGCCGATTGTGAAACAACTGTAGGCTCAATTCCAAAACCCTGCCAAGGCTTGAAGTAGTGATTGGTCGATTAAAACATCTAACAAGTATGCAAGGTCATCGTACTCATCTTTGAAAGCATTTATTGTCTCAAAATCCCAACCATTCCATAAAAACCTCAATTCAGACACATCATTGAATTTCGTGTTCATGAAAGTCTCGAATGACATTGCTGACCTAAACACGGCAGAAATATTGTCCCTGTCATGGAGTTGCTCTCTTTCTGACCATACTTGTACATCGAAATTCTTCTCGTCATTGCTACGGATCAAATCTCTCATTGACCTAGCCTTTAATTTCAGACTATTTCCTGATTCAATGTGCTCTTCATGATATGACAAGATATGCAAAATAAAAGGTAGAAAGAAAAAAGATAGAAAACAAACGGAGTGTCAGTTAGTTAGAGAATAAACAATAAATTCGGAAATGAGAAAAGATAAATGCAAACAAAGCATGAAAAAGGCAAACACACAAAGACATCCTAACAGCAAGAATTCTAGTTCGGTATAGTTATCCGCATGGATATAATGGGATGGGCCTCCTAGATTCTCACGCATGGGTTCGGTTCTAATTAAGGGTACCCGAACCTATCTTATTACCTACTAAGGTAACAAGAACCCCAGTTCGGGCCCATTACAAGCTTGCGAATTAGATTCGGGCCGAGGGAGAGTACCGCCTAATGACGTGGAGGGCTGCTCACGGGTCAAAGGCATGGATTTCGGAAGTGAATTACCGACCCGTGGAGGGCTACTCACATGGGTATGTGGCATTTCACTTTCACTTAAGGGACAAAGCTCGGGTATAGAGCTTGATGATCATGGTGCAACACATGTCGGTGATTCCTTAGAAATTAAATGAAAAATTAATCTAAAAATCACCGATTGTCACAACCCGTGCACTCGAAGTCACATTTTCAAGAAAAGCTCAACCTTATTAAAGTCAATTAAGATTTCAATAATTTCCATCATTAAAAGCAACAAATATTTTCTTGGCTTAACTCTTTTTTTATTTTGTAAAAACAAAAAACAAGTCCCTAGCGGAGTTGCCATGTTGTAGCGACCTTTTTCCTTTTCGTTACGGGTTATCCCCATTATTTTCTGAAATTTGGTTTAAAGGGGATTTCTTTTTTGAAAATTCGTATTTATTGAAAACAATGAAGATTTGGAGTCGTCATCGGTCACTTGGGTAAGGTAGGCCAGACACCACAAAATTAGAGATTCATTTTGAAAGGGTTCAAGAGTTGGTTACGTGTTGGGAAGGATTAGCACCCCCATCACGCCCGAAAATCAGTACATAAATATTTGTTGCTTTTAAATGGATGGAAATTGTAGAATTTAAATTAAATTTTATTAAGTGTACTTAATTGCAAATTGACCTTAATTGAATGGGCTTTATCAAATTGGTGGGTTCAAATTAATTGGACATTTAATTAATAAGGATGATGATACATCAGACCATAGATTAAACTTACATCATATAAGCCTAACTACCATGTTAATTTATGGTTCAAATTTCGTATATCACCTTTATGCATGATGCAAGCATTTAGGTATGATGTTATGACATTGTCAATTTTTAATTATTATTTACCATGAGACGATAAGGATTAATTCAAATATTTAGTCAACATCCATTAAGTCAGGACTGTTACGACACAAATATCGGAATTAATAAATATCTCCCTTTTTATGGTTTAAATCAATTACCAAAATAAACGGGTCATATGAATGACAATTAATATATATGGAAAAGACAAGCATGTAAATAAACACAAAAAAGCCCACCAAAGCCCTAACCTAAAAGGCCCAAATTATGAAAAATCAAGTAGTGATCTAATTATTAATTAGGTGAGTATAATATTAACCCTAAATTAATTAAGCCCTAAAAATAGAAAACCCTAATAAATTATGGAGTATCTTGCACCATGATAATTAATTTGATAAATTTTAAACTAGTATCCCAATGAGCCAGGGATACTATTTAAAATGGATCAAGTTCATTAATCACGATTTTAAAACAAATGTCCATCTAAGCTCAATGTCAATTTTATCCTAAAAGGGTAATTAAGAGGTGTTCAACTAATTTAATGAATTTAACATTTATCCCAATAAGTCAAGGGTAAATTTAAATTCACTAAACTAATTCGAACTTTAAGTCTAACTATAGCTCTAAAAAAACTAACCCTAAAATTAACTTAATTAATTTAAAGATTATGCTCCTATAAGACGAGCACACGCTTTAAATTAATTAAATTAACTTACCCTTAACTAACCTAAAAGTTTAATCCAGTAAAACAACCACAAAACACATATTTAAACAACAAACCTTAAGCAAACTAGCTAAGTACACATACATATATACTTATATATAAATATCTTTATTTTAACTATATATTATGTAAAATATGTAAACAAGTAGTATACATTAAAACTATACATTATACATATACATATATTCCTTAAAAACATATATTAAATACATTGTATTAATAATCATATATTATATATTAAAGCCATATTTTACAATATACATATTAAAACCATAAGTTGTGTACTATAAAAACATATATTTATATAATATGTAAAATATATATTATACATATCATATAAAAACAAATATTATGTATATTATATAAAACCATATATTATATACTATATATATTATAAAAAAAACTATATGTTATGTTATATAAAACTACATGTTATATAAAACTATATATTATATTTTATATAAAAACCATATGCTATGTATTATATACAAACCACACATTAAGCAAATATTCACATCACAACCAAACAACATAATCTAACATAGCGATTAAAACTAAACCGAAAATTAAGATGCAAGTTCAAAAAGCATGCATGATAAAACTGGTTTTGGGACCTGATTAGCCAAATTAGAAGTTTTACGGTCCAATCTAAGTAAAACATAAAAAAGGGACAAAATTGCAAAACTCTTCGAAACTCCAAGGACTGCGGCCGTGTTTTAAAAACGCGGAATGGCCTATCGTGTAAATATGAGGAGGCGAAGGGATTTATTACGGGAATAACCCATTTTCAAAACCTTAAAATGTTATATAAGGGGCCTTTTAGCACAAATTTTCCACTTTTGGTTAAAACCGAGCCTCAGGCTCTCCAACTTTTCCTTGGCCTCTGATGAGCGTCGTCGCTCATCGGACACAAGCAAAGAAACCAGCTACTCACCGCCGCGTCGGCCGCCATTCACCAGTGGCCAACGAACCCTAAATCAAACCAACACAACCTTTTTTATAAACCCAAATTCGACACCCCTTTTTTAAAACACGGATCTTTTTTTTTAAATTCCAAAGACTGAATCAAACTCCATCCCTTTTTGAAACTTTGCTCTTTAGTCGGCTCACCCGTTACGACCGAGGAAGTCGAAGGGCTTATCATCAGCGAGGAAGAGCAACGGCTCAAGGGTAGACGAATTGTTACAAAGGTAAAAAAATGAAACCCTAATCTATATGCTTATGATGCTTCAAAATAAAAAGAAAGAGAAAGAATACCTCCAAAGCTTTTTTTGTTCTCTATTGCTCTAGTGAAATCCCCCTCTTTTTTTTACAATTGTTTTGGGTTTACATTTTTATACCCTAGATTACATGCTTTTTAGAAAAATAGAAAAGAAATTACAAATTCATCTATTGGTTATGCTTGCAATTTTGGCCGGATTCATGAGCGTATCTGATTCTTGTTAGCTTGTCCCCTTATATGCCTCTAACATTCTTATTTTGATTTTGTTTTGCTCTTTTCTTGCATGTCGCGGCCGCTCGTGAGGAGGAGGGGCTAAAGGGAGAAATCACAGCAGTTGGTGATCCTTCTGGCTGATGTGGCAATTTGAACGGCCTGGGGAAGCTGAAAAGACGGGTAATGTTGCGCACGCGCGAGTGGGGAAGACAGAGAGCTGTGCGTAGGCGCGTGGGAATTCCAAAGGTCGCGTATGGGTGCGTGCGAGATCTGAAAAGGCGCCTATCTGTTGCATCTGGACCGTCAGATCAGAAATTGATTTGACGGTGAGGGTTGGGCTACGCAAAGGTTGAAGAGCCATTAGATTAGGGTTTCTGTTTGATTGAAGTTGGGCCCAAAACGGGCCATGTATTGTATAAAAGATTTTGGGCTTATAAAGTGTAATGGACATTTAAAAACTAGGGCCTTTATTTTATTTGTATTAATGGGCTTTTATTAAAACATGTTTTGGGTTTTTGGATTATAATAGTAATAGTGATAAATAAGTAAGGTAAACAATAAAATAAAACTAGGTTATCAACTCAGACAAAAATTAGTGATTACACCTGGCTGCTTGAAGATTTCTTCATTTTCTTGCTATCGTTGCGCTTGGGATAGCTTCTAATGGTTCTTCTCATTTTGGATGGCTTTTCAGTTCTACTCCTTAAGCCTTATGATCAGGTCCTTATGGTTCATCTATAGTAAGGTCTTTCTTCGACCTTGGAGTTCTGTAAGACACTTATGGAAGACCCATAATTGTTCAAACTATCTATTGTATTGGGCAACTTGTTTCTCTTTATTGGTAAGATTGCTACAAAATCAAATTGTTATCATTGATAAGATAATATAAACAAAAATCAAAGGCATATGAATAAACCGTGTCATGGTATAAATCGCTACCTTAAAAACAATTTTGCCTCGATGTGTGTAATTTTTGCAGTAGACGGTCGTCCCCCGAGGTTAACACGGTAGCTTCGATAATCGTGCACCCAAAGATCAGAGTGGACAACGGTGGAATTGCTCATCTCAACAACAAAAATAAAAATATCTTTGAAAGCAGGATACGTAGAATGCATAGAATTCTAAAAAACCTTCTCTATTTATAGGCTATACAAATAGGCTAAATACGGCAAATAGAATCAATATTAAACATTAATTTCCGTATTTCAAGCCTGGTCAACTGTTGAATTTAAGCTACTCGTTTAATTAAGGGATACGAATCAAGAATCAAACATCAGAATAATTCTGATTTTATTTTAATTAACGAACTAATTTATAGCTAATTAAAACATTTCAGTTTTAATAAATCGCTCATAAAATAGGTTCAGAAAACTGGTCTAAAGAAATTATTCTAAATTTTCTCCAAAAAGATAGAACGCGCGCAGACGTGTTGAAGACACATGTTATCACGAACCGAGCCGAATCGGCCTACGGAAGAGTTGTTTATCCACCTTCAACAAGAGAGGGTAGGGAAGACTCTTTATATACACTTACCAAGGGATGTTCCCTCCCAATGCTGCAACATATAACCAACATTCCCCCACAAATTCGGAAGAAGTTCTTTAACAGACAAATTTTATTAAAACCGAGAGAAGAGCAATTGTGAGATTAGATGCTTAAGCACTAGTGAATGTATCTTGAACTAGTACATAGTGATGATGAGTAATTCTTCTCTTAGATAAGTGAACGAATCTTGAACTTTTTAAGATTAGGGTGAACTTATAACATACAACTAACCTCTTCACCCATTGAATTCCTCGATGTGTCTACAAAGAGTATATACATATGTGTAGCCCTCTTTCCTCAGGATTCTAGCAAGTGTACTAGAAAAACGACCCAAAGTTTTTCATAGAAGGTGGCTAATCATTCTCGCTTACGTAGGTTATTTCATCTAGTTCGTCTCTCTAGGACCACCCAGATCAAGGACTATGAAATAATTAAGAGCTTTTATAACAGCTCAACCTCACAAAAAAGGTAAGGTGAATTTCTTTAAGTTTATTTTAAATGAACCACCCAAACTCTAGGATAAGAAATCATTAAGAATAAATATTCAACCTCATTACTCGATGAATTCAATACGTCATTCTCTCTAGGAACACCCAAAATCTTGAGTTTGAATTCATTAAGAGTTTTAAGAAAACTCATCATTTCTTGGTGGTAAGTTCACCTAGTCCTGTTGCAATTTAGGACTACCCACTTAACAATGGGTTATTAACTTATTAAGAATAGGTATTTAACAAAAAATCAGTAAATTCATCAAGTCTTTCTCACTAGGACCACCCAAAGTCTGGGCTATGAATTTATTAAGAGCAATTAAGCTTATCTTGTGCATGTACATTATTCGTCATAATGATCGGTAGGTAGAAATGTACATTATGAGTCTTTCCATGGTTTCGTTTAAACATATTGAACTTAGATAACTAAGTTGGGTATCCACCATGAATTCATCAACCTATGGGCTTTAGACCCATCCCTTTCGATAAATCCAGCACCAATTTCTGACTTAACCCCTTGGTAAGCGGATTAGCAAGGTTCCTTTATGACTTCACCTACTCTAAAGATAGTACTTCGTTTCTTATGAAGTGTCTTACCGATTCATGTCTTATGCGAATATGTCTCTTCTTACCATTGTAAGCTTGGTTTTGGGCCACGCGTATCACAGCTTGTGAATCACATAATAAGGACACCAGGGGAGTCAGTTTTTCCCATAAAGGTATTTCTGCCAACAAATTTTTGAGCCACTCAACTTCTTGCCCAGCTAAGTCAACAGAAATAAACTCTAACTCCATGGTAGAACGAGTGATACAAGTCTGCTTAGCAGACTTCCACGAGATCGTCGCACCACCTAAGGTAAAGATATACCCACTCGTAGAGCTTGCTTCATCATTATTGATAACCTAGTTGGCGTCACAGTATCCTTCTAAGACTAAAGGATAGCCAACAAAATCGAGTTTCCAATCCATAATACCCTTAAGATACTTAAGTAAGCATCTTAGAGCAATCCAGTCACTAGAATTATGAGTATATCTACTCAACCTACTCACAACATAGGCAATATCAGGCCAAGTATAGTTCATTAAGAACATATGGCTTCCAATGATTTGGCATACTCTAGTTGAGAAACGCTACTTCTTTTATTTTTCAAGAGTCGTATACTAGAGTCATAAGAATCTCTAATAGGGATGACATCAAAACTGTCAAATTTCTTTAACACATTCTCAATATAGTGTGTTTGATTTAAAGAAAATCCTTTTTTCATTTTTGGTAACTTTAACTCTTAAGATCGCATCAACATCTCCTAAATATGTCATCTCAAATTTTGTGGACAAGAATTTTTTCATTTTGTTAATGGATTCAATGTTGGTACTGAATATCAACATGTCATCGACATACATACTTATGATAACATATTCAGTTCCAAACATTTTTTAATACACGCATGCATTCGATCCATTTACAATAAAACCAAAACTTAGAATGGTTTTATGAAATTTCTCATACCACTATTTTGGAGCTTGTTTAAGGCCATGTCAGGTGTCTCAAAACCGGGTGGTTGCTTCATATAGATCTCTTCGTCTAGATCTACATTCAAAAAATGCAGTATTTACTTCTATTTGATGTACATGCAACTTATGAATGGACGCTATCGCAAACAAGACACAAATCGTTGATATTTTCGTGATAGGATAATAGGTGTCAAACAAGTCTATACCAAACTTCTGAGTGAACCCTTTGACTACTAGTCTTGCCTTATATTTCTAGATTGACCCATCGGGTCTAAGTTTCTTTCTGAAAACCCACTTAGAATTTATAGGTCTAAATTCTCTAGGCAAATCAACCAACTCCCATGTGTGGTTAGACATTATTGACTCTAGTTCATCATTTATTGCAACTCTCCAGAAACTAGAGTCAATTGAACTTATAGCTTCATCATACGACTTTGGATCCTAATCTAAAAGGAAAGTCTGGGCTATAGGAATGGAGATTGAGTCTACATCACTTATTTCAAATATAAAAGAAGTTAGGAAATTAGGACCAAAGGTAGAGGCTACCCTTTATCTCTTACTTCTTCTAGGCTCTAATTCTATCTCTAGAGAATCCTCGGTGGGACAGAAGAAATTGAGGCACGACTTTCTACTTGTGCTTCAGCACTTAAACTATGTTTCTTTAAAGGAAAGATATTCTCAAAGAACATAACATCCCTAGTTTCACAAATAGAAAAGTCATGCATAAACATGAATATGTACGCGGCACTGTTTGAAACATACTCGATAAGCACCGCATCAAAGGTTTTGGGACAGATGGTGGACTTCTTAAAGTCAGGCAAACCAACTTTGGCAGACACCCCAACACTTTCAAGTATTGCAAATTGGGTACATAACCTTTCCACAACTCGTATGGGGTAGAATCTAATTTCTTATGAGGTACTCAGTTCAAAATATGATGGCCGATAGAATGGCTTCCCCCGCATATTATCAGAAAAACCATAACTTATCAACAATGAGTTCATTATCACTTTTAAACTTTTGTTTTTCCTCTCAGCTATGATGTTTTGTTGAGAGAAATATGGGGTAAAGGTCTCATGAATTATGCCATTCTTCTCACACACCTTTTTAAGAAAATTAGATTCGTATTCACCGCCTCTATCAGATCTAAACCATTTTATTCTCTCATCTAACTAATTTTCAAATTCTGCCTTATAAATAAGAAAGAAGTTTTCGCTTCATCTTTAGTTCTTAGGAGATATACCTTTGTATATCTTGAATACTCATCTACAAAGGTTATGTAGTAGTGTTTACCTCCCTTACTTTCAGTGTTTCTAAAGTCTGCTAGATCAAAGTGTATAAGTTCTAACAATTCAGTTTTCTCTTAAAAACTATCTTATAAAAGGTTTAGCATGCTTGGTTCTTACACGAATCTCACTTTTGTTAAAAATTTTCTCATGTAGATTAGGAAAAAGATTCATTTTAATGAGTTTCTTTAGCGAATGAAGGTTCACATATCCTAATCTAGCATAATACATGTCAAAAGATTCAGCAATATAAACAGAAGTGGTGGTTTTATTACTTTCATTAAACTGGGTTTCGATTACAAATAAACCTCCGTTCAAAAAACATTTCCCAACAAAAACTCCATTATGGGAAAGTACAAGTTTATCTGCTTCGAACACCAGTTTAATGCCTACCTTGTTGAGTAATCCACCACTAATCAAATTTCTACGCATGGTAGGTATATACAGAACATTATGCAATGCTAAAGTTTTACCCAATGTCAGCTTGAGCAAAACTTTTCTTTTGCCTAGCACTTCAGAGCTACTAGAGTTCCCCATGTACGTTTGTTCACCATTTTTTACATCTTCGAATTCGGTGAACAACTCTCGTTTAGCACATAAATGTCTAGAAGCGCCAGTGTCTACAACCCACTCAACATTCGAATGTGGTTTGTTCACGTTCTGGCGGTCTGATCATTGTTGGCACTAGTAAGCTTTGTGTCTGACCCTCCCACACACATAAAGATTGAGAGGCTTTTGTGGAGCCTTATCCTTTGCAGGCTTCTTGAAGTTAATAGCCTTTTGGGTTTTGACCTTCTGCTTCTAGCCACCTCATCTTATGGTCTTATTAAATTTGGACCTTGAAGCAGATCCAGATTCAACTAGATTAGTCGTAAAAGAATGACTACTAGAAGAAATCAAATTATCTTTAAGTCAGTGGGCTTATTCTATCTTCACGTGGCTCACTAGCTCCTCGATTGTATACTCCTTCTTTTTGTGCTTTAGAGAGTTGCAATAATTGGACCAAGACTTGAGCAGCTTCTCAATGAGGACATTTGCTTGCAAGACTTCGCACATCATCATGCCCTCGGCCAGGATGCCAGAGACCAGCTTCTCATAATCATGAACCAAATCCATGATCGACTTGTCGTCGGACATCTGGAATTTCAACCACTTGCCAACCATATACTTTTTAATTCCAGCATCGTATACTTCTTCTCCAGCATGTCCCATATGACCTTTGCACTTTTCTCTATAAAGTACATGTCAAACAGTTTGTTCGACATGTTACTTAAGATAAAGCTACAAACAGTTTTATTGTCCTTCTAGTACTTGTCGTTGGATGCTTGAGCTGACGTACAAACATCTGCAGTTTGCAGGACAACACTTGTTGGGGTAGTAGTGTCGTCGCCACCAGCAGCATTGAGAGCAGCGTCTTAGGATGATTGAGTCATTGATGACTAGGGCTGCAGCTTAAGCAACACATAATCAATATCATGTTGCTTGAAGAAGATGATTGTCCGTTGGGACTATCTTTGATAATTGGTCTCATTCAGTGCGTCGAGCTTTGACAAATCAGGCACAAGCTTTGACACAGGGTTTAACATATTGCAATATATAAATCGTTTCTAAATTGTTGGTAAGATTACTGCAAAATCAAATTGTTAGCACTGACATGATAATATAAGTAGAAAGCAAAGGCAGATGAATAAACCGTGTCGTGGTATAAACCACTGCCTTAGAAATAATTTTGCCTCGATGTGTGTAATCATTGCAGCAGGCGGTCATCCCCTGAGGCTAACACGGTAGCTTCGATAATCGTACAACCAAAAATCAGAGTGGGCAACGGTGGACTTGCTCCTCTCAACATCAAAACTAAAAAGAACTTTGAAAGCATGATATGCAGAATGCATAGAATTCTGAAAAATCTTCTATATTTATAGGTTGTACACAGAGGCTAAATATGGCAAATAGAATCAGTCTTAAACAACGATTTCCGTATTTCAAACCTGGCCAACTGTTGAATTTAAGCCACTTGTTTAATTAAGGGATAAGAATCAAGAATTAAACAATAGATTAATTCTGATTTTATTCTAATTAATGAACTAATTAAAACGTTTCAATTTTAATAAATCGCCCATAAAATAGGTTTAGAAAACTGGTCTAAAGAAATTATTTCGATTTTTCTCCGAAAGGATAGAACGCACACAAAAGTGTCGAATCCACGTGTTACCATGACCTCGAACCGAACCAAGCCGACCGGCGGCACGCGCGCGCGTGCGAGAAAGTTGTTTGTTCACCTGACCTTGATTTTGGAGTATCATCTACTCTTTGTATACCCTTCCCAAGTGATGTGCCCTCCCAATGTGGGATACATATAACCGACACTTTTTTGTTCACCTGACCTCGATTTTGGAGTGTCATATGCTCTTTGTTTGTTTCTCCACTTTACGGAGGACAAAAATCTTATGCCCCAACACTAAAAAATCAAAATTTAATTTCTAACCCTAAATTTAAAACTTAAACCATAAACCCTAAATCTTAAAAATATAACCTACCCTTAATTCCCTAAACTATAACCCTAAACTATATCCTTAAACCTTAAAAAAATTTAGGCATAAAGTTAAAAAATACCCCCAACAGTCACTTTGGCCCCTATTCTTTTTTTGGAGCAATTCAACCCTCAACGTTTCATTTTGGATCAAAATGGTCCCTTTTTCGGATGAAAATTGTTGGAAAATTGATGATAAATAGTTTGAAATGACTTGACAGAATGATAAGTCAGTAGAAAAAAAATGTTTTATATTTTATATAATTTTATAAAATTATTTTTTGACTAATATAACGTTTTTTCAAGTAAATATATTTGTCTGTATGATATTGCTATGTCAACATGCAATGTCATATATGTTTGTCACGTCATTCCAAGCCATTAACCGTCAGTTGACTGACAATTTTCATATGCAAAGGGACCATTTTGACCCAAAATGAAACGTTGAGAGTTAAATTGCTCCAAAAAAGAATAAGAGCCAAAAACACTATTTAGTCAAATGTTGAGAGTATTTTTTGACTTTATACTAAATTTTTAGTGTAAAATATAATTATGAGTACCAAAAAGGTTCAAAAGATTTCTATTCTTTTCTTACTGTTCTCATGATTGTTTCATGCTTTTGTTAGGATGTAAAATTTAGAGTTAGCGTTTAAAATTCAATTTTATAGTATTTTTTTTAATGCGAGCCATAGAAAGATGCATAATTAAGAGTAATAGATTTTTGTTCTTTAATAATCGTTCTTTGTCCAAAAGGGAAAAACACCGCACATTCTTTTAAAATTTATTCTCATACTATGAGTACATGCGATTATTAATACATAATAAAAAACAACATAATTTATTTAATTCAATAGATGCACTTAAACATGCAGTCTAATTATGTTGTGTTTTGGGAGGCATTATTTCCTTCAATTCAAGCATCGACAGGTTCTAATTTGGTCTGAAATTTGAAGTCGTAGAAGTTAGAAACAGTGTAAGTGTTGCCCTCGATTTCGGTCGTGTAAGTTTTCCCGTTATAAAGTGTGTCACCCTGCGTGAACGTGAAGGGAATATCACACTTTCCCTTTTGTTGCAATTAAACTCACCACCACCTTAGTTTTCGGAGGCACCACAACACTGTGTACATCTTCCAGCAAAGTGGTCGTTGTCATGGTCTCATCCAACTCGTTTCGCCGTCTTGCTTGATCGGAAAATCCTACCTTCCCGCCGTCAACGATGACGGGAAAGGTGGTGGTCTCGAAGGTGGCCTTCGCTTCCAACTTGAGTGAAAGTTTGGTCTTCCATATAGTAGTCTTTACGTCTTCATATGGAAGCTTCACGGCTACGGTTGTGCCGGCATCTCCGCTAGTGTTGATTGCAGAATTCGTGGCCAAAACGATGGATTTTTTGTCGCAGATAATCGATTTGTCGAGGTCGTATACAATATTAGAAATCACCCTCTTCGTGACTGGCTCTTCCACCCTTAGCGGAGCCCCAAAAGTTAGTAAAACCGGCGTTTGCATTGAGGGAGTTGGGGTATGGCGGATCGAGTGAATATCGGGTACAAAAGAGATTGTTGGCCGAGCTTAGTAAAGCTATGGATTGGTTGTCGACCTTGAAGGGGCGAAACAGGGTGTTGGTGTTGTCGTTGCCGGTGTCGTCGACATCCGCCAAGATAAAATTCGTGTCAGCCAACCTCCAAAATTTATCGGAAGAGGTTTGCTTGATGCTGACATTTCCGTCGTCTGCAACGAGAATCTCCATAGTGGCAGTCGGATCACTGATTTCCTCAGCTACAAACCGCAGATAGGGTCGGCCCTGAAGTGGGCTAAGACATAGATACCGATTGTTATCTCCTTTAAGTGCCACAAACCTCGGCAATGTCAATATCATTGCGGATGCCATTCTCACTTTCTCGTCTCTTCTTCTAAGAATTTGTGTTTATGCTTTAGCAAATCCCATGGTAGCTGTGCTATTTGTAGCTTGAACATGGATACTCTACGTTGCCTCTCGTGAAACATGTGGTTTGTCTTGTTAGAAGCAAAACCAAGCACGCAAAGGCATATATTAGAGTAATATTATTTCCTCACAGTACATTACAAGAAATTCACTTAAGGACAGCGTATTGAAATTATTCTCTCTTAAACGTGAATTTTTTATTGATGAATAATCGATTTACTGTCCGCGTAAAAAAAATTACACATGCAGTCTTATTTCCAAGTTAAATTTAAAATTTCAATTTTAATAATATGTCGAAAAAATATGTTCAAGCAGACTTATATATAAAAGGAATATTCATAAACATATTATTTTCATTTCGTCGTGACTAAAAATCCGTCCCGACTGCCCCGTTGTCATTACTAAATAAACTTAATATTTTGAAATATTAAACCGCCAACCAATTCTCCCGTACATAGGATATAGCCATGGCAACATAGCCTTAAACCGCCGAGGCAATAGTCTCCCCAATGTACACAGCAAGAACAAGAAGAAACAAAGCCATGTAAGCCGCCCAACAGCTCTCCACCTTCCTCACAAACATCATAACAAGGCCTAAATTATCATATATATAGCTCATCAGTCCTCAAACACCACAAACCAAACCAACCGGACCAATAAACAAAGAGCACTAACCGAGAGCACCAATGGTCCACTCCCCTTAACACCAAACACACCAATGTTCTAGATTAATAACCTATGCACGCACTGAACTCCCCAATAAATTACTAAACTGCCAAACAAAACTCCTGAAGTGATTAATTTTTCTGAAGCTCAAACCTAACCATTTCTTCCATTACTTCATCTTCATTACCAACAATTTGCACCCCAAACCTTTTACCTAGATCAAGAGCTTCCCTTGCCTCAAGATAAAACACCTCATCGCTCAATTTCTGGTCGAATTTTCTCCGCTCAAGCTTTTTTTTAACTGCTTTTTGTATTGATCTGATTTTTTTTCTATATCCGAATTCGTAGGGACTATATGTCTGAAAATCTATCGGCATCAACTTAACAAGGCTTCTTACATTTTTTAAGGCCTTATCCCTCTCTTTTTTTCCTTGGCCAAGAGATACTTATCTTGCATTTCGGCTAAAGAAATAAACCTTCTCCATAAATGTTGATCCCGTAGCTTAGGGAAGAACGTATGCTCCTCCTCCATGCACTCCTGACAACAAACACCAACCCCTTATTACCATTAACCATATCCACCATAGCTTAACATGAGATATTTCAAGCTATGAACCATCATTGTTCGAACGGTGGTCAGGCTGCAATAGGGACGGAGGCGGGGCGACGATAATTTTGTCGGCGGACATCGAGGCTGAAATGGCAAGGAGGAGAAAAAAATTAGGGTTTTTTAATATAAGGATTGACTATAATTGTTATTTGATCTAATTATTTAAAAATAAAGATTAAACAATAGAATATATATGAAAAATAATTTAATTCAAATTTCATTTTAAATAATTATTAATTGTATGTTGAGTGTTTGAGATTTTTAATTTTTATTAATCAATTTAATGTTATTCAGTGATGTTCAACATTAATGGTGTTCAGCGATTTGCGACGCCCGTAATAGACCCATCCAAAAATTTAATACTAAATTAAATACTTTCTAAAAAAAGTAGGGAGACAATGACTCCCATGTGGGTCTTTCTTGCTTACGCCACAGGATGTCGATGACCTTATCGCATTAGCAACCCAAGATTTTGGGGCGATTTTTTCTGTTCATGTTTTATTTATTTCTTAAAAAACATGTGACAAAACGGAGTGGTAAAGCCAAATAGAAGGTTGTTAGGATTTTTTATTTTAAAAATATGTACAAAACGGAGCATAAGAAGTCAAATAAAAAGTTGTTAGGGTTTTTAATTTTTCTTGTTAAAGTTTTATTTTTCTCATAACTGTTTTCTTTAACGTTCTATATATTTAAAATTTTATTATCAAAAAATAAATAAATCAGAAATCACTATTTGGATTTGTTTTTTAATCTCGAAAGAAAATTGAATTTTATTGAAGGTTCAAAATCAACAATACAACTGATTAAAGAGAGAATTTTGAGAACTATATCCATTCAAAAACTCAACCATAAAATAAAATCAAAAAGAAAATCCAAAACATTATGATAATCGAAGCCTTCTTTTAAATATGAGGTCCATCATTCATAATAACTTGGTAATCCTCAACAATACTACCGGACAAAGAAAGAAGGATAAGGAGGGGAATAGAAAATTCTACATTTTTACATTTTTATGATTAAGCAGAGTTACAATAATATTTTTACGATAAATGTCGAGATTTAAATCTATACAAAAAATGAGACGAATAAACATTCATGACCACTAGATCATTTAGTGGATCTCTCTAATTTTTACATTAATAACATATGTTTAAGTTTTGTAATAATTCAAGACAAAGAAAAGTAGGTACATATTGTTTTGGGTGTTATAGAATTATAACATATTTTATACTACCAGACAATTGGCCTTTATGAAATGTTCTCTGAACACTTAATGTGGACGTGTGAACCTGGTAATTTTATAACTAATTGTCAAAATTGAGTCAGTCGGTGATGGGAATAATAATAATACTTTCAAACATTTATGTTTTGCTCCCAACATTAAATTCATGCTGTTATGTCAAATATAAAAAACATTACAAATAAAATTATTCGTTTTAACTAATGCATTTTTTGCCTCTAACATTTATCACTTTTTCTAATTTGGTACCTAAATTTTTTTGAACTTTTGTGCCCTAATATTTGCATCGTTACTTGTTTTTCCATATTCCGTTACTATTGCCGTTAAAATAATTTCCAACCAATAAAATCGCACCATCTCATCTCCTCTTTGACTAAGTCAACCCGCCTAGTTTTATTTAAAGGGTAAATGACAAGTCAAGTCTATCAAGTTTGTTTTTTGTTTAATTTAGTCACTAAAAAGTCTATTTTTACCTCAAAATTGATTTTATTTGTTTCTAAATTTTATAATTTAGTCTAATATTTGTTATTATTATTAATATTATTTTATTTAAATATTAATATTTAATAAAAATAAATTAAATTAAATTAAATATTTTAATATTAAATTAGTATTTTTTAGATAAATTAAATTACCTAAACTTGACCGCCAACAATTACTTATTCGAATTATATTCTTTTTTAGCAAAATTTGAAAGCTTAATGCACTCTCCCCTAAACTTTACATGTTTTCCCAACTTGTCCCCTAAAATATTTTTTGACCTCTTTTGCCCCCTAAATTTTCGTCGTTACCTATATTGCCCTAAAAAACTAATACCATTAAAAAAATTTGCCCTGGCCAATCAGAACACGCCACATCACCTAATTATTTTTTCTTATTTTTCAGTTTAATATATAAAAGAATTAAAAATAAATAAATAAATAATATAATATAATATTAATAAAAAATATTTAATAAACTCATCTTTCCCAACCTCCCATCTTCCCCTTCTTCGCCACCTCCCACCTAATGATGAGACATCATTTTCTTCATTTTGTCCGTCAAATTTTGTTTTGACTGCTGTGAATCTTGGTTTGGATCCGCGTTTCAAAGTTTCTTCTTCTTGGGATAGTAGCCAAGGAAGGTCAGTGAAGCAACTGAGTGATTAGTTTACCACCTCTGAACATTTTTGCTTCTTCATTATATATTGTTTAAGTTCCCTGATTCTGGGTTTTCTGCTATATATTGGTTCCTTTATTTTGCAGTGTTTCAAGTAGGACTTCTAAGGGAGGTTGAAGAAGCCGAAGAAATGTAAGTAATCGTTTACTTAAGCTAATATATTTTCACCGTTCTTGTCATATTGAACTTCAAATGAGGTTGAATTTTCTCTTAAGATGTTTTGTTTATAGAGTGGATTCAAGGATTTAACTTATGAACGAACCTTTAAGCCTCTCTACAATTGTTTATGAACATAGGTATAATGGTCTGTACTTAGAGCATGGATCACATAAAAAAAGGTGAAGAAGAAGACTATAATGGTCTGTACTTGGAGCATGGATCACATAAAAAAAGGTGAAGAAGATGAAGAATGGGAAATGAGAGGTTGGGGAAGATGGGTTTATTAAATATTTTTTTATTAATATTATATTATATTTATATTATATATATTTTTTAATTTTTTATATTAAACCAGAAAATAGGAAAAAATAATTAGATGACGTGGTGTGTTTTGATTGGTCAAGATGGATTTTTTTAACGGTGCTAGCTTTTTGAGACAATATGGATAATGGCCTACAGTTTAGGAGGCAAAAGAGGTCATAAAATACTTTATAAGTTAAGTTAGTAAAATAGGTAAAGTTTAGGGAGGGAAAAGTGCATTAAGCCAAATTTGAATTATATTATAATTATAATCAAATTGTATTCCTTTTTGAGAAAAAAATAAATCATATTCAAATTATATTCGAAATATATTTTTGAGTAAAATTCAAATTATATTCGAATCATATTACATTCGAATCATGTTTATATTATATTCGAATCATATTCAAATTAGATTAGAATCGTATTCGTATTATATTCAAATCATGTTCGTATTATATTCGAATCATATTCAAAATATATTCTAATCATATTCGAATTATTAATTTGAATTTCGCTTCGAAATATATTTTTTGAGCAAAATTCAAATATATTTGAATCATGTTCGTATTATATTCAAATCATATTCGTATTATATTTGAATCATTTTGCATTATATTCGAATCATATTTGTATTGTATTTGAATCATGTTCGTATTGTATTCGAATCATGTTCAAAATATATTCAAATCATGTTCGTATTATATTCCAATCATATTCAAATTATATAAGAATCATATTCCAATTATATTCAAATTTTGCTAAAAAAAATATAATTCGATTACACCGAAAAAAAATATAATTCGAATTTAACAAAATTAGAATTGATAATTCGAATTTTGCTAAAAATATAATTCGAATTTTGTAAACAAATATAATTCAAATTTAGTAGAAGTTGAATTAATAATTCTAATATAATTGAAATATGATTCAAATATAATTCGAATTGTTCTCAAAAAATATAATTCAAATTTAGCAAAATTCAAAGATAAGTGGGATATGATTCGAATATAATTCAAAATTTTCTCAAAGAATGATATAATTTGAATATAATTCAAATTTTACTCAAAAAATATAATTTGAATAAATAATTGCCAGAATCAATTTTAGGTAATTTAATTTATCAAAAAAATTACTAATTTAATATTAAAATATTTATTTTATTTTTATTAAACATTAACTTTTAAATAAAATAATATTATTAATAATAACAAATATTACACTAAATTATAAAAATTAGAAACAAATAGAGGTCAATTTTAGGTAAAAATACTATTTTTAATGACTAAATTGAACAGAAAACAAACCTGACAGACTTGACATGTCATTTAACCTTTAAATAAAACCAGGCGGGTTGATTAGTCAAAGAATAAATGATGTGGCACAATATTATTGGCTGGAAAAAAAATTAACGACAAAGATAACAGAATGGGACAAAACGGGTAAATGTGCAAATTTTAGGGGCACAACAGCCCAAAATATTTTAGGTACTAAGTTGAAAAAAGTGGTAAACATTTGTGGGAAAAAAGTACATAAAGCCTAATTTAAATAAATATATATATATTTTTCTTATTTGAAACTTTTAAACAATTAAACACAGTGCAGACAAAAAACTAGGGGTTCGTTTAATTCTAGAAAATATTTTCTATTTTCAATTTCAAATTTTTTTAGTAGAATTAAAAAACATGTTTGCTTAATATAAAATAAAGCTTGTTTTCAAAAAATGAAACTAGTAAAAACATGTTTGATATATAATTTTCCAAGATAGAAGTGAACAAGAAAGTATTATATAATTAAATTAAAAAATACTTATTAGAAAGATATTATTATAGTAATAAAAATATAATTAAATAAATTAGTGTTTTAAAATTATTTAAAAAAGACATTAGAAGTATTCATATAAAGACCCGAATTTCCAAGCCAACATTTGAGCTTTGACCCGGGTTATGAACTTTTGTGTTGGATTTAATAATTACACCTTTTGGGCTAAGAGTGAGCTTGATTGGATGAGAATTTGGACCTTGCAAGCTTGTGTAGTGACCAAGTTGTAACAAGGGGAAAGTGGAGGGCTTGGTGTGGTAATTATACCTTTTTGTAAACAAAAGGGTGATCTCCCCTTAATGAAACCTTGTCTTCACGTGACTTTAAGGGGACAAAGAGTGAGTTTTGGTGATATTACTAAGCACACTCTTTTTTTCTCCCATCTTCTTCTCCACCTTCTCTATTCATCTAAGTTTAAATTTCAAAACTAAAAATCCTAGCTTTCTTCACCTTTTCTTCTATCCGAGGTTCAAGATTGAGATATGTTAATCCCATCCTCGTAAGTTTCAAGAAAAATATACTCTCGAGGTTTAAAGGTGAGTTCTTCGTTAATGGGTTTTTGAAGGGGTTTAAGCTCTTGGGGTTTCTTCTTTGTTTTAAAGGTTGTTAATCTGTGGCTAGGCCTCCCTTTGGCACTTGGTTTAAGTCTTGATTCGTTTTCTTGTTGTGAGGTATAAAAGATGTACCTTGAGGTTTATTCAAGTTGAAGCTAAAAGGAGGAGTTGAGGATTTTGGGTGTGTGAAGCAAATTCAGGATTTTGCTACAAGGTTAGTACATCTCTAACTCCTTGATTCTTGAATATCCTAAAGTAATTGCCTTGCTTGATATTGTGGTTAAGGTAGCTAGATTTAGTGTTAAAGTAGCATAAAGCCTTTAATGGTGAATTTTGGATTAGTTGTTAATATCGTGTAAAATAGTAGCAAATCATCCTAATTAACTCCATAAGATGTATAATTAAGTTAAAGGGTTAAGGGTTACGTTTTAGGGGCTTGGGAAGTGATTTTCCCGAGCCTTGGAAGCCATTTGTGGGCTTCGGTATTAGTACACGGGGAGTCCGTACCGATACCGTGTTTAATTTTTGATGAACATAAGCAAATTTTAAAGGGGCGTATCGGTATGCCGAGGGTATCTATATCCCCTGTTTCATTAAAATTCTAGTAGCTTAAAATGGTATTGGTAAGCTTGTAGCCATATCGATACCTAGGGCGTACCGGTACATGAGGTTTGTGTATCGGTACAGGGTCAACGGTCAACCCTTTTAGTGAAGCTAAGTATCTGTACACTTGGAGTGGGTATCAATATCCATAGAGGCGTATCGATACTCGATGTTGGGTATCGGTACCCACTAGGCAATCTGCCCAAAAATTACGTTTTGAGTTCGGTGGGATTCAAGCTTACTATTTCCTCATAAATCTTTACAAGTTGCATACTTTGAGAATCAATTTTTCATTCACCACTCAACCAATTTGAGCATATGAGATATCGTTGTAAAGATCTGTAACACCCTAATGTTTATAAGGTTAAAAAGAAGAAGAAGAGAGGATTGAATTGAAAATGAGGGAAGGTGTAGGGTGTAAGAATCAAACCCACAACCCATGTTTGGTTGGCCAATGAGCCAACCATCTGAGCTATGTATGCTCTTAGTCATTAAACGTACCGAGTTTATTTTAAACCATAACTGTCTAAGTTCTGAGAAAAAAATAATGATAAACAAATAAAATATCTCACCTATCCCCCATTTATGGCATTTATTTCGGTCTAAACCCCATATCTAACTGGCCATTCATCTTCCCCAAATATTCAAACACTCCAGCCACCCTTTCGAACTCCGTCACCACCACGCCGTAGTTGTCACCGCCACCATCAATGCAACCATCACCTCACGCCGAGCACACCCATAACCTCTACTTGCTGCGTAGCCACGTCGGTTGCCGTGAAATCCCAGTTAAAGGCTCGCCGAAAAACCAAAAGTCCCCTCTATTTCTTGCATTTTTCGGTGGTAGTGGTCGTCCGTTTGAGACGCCAGGACAATCGCTGACTTCGTCATGCCGAGCCGAACAAAACCTTGTTTGTAGATCTTTCGCCCGTCGTTATTTCGAGCCTGGTCGAAGCTTCGACCTTCCTAGTCTCTGTCCTCTGTTTTGGTAAGAATTAGTAGAGTTTTGTCCTAAATCTGGTTTAATTTAAGTTTTGATTGATCTTTGTAGGTGGGTCCTACATTTTTTTGGAGCGCTTTTTGGTCGATCTGTGCCGTGCGTGGAATACACGCGTCGTCCAAGATGATCGAAAATCGCCTTAGACGGTGGCCATGTCGAACCAGACCGGAACCAGTCTTAAACTGGCACAATAATATATTGGGTCCGTCATTTAAAATGGGCCGGCCTATTTTAAGGCCCAATGGCTTTGGGTATTAAACCCATACCCGATCGACCAGACCCGTATCTGACCCGAACCCTACCCGTTTGACCCGTACTCGACCAGAGTTGAGTCAACCCATTGACCGAGTCAACTCGCCTGAGTCAACTCAGTAAGTCAACTCGTCTGAGTCAGCCTATTTGACCGATGACATCAACATTGATTTTGACTACTGACATCATCGTTGACTTTGACTAAAAAGTCAATTTCCCATCCCCCAAAACCCCCATCTTATGTTTTTCGACGTCCTGAGTCTATTTTTGAAGTCTGTTTCGTAAAATTATTTAAGAGAAATTGAATAAAGGACTGACATTGATCTTATTTGATTAAAAGTACTCACGGATCTTCTGATCGTGCTTACACCTAGCCCAGCTCATCCTGACCAGTACCGCCTCGAGAGCCCATTGACACTCGTATGGTTTACTGACTTTGGTTATTAGTCTGATAAAAATGTAAATCTATTAGTAATCCTACTTTTTCCTTTCGATCTAGGTTCCAGCACTACTGCTGAGCGTGGTCCCAGTGCCTAGTAGATTATCAGACCTACCCGACTTTTAGAGGTGTGTTCCTTGTGTGCTATACAACTATTTTTTCAAATTGATTTACACGTTTTATTAAACCAAACACATGCACATGATTGACAAACTTGATTTTGCATACATAACATGTTTTCTTGAGATAAGCATCGTTGTACTCCATGTTTGATATATGCCCTAGTACCCGACATGACAAACATGCTCTATGTTTATTGTTTATCTCTATGGAAATATGTTTAGTAAGTATCGTTATCACTGTCTATTTACTGCATACTTTGATACTGCCTGGACTGATTTACTGGGGTACTTGGGTTATGATATGAAGTGATGAAGGTTCGGCCTTGATCTGACTGGTAATTATGCCCGTATAAGGTTTCTATGCTTCGGCTAGGGTAATTCTGCCCGTATCCGGTTCCTACGCATCAGCGAGGGTAATTATAACACCCCTTCCCGACCCGGTGGGGAATCATGTTAGAAAGTGTTATTGGAACCAAATTCATATTCAAAGATCAAAATCTTATTCGGAGTTCGAAACCTTATTCGGAATGTCTTATTAATCTCTTCTAAGATCTGTCGAACTAACTTATTAATAGCTTACTTAATTTAGGGTCGATTTTAAACTTTTTCGAACTTAGGGACTAAATTGCAAAATTTAAAAATTATGGGTCTTTATCAGAATTTCTCTTTACTAATATTCAATTAAATTTATTGGTTATCAGCCTGTGAAATTTTGTTATCAATGGAGGTCATTTACTCATCCGATTGGTCCATTTAAGTTTTAGTGACCATTTTGTGAACTATTTAAAATTGTAATTTAAGTCTTTTAACAGAATTAACTAACACCGTACCGATACACTTGAGGCCGTATCGGTACGCTAAGCCAGATTTCTCAATTCCATATTCAAGGGGTAACAATCCCGTATCGATACACCTAAGCTTGTATCGATACGCGTTGACCAAGGTTGACCAATTTCGGTACAACCTAAGGCCGTATCGATACAATTTATTCTCAGACCTGATTGCCAAGATCCGTATCGATACACCCCTTTGAGTATTGGTATGCCCTTTTTTCCAAGTCTAAATATGGAAGGTCGTATCGATACAGCTTGACCCGTATCGATACGCTTGACATATAATGACAGATTTTAGCTGGTTTTTATTCAATTTAACCTGTTGAACGTTATCCAAATACCATGAAATTTTACCAGCAAGTTATTAATCCATAATTCTAATAGCATGTCAATATGAATCCATTTACCATGATTGTACCTTTTTAAGCCAATTATGTCATTTTAACTACTTTTAGCCAAAACCAAGTGTCATTTAGAGCCTTTAAGACTTATACAAAACATAACAAATAAGTACATACTCGAAAGGTCGGATTCAACTAGTTTAACTACTTTGCCACTATTCTAAGAATTCATAGGGACAAAACACATTACTCTAAGCTCGTGGTGACTTGTCGAACTTCCAGCTAGCTCCGATCTCGATCCGATTTACTTTTTTAACTTGAAATGTGGAAAATGAATGCATTAGACTTACATAGTTTAAGTGAGGTAGCCATAAACAATGGATGGGCATGGTATGCAATCCCAACATGCTTCCATAGCAAGTCTAACCATGCTAACAAAGGCATATGATTCAACATGGACTAATCATTATACTCAACGTGTAACATGCATCAATAATCATCATAACTATAATAATCAATAGCATATCAACGATTTTCATATCAATAAGCAATAGCAATACTCAATGATTTCCTTGGATCGATTTCACGATATATGGATACACGAATTCCACCTTCGCACCAATGTCAATAATGATCTAGTCATGTTCTCTCTGCCGCACCAATTTGACCCATACACATCAACATCCCTCCGCCGCACCACAATAAAGGCCATAGCCTATACCCGTACCAATGAGCTCATGAATTCTATGACATGCCAATTGTATCCCATACTTTCGATCCTAAGGTTCAATAACCAACAATCCAATATCAATGTATCAATAGTAATGATTCAATATCAATAGTTCAATAGCAATGATCCGGTAACAATGATTCGATACGGTGATTCAATAGCAATAAACATATACCAATATTTTGATGACAATATTCGATATTCAATACTCAATAGCTTAACATAACAATGCTTCAATGCTTTCTATGACAACAATAACAATGTTTCGGACACGATTTCAATGCAATACTTACCCGTTCTTACCTATATAGTTTTCAATAGGGTTTTATGTAAGACCTTTAATACAACAGTTAGCAATAAGTAATAATCAATGATTTGAGATGTCATCTAACTAACTCTCGAGACTCCGACTACATTCACCTTGAATTCTGATGCTTTCAAGGCTCACGAATAGTAATCCCTTTATTCTTAGCTTGTTTTGGAGACGATGGACTAGCTTCCTCCAATTATTGAGCTAGGAGAAATCAATAAGAAAAATATTACAATCGATATAACAACATCGATATACATTTCTAAGCTTGGAATAACCACTAGCTATTCATTAGATTCATGGATTAAAACTTGAAGAACAAGAGCTTAGCTTGAGAATCATGACTTGAAATTAATCATCAATTACTCATGGAATCAACAATAAATTGAGGGTTTCTACTTACCCAATTAATAGCTATAGATTGAAGCTTTCAAAGCGAAAAAAAAAACTTGAGTCTAAGGAGTTCAAATAGAGAGGTATGTGCTTAAGTTTGAGCTTACCAAAATATTTAATACCTTAATTAAACATTTTATATTATCTCTACATCTTTTATTTTACTTCAAAACCATTTATTTAGAATTAATTCTTGAAACTAGCTAAACTGACTAATTTGGTCCACCCGAACCGTCTAAACCACTAAGCTAGCTTCGAGGCCCAAATTCGTGGCATTACATCAGGAATCAACAACGAAACCTCTCCCAAACTTGTCATATTTGGTCAATTGTGTACCAATCTGCAGTGTGATAGCATTGCACTGCTCCGCACCAAAGGTCTTAGTGACTTTATTATCACTAGCTAAATCACCTTGAGGTCTTGTCTTCAAAATTTGAGCACCCAACTTGCGTCTCCAAGGACTGTAGTGAAGTGGTATGATTCTGCAGGATGGATTGTTGATTCTTTAACATGGCTTCTTGCGTTGTAAGTATGTTTCCATGGTTCTTGAGATTCGCTGAATGGTCTTGCAAAATAGCTCAGACATTATCCATAAAACTTTGATAAGAAGTGTCAAAAGAATTAGAATCACAATTTGAAACTCTTTGGTTCTGCCATTGAGTTTTCTGTTGAAATCCATGAGGTTTTGTTGTAGTAGTTTGTTTGGCTCCTGTATTTCCAATATTGCCTCCCCAACCAAAATTTGGATGTTGACGCCACCCTAGGTTATAAGTGTTTAAGTAGGGATTGTTGTTACGATTAGCATTCCTAAATAGCAACCAGATTCTTGTTGTTGGGGCATTCATTCTGCTGGTGTTCCCCATCACAATGCTCACAAGTGTATTGGATTACCTTGGCTTCTCGTGTGTTGGATGGAGGCTGCATGTTTTTAAGTAGGTTTGCAATGGTAGAGAGTTGAGTCGCTAAACTCTGGGAATTATCCAATTGGAGTGTTGTAGAAGATTTATGGTCTGGATTCAATATCCCTATAGGAAACTAATAGTCATTATTGGCTATCTGATTGAGGATGTCAAATGCCTCTTCAAGATATTTGTCGAGCAAGATACTGTTGGCTGAAGAGTCAATCATCATTCTTGTGGGAGCATTAACGCCATTATAGAACGTTACCACTTGTAGCCAATAATGAAACCCATGGATCAAGAACTTATGTAGCATGTCTTTTTATCTATCTTATCATTCATACATGGAATTATCATCTCATTGCATGAATGCTATGATGTCGCTCCGCATCTGATTGTGCACATTAAATGGACTGTATCGGTGTAGAAAACTTCTGCATAATTCATCCCAAGATGTAATAGATCCTAAGAGTATGGTCTTCAACCATGCTCGGGATCGATCTCACAAGGAATAAAGTAACAGTTTAAGTCTCAACACATCACCAAAGACTCTTTATTGTCTTAAATAGTCATAGACTTCCAGGAAAGCTTGAATGTGTTCTCTAGAATCATCTCTTGCTGGCCCACTGAATTGTCCAATGGAACTGAGCATGTTGAAAATCATAGGCTTGAGCTCAAAGTGAGTTACCTCTATCATTGGCACAACAATCGCTGGAGTATGGTCATTAAGGACATGTGCAAAATTGTCATGGATGGGCCTTCTTGGACGAGTTGGTGGTAGGACACCTTGCTATCTATTTCGTGCTCTATCAGCAATCACTCCATCAACAATTACTCCTCCACCAGGTGGTAGATCGTCGTTGTTAGAATCATTGGTACACCCCATGGCATAGCAGAACAATAATTCGACGATCTCATATAGGAATCCATGTAATATCAATCGAATTCGAGAGGAAAAGATGCATGATTTACCTTGGGTTCCTGGAAAAACAGCAAGTCAGTAGTGCAGCCACGATCAGTTCAAATCCCAAGCCTCCACGATAACGTCTTGGCCTCTACTCAGTTTACCCGGTTGAGAGCAAATATTTCTTTTCTCAAAAACTGTTCTTGAGAATATCTCGTCTAAGCAAGAAGAACGGCTGCTAGACCATACTTCTCATTTTATATGAAGTTACCCTAACCCTTAGGGTAATTTAATCTGAATTTTATATCTATTAAAATAATTATAATCATAATTACATTTTTTAATATATATTTAACAAATCTAGGATAATTAAAATTACACATATACATCAAATATATATATTAACTTTAATTATATATTTCATGTACAATAAAATTGTACAATTATAACTCCTTTGATATTTGCTCAACTCAACCCTTGGGTGTGACCCTATAGGTTCCTATAACATTAGTAGCAATTATTAGAACCATTCTAATATTACAAACTATGAGTGACATCTAGCAATATATCATGGTCATCTAAGTTACAAGAAGTCATGATTCAACATAGCATCTTCGTGACTAGCTTCTTTATGTATTATATCCCTTTGTCCTTTATATCTATAATAGACACAAGTCTTGAAACAATCACACTTGCATAGCCCATCTAATATTTCTTGATATCTAGAGTAGACTACAATAAACGAACAACTTATGCTATCTTATATCAACTTGTTCAAGCATGGCCATGCATTTCTAGTCTCACTCAATCAAGTGGCCTATGATATAACTCATATTATGTAGAAGGGGCAAATTGTATCTTGATCATTCACACCCCACTACATATATCGTGATATGTTCAACATCAGTCTTTATAGTGCGACCAGCCACGGAGCATGTTTAACTGTATCAAAACATACGACAATATATGTTGAGATAGTAATGATCTCAAGTCTAAGGATCATACATGTAGTCACCACCATGAGCAATATTGTGACTGTCACATAATAATCCAAGACATATGCTCATAGCGGGTCAATCTAATATGTTGTTCTCTAATAACGTACTCATATATCGATTTTGACATCTCTATGTCAATGACAACTCATTGTCATCAATCAACTATATGTTAGCCTCGAACGTATTATTATTTTCCAAGCCCATAATAATACTCAGCTAAGGATCTTTTAATAACAATCATATATTGTATGGACTTCATTATATTTCAGTTTATTTAAGACACAAAAATATGACTGAAAAATAATAATGGCAATGCCTTTATTCAAAAACATGGTAAAGAAAGTATATCAATATAATCATCTCATGATTGGTCTTTGGGCATACTCTAACAGTCGTTGCCTTGACATGCATTATTCAGGCCGTCTATGTTGACTTGTCGAGGTGGATCCACCATTGTTCTGTGTTCTTTCTGTTTAGCATGAAAAATATTTCAATTTCTAGATTATATGGAATAGATGGTTCCTCTCGATTTGTGCGTCTGGTCATGCACTATGACACGTCTAAAAAGGAAAACAAAATAAAAGTTAGAACTAAACTAAAGAAAAGGAATTGATAATTACTATGTAATTATCAATTCCCAATCCCCGGCAACGACGCCAAAAAGTTTTCAGCTACTAAATATGTATGCAATTAAAAGCAAGTATACTCGTTGATCAAGTAATAAAGTGATTGAGTAGAGTGTCGAAGCCATAGGGATTGGATTAACAATTGCAAGGTAATCGTACACAAGAGTATGAGAAAATATTGGTTTGATGATGGTTTATCAAAACTAATTGCAATAAAAGAAAGCTAGTAATGATTAGAAGACAAGCATATGTTGTAGCAGATATTTAGACGAATATAGAAGCTGGGTTTATTGCCTATGAATTATGCTAATTACTATTTGAATGCTATATCGGTTGTCAATACATGTCTGCGTAAACCAATTATGTCTTTACCTATTCGATAGGGATTTCTAATTAACTTCTTGACTCTCTCAATACCTAGAAGTTGATAATGAGAATGTTATGGCAATACATGTCTGCGTGAACCCTAAAAACTTTATTATCTATTAAAGGTCCCCTTATAAGTCATTGAAATCCTAAACTTATGTCTAAGCTGGATTAGAACCTAAGTTGACAGCTTAAGCTCCACTGTTCACATTTTTCTAACTTAACTCTCTCGATATTAAGCCGTAGATTAATAATTAAAATGTCTCCCTCGATAGCTCTTGCAATAACTATGCATGAAGAAAATTGAATAGAATATATAATGGAAAAGACTATATCATTGAACAAATAATTAAAACATAATATCCTAAATCAATAAACCCAAAAAGTATTTAGCTCATGTTTGAGCAAATAACATCCATAATAAGAACAATAAAGAACATGGTAGTTTATCAAGCAAAGAGAAAAGAAGTCAAGCGTCCTCGATGCCTCTTCCAAGCTCTCTAACTGTGTTACAGGTCCCACACTCCTCAAGCCTCTCTCGATGGCTCCCGTCATATAGAGACTCCTCTAGACCCTCGGCTACGGTGGTTCTCTGATAGTGAAGACTAAAGGCTACCGTCTAAGATCAATCTCTCTTTGTTTGTGGCCCAAGTATTCTTTATATAGGCAACAAAGCTAGGGTTGAGAAACCCTAAAGCATGTGAAGCTTCTTAATAGGGATCCTGCTTAATTCATTGAGAGTCCATATCGGATAGAAGTCCATATACGTCAAAAGTCTGGGTTCATCTCTAAATCTTCTTCTTTGTTGGCTTGTCACAAGAGGGATGTCACTCTACTGCTTCAACGCTCCTCTACCTCGGTTGCTTCCTGCACAAGCACCACTAAAACCGACAACCTTCCCTATTAAAAGTAGCAATATATATCAAATAGCTCCGACATATTATATCCATGCAAACTACACCTAAATGGAACTATATAAGCTTAAAAACATGCAAAAGCTAAGTAGAAAGGGCACAAAATATAGGTTATCTATGCAGTCATTAGTGAGGTGAGTTTGAGGTAAAGGCATGAGCCATATGTTGTACTCGTATGAACGAAGGGACCATGTTTGGTGATGGAAGGAGGATGAGGATGGTGACGTCCATGACATTGAGGCCTTATTTTCAACCCCCTTTTCATTTTGTAGCTAAAATAGTGGTCTCCTCAAATCAAGCCATGGCCGAGATGTCATTTTTGCTCCATTTTCCCTTAACATAGCCTTTGATTCATAGCTACCATATAATTCGCAGTTATCCCTCCCCCATTCATGAATCATGGTTGAGTGGCCTATTTCTCCCCAATCCCCCATTTTCTTTCATTTGCTTGCGATATTTAAAAATGAAAGAGAAAGCCCCCTGAGAATCGTGAGATTATGGTATATTTGATGCGTATGAGAGTTGAGATATTCAAGGGTGGTTGGTTTAGTTTGACTAAGAGAGCTTGAGAGATTTTTGGTAAGAATGGAGATACATGGGAATCGGATTTGACTGGGGGATATTTAGAGAATATGTATTGGGTTTGACCGGCTGAGAATAAATTAGACTCAGGTTTAAGCTTTGGGCTTGTGTGGGCTTTGTCATATATTTGGGTTTGGGTCAAGCATTTAAACCCTAATAAATTTGGTGATTATAGATGCCCTCTTTGCTCATTGCTCGAGCGAGAGGAATAAAGCAAAGACTAAAAAGCAATAAATTTTTCTGGTGAATATTTAACCTGCAAAGATAATGCCCCCGCTCGTCTTGAAGGCGTTGAAGTTTGAGAGTTCATTTCTAGGTGTAAGATGCACCCCGCTAGTCTCAAGTGTGCAGTAATTCAAGAACTTATTTTTCAGTGTAAGATCCTCTCGAAGGCGTTAGAATTCAAGAAATAGTTTCTTGGTGTAAGATGCACCCAACTCGTCTCGAGGGCGCTAGAGTTCAAGACCTCATTTCTGGTTGTAAGATGCACCCTGCTCGTCTTGAGGGAATTGGGATTCAAAAACTGATTTCTCGGTGTAAGATTCACCGCGTCTGTCTAAAAGGCACTAGATTGTGCTTATTTCAGGGCATATCCTTTTCATGTTTTATTCTTTCTTCAACTGAACTAGTCTTCATCATTATGTTAACAACATGCCCTGATATCTTATCATTCTTTTAACATCATACCTAGGGGTCTTCTAGATGGCTTGGAGGACTTATCTCTATTTTCCTTTAACATCATGATCGAAAGACTTACTGGCGACCTTAACATCATGCCCAAAGTTCTTACAGATGGCTTGACTGACTTATCTTCATTATGTTAAACATCATACCCAAAGGATTTTTTGACGTCCCAAAGGTCTTATAGATGGCAAAGAGGTCTTAGAATCTTGTTTCCCCTCTTTGTCCATTGCTCGAGTGATAGGAATAGGATAAAGACACAAAAAAACAAATTATATCTGGTGAGAATTGAACTTGCAAAGATGATGCCCCCCGCTCTTCTCAAGGGCACTGGAGTTTGAAAATTCAATTCACGATATAAGATGCCCTCCACTCGTCTCGAGGACACTAGCCTTTGTGAAAATACTTTTTGTAATGATGACTCCACTCCCAACTTGATGACGCTGGATTTAAGAAAACATTTCTTCCTATCTCACTCCACTCCTCAACTTAAGTATGTTTGACTTCGAGAATTCATTTCTCGGTATTTAACTCCACTCATCAACTTGAGGAAGCTGGGTCGGAAACTTTGATCCTTTAAAGCCGAGGATATTTAGTTAAAAAATTGATTTGATACTTCAAACCTGAGGATGCCAAAATCTGACTACAATCCTTCAAACTTAAGGATCCTGGGTCAAAAACTCTGATCCTTCAAACCCGAGAATAAGGAGATGAAATTTTGATTTACTCCTTCAAACCTAAGGATGCCAATATATGACTCCACTCCTTCAAACCTAAGGATGATGCGTCAAAAACTTTTGATCCTTCAAACCCGAGGATACTTAATTGAAAAAATTGATTTGCTCAATAAACTTGAAGATGCCAAAATCTGACTCCACTCTTTCAAACTGTTGTCACTAAATTTTCACCATATTTATTTATTTATTTATATTGTATATATAAATATAATATGGCCTTATTAAATATAAAACCCAAAAAATAATAAATAGGGTCCATTTTTATTAAATAAAAAACTATGTACATTGTTGACCCAATTCAGCCCAAGAATAAACCCTAATATCCCCATTTCTATCCCGTGTATAGGCTTTAATCTCAGCCGTTAGATCTAGGGTTAGGATCTAATAGTCCAGGATGGACTAGATGAAGTGAAGTGCAACCCCCCACTCGGGCCACCACGCGTCCGGCGCGTGTAATCCACGAGCACGATTCCCTCTCCCTTGTTGAAGCCTTGACCAGCTCCCTTTGCACTGACCGCTATAGTATTCGGCCGCCCCAGGACCAATGAGAAGCGCCAGAGACCATCCAGCTCTCGCCCATAAAGCTCCGTCGCCACCTTCCTCGTGTGCAAGCCGTTCGGCTCTCACAGGCAATGTAGCAGCCTCGCGCGGCCTTTCCAGTGTGTTCCACCACTGTGCCGATCAACTCCCGCAGCTAAGTCGTCCCCCACCGAAGCTTGTGCCGCCACCGCTGCTTTCCCCTCCAACTCACACCCTACATCAAACGAAAAAGAAGGGGATGGGTTAGGGTTTTGATTCGAATATGGAAAGAAAAAGGGAAAGAATCAGCTTAGATTCAAACCACAATTCAAATCAAATCAGCTCCAAATCAAATATGAATTTGCATTAAATGGGAAGAATCACCTAAAAAAGAGATTTATTTATTTTGAATTTTTGTATTTTAGGTATGAAAATTAGCTATACAAATGGTTGAACCCCTTTGTAAGCACATAGAATTTTAATAAGAATTTAATAGGAAAAAGTTGTGAAATAATCTGAATTTTGCGTTGAAAAATTGTATCAATTCGTTGGAAATATAAGGCTTGAGGCATTCTCTTTGAGGTATTTTTTAGTTCTTATTTTATTTTTCCTTTTTATTTATCTGTTTCGAATATATGAATGAAAAAGGAATGAATGTCCACTTTGTTTGAGCCTTGAATTGCTATTACCGGATTTCAAAACCAATGGTGATCGAATTTTAAAGATTGCGAGTGGGATGTGAAATTTCGATTTTTTTTAAAAAGTGGAGGAACAGATTTTCAGTTTTTAGGAGTTTTTTTTTCCTTTTTAAAAAAGTGGATTCGAGTTGGGATTTCAAAAAGGTTTGTTCCCAGTGTTCTTCAATTCATGAAGAATGTCAAGAACACTTGAGAAAAATAAAAGTGGGGTGTTTGATCCATTTTTTAAGGAGTGTCTTTCTAAAAGTTTAGTTTTATACCCATAGATTTTAAAAACAAGTTGGGCTATTTATATTCATTAGATCCCCTTTTCATTTATCTTCTCTGCACCGACCATTAAGTTTTTAAATTTCTTAATTTAGCCATTGTTTTCTTCTATATTTGATCTCGGGTTTCAATCTTTTTTTCAATTCGGTTACTATTTTGTTTTTTTTCTTCAAATTTTAGTATTATTTAATCTTTTTTTTTGTTTTTTGACCTTCTAAAATTAAATCCTAGTTTGTATATATTTTTAAAAAAGAAAACTCAGCTCACATATTGTGTTAACCCATTTTAGAGAAGGATACACACTCCTTAAATAAAAAAAGATTCTTTATTTCATTTTTTACTAATTTGTTTAAGATTTTATATTTATTTGATTTTTGTAAATATAACTGTTTAACTCTAATTTCCATTTATTTTTATTAGTTTGATTCTTTCCTAAAATACCAAGGTATTATTATTTTAATTATTAGGTTAAATAATGCCCCTAGGATTAAGTTCTTAAATATCTTAGTTAGAGCCTTGTAAAAACAAAAATAAAATTCTACTCATTCAAATTAATAAAACACAATCACACTTTAACTCTAATAGGTAAAATTCACAAAGACTATTCTTTAGGTTAATAATCACTAACTTAGAATAAATAAAAGCTTTAACACACTAATTATTTCTTTGTCTGTTTGATTTAAAAAGGAAAACTTAATTAATGTGGTCTCTTATCGAAGGGATGTGACGGGTTAGCGCTAGAAATGTTGGCGGTGATTGCAGTTCACTTCCTGGATGATGGGGTCGTTACAATGGAATTATATTCATAGATGGACAGCGAGTAGAATTTTATAAAAACTTGCAAATTCTGACATTAAAACATTTTGTAATCGGCTAGGTACCAATTTTTTGGCGCTGTGGGGTGTTAATCCTTCACGATGCGTAACCGACTCCCAATCCATTTTTGTTTTTGTAGACCAAAATGTTGTTTTAATAAAATAAAATGGTTTTATTAAAATAACCCATTTTTGGTGATCCAATTACACCTTTAAAAAAAGATTGGTGGCGACTCCGTTGTTGTTTTTTTATAAAACGTCGAGCCCCGAAAAAAGGGTTGCGACAGCTTGGCGACTCCGCTGGGAAAAACGTTTTGTTTTTACAAAAAAAGAGTCAAGCAACAAGCCGATTACACTTTGTTTTAATGTCGGAATTTGCTAAGTTCGTGTAAAATTCAACTTTAATTGTCCATTTATGAATATGATCTCATTTTACGCATTTAAAGCTTAATAATGCTCTACACCCGAGCATTGACCCAGTTGTTTAAGTGAGGGGAAAACGCTTTGCTCATGTAAGAAATTTGATTCTCCGTATGAGCCTAGCAAGTACCCTCGAGACCCATATGCCCTATGTCTTCGTAAGGATACTGATCCTCTAGGAAGACCTAGGAAATGGGTCATCTTGAGTTGAACTTGGTTCGTTCAAAGCCTGTAATGGGTTAGAATCAGTGGCCTTGCTATCCTTAGTAGGGGACAACGAGGACAACTTGGGTACCCTTTTAGAACCAAACCATGTATGTGAATCTAGAAGGCTACCTAGTTAGAGCCATGTGGAAAGCATTAGGAACTAGAATTCGGTCAAAATCATTTCGTAAGAATGGTCCGTAGAGACATGTCCAGAAGGGTTGGAATGCTCTACCTAGTTACTATTCGTACAATGAAATTGTTTTGAACCTTTTAGGTTTTATTTCTTATTCGGTGTACTAATCTTTTTCTCTTTTCCTGTTCTATTTTGCATGCATCATCATTCCATATTTAGAAGGTGTTGGATCTTGAGATACTTCTTGATCGATTAGAAAATAGTTTTGCCATGGATGAGAGGTACTTAAAAAGGAGGAAGACAATGCAGATGTACGTCACTGGTCTGAGGTCAACCAGTAAGCACACAAGGATTGTTTTGACTATGCGACAAAGCAGTCGTTTCATGAGACCTATGTCGATATAACTTATCTACTGTATGTGAAAGTTGATCAAACTGTTCCTCAAGGCTTTCATCCAGTTCTAAAATCTGGGATATTGCTGCTTTACCTTCAATGGGGAGGACATGATGCCTACACTCAAAGAATATTTGGCCCTATTCATGCATCTTTATTTTGTTTGCATTAGTGTAGTCTGCATCATTGCATACGTACACTCGTAATTAACTAAAGTAAATTACATGATATAATTTTCACAATAGCTAAAACTTCACACAAGTACGGTACTCATGCCCAAACCATAGCAGTGGACATAGAAGGTGGATTGACGACCTTAGAAGTCAACCAAAAAAGCACTCAGGATAGGCTAGACAAGATAGAAAATGACCTAAAGCAATATATTAAACTAGCACACGAAAAACTGTCAGCCAGATTGCAGCCATGTGAGGATTTAAGGACCCAGACGGTAGTGAAGCAGTAGAAGATATCAATGCCCCACCCCGTTTTCCTAGAGCTCAAAAGGGATCAACCTCGTCCAAGCCAAATTCCCACTTCATTCAGGGGAATCTTCTGTCCGTATAACGAATAAGATGGAAGTTAATAATGAAGGAACTCAGGATGTTGAGGTACCTGACCTTGATGAAATTGATAATAAGGCCAAGGCAAACAAAAAACTGAAGGATTGTTGTGACAAATTGGAGGGGATTGTTAAAGCCTTAAAGGAAGGGAACATCCACGGCAACATGGACGCTAGAGACCTAAGTTTGGTGACTAACTTGGTGATTCCTTCAAAGTTTAAAACCCCTGACTTCAAAAATATGATGGAACCACTTGCCCTATGACACATCTGACCATGTACTGCCGAAGGATGTCAATGTATCTAGATAATGAGAAGCTCCTAATTCACACTTTACATGATAGCTGCTGAGTGTTTTATTTTGTTACTATTTAATCGATAAATACTCCTTGTTGATTCCATGATATTGCTGATTTGGGTTATTTTTATTTGTTTTTGCGCAAGACTTTAATTTCTAGGAAACAACATTAAAAGAGCACGTTCTGCTGTTTTTTATTTTCTGGAATCAAGGCCATACACGTAGGCATGAAGCGTCTGATGTGGCATCCAAGTCAGCAGCTTCCAGAAGGCCAAGTCAGCAGCTTCTAGAAGGTCTAGTCAGCAAGGAAGGACGAGCATGATCAATTGCATTTTAAATTCAAATTATAAATTATCTTTTTTCAGGATTTAATTTGAATATTTTCAAGAATGATCTTTTATCATTTCTAGGTTATTTTTAGGGTTTTAGAAAACTATAAATACCCTATCGGGGTAAGCTAGAAACATATCTCATTCTTAGTTTTGTTCTTTCATTCTAAGTTCTATAAAATTCTCTTTTTCTTTACATTCTTATTTTTAAATTTTCATTTATTTTCTTTCAAAATGCTGAGTATGATTTCTATTGTAATCATGCTTTGCTAATTTTCCAACAAGCTAAAGGCTAAAGCAACAACTCAATTTCGATCGTGAGAATTGAAAAGAACTTTATATCTTCGAATATATTTCTCAATTTTCTACAAACTTGGACTGACAATCGGCCTTTCCTTTTAAAATCATTACACTTTCAAATTCAAAAAGGTTTATTGGTTTGAATGTTGTTTCGATTTATAGTTGGGAGGAAGGATTAGCTTGTAGCACATTCGTCTTTCTGTGAACACACTTAGCGGCAGTCCGCTAAGGGAAATTGAGATCGGATTTGATTCTCATTGAGACAACATAGTCCGAGTCGAGTTTTTCCAAATTTTAAACCGTTTTATTCTAATGTCAATAGTCATGGTTAGTCTAGCCAGAAAACTAAAATTCAAAAATTGATTTTGGTTTATCGGTTTACCAGAGAGAAAAACAAGTTACAAGGGTTGGGCCTTGTAGACTGTAATCGGCATTTATCTAGAGTAAAATCTTATTCGATGATCGATACCAAAAGCCTTCTATATCAGAATTTCCAAGGTCCCTATGGATCGACCTTTCTTTTCTTTACTACACTATTTAATTAATTCTTTAGAGATTAAGGATAATTATTTTGAAAGTTAATGACCCATGTGAATAGCCTTACGGGATATGCATCCCGTTGGTACACACAGCTAAGTCGGGAAAATATAGGAACATGGAGAGATCTGTCGAGGGCGTTCAGCGAGCTGTAACACCCTATTCCCAGTCTGGTAGAGATCCCGGTCGGATTGTATTATCGGAAGACTAATCGGAGGTTTGAAATAGGGTTCAGAGTTCAAAACCTAAACTAAGTATCATATTGATTATTCTTAAGACTTATCCACTTTGTTTGTTACTAAACTTAATTGGGGTTGGGGTCAATTTTAAACTTTTCTTAACCTTAGGGACTAAATTGTAAATTTTAACCAGTTATTGATTTTAATCCGATTTCGTATTACCAATTGAAATTAAACTCTACAATTATTGTTCTAAGGGTTTCATTATTAGAACCTATCGAATTACTGAGCAAATTAAACCAATTTGAGACTTTTTTACGAAAATTAGTTTTGTGACTTAACTAAATTTACCAGTACACTTATAAACCATGTTCCTATTGGTACGTCAAATTTTAGGGTGTTCGGAATCCATTTACCAAAATTTCACCTTAGGCTCATTTTAGGCATCTTCTAACCATTTTAACCTATCCAATTCTAAGCAAACAACAAAACCATATTACCAAGTCATCATACAACCATAGAAAGACTTATACAAAACAAGTTGGACCATATGCCACTTTGCTAGGAGTTTATAGCAAAAAATAACATGCATATATGGCAGGGACGTGACTTGCAGCCGCAAAAACACGATCAAGGCTTGGAATTGATCAAGGTCCTGAAAATTCATGAGACACACATGTTAGGCCTAAATAGCCTAGTGAGGTAGTTATAACAATTACAATGAATGATTAATTTTATGAATGCATGATAATCAAATACACAAGTAGTCATATTATACTATGCATAATTCATGCTTATTACACATATTTTCATGCTTTCATATTCACATATTACATGTCACATAGTCATATCATAATCATATTGTCATAGCACAATTCACAGGCACATATCACATCAGGTATCATTGGATACACTGATTCCCCTGTACACCAACACATATGACGGATAGTGGGACGTAGCCCTTGAGCCGTAGATCTGGAGATATATCCCTTACACAGCCGACCTTATTTCCCCCCACATATAGGCCGTAGCCCTGGACCTTAGTTCTCCCTTACTTAACCGAGCTCAATAATCCTATGGCATGCCAATTGTATCCAATGTCCACAATTACACAAATTCACATAGTCCAAATTTTTTTCCAAGTTATATCATGTCAAATATCAAAATGTAACATTTCATATTATTTTCATATATCATATATGTGTAATATATCATAGTCATATTGGCACATGTCAAAGCAATGCAAAGCACTTATCGGATTTGCCAATTGAATACAACACGGTTACTCTACGTGAGCCCTTAAACAAATATAAACATAACCACAAAATAATGCAACGGGATGGCACTGAGCCTATCCCTTGACACAACTACACTCACCTCGATAACTCAATGTTTTAAGACTCTCGGATAGCAGCGCCTTTATCCTTGGCTTTCAGAAGGGATGACGGTTGTTCTTTATCACCCTCTTGAGCTAGGTTAGCCAATAGGAATTGGTTAGAATCGACAAAACGACATCGAATCAATACAGAAATATTAACCAAGGAGTTGAGCTTACTCGATCGATAGCAAGGACTTGAACTTATTAAACGAAAAACTCGAGCTTACCACTATATCACTGAACCTGTTTGTTCCTTATTTTTCTCTGTTTCTTGCGCACAATTCCCCTCCCTTTTATACTAAATTGCCAGCCTCAAATTAATGCCTCCAAGCTCCACATGCATTGGAGTCGTGGCACAATTTGGGGTATAATCCCCTTGTTGTTTAACCACGTGGTAGGCATGAATCGCCACCTTGGGCCACTTCATTTCAAATGTGTGAAATCTACGGTGATTTTCTTCAATTTGAAGGAATCAACTGTGGGTCTCCCCACTCACGCCACCTTTTTTATACTAATATTAATAAACTGATACAGTTAGCCCGAATAACCTTTATTGCTTCAAATTAGGTACAAGATCGAGCTAATTATATAACCAGTACAAAATATTTGATCATCGGCACCTAAACCCGACTAGACCGGTTTTTAGGGTGTGACAAGTCTCCCCCTTTAAGAAAATTCATCCTCAAATTTTCATTTTAGGAGAATAGATAAGGATACTATTTCTGCATAGTCTCCTCAGGTTCCCATGTTGCTTCTTCGACGGAATGACTTCTCCACAAAACATTCACTAAGGGCACAGTCTTGTTATGAAGCCTTTTGGTCTCTCATGCGAGGATTTGAACAGGTTCTTCCTCGTATGTCAGATTAGATTGGATTTCCACGGACTCCAGTTCAATCACATGGGAAGAATCTGACCGGTACTTATGTAGCATAGATACATGGAAGCCAATGTGAATTCGACTTAACTCCTCGGGGAGGGCTAATTGGTAGGCAACGGGCCCAGCTCTTTCGGTCGCTTCGAACGGGCCAATGAAACGAGGACTTAACTTTTCTTTCCTTCCAAAACAAAGAATCTTCTTCCACAGATATACCTTGAGGAAGGCCTTTTCACCAACCTCGTACTGAATATCTTTCCTGCCCAGGTCAACATATGACTTGTATCGATCAAAGGTAGCTTTAAGCCAGTCACGAATAATGGTAGTCCTTTCTTCGGTTTCCCAAAGTAAGTCAGGACCTAGCATCTTGTCTTCACCGAGTTCAGTCCAACAAAGAGGATTCCTACACCTCCTTCCATAGAGAGCTTCATACGGAGCCATTTGAATTGAAGCCTGGTAACTACTGTTGTAAGCAAACTTGACCAAGGGTAGGGATTTCTCCCACATATACCTGAAGTCGATGACACAGGCTCAGAGCATATCTTCTAGAATCAAAATAACTATTTCAGATTGGCCGTCAGTTTGAGGATGGAAAGCAATACTAAGATGCACTCGCGTTCCCAAGGCCTCGTGTAAGGTCCTCCAAAATCGAGACGTAAATCGTGGGTCACGATCGGAGATGATAGATACCAGAATTCTGTGAAAATGAATAACTTCATGGATGTACAACTCTGCGAGCTTAGACAAGCTGAAATCCATTCTCACTGGGAGGAAGTGAGCAAACTTGGTGAATCGGTCTACAATGACCCATATGGCATCATTTTTCTTTGGAGTAAAAGGTAGACCACTTACGAAGTCCATCGTGATACGCTCTCATTTCCATTGTGGAAGTTCAATGGGCTCCAGAAGTCCTGTAAGTACCTTGTACTCTGCTTTAACCCGTTGGGAAGTCAAACACCTAGCTACGTAGTCCGTGATTTCATTCTTCATACCGGACCGCCAATAGATCTCCTTCAGATCTTTGTACATTTTGATATCTCCAAGGTGAACAGAGAAATGGCTAGAATGAGCTTCACTTAGGATTTTGTTCTGAAGATCATCATCATCGTGAACACAAATGCGGTTACAGAAACACAATAAGCCTTTGAAGTTTATAGCAAAATCAGGATCCAGATTATCTTTGATCTTAGCAATGTCAAGTCGCGACTCCTCAAAGGTTTCTTAGAGTGCTCTGATTCGAGATACAATGGTCAAATGAACTCTCAACTCGGCTAGCAATTTACCATGCTTTTTGAGCCAGAAATGAGCATTCAAGCATTTCAAGGAAGAAATGGGTTTCCGGCTAAGAGCATCAGCCACCACATTGGCTTTACCGGGATACTAGTCAATAACTAGATCATAATCTTTCAACAATTCCATCCATCGACGCTGATGAAGATTTAACTCTTTTTGGGTCAGGAGGTACTTCAGGCTTTTGTGATTAGTGTATAGGTAACACTTCTCACCATAGAGATAATGCTACCAAAATTTCAAAGCAAGCACAACTGCGGCAAGTTCCAGATCATGAGTCGGGTAATTTAGCTCGTGAGGCTTGAGCTGACGTGAGACATAAGCTATGATTTTGTCTTCTTGCATCAGAACACAACCCAATCCCAGGTGGGATGCATCACTGTACATGGTGAAGTCTTTGCTCGACTCGGGTTGCACTAGCACAGGGGAATGAGTAAGGACTTGCTTAAACTGGTCGAAACTCCTTTGCTGATCAACAGTCCACACAAAAGGAGTATCCTTGCGGAAAAGCTTTGTTAAGGGTGCTGCAAGCAATGAGAACCCCTTAACGAATCTACGATAATAGCTCGCAAAGCCCAGAAAACTACGAACTTCTCCCATATTCTTTAGAGGAGTCCAATCAAGGATTGCTTGGATCTTCTTTGGGTCTACTTGAATTCCCGCAGAAGAGATTACATGGCTAAGAAATGATACTTCAAACATCCAAAATTCACATTTACTGAACTTGGCATAAAGTTGTTTCTCCCGAAGGGTCTGAAGCACGATCCAGAGATATTCTTCATGAGAAGCAGAGTCTTTAGAATAGATCAGAATGTCGTCCATAAAGACAATCACAAAATTATCGAGATAAAGCCGGAATACATGATTTATCATATCAATAAAGGCTATAGGTGCATTCGTGAGCCCAAAAGGCATCACCAGAAATTCATAGTGACCATATCTGGTCCAAAATGCAGCCTTTGGAACATCACACTCTTTTACTAGCATTTAGTAGTATCTGGATCGAAGATCTATCTTTGAGAAGACAGAGTCTTTTAACTGATCAAAGAGGTCATCGATCCACAGAAGTAGGTACTTGTTCTTGACCGTCACTTTATTCAATTGACGATAATCAATGCATAGACGCATTGATCCATCTTTCTTCTTGACGAGCAAAATCAGTGCTCCCCAAGGTGAAGAACTTGGTCAAATGATTCCCTTATCTTAAAGGTTTTGAATTTGAGCTTTTAACTCTTTCAACTCCACCGAGACATTCTATACGGAGTAGTGGGGACCGGAGTAGTTCCATGTTGCAATTCTATCCCGAATTCTACTTCACAGGTGGGAGGGAGTCCCGGAAGTTCATCGAGAAACACATCGGGAAATTCTTTCACCACGAGTACATCTTCGATTTTCAAATCTTTCTTGGACTCCATGGCATACATGAGACTCTTTTTAGGCTCGGGTTTGGACTTCATCAAGGTTATGCTCTCCTTTCCGAGTCCACGGAGATATAATTTCTTCTTTGAACAATCCACCCACGCTTGATGTTCAGCTAACCAATCGAGGCCTATAATGAGATCGAACTCATGGAAGGGCAAAGCCATCAAGTTGGCCGGAAATGGGATCCCTTGAGTCCTTAAGGGAAAAGCTCTACAAATTATTTGAATAGCCACACTATCTTCTAGCGGATTTGAGACAAGTATCTCGAAAGCAACAAGTTCACATTCTAGAGCATACTTTTCAATCAAGGGTTCACTAATAAAAGAGCGTGTGGAGCCTGGATCTATCAAAGCATAAACAAGTTCAGATAACTCCACCATACCTGCAATCACATCATGATCATCCTCTTATTCGCGACCTTAGACGTGATACATCTAAGCTGAAGTCTGCGGGTCACGGCCAACTAGAGGAGTATTGTTGTTGCGGGGTCTACCTGCAGATCTGGATGACACTGGCTTTTCTCCTCTCCCCTTATTAGGATTGTTCTAAGAAGCTATAGTTGTAAGAGCCTGAGGGTTCTATGGGCACTAATGGATGAAGTGGCCAAACTCTCCACAAAGGTAACAAGAACCGGATTGCCTATGGTATTGCCCGAGTGCCTCTTCTGGAAAAAGTTGCATAAGGGAATCTGGGAACCCTTTGTGGAACTGCCCGTGCTATCCACTGAAGCTGTGCGGGTAACGGTTGTTTCGGCAGTCTAAAACTGAGGTACATACCCAGATCAGGGTAACTGTTGGTAGGTAGCAGACTTCTGGTCCCATTGTCTTCCCTTTCTTATAGGATGTAGGTAACTTGGAATTATCTCAGAACCTCTTATCAGGTCGAGTCTAGTTCCCCTTTCTCCTCTAGGAGGCTCTTTGTGAAACTTTGGTTGCGATGGCCTGATTGACAAGGGTCTGGAAGTCCTCAATCTCCAGAAAAATGAAGAGAGGACGAAGTTCATCACAAATGTCGTCTATAAACATTCTATATTTTTCATTCTCGGTACGGATGATTTCGGCACCATATCTTGCATACTTACAGAAATCGTGGATGGACTGCTCCACTGGTCTTCCCCCTTACCTTAAATGGAGGAATTTCTTGCGTCTTTCTGCAATGTAGTGCTCGCTAATGTACTTCTTACGGAACTCCTGAAGAAAGAAGTCCCACGTGACACGATGTTCAAGAACAGTGAGGGTCATCGTATCCCACCAGCTTTGGGCCACTTCAGCTATCAAGGCCAGGGCACATTCAAGCTTATGCTCCTTAGGACACTTCATTTGCTTGTTCAGCACTGTCAGAGTGTTCTCTAGCCAGTATTCCGCGATCTCGGGGTTATCCAGGTCCTGGCCAGTGAACGTATACACAGGGTACTGCTTGAGTTTTTTAACAGGGGCTCTCGAAGCAGACAGAGAGGTTTCAGCAGGCGAAGGATATGGTTCCTGACGGAGGGACACCACCACTTGCTTAATTATGTTCGCCATAGACATCAGATACGCCTGCTGAGCAGGTGGCATTGATGGAGGGTGAGGTGGGTTGTTCTGTCCCACACGCTCGGGTTGGATTTCAGGCCACAAATTATCCCCATAAGTTGAGGAGGAGCCCGGATGAGGTTCGTTTACTACCCTTCTATCAGTAGGACCAGACATTTTAGATCTAATTTACACAGAAGGATTGAATCATGTAAGTTGCAAGTCACAAAATACATATTCAATAACTCCTAAGTGGCATATGTAGATAGAGACTCATAACGGATGCCTTGTTAGTCCTAGAATCGACTAAACCTAGGCTTTGATACCACAATTGTAACACCCTTTTCCCAGTCTAGTAGAGATCCGAGTCAGATAGTGTTATCAGAAGACTAATCGGAGGTTCGGAATAGGGTTCAGAGTTCAAAACCTAAACTAAGTATCATATTGATTATTCTTAAGACTTATCCACTTTGTTTGTTGCTAAACTTAATCGGAGTTGGGGTCAATTTTAAACTTTTCTTAACCTTAGAGACTAAATTGTAATTTTTTACCAGTTATTGATTTTAATCTGATTTCGTATTACCAATTGAAATTAAACTCTCCAATTATTGATCTAAGGGTTTCATTATTAGAACCTATTGAATTACTAAGCCAATTAAACCAATTTGAGTCTTTTTACGAAAATCAGTTTTGTGACTTAACTAAATTTACCAAATTTCACCAGTACACTTATAAACCATGTTCCTATTGGTACGTCAAATTTTAGGGTGTTCGAATCCATTTACCAAATTTTCACCTTAGGCTCATTTTAGGCACCTTCTAACCATTTTAACCTATCCAAATCTAAGCATACAACAAAACCATATTACCAAGTCATCATACAACCATAGAAAGACTTATACAAAACAAGTTAGACCATATGCCACTTCGCTAGGAGTTTTAGCAAAAAATAACATACATATATGGCAGGGACGTGATTTACAACTGCAATAACACGATCAAGGCTCAGAATTGATCAAGGTCCTAAAAATGCATGAGACACACATGTTAGGCCTACATAGCCTAGTGAGGTAGTTATGACTATTACAATGAATGATTAATATTATGAATGCATGATAATCAAATATACAGGTAGTCATATTATACTATGCATAATTGATGCTTATTACACATATTTTCATGCTTTCATATTCACATATTACATGTCTCATAGTCATATCATAATCATATTGTCATAGCATAATTCATAGGCACATATCACATTAGGTACCATTGGATAAATGGATTCCCCTATACACCAACACATATAACGGAGAGTGGGCCATAGCCTTTGAGCCGTAGCTCTGAAGAAATATCCCTTACACAGCCGACCTTATTTCCCCTACATATAGGCCGTAGCCCTGGACCGTAGTCCTCCCTTACTTAACCGAGCTCAATAATCCTATGGCATGCCAATTGTATCCAATGTCCACAATTACACAAATTCACATAGTCCATTTATTTTCAAGTCATATCATGTCAAATATCAAAATGTAACATTTCATATTATTTTCATATATCATATATGTGTAACATATCATAGTCATATTGGCACATGTCAAAGAAATGCAAAGCACTTACCGGATTTGCCAATTGAATTCAACACGGTTGATCTACGTGAGCCCTTAAACAAATATAAACATAACCACAAAATAATGCAACGGAATGGCATCGAGCCTATCCCTTGACGCAACTACACTCACCTAGACAACCCGATATTTTTAAGACTCTCAGATAGTAGCGCCTTTATCCTTGGCTTTCGGAAGGGATGACGGTTGTTCTTTATCACCCTCTTGAGCTAGGTTAACCAATAGGAGTTGGTTAGAATCGACAAAACGACATCGAATCAATACAAAAATATCAACCAAGGAGTTGAGCTTACTCGATCATAGAAATGACTCGAATTTATTAAACTGAAAACTCGAGCTTACGAGCCTATCACTAAACCAATTTGTTCCTTATTTTTCTCTATTTCTTACGTATAATTCTCCTCCCTTTTATACTAAATTGCTAGCCTCAAATTGATGCCTCCAAGCTCCACACGCATTGGAGCCGTGGCATAATTTGGGGTGTAATCCCCTCGTTGTTTGCCCACGTGGTGCGCATGAATCGCCACCTTGGGCCACTTCATTTCAAACGTGGGAAATCCATGGTGATTTCCCTCAATTTGAAGGAATCAACTGTGGGTCCCCCCACTCATGCCACCTTTTTATACTAATATTAATAAACTGATACAGTTAGCCCGAATAACCTTTATTGCTTCGAATTAGGTACAAGATCGAGCTAATTATATAATCGGTACAAAATATTTGATCATCGAAACCTAACCCCGACTAGACCAATTTTTGGGGTGTGACACGAGCAGTACAAGCATGTAACTGATATGGTCCCATACCAGCTCGTCTTGCAAGGAATGGAGCAAAAACATAATGAAAGCTTCTGCCAATGTGACAAAGATGGCGAGATGTGGCCACTCAAGTTCAGCCGCCACTGCTAGAAAATGAGATTACCCCTATGTTCGTAGAAACCTTGAAAGGCACTTTCTATGATCGGATGATACACCATGCAACTAAAAGCTTTGCAGATATGCTAATGAATGGAGAGTTGATTCTGGCGGCTGTCATGAGTGGGAAACTTGATGTGTAGGTGATACGAAGAAGTCATATAAGAAGAGGGATAATGAGGTCAGTATGACAAGCGTTTACAATCCCAGCTGCTCAAAAGGTTTTGGTCCTTAGTAAGCCCAATGTTTCGGTTGCAAGCTCGGTGGCCTAAAATCCACCCAAAGATGAACGAAAGTATCAAGGGAACAAGATGGCTTATTTCTCTCCCATTCCTATGACCTACGCAAAACTATTCTCGGAACTAGTGGAACCACGAGTGGTACTACCTCGAAATGTTCCTCTTTTCTCGCCCCCATACCCACCATGGTATGATGAAAAGGCACAATGCGAATATCATGTTGAAATAGGGGGCATACTATCAAAAATTGCACTGGTTTCAAAAGTTTAGTAGAGGATTTGTGAAAATCATGGTTGTTATCATTTGACACGACTGAAGAAAAAAGGAATCCCTTGCCAAATCACCATAAACATGGGGTCAACTCGGTGACTGAAGATGGCAGGAAATTGGTTAAAAAGTGTATCTCGGAGGTCAAGGCACCCTTGAGATGGATATGGGCCAAAATGGTTGAGGCCAAAATGCTAAAGGAAGAAAGCCAAAGTGCGACATGTGATGGTGAACTTTACTATGAGTACCACGGGGAAAAAGGACATGAGATTCAATTTGTCTAGTTTAGACAGTTAGTCTAAACTAAGATGGATAGCAAAGAGCTTGAATTCTTCGAGAAAGAAAATTTAAACCAGTTATTGGATGTATGTGCATCAGAATAGTTTCTAGACAGAAAAGATTTCACAGGAACTAAGCCCTTGATAATTAAGGTGTAACACCCCTCGCCCGGGTTAGGAGCAAGGAGTGTTACCGGGACAAGAAACAAGATTAATCAAGTTATCCATTACAATTTATAACATACAAGATTAGGGCCAATTAAATTTTTTTATTTACTTGATGTACAAGACACCATTCGACTAAGCTAGACAACAAGATTAGCTAATCCTTAAACATGGCTATGTTCATTTCTTAGGCATTCTAAGGCATCAATAGTTATAATCAAGTTCACTATAGTTCATTACCAATAATGCACAACAATTAGATCGTTTAGTTCATTGAATTACCATGAACATTACATGTAGACTAGTCTAGACAACTATATCATATAAATGAATTAAACTAGCAACCTAACTTCTTCATTTTATTTGAATAGGGTAAAAAATAGACTAGGCTTATCTTGAAGCAATTTAACAAGTTCAATTCTATAGTTTACATAATCATACTCGAACAAAACAAGCTTATAAACAAGGTTTTAATTCATTCATTCATTAGATAATTTCATAGTATTCATAACAAACCATTACAAACATATACTTACTTATATTCAAAAGTACTATTAACATTACATTACTTGAACAAGTTCTACATTCATCCTTAATTACAACCCAAAATGAATGGACTTAACAAGTCTAGACACCATCTAAAGCCACCATCTAGGAGTGTAACAAAATAGAAGTAAGCCATACTTTCCAACTTCACTTGTGTAATGCTTCGGCTCTAGAATGAGAAGCTTTAATCAGTTTAGGACCTGTGGTTTGGGAAGAAGGAAAAACGAGAGTGGTAAGTATGTAATGTACTTAGTGAGGTAGCACCTATATCTAGAAAGTTATCAAGATCATTAGCTTTAGGTGTCTTTTGATCATTTTAATCAAGTTTAACCTAGCTCGACTTCATTTAAGCAAAGTCAAATCCTAGCTAGTTCATCATGTACCATTCGAAAGCAAAGGTTCAAGAATTCAAGGATTCATTTCAAGTCTCACAATGAACAAGTCAAGCAAGTAACCAAGTACAAGTTCTAGTAATCAATCAAGCAATGTTTAGCAAGAATCAAGCATTTCAAGTATAGAGATCAATCACTCCAATTCGAATAGGGCATTCTTCCCTATGTTTTATCTTTCAAGTGATGAGCAATTCAAGATAACATGTGTATCATTTCTTTTATGTAATTCAATTTCATAAATAGCTCATTAACAAGAGTCAAGCTGCTCATTCATTATCATGTTAATATGTCTTATTATAGCTTATTAATTTGTTTTGCCTTGGTAGATAGTAGGACTAGGTAATCAAGTCTCAAGTGGGTACACAAAGTACCTAGCAAGTGGGTACATAAGTACCTAAACAAGAAGGTGTCCACAACACCACATAAGTGGGTACACAAAGTACCTAGCAAGATGAAGCCCATGGCATCTAACAAGAAGGTGTTTATAACACTAAGCAAGATGGTACACAAAGTACCTAAAAAGTCGAGCTCTAGACTCTAAGGCATGCCGTTCTACCTAAAACCGGCTAGCAACCAAGGGCTTATTGAATCTTTTAGTTCAAGCAATTACACAACATGTGATTAAGCATCAAGCATAGCAAGGTCAAGTCCATTTCAAGTCTCTAAATCAAGTGAATCTTAGATCAATTTACAAGGTTTCATGAATTTCTAGCATACTCACATTCAAGCATCAACAAGCATCAAGCAAGGATTATACTAATCCTATTCGAACAGCCACAATACAAGGTAAAAAGTGAAGAAGAATATGATATGCCTAACGATATGCTCAGGTTGATAGAAAGTGAAGAAAATAGATTCTACCCTACAAGGAATAATTAGAAGTTTTGAACCTCAGAACTGAAGAAGAAAAACGTGAGGTGAAGATTGGTACCACCATCACTGCTGAAACCCGACAAAAATTAATTGAGCTCCTGCAAGATTATAAAGACATATTCGCTTGGTCGTATCAAGATATGCTTGAACTGAACACAAATATTATAGTACACCAACTTCCCATAAGGACGAGATGCAAGCCATACAATAGAAGCTCAGAAGGATGACACCTAAAATGTTTCTAATGATAAGAGACGAGGTGAAAAAACAATATGATGTCGGATTCCTCGAAGTGGTAAAGTATTTAGAATGGGTGGCTAATATCATTATAGTCTCGAAGAAGGATGAGAAAGTGTGTATGTGGGTCGATTATAGAGATCTCAATTGGACATGCCCTAAAAACAATTTCTCGTTACCACACATTGATACCCTGGTAGATAACACAACATGTCATTCCTTTTTCTCCTTTATGGATGGTTTATCAGTGTATAACCAGATCAAAATGTTCCAGAAGACATAGATAAAACTACATTTGTGACATTATGAGGAACCTTCTTCTATAAGGTGATGTCTTTTGGTCTAAAGAATGTAGGGGCAACTTACCAACGGGCCATGATAACCTTATTTCATGACTGATGCATAAGGAGATAGAGGTATAAGTGGATGATATGATCACCAAATCTCAGTCAGAAGAAGAGCACGTTGTGAACATAGAGAAACTCTTTCAAAGGATGAGGAAGTTCCATTTAAAGCTTAACCCTACCAAGTGCACTTTTGGGGTTACATCTGGAAATTGTTAGGTTTTGTCGCGAGCAAAAGGGGAATTGAGATTAAACCAGATAAAATCAAGGTCATACAAGAACTTTCTCCCCTTAAAACACAAAAGAGGTTCGGGGTTTCCCAGGTAGATTAAATTACATCGCCCGTTTCATTTTCTAATTGACGAATAAATGTGATCCCGTTTTCAAGCTATTTCAAAAGAATAATCTGGTACATGGAATGAAAAATGTCAGGCAAATATAGAAAAGATCAAGAAGCAGCTGAAAAACCCTCATATATGGGTGCCACCTATCCTAGGGAAACCCTTAATCCTATACCTAACAGTTTATGAAAGCTCAATGGGATGCGTATTAGGGCAACACGATGAAAATGGAATAAAAGAAAAGGTAATATATTACCTGAGTAAGAAGTTCACCTACTTTGAAATCAGATATTCTCTGATTGAGAAACTTTGTTGTGCCTTGGTATAGCCAAGAGACTCTAACAATACATGTTATATCACACCACGTGGTTAATATCAAAGCTAGATCCATTAAAATTCATGATAGAGGCACTGGATTTATCAGGAAAATTGGCCTGTTGGCAGATGTTACTCTCAGAATTTGACATCCAGTACGTAAGTTAGAAAGCAGTAAAAGGAAGTGCCATAGCAGATTTTTGGCAAGTCACGCTTGTGATGACTATGAAATTCATTGAATTTTTAACTTTCCTAATGAAGATTTGATGTGTATCTCAACTAAAGAGGGCGATGATGACCTAAAAGATTCTTAGGCAATGAATTTTGACGACGTTGCTAATGCTTTAGGGTGAGGCATTGGTGCAATTCTAGTTTCACCAGAAGGAAGCTATTATCCTTTCACTAGTCAGTTGAAATTCTTTTACACCAACAACATGGCTGAATATGAGGCTTGCAAAGTAGGGCTACGAGTGGCCATCGAAAGGAAGATCAAAACCTTAAGAGTCTTTAGGGATTAAGCACTAGTCATCTATCAAATTCAGGGAGAATAGGAAACAAAAGATACGAAGATAATTGGGTATCATAAGTTGGTCCTCGAACTGATCAAGAAGCTCGACGAAGTCACCTTCAAATATCTCCCGAGAGAGGACAATCAAATGGCTAATGCTCTCGTCACTCTAGGTGCCACGTTCAAGGCTAGTGAGGGTTTTGTAATGATGCCAATCAGGATGCAAATATTTGATTCCCCGGCACACTGTTATGACATAGAAGAGGAAGTAGATGGTCTTCCCTGGTACCATGACATTTTGCAGTACATAAAATCCCAAGACTATCCACCATAGACAATTGAGAATAATAAGAAAATGATTAGGAGAATGGCCGCCGAATATGTACTTGATGGAGAAATCTTATACAAAAAGAGCCGATATCAAGTATTACTGAGATGTGTGGCCACCAAAGAAGCTCAAATGATCTTGGAAGAGGTTCCCTAAGGGGTTTGTCAGACCTACCCTAGCGGTTTCACCATGGCCAGGCGGATTATGCATTTCGGGTACTACTAGTCTATCATGGAGAGTGATTGCATCAATTATGCCCAAAAATGTCACAAATGTCAAGTCTATACTGACAAGATCCATACACCTCTACAACCACTCTAAGTCATGACGGCTCCTTGGCCTTTCTCAATGTGGGGCATGGATGTAATTGGGCAAATCCACCCTAAAGCATCAAATGGGTACATGTTTATCTTAGTGGCTATTGACTATTTCACCAAGTGGGTGGAAGCGGCTTTATACGCAAGTGTTACTAGTTCCACGGTTTGTAAATTCTTAAAGAAAAAGATCATATGTCATGACGGACTACTTGAGAGAATCATCACTGACAATGCTTCTAATATAAAAAACAAAATGATAACCGGAGTTTGTGAATAGTTCAAGATCAAGCATCACAACTCAGTGACCTATCGCCTAAAGATGAATGGGGCATTAGAGGCTGCTAATAAGAATACCAAGAAAATAGTTGCAAATATGGCCAACACTTATACTTATAGAACTACAGTATGAACTTCCACTGGCAACTTCATTTTCATTAGTGTATGGGATGGAGGTTGTGCTACCAATTCAGGTTGAAATTTAGTCTCTGTGCTTTAATGTAAGCAAAATTGGAAGAAGCCGAATGGGTCCAAGCAAGATACGACCAGCTAAACCTTATTGATGAAAAGAGACTAAAAGTTATCTGCCATGGTCAAATGTATCAAAAGAGAAAGATACAGGCTCACGACCAGAAAGTTCATCCGAGAGAATTCTGAGAGGGATATATGGTCCTAAGGATATGTTGTCAATCCAGAGAGATTCCCGAAGAAAATGGGCACCTAACTAGGAGGGGCCTTATGTCATAAAAAAGGCTTTCTCTAGAAGAGCATTGATCTTAGCTAAAATGGACGGGGAAGAACTCAAAAACCCTGTGAATTTAGAATCAGTCAAGAAATACTATACATGAAAGGAGAAAAAGCAAAAACCCAAAAGGGCACTTCGAAGAGAGAGAAAAAAGAAGAAAAAAAGGAAAAGGTAAAAAATAAAAAAATGAAAAGAAAAAGGGGGTTCAAGATAAAAACCAGCAAAAAGCGTCTTGAAACCATATGTGGATTCGAGTTGAAAACCCGAAAAAGGGCGGCTCGAAAGTTTTGTAGTGAGGCAGACAACAAGTAACTCCCTCAAAAACTTGGAATTTGGAAGGAATTTTATATCATCAGACACCATCGTGGTGGATAAAATCTTCTCGACAAAGGCACTATTCAGAATTGCTTCTAGCGTCTCGACTTGGGAAGTTTTGGCCCTTGATATCTGGATCTTGTTCTTCTAACTCTTTCACTTTGTATCATTCTTGCATGTTTGCCACAATATTAACGAAGTTTCTTTTTTAAAGACTTTTCTTGCTTGCATTTTCCTCCCTTTGCATAAACATCTTATATTGGAATAAGAGCCATTTGGTTAACATCGCTAAAATATGCAAAAGATTTTTGTGCATTACTCTGAGAATGATATAAAAGGTATAGGAACTCTGACGCGGTCTGTTGTTAAGTTTCGAGCCATAGACAAGAGTTTTTGCTCGATAAATATGTGTGCCACAGCCAGGAAAATTCATGTCAACATAAGATTCCCGGTGACAATAGGCGTAATGAAGAAGTTTAAAACGCCAATATCATTTGAAAACGTCCAAGATGGAGACTCCCCATGAATAATTTGGAAAATCACAGAGAGCCTTAAAATGAGGTTTAAGTGCATTCAAAAAATCTAAAGCTTTCAGAATAAAGAATGGAGGCCTTTCACTTAATACCGATGTATCAACTACATTGATAGTGAGATTGGTAGAAATGTGAGACATTGACGTATAGGGACCAAATGTTCTCTATGAAGCAAAGGAATGAGAATGGTAAAGCAGAGACAGTAGAGATGGTCGCTTGTCTGGGCTAAATGAGCAAAATAAAAAAGAAACCATATAAAACTGACATGCATTCATATTTTAGACATCCTTAGGTGCATGATCATCATAGTTGCATCAGTCATTGGATTTTGGCAGGTGTGCAAAATATTTCCCAACGAAAGAAACCCGCCTATCCGTTTAGGCATAGGGAGAATGTAACCTGCTTATCCGTTCAGGCGTAAGGAGAATGGAACTTGCTTATCTGTTCAAGCATAAGGAGAATGAACCCACTTATACGTTCAGGTGTAAGGAGAATGGAACCCACTTATCCGTTCAGGCATAAGGAGAATGGAACCTGCTTATTCGTTCAGGCGTAAGGAGAATGGAACCCGCCTATCTATTCGTGCATAAGGAGGATGGAACCGTCAAGCGAGTTAGCGATTGGCGAAAATTAGTGTCTTTCGTTCTTTGCTCTATCCCTATTTCACATGAATAAGCAAAGAGGGGCAACTGTTGTCACTAAATTTTCACCATATTTATTTATTTATTTATTTATATTGTATATAAATATAATATGGCCTTATTAAATATATAAATAAAAAAATAATAAATAGAGTCCATTTTTATTAAATAAAAAGCCATGTACATTGTTGGCCCAATTTGGCCCAAGAATAAACCCTAAATAACCCTATTTTTTATCCCATATGCAGGCTTTAATCTCATCCGTTAGATCTAGGGTTAGGATCTAACGGTCCAGAATGAACCAGATGAAGTGAAGGGCAACTCCCCCCACTTGCGGCGCCACACGCCTGGTGCATGTAATCCACGTGTGCAATTCTCTCTCCCTCGCTGAAGCCCCAACCAGCTCCCCTTGCACTGGCAGCTTCGGTATTCAGCCACCCCAAGACCGACGAGAAGCGCCGACGACCATCCAACTTTTGCCCACGCCACGTTATCGCTGCCTTCCTCGTGCGCAGGCCATTCGGCTCTCATAGGTGATGCAGTGCCCTCGCGCGGCCTTCCAGGTGTTGTTCCACCATCGTGCTGATCAACTCTCGCGGTCGGATTAGGGTTTTGATTTGAATATGGCAAGAAAAAGGGAAATAATCAACTCATATTCGAACCAGAATTCAAATCAAATCAGCTCCAAATCAAATATGAATCTGCATTAAATGGAAAAGGGGAAGAATCACCCAAAAACTACCTATATAAATGGTTGAACCTCTTTGTAAACACACAAAATTTTCATAAAAATTTACTAGGAAAAAGCTAAAGAAAAGCTCTAAATTTTGCGTTGAAAAATTGTATCAATTCGTTGGAAATATAAGGCTTGTGGCATTCTCTTCGAGGTATTTTTTAGTTATTATTTTATTTTATTTTTATTTATTTGTTTCAAATATATGAATGAAAAAGGGATGAGTGTTCACTTTGTTTGAGCCTTGAATTGCTATCACCGGATTTCAAAACCAAGGGTGATCGAATTTTAAAGATTGAGAGTGGGAGGGAAAATTTTGAAATTTTTTAAAAAGAGGGGGAACAATTTTTCAATTTTTGGGAGTTTTCTTTAGGAACAAACCTGGTGTTCTTCAATTCATGAAGAATATCAAGAATACTTGAGAAAAATAAAAGTGGGGTGTTTGATCCGCTTTTTAAAGAGTGATTTTTTAAAGTTGAGTTTTATGCTCGTGGTTTTTAAGAACAAATTGGGCTATTTATATTCATTAGATCCCCCTCTCATTTATCTTCGCTCCACCGACCATTAAGTTTTCAAATTTCTTAATTTAGCTATTGTTTTCTTCTAGATTTGGTCTTGGGTTTCAATCTTTTTTTTTCAATTCAGTTACTATTTTGTTTTTGTTTTTTTTTAATTTTAGTATTATTTAATCTTTTTTTTTCTTTTTTTGACCTTCTAAAATTAAATCTTAGTTTGTATATATTTTTAAAAGAGGAAACTCGGCTCACATATTGTGTTGACCCACTTTAGGGAATGATACACATTCCTTAAATAAAAATGATTCTTTATTTCATCCTTTTTTTACTAATTTGTTTAAGATTTTGTATTTATTTGATTTTTGTAAATATAATTGTTTATCTCTAATTTCCATGTATTTTATTAATTTGGTTCTTTCCTAAAATACCAAGGTATTAGTATTTTAAATATTAGGTTAAATAAAGTCCCTAGGATTTAGGTACTTACATATCTTAGTTAGAGCCTTTTAAAAACAAAAATAAAATTTTACTCACTCAAATTAATAAAACATACTTAATCTCACTTTAACCCTAATAGGTAAAATTCACGTGGACTATTCTTTAGGTTAATAATAACTTAGAATAAATAAAAGTTTTAACACACTAATTATTTCTTTGTTTGTTTGATTTAAAAAGCAAAACCTAATTAATGCGGTGTCTCATTGAAGAGAAGTGACGGGTTAGCGCTAGAAATGTTGGCAGTGATTGCAGTTCACTTCCAGGATGATGGGGTCGTTAAAATGGAATCATATTCATAAATGGACAACGAGTAGAATTTTATACAAACTTGCAAATTCCGACATTAAAACGTTTTGTAATCGGCTAGGTACCAATTTTTGGGCGATGTAGGATGCTAATCCTTCCCCACGCGTAACCGACTCTGAACCCGTTTTTGTTTTCGCAAACCAAAATGTTGTTCTAATAAAATAAAATGGTTTTATTAAAGTAAACCATTTTTTGGTGATCCAATCACACCTTTAAAAAAGATTGGTGGCAACTCTGTTGTTGTTTTTGTTTTTATAAAACGTCGAGCCCCAAAAAAAGGGGTTGCGACACAAACAAGGGGATGTTGGGTTAGAAACTCTGAACCTTTGAACCCTAGAATACTGAGTTGGAAGTTAGATTTGTTCCTTCAAACCTGAGGAAGCCAAAATTTGACTTCACTCCTTCAAACCTGAGGATGCTGGGTTAGAAACTTTGATCATTCAAACCTAAGGATACTAAGTTGAAATTTTGATTTGCTCCTTCAAACCTGAGGATGCTAAAATATGACTCCACTCTTTCAAACCTAAGGGTGGTCGGAAACTCTAATCTTTCGAACCCGAGGATACTGAGTTGAAAATTGATTTTTGCCTTCAAACTAGAGGGTGCCAAAATTTGATTCCACTCCTTCAAACATGAGGATGTTGGGTCGAAAACTCTAATTTGGGTGTAAGACTCCACTCCTTCATCTTTGAGGATGTTGGTTCTGATGACTTCATTTACCCTCTTTGAGTTAATTCAAGTCATTTCATCTGGGAGGTAATTGACAACACTCATCTCTGAGGTAATTGACGACATCCATCTCAAAGTTAATTGACGAAACTTATCTCAATGGTAAATAGTGACACCCCATCCTGGAGGTAAATGGTGACACTCTATCTTGGAGGTAAGTGATGACACTTCATCTCAGAGGTAATTGATGACAGTTCATCTGGTGTGTGATTGATGACATCATTTGAGATTTTTTATTTTGCAAAAATGTGTCTTTTGAAACAAGAAAATAGATTTTTCTTGAATGCATTATACCCTAAATTTCAAAAAAAATATGTCTCGAGAGAGACTCAAAGATATCACTTTGAAATGTTTGGTGAAACATTCTTACGAGAGAATTGAAATATCCTCAAGAGATGTTCACATTTTATCTCACCATATTAAAATTTTCTTAAGGGAGATTGGATTTATGTCTCAAGGGAGACGAGTTTTTAAGAAAAACTAGTTTTATGTCTCAAGGGATACAAAATTGTGTTCCAAAGGGAACGGTCTCAAGGGAGACAACATTGAAAGTCTTTAAATTATCTCAATACATATTTTGAAAAAGAAATTCCTCAAGAGAGGAGCATCAAGAAAAAAAGGGTCCTCATGCGAGGAGAGTAAAAAAATGTGAAAAAGATGTCCTCAAGAGAGGAGAATCAAAAGATTTTTTTGAAAAAAAAGTCCTTTAGAGAGGAAAATCAATGTTTTCTAAAAAATATTCAGAAATATCTCAAGTGAGATTTACAAATTCCATCGAGAAATTTTTAAATCCTATGCAGGAAAAAATCATGTAAACATTCTCATGTAAATTATTAACAAAATAAATACAATGATGCAAATGAAACACATATGATTTGTGAATGTTTGATGCAAAGATGTATAAGGGAACATATATGTCAATAATGTAGATGCATGCTCTCAGGGTTAATGGTGATGCAAAGCTGTGTGAGAAGTCTTCCTTCTTGGACTCCGCTTTATCACCTTGACTTTATTTCTTCTCAAAATGGGGCATACCTTTATCACTTACAGATTGTGATGATTCATTTTTGCCCCCAAACAAATTTGCACACAAGCTTTCGGATTTTTCTTGCTCCATTCTTGATTTTGGGTTTTCAAGTCAAAGTGACCCTTTTCAAAAACATATTTTTTCATTCTTAAAAGAGTGGATATTTATTTGACGACGTTTCTTAAAACATTAAGAGCTTGCAAAAATATTTTTTTCAAAATGCAAATGTGCCACCACACTTCAGGCTCACAATGAAACATGCCATAAATTTCAAGTTTATTGAATATCAAACAAATCAAATATTCTTTCAATCTTTCAAAACTATAGCTCTTTGGCATGCGTCAAGTCTATTTGTGATTTCAAAGTATAGATCAATTTGGAATACAATGCGTTTTAGGTTAGGCTCTTTTTGAATTAGACATGATTCTTCAAATGTTCACTAAACTGTTTAGAAATGACCAAGTGATCTTGGTAGCTTCATGTGCGACTTCTGGAACTGCCACTAAATTCAAACCCTTATGTATGTTTTTAGGGTGAGAGGAACTTAATTGAACTTTGAGGAGATCATCTCTTGCATGCCAGTCATGCATATTTCATATTCGAGTTGCCTTTTTAGGTTTTCAACTCGAATCCACCATTGATTCAAGATACCCTTTACGGGTTTTCATCTTGTACCCTCCTTTCATTTTGTTTTTTACTTTTTTATTATCTCATCATGCATTAGAAGATTTAGAATTCTTCTACAAACAAAAGAGTTAAATCCAAAAGGAGATATGAATTTTAAAGATAGACCCTTCAAATCAAATATCCATGTATGAACAAAATGAATTTTAGAGACACATAACGTAGGTCATGGTTTAGGGTTATGAAATATAGGATAAATAGGCTCAAACATGTGTCTAAGGGTAAATAACCAAGGATCAATTGTTTCTGTTTGGATCTCACTTTGCTCGACTTGAATATGCTTCCACATGTTTTTTTTTCTTGAATCGCTATCGGCTACCCATTTTTGAGTTTCCACCATAAAGTTCATTTCCTTTATTTCTCTTTCATCTTCAAGGATTCATGATTTTTCCATGAATATTGAATCTAGGACTTCAAATGACAACAAGTCATGTGCTCCAGCTTGAATATAATCAGACTTAAAAGAGTCATTCTTGGCGAGGGACTTCTAGAACTATCCCTAGATCATAAGGCTTCATTCTCGCAGTATGATCAGAATCGACAATTTATTCATGTAAGCAAATATTTTCTTTACCTTTTCTCCCAGTGTGGAGGGTGCTCCTTAGTTAGGGTTCAAATCAAAGATAATTATAAGGCTCAACAGGGACAACAACTGATAATTTTCTCTTTTTGTGAAAGGGAAAATGAATGAATGCCAAATGCCATCTCATACATAGATATTTTTGCAGAAGAGTTATCCTGAGAAGGATAGATATTCATAATTAACTCATTTATTCACAGAATCATCTAAAAACAAATAATGCATGATAATCTAATCTTTCTTTTTTTCACTTTTCTTCTTTTTTCTTTTTTTCATGCATGCCCCAACTGTTTGAGCTCAATTACAAAATCGACACGAGATGCCCCACCTTGCCTTCTTGTTGGAAGATTCGCACACCAGTGAACATCTTGATTTTCATGTCATTGAGGTGTTGGCTAGAAAAAAAAGTTGACATTAGGTCAAACTTTCAAAAACAAAGGTGTTACTTGAAGATCGTCTCCCTTGGAAGGTTAACCTTCCATTATGTTTGGCTTTTCAAGTACTTGACATGCGCAATTTGAGAAGGTTAATCTTGCAAAAAAATCAACTTAGAGTCAAACTTTCAAAAAAAAACAAAGGTGTTACTTGAAGATCGTCTCCCTTGGAAGGTTAACCTTCCATTATGTTTGGCTTTTCAAGTACTTGACATGCGTAATTTGAGATGAAAAGATTAAGAGATCTTGTTTTTGGTTTCAAATGGAATATGAAAGGTTAATCTTGTCATATGCCAAAGCTCTATAACCTTGATTTTCAAAAGATCATTTCATTCATTTGATATTCATAGAACTTTAAAATTTTATAAATTTGCTTCATTGTTCATAGCTTATAGTTTGAAAGATCATTTTTGAAAATATAGTCATTTATTCATTGCTGAAATTTTATTTACAAAGATGATTTCTCAAAACAAATTTCAATGCATGCAAAAAGTTTCAAGAAAAAATATAACAAGGGTATTTTCTGTGTGGGCACCTAAAAATCTTGAATCTTTTTATTCTTCATCACGCATCACTACTGGATCATCTACCCATATGAATTATGAATGTATGCAATGCTAATGTTGATGCAATAATGCATAGAAGGTGTTGGTTTATAATTGTCCCTTCATAGAACATTTTTTGTGATTTCTATTACAAAAACCTTCTATTTTGAAAGGTTAATTGTATGTCAACATCTTTTTATTACATGTCATGAATATGATGCATGTGAGAAAGAACAAACACAAAAACATGGTTAGTACATCTTATAAAATAATCAGAAGCAAACAAAAGGGTAAAATGGTTAGTACAACATATAATACGCAAAATATGTACAAACAGAATTTAAAGCATGTTAAAAGTGTGTGCGTACATATGTAGGTGACTACTAACAATCCAGGTTCATCATGGCTCTAATTAGGTGGGATCCTATGGCTCATTACATGCGGTTTATGGGTCTAAAGACAGGTACCCAAACTATTCTTACTGAACTACTAAGGCTAATAAGAACCTCAATCCTCACCCATTATAGGCTTCTACAGACTGAGTTTAAATTAGAGAGGCTCAATCCTTTAAGATTGTACAAAGGTTTAACCTTTCGAAGACAAAAAGTATGTGAACCCCTGAAGCAACACATATCTTGTACGGAGGATTTACCACTCGACGAAAGGGTGATTGCTCCCACAAAAGGACATTGATACGATTGGTAACCACGTATAGAACAACCTTCGTAAATTTATGAAAACCTTCTATTTTTTGTGATTACTCAAATAAAATCATTTTTCTTTTACAAGACAACATGTACCTATTAATATGGCTTGGTTCTCAAAATGTCCCTAGAGGAGTCACCAAGCTGTCTATGCTATTTTTGTCTGAGCAAAAATTGGTTGGGCCTTCAAAAGCCAGCCAAAAGTTTGGAGTCACCATCATTTGTTGGGCTGGGTACGACCGAAAACCTGTAATACTAGTCTGTGTCAACATTGAGATCGTCGAAAGGTTCATGTAATACCCTAAATTTTAGCCTAAGAGTATGCTACATTGGACTATAAGTTAAATTGCTATAGGATTATAATCTATTAAATTAATGAGTGCAATGATCAAATTATGAGTAAATAAAACTTGAATAACTTTTCAGGAGTGAGTAAAATGAATAAAAAGAAAATTTTGGAGATTGCATGATAAGGAAAATACTATAGTGGACTTGTGCACATGGCACTTAAGGATGTAGCCATGAGGGAGGGGGTTCAGCCACATGGATCGATGATTCCAAATTGTCATCTTTATGCATGAGTGAGTCGAAACCCAATAGGAGAGAAAACACAAGCATTTTGCTATGGAGTTTTGAAGAATTGAAGTTTGGTTAGCTCAAATCCTTAAGTGTGATGGATTTTTAAGGGAGGGGGTAAGCTTCTTATTCTTCTTCTTGTTTTAGAGCTTAAAGTTAAGGATATTGTGTGAATCTCTATGTATTCTAAGTATTGATTTTGGTCAGAGAAAGAGAGTTAGTTTCGTACTAAGAATTTCTCATTAAACAATTGAATGTTGCATGCATTTAGTAATGAATCATGTGTGTGTGTCAATTTTAATTTGGTTGTCTATGATATGGAAGGTTCGATTATATAGGATTCTCATGAAATGTTAGAGTCATTCGAATGGATAAGTAATGAATTTCCATGATACGAGATCTTGGTAACATAATTCAAAGTAGTCATGTTGCTTGAATTTGAACTAAGAGTCTTGCTTGATGTTAAATTCCATAAGGAGGTTGTTTTGATGTATATGTATGAATAAACATGTGAATGGACTGTTCTGCATTTGTATGAGCATTTAGGGGGTTGTTTTGGTGACCCAAAAATAGGGGAAAATTGTATTTGCTAACAATGAAAACTGTTTAGAAGTGTAAAATATGTATGTACCTATATGGGGCTATTCGAATGTGTAAACATCTATAGGAATGTGTACTGCCCTATTTTTAGTGAATAAAGAAATATGTATGTAAGTCAGACTGCTTTGTAAGAGTATGTGTATGCTATCTTGTTTTGAGTATTTGAACAAAAGAAATGCTTTAAGAATGCATATAGAGACTATTTTGCAAGTTTAGGGACTGTTTTTCATGAGTAAAAATGTGTAATAGACTGTTTTGGTGATATATATGTATATGAATATAATAGGGATTGTTTTGCATCAATGTAATTGATGATGGATTGTTTTGTGAATATAAAAGGGGTTACATGTATTTAGAAGATGTTTTATATCAATATGAATATTAGTGAGTTGTCTTGTAAATAATTAAAAGTTAAGGATTACTTCTAATGTATAGTTAAATTCTTTATTTTGAATAGACAAAGAAGGGATTGAACAAGTGACGCCTAAAGTAGACCAAGTTGTTGAAAAGCAGAAAGGAATTGTGATTCAGGAACAAAAATAGCATGGAATAAATTGTGAGTGTAGTTTAAAGTCTCAAGATAGGCTAGTAACCTTCCCGAGCATTTCTTGTTGATTTTAGTTACATAGATTTATCTTGGATTATATACGTATAAGCAAGCTTGGATTTGAGGTAAGTCATTAAGTGTTAAGTATAATGGTGTGTAACACTTGTTCATAATAAGCTTTATGTTAACATGTTAATATGATTACAATGGAAACTATATATGGAATATGTTTGATTATAATCTTTGCTATTATACTCTTTGAATAAGAGGAGTGATGCATTGAGAAATTCTCATGAGATGAATACATGCCTATATGGAAGAGCAATAAGCTTGTTAATATGATATTCTGATAAGGAGCTATGCTCACTTTATTTCTGATACGATATGATAAATGTGAAAGCCTTGGTCTTGAGTCAATCTTAGGTATAGTTGGCATGCCATAGAGTCCATAGAGCTCGTGTTTAGGGTGGACTACGGTCCTTATTTGGCGACAGTAAGAGGGAAGTTTTGTGGTCACTTGGCGATAGTAAGAGGGATTGCCCGGTATTGCGAGTACCATTTTATTTGGTGACAATTGGTTGGGGATACGTGTACCTAGGTTGTTACTTGATTCTCAAGGCTATGATAAAGACAAAACAATGAAATTTGCAAGTTAAACAAATGAACTATGTTTGCAAATTCAAGTGAAAAAGTATTTATGTTATATGATACTATGTTTAATAACTATGTGACAAGTAACTATGTTATGAGATACTATGTTTGATAATTTAGGTGATAAGTATGTATGCTCTTGAGATATTATGTTTAATAACTTAGGTAAGAAGTAACTATGTTTATGGGATATTATGTTTGATATTTGATGTAACAGATAAACATAAGTCGATGACATGCTAAGATTGATAGCTTATATAATAAGCAACTTAAGTTCATGGCATGCTAAGCTAATAACTTGTTTGATAAGTAAAATCATGCTTATGATGTGCTATGACTATGATATGTTATGTCCATGGTATCTTCGTCTATGGTATGTTTTGTCTTTGATATGTCTTGTCTAGGACATGCTATGACTATGATATGTTTGATGTCTTATGAGACAAGTAATTCAGGTTATAATAACTTATGAGATAAGTAACCATATTTAAGTGTTATGTTATTTAAGAAGAATTATGAATCCACAAGTTAATCTAATGAATCAACATGAAAACTTGCATATTAAGTAATTAATGTCTAACTGAAAGTTGTGCACAACTGGATTAAGAATTAGTGTCATGTTCGAAACCTTGTGGCTATGATTAAAGAATTTATGAAAGCATATAAACTAAATAAAAGGCTTAGTGTATTATCTTATATATTAAGTAAAATGTATCTATTTGATGTTTGAACATTCTTTGGAGTAATGAATCACTGATTAAATTGCTTATGTTGAAAGGGAGATGCTTGATTTCATAAACAAGTAGGCTTTGATAGAAAGCCTTACTCATATGTTGTTAAATTCCACAAAATACTTGTGATATGTTTCGAATACTATGTAAATAGGTATTCATATGTCTCGTACCATTAACCATACCTTTCGGTACCATTTTGATTGAATGTCTTATCTCAATAGCTAGTTTCTTGTCCAAGCCTTAAGTGTACATGTCTAGTAAAATTTGTGATGAAAGGACAGTTTGTTGCTTTAAACTGCCTCACTAAGCTTATGCTTACGTAATCTTTTCATCACATCTCAACGTAAGACTTGCCTGCAATTACCTTTGGAACTTGATAGGATCACAAGTACAAGAACGTATGTTTTGTAAGCTTGTATAAATACTCCTAGTTGGTGGCACATCATTTTGTATAGATATGCATAATGCATTTAGATCACTATTCAAATTATGGTCTGTAAATTATAAATGGTTACTGTTTTGTATAAGATCTTGTCATGCTTCATGTATGCTTGAGTTGATTAGAGGTAGTTAGTCTGTTATGGTATATTTGGTTGTAGGTTGCAAATGACACACACATAAGTAGATGTAGCTAATCTAAAATTTGATGCAACCAATTACTAATGGTTCGATTTAATACAAATTTTTAGGGTCTTAGGCTTGCCTGATAATTAGCTAACATGTCTCTAATAATTCTATTGATATATATATATATAGCAATAGCCCATCTTGGTCACACATTTTCTTGTTATTTAACATGGCATAAAGAAATAAAGTAATGATAGGAACTAAGGTTAGTACTAAAAAGGTTCATACGATTTCATGCTCATAGTCGTACAAAGGATTTGTAAATTTGCCATGTATTAAGAAGTTCTAAATTGTTTCTTGGAGAAGAAGATACCATTTTAAAGTCTCATAAGTCAATTTGACCTTAAGTCTAAAATTTATATCTAAACTTGGGTAAATTGCTAGTATCTTCTCGATTAGAATAGCTTGTAGATTTTGAACCATGGCTGGTTTGGTATTAATCGATTTCTTGTTTGGCCTATAGCACCTTCTAGTTCGGTTTACTCCTAAACCGGGTTAGGAGTGTTACATTTTGGTATCAGAGCCTAGGTTTAGTCGATTCTAGGACTAAACTGGGACTCGTTGCATCATTATAAGTCATTGTGCCACCTAGGAGTTAAATTTGATATATGCTTGTGATCTATGTCTGGTAAAAGCTCTCTTCTATGTTTTGATAGTCAATAAAAATGTTTGAAATACATTTTAGCCGAGATACTGAGAGCCCAGTTGGTTCCTTTAATGAAGGAGAAAGTGTAAGGATGAATTAGGAGTAATAAAATCCTTCAGAATATTGCTAAATAGCACAAGAAACTCCTCTCATTTTCTTGTGGTCTAGCAACCATAAACTTTGATAAACAAGTTAGTTAGATATTAAGTCTATACCTTCGTTGGTACAATCAAATTGAACACAACCCCTATACGTGCCTCATTCGATTCTGGTTTAACTTGTTCCTCTATATGTTCTACCCATATCTAGAAACTCCTCCTATTTTATATAGATATGCATAATGCATTTAGATCACTATTCAAATTATGGTCTGTAAATTATAAAGTGGTTGCTATTTTGTATAAGATCTTTTCATGCTTCATGTATGCTTGAGTTGATTAGAGGTAGTTAGTCTATTATGGTATATTTGGTTGTAGGTTACAAATGACACATATATAAGTAGATATAGCTAATCTAAAATTTGAAGCAACCGATTACTAATGGTTCGATTTAATAAAAATTTTAGGGGTCTTAAGCTTGCATGATAATTAGATAACATGTCTCTAATAATTCTATTGATATATATATATAGCAATAGCCCATCTTGGTCACACATTTTCTTGTCATTTAACATGGCATAAAGAAATAAAGTAATGATAGGAACTAAGGTTAGTACTAAAAAGGTTCATACGATTTCATGTTCATAGTCATAAAAAGGATTTGGAAAGTTACCATGTATTAAAAAGTTCTAAATTGTTTCAAGAAGCTAGTATTTTAAAGTCCCATAAGTTAATTTGACCTTAAGTCTAAAATTTGTATCTAAACTTGAGTAAATTTCTAGTATCTTCTCGAATAGAATAGCTTGTGGCTTTCGAACCATGGCTGGTTTGGTATTAATTGATTTCTTGTTTGGCCTATAACATCTTCTAGTTTGGTTTACTCCTAAATCGGGTTAGGGGTGTTACAGTTTAGGAGTCAGTTACGAGTGGGAAAGGTTAAAGCACCCCCCACTACGCCCATAAATTGGTACCTAAAAGATTACAGGTTGTCACGAAAAAAGTGTTAGCATTATAATGCATAACTAATAATAATAATCATGAAATAAATTTGAAAAATATAATAATGAAAATATATATCATATATATTTGAAGATACCCTGCAAATAATACGTAAATAATAATAATAAGCAAATTCAGTGACCAATCCAAAGCCCAACAATATTTGGCTCGTTGCGGCATCCATGAAAGATGTGCGAAGGGGTGATTCTCGACAACCATTGTCAATGGCTCGTTGGTTTTACAGAAGTTATAGGTGATTGTTCAGTCCTTGATGTTGAGTTATGAGGTGCTTATGTAGGTCTGTCATATGCTTGGGATCACGGTTTGTGCCGCGTACAGTTGGAGGTTGATAGCTTAGAGGCGATACGGGCCATTAAGGCAGCCGAACAAGAGAACTGTGGTCATGCACTGTTGGTACACATCTAGGATTTGAGGGAGCAAGAGTGGGATGTTCGAATCTCCCATGTGTTACTCTTGGGTAATAAAGTTGACGATGCTCTAGCAAAAATGGTGGCTCATGAGGATCTTGAAGTCCATTATATTCAGCAGCCTCTGAGTGATGTTGGCGTTTTGCTGCAGGCGGATGTTTCCGGTCATGGATCCTAGTGGTCCAAATTGGGTCATGTTTGTTTTTTCTTTGTTAGGTAGTTTTATGTTGTTTATTTTCCAAACTTGTCTTCTTGTTAATCCTTGAGTATTTTCTGAGTATTCTTTTCTTCCATCTAGCTTTAGGAAAGTTTTTAATGAGTCATTGGTAATATAGTTATGTATGATTTTCGTTAGTTATGAAATCATACCTTTTTCAACAACAAAAACAACATTATTTAAAGAAATAATCATATCCACCCCATTAAAAACACTACTATTCCATAAAAATACTAATTAATCATTTTAAATTTCAAAGCACGAGACTTTGTTGTCACCTCCAAAGTGGGTGCCAGTACTTTGGATTTCTGCAAAAAAAAAAGAAGTGTTTGAAAATTGGGTCATTTGCAAGTAGGGTCTTAACTTTTAGCTTCTTACTGTATAAAAATATGGGTAAAGTTCAAAACTGGTAATTGAACTTTGTTAAAAAAAATAAAATGGTAACTAAACTTTCAAATATTACAAAATGGCAATTAAACTTTGTGTTTTGAAACAAAATGGTAACTCGGCCGTTAAATACTTAACGGGACTGATATAAAACTGTGTAATAACAAATTTAGTCCTCTATATTTACGCATTCAATCAATTTAGTCATAATTTGAAAAAAATCAATACATTTGGCCCTCATTATTTACACATTCTTTCAACTTAGTCTTATTTATAATTGGAAATAGTATTAAATATTTAAATTTACAAAGAGGAAGTTGATGCATTCTCTTGGTTCTAGTGCAAAGGAAGTGGCTCTTATGTTTTGCATTGGATGTTCTAAGTTTTCATCTTATAACATTTTAGGTGGGAATAGTATCACTGATGCAATAGCTGGAGGAGTTGCAGCAGGTGCTGCCCTTCTGTTTGACGCTCCTGCTATTGCATTTGCATGGTGGCGTCGGCGGAAACCACAAGAATTTTTCTTTGATGTACCTGGTTAGTGCCATAAATTGAACTTTTACTGTGTTGAAGGCTTCAAGTGTTGGTCTTAGTTATAGTAGCACCTGTTTACATGTCTTTGCAGCGGAGGAGGATCCAGTAGTGCATCTTGGGCAGGTGAAGAATTTTTCATTAAGAGAACTGTAAGTAGCCACAGACAGTTTTAGCCACAAAAATATTCTGGGTAGAGGTGGATTTGGCAAGGTTTACAAAGGACGGTTAGCTGATGGTTCATTGGTGGCTGTTAAAAGATTGAAAGAAGAGCGTACACCCCGAGGGGAGTTACAGTTTCAAACAGAGGTAGAAACGATCAGTATTGCTGTGCATCGGAATCTCTTCGGGCTGCGTAGATTTTGTATGACACCAACCGAACGATTACTTGTTTATCCTTACATGGCTAATGGGAGTGTTGCATATGTCTAAGAGGTAAAGCCAACAAGTTTTAGTGGTCTAATTCCTTATTTTTCCTTCGAGCGTGGGGAGTCTTTTAGCCTTTGTTGAAATTGTTACAATCAATTAACTTTCTCTTTGTAAATTTAATATTGTTTCCAATTATAAATAAGACCAAATTCAAAGAATGTGTAAATAATGAGGGCCAAATGTATTGAATTTTTTCAAATTATGATTAAATTAATTGAATGTATATATATGAAGGACTAAATGTGTTATTACACAAAGTTTTATAACAGTCTCGTTCAGTATTTAACGGCCGAGTTATCATTTTGTTTCAAAACACAAAGTTTAATTGTTATTTGTAATATTAAAAGTTTGGTTATTATTTTATTTTTTTAACAAAATTTAATTACTATTTCTGAACTTTACCCTAAAAATAAATAACCAAAAAGAAAAGGAAAAAATAAAACAATAAAATATACGTATATTATTGAATTAGCAAAGCACACGAAAAAATTGAAAACTTAATCACTTTATTGGAGTTGGAAATTTTGTATCAGTTCACACTTCACTTCTCTTTTTTCGTTTATATATATATATTACAGATAAGTTGCTAAAATTTATCTGAGGACCGAGACAGAGTTTAGCTAAACCTTCTTTTAAGTGTTTGATTACTTATAATCGTCTAGGTCTTATTGTGAAACAAAAAAGCCGCCCTGCCACCACAGGCGGGTGGTTCCTCTGTCCTCGCCGGGCAGTTCTTGGCGTGGAGAACCTAAGAAAAGTTTGAAGGCAGCTTTTGGGTTTGGCTCAGTGTTTTAGATGTACAGGAGAGTAACCCTACAGGCAAGTCCAACCTAAGAAAAGTTTCACAAATATCGTCTCTTTTTACAACCAATGTTAATATTGTGAAGGGTAAAAGAGTGTTATTGTGAAACACAAGATCCTGATTAAGTTTTATCTATGATTTTAGTTGCTAAAGTTAGATGATTGTGATGAGAGTTTGTAGTTTTCATCTTTTTTCGTTTACCCTTTCTAATATTTTATGTATATTTTTTTACAAGCACAAAAAATTAATAATATTAAAATGAAAAGTAATTAGTAAAAATAAGGCTTTCGTGTAACAAGTCATTGAACTTTTGAAAAAAAATTAATTAAGTATATGAATTTTTTTACACACAATTAAGCATTTGAACTAAAAAATCAAATCAATTAAGCCCTTTAACCAATTTTGACCATTAAATCTTTACAGCTTGTTTGAATCTATTAGTGTATTGCATCCTATCATATTGTTTCCAATTGAATTTTAAAAAAAATATTTTATTTAAAAAATTCTTTAAAGTTCTATAATTTTTTTTAAAAAAACATATCAATTTTATAAAAAATATTTTTTTTTGAAAAACAATTGTAAATGCAACATGATCATGAGGGTATGATTGAAAAATTAATTTAAAATCATTACAAAACTGACGTATTAAATAACATTTTCTCTACTTCAGTAATAAATATGACTCAACTTACGTATTAAATAATAATGCGTATTATGTATTACATTTACCAAATATATGATTGTTTGTATTTTCCGTAATACAGCCTGCCAGTTACAAGCAAACCAAACATGAGGCAGTCACATACATCCACAAGTTGGTTAACTTTATGTTTAATAAAAATATTTTGACGTTTGCACCATCGTGAAATTTTCATTTTGATCGTTTTATTATTTCTTCGGTCTATTTGTTCCCTAAATTTTCATTATGTTATCATGTTAGTCCCTTACTAATTTTCATAAAAAAAGATGTGTGGGATAAGGACATAGTATATAATAAAAAAAAGTTGTTCTGATGAAGTTTACTTTAGATAATGATCTAACCCCGAGTTATGGACATCATCATCTTCTTCTTTTTGTTTTGAATTTTGATAGATAAGACATTTTTTATTGTACACAGCAAAATATTTAGATACTTATCATTCGTATGTATTTAACTATTATCAGAAGAAAAAAGGTGAAGAAATCAACAATGAATATAATTCCAGTGGGATGAATGGAATGTGAGAGGTATGATTATTCTCAGCCTGGTTTTACAAATCATTCTCTTCATACTTGGCAACTACCGAAAATACACATACAAATCTTGGAAGGGAACTCTTGTTTGGATCTCTCTTTGGCTTGCGTACCAAATTGCTGATTGGGTGACCACTGCTACAATTGGGAAGCTAAGTATTACTTGACAACTTGAATCCGCTCCATATAACTTTTTGAGAGGATTTTGGGCATCATTGCTTTTACTGCACCTCGGCGGTCCCGACACCATCACTGCGTATGCCTGGGAAGATAATCTACTTTGGAAGAGACATTTGCTTACACTGGAATCCCAAGTAGGACTAGCATTGTATGTTATCATCTATTCGTGGACTAAATCTATGTTCTCACTCTTGAATATTCCGCTCTTGGTGGCCGGAATTATTAAATGTTTTGAGAGGGCTTGGTGTTTGTATTCGGCGGCTACAAGTACAGACTTAAGACGTTTAATCCCTTTATTTAATGGCAGCCTCTACTACGACGATGAAATATTGAAAACATTTGATGGTGTAAAGAAAGTGGTGTTGGCTCACGGATGGTTTGCCTTAAAGAGACCGGATATCCGCAATCACTTCTCTACTGGAAACATAACTTCATCGATGGCAAGGACAGTTTTTCTTGGGATTGGAAGTTTGAGATTGAAGAAATTGAGTTGGGGTTTATGTTCGACATGTTGTACACCAAGTCAGCTATCATTTATACCATGATGGGATGCATTTTACGTTTAATCACCTTCTGTTGCTCCTCATTAGTCTTGCTTTTCTTTTCTATTAGCTTCATTATTATGGGAAAGCGGACTGAGCAATATTTGCCAAAAGAAGATATTTATATTACTGAAATCTTGCTGGTTGGAGCTGTTGCTTTAGAAATCGATGTGCTGGGTTTAATTCTTTATTCGGATTGGTTTGTGGTCCTGAGTCACAGGTACAGACACATTAGTTTTCTTGGAGGAATCTTCCGATGGTCATTTCGAAAGCAACAAGAAAAGAAAAGGTGGTCAGATCAAATGGGACAATTTAAACTTGCGAGATATTGCGATTGTTTGGTAGAAAGCTACAAGAAAAGACAATTAGAGAATGAATGGTGCATCAAAATCTTACATAGGATGAAGTGTGATGAAATGGTAATCAAGTACATGCACAAAAGTTTAAAACCCATCCCTGACTCTCTAAAGCACCGGGGAACGTTCAGATAGTGGCCGAGGATCAACAACAACAACAGGCCCCATTTTCTACCATTTAACGAGAGGGCAAAACGCACTCGAAAGGTCCGGTTGCGGAGATAGGCTTGTGGAAGAAACATTTTCGAGGGATTTGAGTGCTGCCATTATGATCTGGCACATTGCAACAGATATTCTTTACCCTCTTCCTGCGTCGGACTATGCTGATGAAAACATCCGTACAAGCAAAATAATATCCGACTATATGATGTACCACTATCAATGAAACCATCAATGGTTTCTGAAGAATGCAACTTTTGGATTGATTCCTTTTGTAGAACCATCAATGCTGTGACCGAGCCCCAACCACTAGCATCGATCTTAGATCCAGCTAGGCATGTTGCCGGGGTTTTAAAAGGAATTCAAAATGCGCCGAACATGTTGAAGTCGGTTTGGAAAGAAATGATGATGTACGCAGCAGTGTGTTGTTCCACTCATCGTCAAGAGCTTTCACAAGGTTGTGAATTTCTTACAATGTATTGGATTCTAGCAAGTTACGAAATATATTTTGATGGGGTTTAATAAATTTTGAAGCGAATAGCATGCCGGACGTGTTGGTCAAAGCTGGTATCGAGGGGCAGAGGCTATTCTGCGCGTGGTGGTAGTCTTCTCTTTGTTTTGGAGTCCAAGGCTTAGCCTAATTCCTGTTGGTGGTGATTGTTTTTGTTTAACATTTGGTATTGTGTGTTGCATTTTAATTTCTATTTTTTTAGCCGCTTTGTTTTGTGATTTGTCCTTGTGCACACTGGGGCTTGATTTTTAACTGTGTTGGCAGCCTCTTGTTTCTGTTTTGTCTCTACTGGACTATTTTTTTTCCGCAAAGCAACTATTTTATTAATGATAAAAAAAAGTCACAATACAGTGGATACAAGGACCCTAATTATAACATCCTTCCCGTATCCGACTAATGAACTCGAGTAGAAGATGTCACTTAACAAATACCAGACAATCTATAACTTTTACTTCAAATACATATAAAAAGCTTTAAAAATATTTATAATGACATAAACTCAGACTCAGAACTCCTCTTCTTTACAAAATATATTTAATTGTTCTGATAAATTATACTCTAAAATAAAATAGAGTGACTTAACACATGCCACTAAAATTAATTAAAAATCACAAGTAGAATGTTTTTATTGTGATAGCTTGATAAATTTTCTAAACTTGATGCAACATCTTGCTTATTGTAATACCTCGAACCACCTATGTGTGCACAATCAAATACAGTCTAAGTACAAACCTAGTTTGGCATTAAACGAAATTAATGACAATGACAAAACTTATTTGACTTCATGGCCACACTTATATAACATGCTATATGCCAATGTATCAATTTTTACATTGCATTATTAATGTTTTACTATATGCCAATGCCATCAAACTTTTATGCATGTCCATTTGTCATAATATATCATCTATGCATGAATAGACATAGCATGATATAAGCTAATGAACAAGGTCGGCCCTGGGCAAGGGCAACAAGGGCGCCCGCCCAGGGCCCACTACTCAAGGAAGTTACACGTTTTTAATTTTATTCGAATTATATTTGTTTTTAATGGTCAAATTTTTTAATACATGTTATTAGGGGCTAATTTTTTCAATATTTGTTAATAGTGGTTTATTTTTTTAATATTTATTATTAGGGGCCTACTCTTAAAATTCAACTTTTTCTAATACTTGTTATTAGGGGTCTAATTTTTTAGAATATTTGTTATTTTGGGCATACTCTTAAAATTCAATTTTTTTCAATTTTTGTTATTAGGGGCCTAATTTTTCAATAATTGTTATTATGGACATACTCTTAAAATTAATTTTATTTCGTTACTTGATATTAAGGATAGAGATTTAAATAACAATATATAACCGCAACAACGATCATTACATGACAATAGCGGTAGTGGCGGAGCCAAATTTTCTTATAGCTGGGTCATGAGTGAAGTATGAGGTATTGATGATTTCTATACCACTATAATAAGCATTATTGACCCCATATTCCAACAAATTAAGTGGGGTCAAATCTAATATTTCTTATGAAAAATCTCTATTAACTCCTTGAAAAGCTCATCCCCAACAAATCAAGTGGAGTCAATTACACCCTCAATTTATATTCTACAACCGTCATGGGTAGCGGCACCATCTGAAACCGTGATACCCACAACTGCTATATCCACAATAACGTATGTTATTAAAAGATTTCACAACTGCGATACTCACAGTGATCGAAATAGCATCTATAATGTCCGCAGCCACAATAAAACCTAGCATAACTGTAAATATGACCGCAACCTCAATTTAAATTTCTAATTTAGGGCCCATTTTTTATATTCGTTCTGGGCCACCAAAAACCCAGGATCGGCCCTGCTAATGAATATGCTTGTTTAATTCCTCTTATACCATATCGATACTTATTCATATTGAGGTTTTAGCTAAAAAAATTTATAATTTTGAGAGATTTAATTGGAATTTTTAAAATTATGAGAGGAGATTTAATTAAGAATATAACTTTAAAAATCTTGAGGGGACAAATTAAATTTTTTAAAAATTTTAGGGCCAAATTCTAATTTTCCAAAAGTTTTGGGGGACATGGCCCGCCTAATCCCTTATATCTTCCGCCCTTGCGGAGAACTTTAATAAACTATCTCTCATGTTACAACAACAAAATGATCCTACAATGATTAGCAAATTATAACTTCACTTTTTCAATATGGAAAAAAATTTGCGTGTGTATTTTCGCCGTAAGTTTACACGGTTTAAATAGGAGATTCAAATAAAATAATTATTAGAAAGTTTGAATAATGTAGCAGTAAATATCCGGAAATCAAAGAGCATATATTCATATATATGTTACCGTATGTGAATTAAATGAGCAATTACCTAGAATAACGACATCATACAAATGCACCGCAAACCACGCGAGCTTGGATTTGTAAACCCCATGCATGCAAGAGGGAGTCTCAACTTCGTCATACAATGATTATCAAGTTAATTTATGCATGTAAACATATTAACATTTAGTATCCACTAATGTGGGAAATAAACTTTATATTTTTCCTCAACACAATTCATAAGTAGCTTATTTTGAGCGTTAATTTCTTATTTATCATTTAATCGTTTCGAGCATAAAATATACATAAAATAGAATATAAAATTATAATTTTATTATTTAAACCTCCAATTTTACTCAGTGAAAATATGCATCAAAATTTTCAAAAATTCATTTTTTTCCAACCGTTCTCTTCCTTAATTATAAAGGTTAAGACATACCCAATATTTATAGACAAAACAAACTTTTGTCGAATCTTTATTCCATAAGAAATTTTACCTAAATAAATTTAATCACCAAACAATTTCTAACCAATATAATTACCATAAAATCTAACTTAATTATCAATTAGAATTTGAGTCTATATGTAATAGTTATTTATAATTTATGTTAAGGTAAACTACAACAGTAGTCATTGAACTCTTGTTTCGTTAATATTTTGGTTACCAAACTATTTTTTTGACAAAATCGTCACCAACATTATGTTTTTTCCTTTTCTGGACACCTGACATGGATTTATTTTTACTTTTAAATTTTTTGTAATTTCCTCTCTCCTCCACGTATTATTTTTCTTTAAATTTATTCGACCAGTGACGCTATCATCGTCAGCGACAATTTTTCGAAAAAAATAGTTCGGTGAGCAAAGCAGGAAAGAAATAATAGTTCAGTGACTACTGATGTAATTTACCCTTCATGTTATAGTATATATTTCTTATACTTTTCCTTTTTTGGTTCTTTAATTATATAGAGAGAGAATCGAATGTTAAGACATCACAACCCAATTGCCAACATTTTGCATAAAATACATATATTTTGAATGGAATGAAATTCTAAAAAACAAAGTAAAGGGTTAAAGTCCTAATATGATAAAATGAAAAAGAGAAAGAGTGAAGGGTTTGGCCAATTATTTCACGATCCTCAAACATATTTTAAGAATTTGTAAAATGAAAAAAGGGCTTTTTCTTTAAATGCTCCACCAATTAACATCATAACACACATTTAAGGGCCAAGCAATTACTTGAGCTTTATTGAAATAATGGGGTTTGCACATGCTTGCCTAGTGCCCTCTTTGCCTCTTTGGCCCCTACTTCCATAATATTAATATGATGTAATTTTTCTTCGTATTCAGGGATGGCAAAAAAATCCAAAAATAAAAGGATTTCGACTTTAACTGATAAGATCGAATCATAATTTATTTGATTAACTAATAAAATTCAAAAAAATTTATTTAAATAAATAAATTTTATTAATATAAAATTAAAAAAATAATTTAATATATAAATTTAATATATAAATTTAATAATTAATAAATTATATTCAAAATATAATTTCGAAATTAATATATACATCTAAATTTAATAATTATTAAAATTATATTAAAAAGATAATTTTACAAATAAAAAATTAATATGTACATCCTCATATATGTTCAATAATGATATTAAAAAACTAATTTTCATAATCTAATTAATATTAATAGATGCAAAATGTTAATAACTAATAAATTATTCAAACAAGTATCAAATATAATAATGTTCTTATATGTCATTTTACTTGTTCAAATAATCAAACAGCTATCGGCTATCAGTTAATTTTACCAAACACTTTTATACAATCAGCTAATGTAATCCGTTAGTCAAATTAGCTAATGTTATCAGTTATCTGCTAATGTAATTCGTTATCTGCTTAGAGAGAGTTCGAAATTGAAGATGGTGATTTTTTTTTGCTTAGCAAAAATTTATTTTATTACTAGCAATGACTAGACAATGCGCTTCGATAAAACTTTCCTAAGTCTAAGTAAAAAAAAAAAAAAAGTACAACACTACCAGGTAAGCAAACAAACACGCCAACAACAGAAGCATACACATACCGGATACCTGAACCCAGGAAAAACAATCCAAACGCAGCTAAAGAATTGCAAACTAATCACAATAGACAAAATAGACTCCTATGCTCAGTTACCTATCCCGAATGACAAATTAGACAAAGATACACCTAACACCATGCCTTAAAGATCTTTTTTTGAAAACCCATCTTTTGATTGTAATAGACTCTCCACTTTTGATGTCGATAAAAAGTTTTGAAGAGGAGATTTATATGGCTCCTCTATGCATTCCACCTTTAAAATAAATTTGTTTCAAAGAATAAAAATTAAAATAATTATTTTAAAATTATACTAATATTTTGCAATCAATATTTTGTATGCTATAATTAATTTTATAATCGTATTATATTTATAGTCTTGAAATTTATTTATTAATTAAAAGTTTACCTACACAGTCAACTTATACTCTTAATTTAATAATATATTATAAACTTATATTTTTAACACGATTAAACAGATATTTTATTTAGAATAAAGACAATAAAATACCAAAATACACAAGTCTTGGGGATAAACATACCACGCCATAGAAGAAAACAACACCATCAAACAAAAGTAACAAATACTAGAACAAAAGCAACAAGTATCGAGGACCATTTGTTTAGCAGACACGATATGATTATTCAACATTATTCAATAGTCCCATATGATGTCTTGTTCGGAACAGCAGACTTTTAGGCACAAACTGGTCTGGCACCCCCAAAACTCTGGCATTTTTTACTGCAACACTCGCTACAATACCCTACAAAGTGACCCCTGGTGATGCAGGTTTCAGCTGGTATGCCAACCCAGAAGATGTTGGCGAAGGGGGTTTCGAATGTTGGCATCGGTGATGACCGACAAAGGCATCATTTCGTTACGAGCCGCTGTAACAGGTGGAGCCACCGCAACTAAAACACCACTGCCGTTGCAACCACAAGTAAAGCCAACTTCTTGCTTACTGATAGTATAAAGTTGGAATGAGTACGTATTCTCACCCAATACCTCTTTATATAGTCTTCAGGTGATGGGTCTGAATTGATTAGGTGTGAGTTCACATGAAACATGTGCCTTTTCAAACAAGAACCAAAATGTATTTTTTTTATTAGGTAATATTAGAATATGTCCTTCGTTGTGTTTGGAAAAGCAATAACAAAATTTTAAATAACATGTCTAATTAGCGTATAATAATGTAATTATTAATCTTTAAAATAAAAGTATTGATGCTTAAAAGTAACAGACACCGAACAAAAAAGGTGGAAGAAAAAATTAAAATGATTGGTAGTGGTTTTAGACAGTTCACTCCAGTTGACTTGAAGGGGAGAGCTGCAAACAATATAAAGGTCATATATGCAAAGAAGAGATGAGAGAAGAGATGAGGAAGTCATGCCTTTTATTTTTACTTGTCTTGTTCTCTTCGGTTGCTAGGTATATATAACCTCTGATATTGTTTGTGATTAGACGATTCCAGACCTAGTAACAGTCTATAAACGAATTGACAAAGATAGACTCAATTTTCAAGTATCAAGCTCTGTAGAGGTGGCAAACGGGTCATTCGGTTCGGGTCATTTCGGGTCTGCCTGTATTCGGTTTAAGAGCGGTTCAGTTCATGTCTAGCTCGGTTCGGTTTAGTTCGGGTCTATGGTGATTTCGATTCGGGTATCGGATTAGGGCGTCGAGTCAGTTGATTTTCGGTTTGGTTGATTTTTGGTTCAGTTTGGTTGATTTCGGATTGGGTTAATATCAGGTTAATAGGAGATCGATCGGTTTTAGTCGGGTTTTCAGGCTGAGTTAGGTTTTTCCACCCTATACATGACTTTATATAGCATGTATATTTGACTTTTTGGTGAGTTGTGCGGCATTTCACATCTCATCTTTATTTATTTATTTTAATATATTTTCTTTATTTTGGGTTGACTTCGGTTCGGGTGAAATCGGTTCGGTTCGATTGAACATCGATTCGGGTCTATTCGGTTCGGTTGAAATTCGATTTGGGTCCATTTTCGGTTCAACTAAAGTTCGGTTCGATTTCGGTTGGGTTCGGATTTCGAATCAAATTTGGGTCATCGTATTCGATTCGATTCGGTTCGGATAAATCAGTTCAATTTTCAATTTTCGAATCAAGTTTGCCAGGTCTAAAGCTTTGCAATCCCTTGGGTAGAGTGTTGGAGCATCCGGCAACATCAATTCTCAAGATTATTAAGACCTAATGTAACATTGGTCTCAGGAGGAACTCGCCTTCGAAAGAATTACTATAATATATTATTGGATAAAATACCTAAATCATCACTCAACTTTGCTATATGACCTATTTTGGTCACTGAACTTTCAAAACACTTAATTTACTCATTAAATTTTACTTTTTGACCTATTTTGATCCCTCATAATTATTTTATTAATATTTTGGTATGACATGCCATATTTTAATATTATTAAATATAAAAATAATTTAAAATAAAAATAAATTATTGGTAAATTACACAAACCATCACTGAACTTTACTCTCTGACCTATTTTGGTCACTAAACTTTAAAAACGATCAAATTACTCACTAAACTTTATACATTGACCTATTTTGGTCACTCCACTGTTAATCTATTAAAATTGTTATGACGTGTCATAAATAAATAATAAAATATTAATATTTCTCTCCATTTCACTAAAACTCTTTTAAACCCTTTTTTTTATTTTTACATTTCATCTTCTTTGTAAAAACAAATAAAAACATCCCTAAAAGCTTAACAACAACAACTACCTCTAAACTCTCAAACTACCACCGTTTGAAGCTTCTTTCAATCAAACATCATTGCCAAAAGCTTTCCATTTCTATTACCCCAATGATCCAAAACAATGTTTGTTGAACTAACATATTTCTGGGTTGTAGGCTGTAAAAACTTCTCGTGACCCACTTTTAAATCTGCCCTAGCATAGCTCGTTCTAGTGCATTATACTCAAAATTTTGCAACTCCTCATCTTCTCTCTCCCGCAATCATGATTGTCACGATGGGTTCACCGCCTCCCCAGAACCCTAATCCCTCGACCAAACCCAAATCGATGGCTCAAGTCGTATTCAAAACCAATACAGTCAAAACATCGATAGGTCTTCCTCCATCACTACCTCTCCCATAAACCTTAACCTACAAAATCCCCCCCAAAAAGAAAAACAACCAAACTCAAATACGGAACCAAATTCAATTGAAAGGTCATTAAAGTCAAAACAATGCTTCATAGTTGAATTTAAACACTTATGTTTTTGTCCAATTAGGTATCTAAACTTGCCATCAAGGTTTAATTTTGTTCAATTTGGCACAAGGCCTCGGCGCCTTGGTCCAAAATGGTTAAAAATAAGTATCAATTTGAAAGAAAAAAAATCAAGTTAAGTTCCTAATCTGAAATAAGAAATCAGGTGGATGCACCTAATTGAACCAATAAAAGTTCAAGTAATAAATTGAACATTGAAGTCAATAATTAATTACCTAACTGGGGAAAAATAGATGCTAAATTAAAAATTAAAATGAACTTCAGTTATATCATTGTTTGGTAAATAACTTTTTGAGCTAAAATTAGAGGTTTGAAGCATTTTTAGAGGTTTGACCAGTCAAATTTGCTAATTTGGATGTTTGGTAAATAAATGATTGTAATAGCGGATTGAGGTGAAACCTCTCATTTTGAAGAATTTATAAAAGGAGCTTTTTAAGTTAGATGTTTGGATAAAAGACTTGTAAAGATTATTTTGTCCTTAATAATTATAAAAAACTCTAAATAACATAAATTTGATTAACTAATAAAATTTAAAAAATAATTTCGTAAATAAGAAATTAATATATAAATTAATTAATAAATATAAATTTTATTTTTGAGATAGCTGATGATCGGCAGTTATCTAGATGTTAATTGTCGATCGCTGGTATTCGTTATTTTTCTTGCTTTTATTTGTTATGTTTTTAATTTTTTATTTTAATAAGAATCTTTGCTCTTGTGGCATGATTTCCCCTACCTTTGTGGACACGTTTTCTTTGTTTTTTGGTTTTATTTCATCTGTCGTTTTGGCATGATTTCAGCATACCTTAGTGGTCATTGGGTGCTTACATAGAGATCTTCATGATGCTAGTTTCTGATTATGATTTGTCGGTGGTCATAAAAAATAGATCCCCACTCAGTTGATGATTGTTTTCCGATGTAATCAGTCCTTGGTAGCAGAGCAATCTGCGTGATAGTTTGACTCGCTCACCACTCTTTTTTCACCCTGTAATGCTCCTCATTTGGACAGAGACAAGGAGATTCAAGAAGGCTTTTGGATTTTGACTGTATGCAAATCTCTATGAAAATATTTTTTTTTTGCACTTTTAGGTTTTTGTATGAGATTTTAGTGGACCAGTCTCTATTATTCTCCATTCTGGATGCATTATATTTGTGATATCTTCTATAATTTTTTTAATAAAATTTAGTTGTCATTCTCAAAAAGAAGTTTCTTAGTAGTTATTCATCCAAATCCCCCTTCATTATGTTGTTATCTTCACAATCCACTATTCGAATGGTGTCTTTTTACCTTAGAGCATCTTCAACCTTCACCAACACTATAGCACTATTTTGGTGTCAAAAATAATATAAAAAATTGTAAAAAAAAGTAAAAAAGTAAAATTAGTGCAAAGAGACCAACTCCAACCTTTGCACTAAAATGGTTCAAACTAAGATATTTAATATTATTTCAACATTATATTAAATCATATTCATCCATTATTAATATATAGTTTCATTATAAATTTCAAAGTAATATGTTTTATCATGAGAAATAACAAATTAAAAATATTTTTAAAATTTAACTTAACAAAAATTTAAAAATCTTACACATTAAATAGAAAAAGTACAACAAATATTAAAATATGACTATGGTTATAAATATAAGAGAAAACCATAATTGATATAAATTTATAATAAAAATATACTTCAACATAGATATTATAAATACAAGAGAAAATCATAATAAAAATATACTTCAACTAAAACCATAATCTATGATGCAATGTGTTTTATTAAAAAAAAATTATATTCTACTTAAGTTTTTAATCTATGAATAATTTTTAATTATTTTTATTGAATATTTTTATATTGTGAAAGGTCAAATTTTCACTCAAATTAATATTTAATTTATGGTGTGACCTTTTCTTTAAATAAAAAAAGAAAATAATTTGGTGTTGCTACAGTACCGTACCAAATATGGTGCGGTACTGTAGACAACACTAATGGTGGTATGTGGATCTAAAATATAGTGTTGGGTTGGAGAATAAATAATAACAAAAAATACACCATTTTAGTGAAATAGTGTGAAGGTTGGAGATGCTCTTAGTATAACAATTATTGATCACACTTAAAGTTAGAAAGATTGAATCTTTTGAAATTTGCTAGGAATCCAACTAAATCGAGCATATATGTTACTTACTCGAGGCTAAGGCATTAAAATGGTAGCAAAAGTCCCTTCAAGAATAGCTTAGCATGTACCCGGTCCAAGAATTAAGCGTACGAGCATAGCAAGTATAATGTTTTTTTCTTTCTTTCTGGAAATGAATGTGGAACACCCATACATAGTCACCCACGATACCCTTTTACATTTCTTGAGTACATCTGGTACATGTCTTTTACATTTTCGGAGTACGTATGGTACTTGTCTTTTACATTTTTTAGTACATCTTATATCTATCTTTTACATTTACGGAGTACATCTGGTACATATCTTCTACATTTTCGGAGCGTATATGGGGTCTATCTTCCGCTTTACTGGAGTTTGTCCAATGCCAAATATCTGCATATCTAAAATCACCTCCTGTTTATGCTCCTCTGGACATTCGAAGCCCTCAAAGCACTCATCTTTCGTACCGATTATAACACTCCAAACTTTGAACCGATAAATTTTCTAAATCTGATGACCAAAAAGTGAAATTTGGGATATTTTAAATTATTAATTAGTGGTTGTATAAGGACGAACATGTGTTCAACTAAGTTAAATTAATGATATTCTGGTATAAATCCAATTCACACAGAAGTTTAATAAGTGTTAGAAGAGTTGAGAGACTAAATTAAATAATTTACATTAAGGAAAGTCTTGTTCGGTAATTAGCCCTAGTGCTTTTGTATAGAAAAAAGAGAAAGGAGGATAAAGATTGAAGCTTAAGTCCTTCTATGACAGTTTTACCAAAGATTAAAAAAATGGAGAAATCCACTAACTTTAAATTGTCATCTTTTGTTATAATTAAATTAAGGGTAAAATACGTAATTCATCACCGAACTTTGCTTTCTGACTTATTTTAGTTACTGAAGTTTCAAAACGTTTCAATTTACTCCCTGAACTTTATACATTGATTTTTTTCATTACTCTTTCGTTAACTTTCTAACATCGTTATCGGGTGGAATAAAAAAAATAATTTCTTCATCTTCTTCATTTTCTCTCTTCTACCATCGTTGAATGCTTTGAATCCTAGAGTGAGAAACTTCGATTTTGAGAGAACCTAACCATCCAAATTAAAATCCAAGACCATATTTGGACAACTTAAGCTTCATGTAACCCCCAAATTAATACGAGTTGCCCGATCCAATCAGAGGTGTCACATTAGGATCACAGAAGCGACCCACAATAAAAATCCACATAAACATGTTTTTTCTTTAAATACATTTAAAATTGTAAAACAAAATTATGTTTAAAAATACCATTCAAAGAAATCTTTTAATCATGTAACAGAAATTCGAAAATCATATTGCAGACTCTAACATAAAATAAAACACGACATACATGGCCACTATGTAACTCCCTAGACCGGCCTATGCGAAACGATCATGTCTAACAGGGCACATCTCAACTTTAAAACCCAAGTATAAACATGTTGGAAAATTCAAACATCTAGTTTGAAAGTATAATAGCGTAACTCACTATAAAGTGATCGAACTAAAATATACATATGATGACATATCAGATAGTGGCTACAAAATAAGCTATATCGAATATAGCAGCAAAATACTCGAACATAAAACTCCATACATCACAAAGTATAGGCACATGTCACCCTGAAGAACAAGATGGTGGATAAAAACATTACAAACTAGATGAAGTACTGAATGTGTCGGTCCTCCAGTGTCAGGAACAGGGAAGCCTATCCAAAATATCTGAAAGGGAGAAAATTGGGGAGTGAGCTAGAGAGCTCAGTGTGTTCCAACAGTGCAAAGTTAAAAACATGTAATGTAAACAATGCAATAAACATTTTATTTTTCAACACATAATTTAATCAGGAATGTAGTTCATTTAGTTTTCCTATCTACCCTCCAACCGAACTCCAGTATACAGTTCCCCAGAACTGCATGGAGGGGGCATTAATCCAAGCCTATTGGGTGTAGGTGCCATCCTAAGGGATACCTTAGGTTCGGTAGGAATCACCCTAGCTGAAGCATAAGATCCTGAAATGGTAAGGAATCACCCTAGCCGAAGCATAGAAACCTGAAACGGTAAGGAATTACTAGCCGAATTAGGGAAGAACCTACGGTAACTTCATACTCTATCCCAAGTACCCAATAATAGTCTAGCCAGTAATTTCAGTAATCAGTAGTAGCAATAATTACAATAACCAGTAGTAGCAGTAATTATAGTAAATATAGAGCAGACAATTTTTTTTAATAAAACAGTAACCAGAGAGCATATTGTTTAATCAAGTACATATGCATAAATCAAATAGATAAAAATGATCATGCTCAAAATCAGGAAACATGTTATGATTTCGCAAAATCAAAGAATACTAGTTATGTACACATGATCAGTTCAAGCAAAACATTTAAAACGTTTATATAGCACACAAGGAACACACCTCAAAAGATCAGGTTGGTCGGTCGGTTGGTCTACTGAGCACTAGCGTGACACTCTCATGCTGTGGTAGAACCTAAGACATGACGAATCTTAAATTAATATGGGAATAATCCTTTTCTATGATAATTTACAATGTACTGATACATACGAGTCACCACGAGATCATACGATCGAACGTAACCAGAGGAGCTAGACTGAGCAAATGCTCAATTGAGAGAATCTCTAGAACCTTTAAACAAATAATACAAAGTGTCAGTCCTTTATTCAACAACTTCTCTTAAATAAATTAACTTAGTACATATGAATGTTTAAAGGCTTTTAGGTTAGAATTTCGCAAAACAGATTTCAAAAACAGACTCAAGATGTCGAAAAACATAAAATAGGGGTTTTCAGAAAAAATGACTTTTTGATCAAAGTCAACGCTAATGTCATGCTGATGTTATTGGGTCAACGAGTCAAAGTAAACACTAATGTCATGCTGACATCAGTAGTCAATGATCCACGGTGTTGACTCAGCTGAGTTGACTCGATCAATGGGTTGACTCAGTTTCAGGTTAGACACGAGGCATGTAGGATCAAACATGTTGGGTCGACCAGAAATGGGTCGGGTCTGGTCAACTTGGGTCGGGTTAAAGGTTGTTGGGCCTTGAACAAGCTAGCTAATTCTAAAATAACAGACCCAATCTATTATTGGACCGGTTGGGAAAGTTGGGCCGATCTGCTAGCTCGGTTCAAAGGCTACACCGGGTCCAAGGCCAGTTTGCCGAGCCAGTTTGATGGCCACCGTCCAAGGCGGCCGACAATCACCCTAGATTGTACGTGAAGCCCATGCGCGACCTATATCGTCCAAAAACTCTCCTAAAAAACGTAAAAAAAATTCAAACTCACCAGCATCTCAAATATCCCAAAATTTGGCCAAAAAACTTACCTACTTACCGAAAATGGAAGAAACCGATTAGAAATGAAGTAGCTTCGAAGACACTCTAACGAAGATAGGCGGCTGATCTAAGGACAGAGTTTTGCTCTACTCGGCCTCTTGAAGATGGTGGTGGCCTCAGATTCAAGCCACAACATCGGACGGTGACGAAAAACGCAAATGGTGGTGGATGACTCTTGGTTTTCCACTGGGCTTAAACTCAGATTTTGTGAAAACCGGTGGCGTTGTGTCGCGAGTGAGGAACGACGACGAGTTTGAAATGTGATGGCTCTTCAGATAGCGGCGATAGTGAACGACACGACCCGGTGGTGGATGAGATCGGACGGTGACTGATGGAGGAAGGTGAAGGGTTAGGAGAGAATTCTAAACTTTTCTTAGATTCGAATGGACTATAATTTTTGGTTGGTGTATTAAATGTGCATTGAAGGGGGTAGATGGGATATGTCAGAGATATTTTTATTTTTGTTATTTTTTTTCAAGAATCGTATTAAAATAATATGGTGTAGATTATAACTAGAAATAATCTTAGTCTATTTGGTTAAGAGTTGGGCTCACCAAGCATTGGGTTGCAAGTTCAACTCCCCTTATTTGCAAGATTTAATTTTTCCTTTATTAGCCTTATTACATTAGGGGTGTTACAACTCTCTGCCTAAAAAGAAATTTCGGCCTCGAAATTTCCATGAATCAAACAGATGTGGAAACTGTTCTTTCATGGATTGCTCGGTCTCCTAGGTGGCCTTTGAAGAGCTACATTTATTCCACTGAACTTTAACCATCGAAATACGTCTGTTTCTTAGAACTCTATCATCAAAATCCAGAATCTGAACATGCTTCTCCTCATAGGACAACTCTGACCTTAACTCCACATCAAGTATCTGAATAATATGACTCAGATCTGGATGGTATTGCCTCAACATGGACACGTGAAAGACATCATAAATATGACTAAGCTGAGGAGGAAACTCAAGCTGATAGGCAACTGGTCCAGCTCTCTTTAGAATGCGGTACGGTCTGATGAATCTAGGGCTCAGCTTACCCTTACGTCCAAATCTCACAACTTTTTTCCACATAGATACCTTTAGGAAAACCTGATCACTGACATGAAACTCAATATCTTTCCTCCTCCGATCAGCATAAGACTTCTGTCTATCAAAAGCCTCTTCCAGATGATCATAGATCAATCTGACGGTCTCCTCAGTCTCACATAGAAAATTTGGACCCAAAGTCTTCCTATTATGCAACTCAGTCCAATATATAGGAGTACGACATTTGCGATCATAGAGAGCCTCATACGGTGTCATACAAATGTTATCTTGGTAACTATTATTGTATGCAAACTCAGCCAAGCGCAAGAAATCCTCCCAACTTTTATGAAAGTTAATCACATATCCTCGTAGCATGTAATCAAGGATCTAAATCACCATCTCTGACAGTCCATCAGTCTGCGGATGAAAAATGTACTAAAATTTAGACGGGTACCCAGAGCCTCTTGCAGCGCCAACTAGAACTGGATGTAAACCTCAAATCTCGATCAGAAATAACAGACAATGGCACTCCATGAAGTCTGATAATCTCTGAAATATACAGTCTAGCCAGCTTCTCTAGAGAATAAGTAACTCGAACAGGAATAAAATGAGTTGACTTAGTGAGTCAGTCAATAATCACCCAGACAAAATCCTTTTTAGGAGTTAGAGGCAACCCAATAACAAAATATATGGTGATGCACTCCTATTTCCACTCAGAAATCTTAATGGGCTACAACAGACCAAAGGGATGTTGGTGTTTTGTCTTAACCTACTGGCAAGTCAAACATCGTGCCACATAATTCGAAATATCCTTCTTCATACCAACCCAATGGTATCTCTATCTTAGACTCTGGTACATCTTATCCCCACCGGGATGTATAGCATAAAGGCTGTTATGAGCCTCACTAAGAATCCGCTTCAACTCGGCATCATCCAGCACACAGTAACAACCCTTGAAGCATAAGACCCCATCATGGTCAAAAGCATAAACAGATGTGGATCCTTGCTCAACCTGTTGTATGACAAGGAGTAAAGAACTATCTAAGAGTTTTTTACCTTAATCTCCTAGGTCAAAGTCGGCTAAATTTGAAGTTCAACCAACAAACTGCCATTATCATATATAATCATCCTGTCAAAAAGAGACCTCAAGTCCGACATAGCCTTTCGACTCAAAGCATCAGCAACAACATTAGCCTTCCTCGGATGCTACTCAATCACACATTCATAATTCTTTAGAAGCTCAAGCTGACGATGCTATCTTAGATTAAACTCTTTTTCTATAAGGAGATATTTCAGGCTCTTGTGATCAATATAGATATAACACTTTTCTCTGTAGAGATAGTGCCTCCAAGTCTTTAAGGCAAAGACCACAACGGCCAACTCCAGATCATGGGTAGGATAGTTACATTCGTGCAGCCTCAACTAACAAGATGCGTAAGCAATCACTATACCATCCTGCATCAGAATGCATCCAATTTTGAAGTGTGACACATCACTATAAACTGTGAAATCTTTCCAAGACTCGGGCTGGGTCAAAACTGGAGCTTGCGTCAGAGTTGTCTTCAATTTTTTAAAACCATCCTACTGAGCATCAGTCTAGATGAATGGGGCATTCTTCCTCAATAGCTTCGTCAAGAGAATAATAATGATGGAGAAACCCTCAACGAAGCGTCTGTAATATCCAGCTAAACCTAAGAAATTACGGATCTCAGAAACATTCTTGGGTTACTTTCAACTCACAATGGCCTCAATCTTGCTTGGATCGACCTGAATAGCTCGAGTCGATACCACATGCCTTAGAAAAGCCTCTTCACTGCACCAAACTTCACGCTTGCTCCACTTGGCATACAATTGATGCTCTCTAAGAGTCTGCAGAACAATCCTCAAATGCTCAACATGTTCTACCTTGGACCGGGAATAGACTAGGATGTCATCAATGAACACCACTGCAAACTGATCTAAACACGGTCGAAATACATGATTCATCAGATCCATAAAGGTGGCAGAAGCATTAGGCAGACCAATCAACATTACTAGGAACTCGTAATGCCCATATCTGGTACAAATAGTCGTCTTAGCAATATCAGACCCCTTTATCTTCAACTGATAATACCCAGAATGAAGATCAATCTTTGAGAAAACTGTGGCTCCCCGAAATTGATCGAACAAGTCATCAATCCTGGGTAATGGATATTTATTCTTGACCGTCAGCTTGTTCAGCTTCTGTTAATTGATACACAGCTAGAGAGAACCATAATTCTTTTTAACGAATAGTAAGGTGAAGTGCTAGGTCGGATAATACCTCGGTCAAGAAGCCCTTGCAATTGAACCTTCAACTCATTAAGCTCTTTAGGAGCCATACAATAGAGGTTCATAGAAACTGGGCTAGATCCCAGATAAGTCTCAATCTCAAACTCTACATCTCTATCCAGTGGTAACCTAGGAAAATCATCAGAGAAAACATCAAGAAACCCACTAACAGTGAAAATCTCTTCAATATTTGATAGGGAACCCTTGGTACTCATGAAACATGCAATGAAGGTCTAATTCCTTTCCGGATCATCCTGTCGGCTGTCAGAGCAGATACCACGTTTGACAGAAAGCCCTGACGCTCTCTAACTAACACCACTATTTGATCATCAGAAGTCTTCAGAACTGCTCTCTTGGACTCACAATCTAGGTTAACCTAGTGTTCAATCAGCTAATCTATGCCAAGAATCAAATTAAATTCTTCTAACGGTAGCTCCATAAGGTCACCTAGAAAGATTTCCCTTGAACCTTGAGGGGACATCGCCTGAAAACCCTATCCACAACATTGCTTGACCCATTGGACCCATAACAGTAACTATACTCTCAGTGGTCTCATCTGGAATCTGGAGGTCTTGTGATATAGATATTGATATATAGGAATGGGTGGAACCATTTCCAAGTAATGCAAAGTATGGAACAAAATATATAGTAAATGTACCTACAATGACATCTGGCTTATATCTGTTGTGACAAAATCTAGTAGCATAAACAAGCGTAGGCTGTCTAGCCCAAGTCATGACTGGTCCCCCACTCTGATATGATTGGCCTCTACTATCAGACCTAGCAGTAGACCTAGAAGCTCTACCCTGGTTATGCCTTCTGGCTGAAGTCTGAATAGATGTCTGTAAACATGCAAGGGTTTGGGTACGAGTAGGAGTCTGAGTGGATGCTCAGTCTGTAGAATATGGGTGTAGACACTCTTTTAGGAAATGATCCATGTATCCCCATGGGAAGCAAGCACCAATCAACTTCCAACACCCCATCGTGATATGTAGCCACCTGATCATGTATCCTAATATGGAGGCCTTTTAAGAACTTATCGCATCTATCTTTCTCGGTGGAAACCAAACCAACACCATATCTCTGTAAATCTAGAAAATATATCTCATACTCGGCCACTATCATGGAACCCTGTACCAAGTCCTTAAAAGCCTAGTATCTCTCCCTCAAGAATTGTTTGCTAAGGAAATGATTCCTAAACCGTTCATTGAAGGAATCCCATGTCAACTGATCAGAAGGAACGCTACTCACAATAGACTCCCATCAGGTATGGATATTCCTGTTTAACATAGATACAACACCCAAATATTTCGTAGATGGCTCTAAACCCATCTTATTTATACGTCTCTCAGTGTCGTACATCCACTCCTCAGCCTCGGTCGGTGCTCTACTATGAGATCCCGAGAAAGTCTTGATCCTGTTAGTAAATAAGGTCTGGGAGATAGGGACTTCAGGTGTGACGCCTGATGCTCTGACTACACCTTGAATCAACTGAAAAAACTATCTACTAAGTGTCCCATCAGAAATCCCAGTCACAGGCTCTAGCTCAGAAACTATCGCTCCTCTAACCGAAATAGTCATGTTAATACTAGAGATAGGTGGAAGAGCAAACGAAACTAAAGGAGCATGAGGGGCAGAAGGCATAGTAGGAGCAGAAGGGGTCTACGAGTGCTGGAAGATCTACTGGAGCAAGTGGATCAAATAACGGATCATCAATCAGTTTGGTAAATCTGGTTGTTTGACCTCGCCCACGGATAAGTCGACGACCCATTCTAGTGCTCATATAAGAGAATCTCTACAAAGGAGAGAACCTAAGGTCAGTTTATAACACTGGAGAATCGAACACAATTAAACATATAAAATTTAGTGACATGGCCCCCTTTTCAAAACACTTTTGTAAAACATTTCAAACAGTACTTTAAATGGACTCATCCACATTCTGAGATTATAAAACCAAAAGCTTTGATACCAACCAAATATAACCCCTAGACCGGCCTATGCAGAACAACCATGTCTAATAGGGCACATCTCAACTTTAAAACCCAAGTAGAAACATGTTGGAAAATTCAAACATCTAGTTTGAAAGTATAATAGCGTAACTCACTATAAAGTGATCGAACTAAAATATACATATGATGACATCATATAGTGGCTACAAAAAAGCTATATCGAATATAGCAACAAAATACTCGAACATAAAACTCCACATAGTACAAAATGTAAGCACATGTCACCTTGAAGAACAAAATGGTGGATAAAACATTACAAACTAGATGAAGTACTGAATGTGTCGACCCTCCAGTGTCAGGAACAGGGAAGCCTTCCAAAATATCTGAAGGGAGAAAATTGGGGAGTGAGTTAGGGAGCTCAGTATGTTCCAACAGTAAAAAGTTAAAAACATGTAATGTAAACAATGCAGTAAACATTTTATTTTTGAACACATAATTCAAGCAACAGTGTAGTTCATTTATTTTTCCTATCTACCCTCCAACCGAACTCTAGTATACAGTTCCATAGAACTGCTTGTAGGGGGCATTAACCTAAGCCTATTGGGCCTAGGTGCCATCCTAAGGGACACCTTAGGTCCGATAGCAATCATCCTAGCCGAAGCCTAGGAACCTGAAACGGTAAGAAATTACCCTAGCCAAAGTATATGAACCTGAAATGGTAAGGAATTACCAGCCAGATCAAGGCTGAACGTGTGGTAACTTCATACTCTATCCTAAGTACCCAAGTAACAGTCTAGGCAATAATTTCAGTAATTAGTAGTAGCAATAATTACAATAATCAGTAGTAGCAGTAATTACAATAAATATAGAGTAGGAAATTATTTTCAGTAAAATAGTAACCAGAGAGCATACTACTCAATCAAGTACTTAGGCATAAATCAAGCAGATAAAAATGATCATGCTCAAAATTGGGAAACATGTTATGATTTTGCAAAATCAAAGAATACCAATCATGTGCAGATTATTAGTTCAAGCAAAAAATTTAAAACGTTTATGTAACATACAAGGAACACACCTCAAAAGATCAGGTCGGTTAGTCGGATGGTCTACTGAGCACCAGCATGACGCTCTGATGTTGTGCAAGAACCTAAGGCACGAAAAATCTTAAATTAATACGTGAATAATCCTTTTCTAGGGTAATTTACAATGTACTGATACATATGAGTCACCATGGGATCACACGATCACACGTAACGAGAGGAGCTAGGCTGAGCAGATGCGCGATCGGGAGAGTCTCTAGTACCTTTAAACAAATACTACCAAGTGTCAGTCCTTTATTCAACAACTTCTCTTAAATAAATTTAGTACATATGCATATTCGGGTTCAGCATCCAATTCGGAGGCTTTCGGGTTAGAATTTTGCAAAACAGACTCCAAATACGGACTCAAGATGTCAAAAAACATAAAATAGGGGTTTTCGAAAAAAGTTAACTTTTTTGGTTAAAGTCGACACTGGCATCATGTTGATGCCATTGGGTCAATGAGTCAAAAGTCAATACTAACATTAGCAGTCAACATAGCTGACTCAACTAAGTTGACTTGGGTGAGTTGACTCAGTTCAGGTCGGGTACAAGTCTGACATAAGTCGCGTTGGATCAAGCGAGTAGTATCGGTCGGACACGGGTCGGGTCTGGTCAACTCGGGTCGGGTTAAAGGTCGTTAGGCTTTAAACAGGCCAGGCCATTCTAAAATAACAGGCCTAATATGTTATTAGACCGGTTGGGGAAGTTGGGTCGATCTACTAGCTCAGTTCAAAGGCCAGGCAGGGTCCAAGGTCGGTCTGGCCGGGTCGATTCGATGGCCACAATCCAAGGCTACCGGTAATCACCTCGGACGGTGCATGAAGCCTACACACGGCCTATATCAATCGAAAACACTCATAGAAAATGCAGAAATAATTTCAAACTCACCAGTATCTCAGATATCCCAAAATTAGGTCAGAAAATTAACCTACTTACCCAAAATGGAGGAAACCGATTAGAAACAAAGTAGCTCTAATGATGCTCTAACGACGACAGGTGGCTGATCCAAGGGTAAGGCTTTGCTTGGCTTAGCCTCCTGAAAATGGTGGTGGCCTCAGATTCAAGCCACGTCGTCGAACGGTGATGGAAAACGTGAAGAGTGATGGATGACTCTTGGTTTTCCATTGGGCTTAAACCTGAGTTTGTGACAAACGGGGGCATTGGGTCGCATGTGAGCAACGACGATGGGTTCAGAACGTGGCAGTGCTTTAGATGGTTGTGGCAGTGCACGGCACGACGCAGTAGTGGATGAGATCGGACAGTGACTGGTGGAGAAAGGTGAAGGGTTAGGAGAGAATTCTAAACTTTTTTTAGATTCGAATGGGCTATAATTTCTGGTTGGTGTAATTAAATGTGCATTGAAGGGGTAGATAGGATATGTCTGAGATATTTTTATTTTTATTATTATTTTTTTTCCAAGAATCGTATTAAAATAATATGGGTGTAGATTATAACTAGAAATAATCTTAGTCTATTTGCTTAAGACTTGGGCTCAAGCATTGGGTTGCAAGTTGAACTCTCCTTATTTTCAAGATTTTATTTTTTTCTTTTATTAGCCTTCTTACATTAGGGGCGTTTCACACTAACTATAACATTATCGTACTCTGCAAGCAACTTCGAGGGAACTTTAGGCACTAATTTTGGCCGATGTACCATGATAAATCTCTTTTAACCTGCGATGGTAAAAACAATGTTAACTTCAAAAAGCTCAATAATACAGAACTACCAAAAGATGTAATAGACACAAGCAGGTATATGGCAGAGCATAAAGTTGATATGATGAGCCTGGTATTAACACATTTTAACTATGATATAAATTTCATATTATCAAGGTACTTGAAGGTAAGAGTTGTCCTTTATTTGATCACCTGAGAACCAAACAAGATGTTTATAATCCGAAGAATCGAAGAGATATAGATTACGGAAGTTGAACTAAGGAGTTTAGTGTGTTCCATTGAGTGCAGAGAGGAACCATTTGAACTAAGGTCATTTTTGGTCTTTATTTCATTCGGGTTAATCTTAACCAATGAATATAATGTCTGACCAAAATTAGTTAAAGCCATATCTGACTCTCCGCGTACCTATGATATTGTCCATTTGAATCTAAGTAAATAATCAAAGTTTGGAAAGCTCTCCCCTAACCCCACCTGCTCTAGCTTCGATCTGCCACACCGTCGCGCCGTGCACGTCACTGCCACTATCGTAGAAAGCACGCTCGCACCTCGACCTCGACCATGGCAGCTACTCGCACAACACGTAGCCGTTTGTCGTAGGTAACAGTTGAAAGGTAACAAACACCACATCGATTTTGCTTATTTTTGGCCGCTATCGTTGCTCTTCTGTCACGTAGCTACCACCATCGAACTCCTGGTGTCAAGACGAGTAGAACCCCAATGGCCAATCATCGATCTACCACCGTTGAGGGCCTCATCGGAGCTACGTGTTTTTCGACCAGATCTGTAGTTTTGAGGCTTTTTAGGCAAGTATTCCGAATTGTGTCATGTTGTTGATGTGTAGGTTAAATCGTTGAGTTGTTGAGCTTTTGTTTTTTGGCAGAATCGGTGTGATTTGTGTCTCCAACGAGCTTTTTCAGCGAATATCCGACCGTCTGATCTTTGGGTAAGTGGACCGGTTCTGTTATGGCCCAAAAGTCTTGACAGGTTAAATCAGTTTGAGCCCAATAGCTCCCAAACCCAAATTTAAGTTACTCGACCCCATTTGAGCCCGTGTCTAGCCCGTTTGATCCGACCCTGAACCGTCTGACCCGAACCCATCTAAGTCAACTCGTCTGAGTCAACTCAGTTGACTGACTGTTGACTTTGACCAAAAAGTTAACTTTCTCAAAAACCCTTATTTTATTTTTTATGTCCTGAGTTCGTTTTTGAAGTTTTTTTCGCAAAATTCTGACCTGAAAGCCTCCGAATCTAACCTTAAACTCGAACATGCTTATGTATAAAATTATTCAATTAAAGTGCATTGTATTTGAGTTAAGGTATGATTTTGAAGTATATTTGAATGAAGGTATTGGCTTTCTATTCAAGATTTTTTTAGGGATATTGAGTTCAGGTTCAAGAGCAATCAATTAGTGCAACAAAGGTAGACTGATGTAGCTGGAATCAAGGTAATACATTACTACCTCTTGTATGTTTTATGAACATGTTGGTATTCAGTTAATACATGCATATTTATGGTGAAGTGTACTTTTAACCCTGTTTAAGTCAAATTAGATATTAAACCTGTGTAAGATAATTTAATACGATTGTCATACTCGAATTAGAAGGTTAATAAATCAGAAGGATTTGAAGGTTAATAATTAATAAGGCAGTTAATCTCCAATCCCAATTAATAGTGTTAAATGATTTAATGTCAGAAATTTTGAATATGAAATTATGAAAATGCCCTTGAGGTATAAGAATGACGAAGATACTCATGACAATTAAAGCAATCTAGAAATCCACACTGATCTAGTAAAATAACCTATTCATTTGAGAACATCAAATTACTTGGAAAGTTATGGTAACAAGACTTAAACCCTCGAGTTTGTAAATACTTGGATTTTCCTAAATCCTGAACAAGTCACCGAAGATAAATTTACGGGAAGTTTTTCATATGTCTGAATTAATGAAATGACAAAAAAGACTGAATTGGCTAAAATGACTAAAAGTACTAGAAATACTGATAAGGTTGTATTGATCGGAATGATCGTAATGACCAAAAAGACTGAAGTATCCTCGACACTGAAATTTTTCCATATTATCTAGAATGATGGGTAAACTCCCATGTTTTGGGATGAATGAATAGTTGGAAGGACCGAAAGGCTCTGAATAATTGAACCACCTTCGGGCATCGAACTGTCTGAATTACCTTCGAATACTAAAATGATTGAAAATGCCTCAAAGACTTGGAATAAGAAATACCAATAAAGACAAACAAGTGTAATAGCTCTAAAAGTGGTAATACACGACCCGTGTTCGTTGGCCGTTTCTAATACTAGTGTGATATTGGAAGAATACCATATGAAGGCATGTTTGAGTCATTTGGAGAAAGCACCTAGTTAATAGTAAAAGTAACATGTTCTTCAAAAAGGTACATTCAATACTATGGATTGAGTTTGGGTGCAATGCATATGTTTGAATACTTGGAAAATACCGCTTGAATGCATGTTTGAATTTTCGTAGTACATTTAGTGGTTGATTGGTGAAGACAAACCATTTTGTTATACACTGTAGTCAGTTCTGAGAAATAAATACTTAAGGTGTACCTATCTGATTAAATAATAAACACTGTATTGATGGGTTATGATTAGTTCTAAGGGACTCGAAATCCTGATGAGCAACTAGAATTTCTGAATTCTGTACATCACCGTTTATACCTTGTAGGTCTAAATTACCAACTTACCCTTAGAGGTCAGAATAACCATAATTCCCTCATAGGCTTTAATGATTGTATCACTCATGACATATCTGAAATATCAATGATCCTGATGTATCAACTTCTGAATGTTTGGATTGAGTCGTTAGTACCAAACCCCTTTTTCATAGGGACCTCATTATGAAATCAGTCCAAAATTGTCAGATGTTTAATGTTCTCTTTCTGATAAGTACCAACTACGAGGAATAAATTGGACCATATAGAGTGTTCCACGCATCCATGAATATTTTCTCTATTTTAAAACAAGACTATATACTCTAAATTAAAAGTATGACTGTTATCTATAATGAAAGCACAGTTCTTGGCTTCTATCTTCTGATACAAAATATATATGATACATGTTTTAAGAGATTACTATTTGCTAGATAAAACTAATTCTATCTAGGGGTATACTATCTAGGATTTGATTGAAGTTATGTAGGCTTAGCGCTGGTAAGTCCTTCTGGACCTAAGCTTCTATACCCAATGGGCCTAGGGTAAGTCTTTTTGTAAGCTCTTACGCCTAATAGGCCTAGGGTAAGACTTTCTGGATACTGTCATGGGATATTGTATATCGATGTATGGTTAGAGGGTAGTTAGGTAATTAAAATAAAACTTTTCATTCCCTTCTATAATCCTACCTTACTGAATTATTTTACTAAAGTCTGAACTCTCTGTATTCTCCCAATTTACGCTTAATGAAATACTAAACATCCTAGTTCGACTTTCGTAATGTATCTCTCTTCTAATTATCCGTGTTGTAGGCTTCTTGTCAATACTTAGGTGGTTCGATAAAGAACAACCTTGCTACCTTCAAGTGAATCATTTCCACGGATATCAAATTATAATTGGAGTCTATTGTTGCCCAGAACATCATGATAGTGTTATGTTGCCATATATCTGCTTGTGCCTTTAGCATCTCTCGGTAGTTCTGTATTACTGAGCTTTTCCAAGCTCATGTTGTTTTTACCATCGCAGGTTAAAAGAATTTAATCATGGTGCAGTGTTAACATTGGTAATGGAGTTCCATCGGTATTGCTTGTGGAGTACGGTACTGGTACAGTTAGTGGGCATGTATGGTGTGTATTGTTTTATGTCAGTGTTTGTAAAATACTTTCTGAACTACCGTTATATGTTTTAATGATTTTTTAAAATTGTATTTTGAATAGAAGTTTATTTTAAACACTTTAATGTATTTAATGAAAAACATTTTCATGTGGATTTTACTACGGGTCGCTCATGTGACCTCCTAAATTTAGGTGTTTCGCATAGGCAGGTTTAGGGGGTTACAAGCCATACAGAGAGTTTCAAACATTTACAAATTTATTCAATAGGGTAGATTTAAATGAGGAATGATAATTTTGTTGAAGCACATAACAACCCTCCAACCATACACTAATATGCAGTTCCCCAGAACTGCATCTATAAGGACTTACCCCATGCCCATAGGGCGTAGGAGCCAACCTAAGGGAATGCCTTAGGTCTATAAGGAATTACCTTAGCTGAAGTGTCATAAGCTACCCAAGGGGAAACCTTGGGTCTATAAGGAATTACTAGCTTGATCAAGGCTGAACCTGCAAATACTTCTTAAAATATCCCATATAGTACCCCCAGAAAAATTAATTTAGGCAGTCAGTAGCAGTGGTGTAAAAACAAGAACCAGACATGTATTTATTAGTAAAACATAAACCATACATGTGTCTTTAGTATATTAGAAACATATAGCATGCTTTCAGATCAAACACGAAGGTATATTTCCAGAGGAATAGTCTTAATTTTATACCATAGAGATTATTCATGTGCACATGGAACACACCAAATGGATCAATTTTTTTGGAGGCACTTAGTAATCGCAAGAAAGGGGACACTAATCTTCTAACATTTTCGAACTGATTTCATAAGCGAGATCCCTAAATAAAAGGGGTTTAGAACTAACGGTTCTAACCAGTAATTCAGGAATTGATACATCATGATCGTTAGAGATATTCGATATATCAAGAGTATTCCTATCATTTTGGCCAATAGGGGCATTTTGGTTATTTGACTATTAGGGAGAATCATGTAATTCAACCCAATAATGGTAAAACAATGATTTTTAATATCCAAGATTTCTATCGATTGTTTAGACTTTCAAGTCCATTCTAACTAAACAGATCCCAATAATACGATAATCGCCAAGTATCCAAATAGGGACACCTCATGGGCATTCATTTCTTAGAATCGATTGTATCGTATAGTTGAACGGTCACCTTCATAATTCACCACATGACTTACCACTGAGTAATCAAACATATACCACATGCAGAAATCTTCTAATATTGTATTAATACCATGAGTGATTGACGCACATGAGTCATGCTTCATAACCCTTAGGAGCATTTCAGTCATTTAAGCTTTATTGGTAAATCCAAGATTTATCAAAGGAAAATCACTTATTCCTTTCATGAGGGTATTTTACTGATACCAAAGTTCAAAGATATATTTTTCATTTTAGTCAAATTAATTATTTAGAGTATTTCCAAGAAAATAGTTTTTAGACATTTATTTAGAAATTGGGGAAATCTAAGTATTTCGTAATCTCGAAGGTTAGAAGCATGTTACCGAGATTTCCCAACAAGATTAGGAATTTAACAGGTGAATCATGAGTTTTATCAGGTCAAGCATGAGTTCCCAGATTATTTCTACTATTAGGGGTATCTATGTCTTTTTAACACTTCAAGGGCATTTTTGTCATTTCTCATCCGAGTACTTCAAGCATTAATCTGGACTAACATTTTCAAGGTTAATTGCTTTATCAGATTTTTCACTGAATTTATAATTTCCTACCGATCATCAAGTTTCTTATTCGAATCATTCAAGTCTTGTCCAATTTTATTATCTTTATACCGTAATCAATACGACTTTCAAATATTCAGGTATTAATCATATTCATTCATGCATTAACCAATACCAAAAAGTTTCGTAAAGCATGAAGAGGTAGTAAAGTATTAGCTTGACTCCAAGTCACATCTATCGATCCTTGCACTCCATTTGATCACTTTCGAACTCGAACTCATTGTCCCTCGAAATCTTGTATATACAAAAATGTGAATACCTTCAATTAACATAATCGATAATTACTCATTAACCCAATTTTGTTGCTCTTAAACTCAGTAATACAACACATATGCATGTTCGGGTTCAAGGTTAGATTTATAGGCTTTTGGGTTAGAATTTCATGAAACAGACTTCAAAAACGGATTTATGACGTCGAAAAACATAAAATGGGGGGTTTTCGTAAAAAGTTGACTTTTTGGTTAAAGTCAATGATCAAAGTAAACGATTTGAGCTATCTGAGTTGACTCGGGCAGGTTGACTCGGACGAGTTGACTTATATCAGGTTCGAGTCAAACAGATCGGATGGGTTGGGCTTGGACGATAATGGGTTTAGACCGGGTTAGCCTGTTCAGGCCGGCTCAGGTTTTTGGGCCATATGAACGGGTCCATTTATCCCATAAATCAAACCGTCGAACCATCGTGTTGATTGGATCAAATGATAGTGATTTGGCCAAGAGAGGGTGAATTGGCTATTTAAAATTTGAGGGAGAAAATTGGAAATTGAAAAATGAAGGATAAAGGCAATTATAGTGGTTCAAGCTTCTAACAAGCTCTACATCCACTACCTTAGCTCCCACTAAAGATTTTCAACAAAATCCACTAGATTTTCTTCCCCTTTTTCTAGGCTTAGGAGGTAACCTTTACAACCGGTCAATCTTTCTACCCAAAGATTGACCCAAGAAATCTCTCAATACAAAGAAGAAGTTGGCAATCTAAATATATCTCTTAAATGATGGATATTGCCCAATTACAATCAAAACACTCCCCAAACTCTAATAAAAGATTTACAATGAAGAACTCCAATGAGTTGCGTACAAAGATATGACTTTATAAGACACAAAGGTTTGGATTAATGCTTGGATGTTGCTTGAAGGTTCAATAGTTGTTGTTGGTGCTTTGGAGGCTTGCTTTTATACCATTGCATTGATTTCTAGCCGTTTGGGTGGTTGAGATCATTATTGTAGCCGTTGGGCTACATTTTTTGCACAATTAATGCTCTTGATCAACCATCGATATCGGTACATGAAGGCCTGTATCGATACCTGCCTATAAGAAGAAAGAGCCTTTGTGCACAAAATAACAAGGGCGTATCGATACACGAGGAAGCGTATCGATACAATCTTAGTGTAACTAAAAAGGCGTATCAATGCAATTTTGCTCGCTTGAGCTACTAATTGAACATGTATCGGTACATCTTGAGGGTGTATCGATACGGGTCCAACGAAATTTTAAAATTGGTCATTCCCAATAACTGACTCCAACGGCTAAGTCATTAAATACTTAGCCCATTTGAAGGCCGTATCGATACGGATAGAGTCGTATCGAAACGGATACTTACAGTGACCAATGTTTCAAAAAAAATTGTATTGGTATGTTTAGAGGCATATTGATACGATTGGGCGTATTTCTATAGTTTGACCTTTAAACACTTAGAAAAATTTTAGGGCTTTAAGTTTTTGACTTAGAATCAAATACGCTTTAAAATATTTGTCAGTTTGGGACACTTTAAAAAATTTGTTTGCTTTACAATAAAGTCCTTGAAAATATTTGTATATCAAAATTATCACAGGTTTTACATTTTCCCCTTTTGATATAACAAAACCCAAAGCAAATTTTTAGGTGTTTTGAAATTACTCCCCCTTAGAGTAAGCTAGGTTTTGAAAAAAAATTTAACTTATACTTATACACATTCTCCCCGTTTTTGTTAGATCAAAATCAATGATAGTAAAGGATAATTCAAAGCAACATACTCGTCATAATTCAAAGCATAATCTAAGAAACATAAATATCATTAAGGCAACATAATCCAAATCCAAATAAAACTAAAATCAAAGCATAGGTTCATAGAGTAAATAACATAGGTGCATAAAAATAAAAGTCTAATATGACATGCAATGAAATGAATGTCTAGGGAGCATCCTCATCATCCTTGTCTTGATCTTCATCTTCATCATGGGTTTGAGTAGCTTGAGATTGTCTCCATTTTCTATGGAAAGCCGTAAGAGATATGTCCATCGAACCTTGTTGGCTTTCTATGGCTTGAAGTCGATCCTCTAAGGAAGTAAATCGAGTATCAATAGCCGAAAACCCTTCGGTCATGGTTGTCCTCAATGAAGTGAATTGCTCATTGAGATAAGCCATGGGTGTCCATAGCCTGTGGAGCAATCAGGGCTTGAGGGGCGGCTGAAAGAGGATCTTCCGGTACTTCAGGAACCACATCATGTGGAAGCTCGACAAGACGTAACCACTCACCATTAAAATAGTGGAACTTTGAACGAACAAGAGATCACTCATCAATGGGATCGGTAAGAGGCTCGGAAAGATCTTGCCATCAATTAATTTCAAACTGAGTGAACAGGTAACTCAAAGCTGTCCCATAAGTGAATGATGCAACAAGAGAGGTGTGTTGATGTTGGATAAGGTAGACTAGCTCCGCAAACATAATTTGAGCAAGATTGGGCTGCTTCTCTTCACGAAAGCATCGAATCCAAAAATCATCCACTTGGCGAATAGTGGAAAACTTTCCACCGGATGGCGAAACCACCAAGTGATCATGAGATGCAAGAAGTGATCATGAGCGTCTAGAACCGTGAATGTAGAACTACCAAAAACATGACCCAAAGAGTCTCCATCTTTGATTCCTTCAACTTCAAACCCAAAAACATTAACAAGAGTTTGAACATCTATCCGAAATTTCTTCCCCATTAAGAAAGACTCAATAGCAATAACTTTAGTACGGTCTTGGTTGGGGATGCACTAGGCATTGGCAAAGAAAATCAAAACAAAATTACGGTACAGAAACCCAGGGATTGACAAAAAAGGCATCAAATTCCAACAATGTAAAAGAGGAAGGTATTTGAACTTGAAACGTTCAGAATTTAAAAAAGGGAAAAATATTACTATTTCGGCGAATCTTATAATTTTGGTATTGCTTGAAGTTGTTTAGAGCCATCGGGATTGCAAAACTCTTTTGATAAATGACACTGAGATTAGGACGTGCGAATTATCTTGAGAGAAGACTCGCCAACCTCGTTTGTTCGATCTCTTTTTTCGTGGTGCCATATCGAATCGAAAATAAGTTAAGGCACGAAACATATGTATACATAAATCATCAAATTCAATCCAATATGTAATCCAAAATTCAAGGTATTAATGAAAAACTATACAATATAATTTTTGAAAGATTTTGGTAAAAAGACATCTAAAAAAATAGATTTAAAATATATGATATAATTTTTATATTTGAATAAAAATTTTGGATTTTGATAGAATTTTTGCAAATACTTTAAAACCCATATTATTAGTATACTTTGTGTACAAAAAATGTTAAAAAACAGTATATTAAACTAAACGAAAATAAAAAAAGAAAAAGAAAGATTTTATACCTTGATTTGAGGAAATTGGAAGAATAGATGGATGATAATGCACCAATTTGATGAGAGATCTCAGACATGGTTTGTTGAACAAAAACCCTAAAAAATTTGTGTGAAAAACAAGAGGATTTGAAGGATATTTATACTTGGAAAAGTTAGGGTTTCAAATGAAAAATGGTTTAAAGAGATTCATTTAAAGTTGTATTCTCATTAAAGGCTCATTTAAAGACTCATCGCCCACGCGTACCGATAGGCCATATGGCTTATCGATACAGGTGTGTCGAAACACATGGACCATTTTGATACAAACTTACCTGTATCGAAATATGTTCTTGAGCCTATATAGATACATTTGGATGCGTATCGATACACTTGTGCTGAGAAATGCAATCTGGGTTGAGTCAAGAATGGTGTACGATACACTTTAACCTGTTTCAATACGAATGACCCAAAAAATGCATTTTGGGCAACAAGTTGCTCAAAAGTTCAATTTTACTTGAACCGAAATGCATGTATATGATGAATGAACAAGATGAAGGTTAGGAATAGAGACAAGCTCTCCCTAACTAAAGGCATAGATGCATCAAGAGGCACAAATTACATTGACATGTCAGTCAAATCAATTCAAGCAAATTCTTGGTTTTTTTGGGACTCTAAAGGGTCAAGGAAGGCTTGTTAAACCTAACTCTCTCCTAAGGGTCCAAAAACGTTCTTTATCTAATGGTTTAGTAAAAATATCCACTAATTGGTTCAAGATATCGACATACTCTAGAACTACATCATTCTTTAAGACGTGATCCCTAATGAAATGATGTCTTATTTCTATGTGCTTAGTTCTAGAGTGTTGGATGGGATTCTTAGTGAGACAAATGGCACTAGTATTGTCACACTTAAGGGGTATGGTATCTATTTCAAAACCATAGTCTAAGAGTTGTTGCTTCATCCAAAGGACTTGAGCACAACAACTCCCTAAGGATATGTACTCCGCTTCGGTAATAGATAAGGCTGCGCTATTTTGTTTCTTAGAGAACCAAGATATGAGCATCTAACTAGGAATTGACATGTTCCAGAGGTACTTTTCCTATCTATCTTACATCCCCCATAATCTGCATCGGAATAAGCATGAAGGTTGAAGGAAGAGTCTCTAGGATACCAAATACCTAAACTAGGTGTATCTCTAAGGTATCTAAAGATCATCTTAATGGCTACTAGGTGCGATTCTCGAGGGCTAGCTTTAAACCTAGCACACAAACAAACACTAAACATGATATCGGGTCAACTTGCGGTAAGGTAAAACAAAGAGCCAATCATTGAACGATAAAGCTTAGAATCGACACACTTACCTCTTTCATCTTTGTCAAGCTTAATAGATGAGCTCATTGGAGTGGCTTGAGGCGTTACGTTCTCCAAGCTAAACTTCTTAAGCATATCCTTGATGTACTTAGCTTGATTGATGAAGGTGCCATCCTTCCTTTGCTTGATTTGGAACCTCAAGAAAAATGAGAGCTCTCCCATCATGCTCATCTCGAACTCACCTTGCATTAGGTTAGAAAATTCTTGGCAATAAACCTCATTAGTAGAACCAAAAATAATATCATCAACGAATTTGAACTACTAAGATGTCATTGCCATATCTTTTAATGAAAAGTGTAGTATCCACCTTGCCTTTTTTCAAAACCTTTTTCAATTAAAAAGTTTGAAAGCCTTTCATACCAAGCTCTAGGAGCTTGTTTTAAACCATATAAGGCTTTGGTCAATTTAAAAACATGGTTTGGAAACTTTTGGAACTTCAAAACCCGATGGTTGTTCAACATACACTTCTTCATTAAATAAACCATTTAAAATGCATTTTTAACATCCATTTGAAAAAGCTTGAAATCAGGAAAGCATGCAAATGTAATAGGCATCCTAATAGCTTCCATCCTAGCTACAGGTGTGCATAAGTTTCATCGAAATCTATTCCCTCTTCTTGAGTGTAACCTTGAGCAACAAGTCTAGCATTGTTTCTCACTATGTTACCACTCTCATCTAGTTTGTTTCTAAAGACCCATTTAGTTCCTATAGTAGATTGATTACTAGACCTATCAACCAATGTCCATACTTGACTTCTCTCAAATTGATTAAGTTCTTCTTGCATGGCCAATATCCAAAAATCATCTTTTAATGCTTCTTTGATATTTTTAGGCTCAATGCATGAAATAAATGCAACATTATTTATAAGTTTGAGAGATGATATAGTGGTTACCCCTTTGGATAGATCACCCAAAATTTTGCCACTTTTAACGTAGTTGAACTCCCTTGGGTAGGTGACCTCCTTTCCTCTAGAGCCAAGTCCTTCAAGGCTTCAAGAGGTGGATCTTGTGTTTCCTCTTCTTTGCTTGGAATCTGATCCACCTTTGATGTTTGTTCTCCACCAATGGCTTCAATGATCCTTACATCATCATCATCACAAGATTCTTTCCTCGAAAGGGGGTTATCATAAAAAACAACATGTATAGACTCTTCTACAACCAAAGTTCTTTTATTAAATACTCGATAGGCTTTAGAGTTTGAAGAGTAACATAGAAAAATAGCTTCATCACTTTTTGCATCAAATTTACCTAAATTATCTTTTCCATTGTTTAAAACAAAACATTTACAACCAAAAGGATGGAAATAGCTAATGCTAGGCTTTTTGGATTTTAAAATCTCATAAGATGTTTTCTTCAAAATAGGCCTAATCATTACTCTATTAATTATGTAGAAAGCCGTATTAGTGGCTTCCGCCCAAAAATATGTAGGTAAATTATTTTCACAAAGCATGGTCCTAGCCATTTCTTCTAAAGTTCTATTTTTCCTCTCAACTACCCCATTTTGTTGAAGAGTACGAGGAGCCGAAAAATTGTGGCTAATACCATTTTCATTACAAAAATCTTCAAAACCCATATTTTGAAATTCGGTTCCATGATCGCTTCTAATATGTGAAATTTTAAGATCAAGATCATTTTGGGTGATTTTTGAAAACGTGATGAATTTTTCTAAAGCCTCATCCTTAGTACTTAAGAAGAGAACCCAAGTGTATCTAGAATAGTCATTTACTAACACATATGCATATGACTTACCACCCAAGCTCATAGTCCTAATAGGCCCAAAGAGATCCATATGGATCAATTGTAAGCATCTATTAGTAGAAACATCATTAATGGATTTAAATGAGGTTCTTTGTTGTTTACCCTTAGCACACGCATCACAAATTTTATCTTTAGAGAAATTTAACTTAGGTAAACCTCTTACTAGATCAAGGGAAACCAATTTCTCTAAAACACTAATGCTAGCATGTCCTAGTTTCCTATGCCACAACCATGTATCATTTTTATTGTGTGCCACAAAGCATGCATTGGATGTATGTATTTCATCTAAATGCACCATATAGATATTACCTATGCGATGACCTATGAGCATTATTTGATTTGTTTTAATGTTCATGATTTTACACCCATTAGCATAAAAAAGAACATTAAAACTCTTATCGCACAATTGAGTAATGCTCAACAAATTATGTTTAAGACCATTGACATAAAGAACATTTTTAATAAGAGTAGTTGAGAGATTACCAGAGCCAATTCCTTCAATGTGGCCTTCGGAGTTGTCACCAAATGTCTCTACTCATCCACTCTTTGGTTTGAGCTCCAAGAATCTACTTTTGTCTTCGGTCATGTGTCTTTAGCAACCACTATCAAGGTACCAAAAATTTTAACTTGTGGTTTTGACCTTGTAGCATTGCTCCACCTACAAACAAAGATCAAGTTTTGAATTTTGGTACCCAAATCATTTTGGGTCCATAAATATTAGTTCTCAAAATCTTGGTTCCCTTAGGAATCCAAGAAGCAATAGCATTCATATTGTTAGAAACTATAAATTCCTTAGGAACCCATACACTCCTAACTTTTTAGTTTTAGATTGCTTTTGAAAACTTCTTTGTTTGGGGTTAAAAGTCTTTCTCTTTACATATTGAGTTTTTGAAGAACTACCATTTTCAAAAGTATTTTGCCCAATAGTAAGAGAAGTTTTAAGATTATCCACCTCTTTTGTGTTGTAATCTTGAAAATGAAAATAAGTTTTTCTAAATTGTAATTTTTCTTTTTAAGCTCATTTGAAAGATTCATCAAATATAAAACTTTCTTTTCCAATTCGGAATTGGTTTTTGAAAGAGACTCATTTTAAAATTTCAAATCGGAAATGTTTTTATTGTTTTTAAAAATAGACTCTTTGTATTTTTCTACCAATTCGTTGTAAACATCTTGTAACTCATCATAAGCATCATATAATTCATCATAAGTAAAAGATTATGAGTTAGAGTTTACCATTGGTTCCTCTTCAAGGCCCATGAGGCAAAGGTTGGCCACTTCATGCTCCTCATCCTCAGATGACTCATCGTCACTCCAAGTTGCCATTTGAGCTTTGAGCTTCTTCTTCTTCCCAAAGCTATTTTTCTTTAGTTGTGGGCAACCGGTGCAAATGTGGTCGGGCTTCTTACACTCATAACAAATGAGTTGGTACTTCTCTTCTTCTTTGCTCTTGTTCTTGAAGTCCCATCTTCTATTAAATTTTCTTCCACGGTTGGACTTCATGAACTGGTAAACCGCTTCAGCCAACATGGCCATCTCTTCGTCTTCCTCACTTAAATTGTTCTCTCAAAGAAAGCTTTGAGAGAAATACCAAGCTTCTTATTCTCTACTCATTTCTCTTCTCTCTTCTTTTCTTCTTCCTTTCCTTGCTTCATGATCTCATGAGTAAGGAGAGATCCTACTAATTCATCGAGCTTCAACATCTTCAAGTTCTTTTCCTCGATGATTGTGGTTCTCTTCCCATCCCATGATTCAAGAAGAGAGTAGAGTAGTTTCTAGATAAGTTTGTCTTTGGGGATGATCGCACCAAAGCCCTTGAGACCATTTACAATAACCGAGAACCAATCGAACGTCGTTGGTGCCCTCATAAGTGGTCTCTAACTTGTCCACACCATATTTGCACTTGTGCACAAAGACATCTTGGCATACATGTCGGGACCGAGTGCACAAAACAAGATATCAAGGGCCTTATCGTTGACTTGAAGTCTTCTTCAATCTTCATCGGTCATCTCCACCCTTGTCATCGAACAAGTCTTCCTTCATCATCCCTTTTCATAATAATGGGCGGTCTATCTTGTACTACATCCCAAAGGACATAGTCGGTGGATTTGATGAAGGGTCTCATCCGGTTCTTCCAATAGGGATAGTTATCCCCATTGAAATAAGGTGGCTTTGTGATCGATTGTGACTCGAGTATAGATTTTGCCCGGAGGTAGAATCCATGGCAAAGAATGGATAGATGATCAACACTCTTCAAGGATCGCCTCTTGTGGACGTTAAGCCTTCAAAGAGTTAAGCTTTAATACCAATTGTTGAGTGGATCAAATGATAGTGATTTGGCCAAGAGGGGGTGAATTGGCTATTTAAAATTTGAGGGAGCAAATTGGAAATTGAAAAATGAAGGATAAAGGCAATTATAGTGGTTCAAGCTTCTAACAAGCTCTACATCCACTACCTTAGCTCCCACTAAAGATTTTCAACAAAATCCACTAGATTTTCTTCCCCTTTTCTAGGCTTATGAGGTAACCATTACAATCGGTCAATATTTCTACCCAAAGATTAACCCAAGAAATCTTTCAATACAAAGAAGAAGTTGGCAATCTAAAATATCTTTTAAAAAGATGGATATTGCCCAATTACAATCAAAACACCCCAAACTCTAATAAAAGATTTACAATGAAGAACTCCAATGAGTTGGGTACAAAGATATGACTTTATAAGACACAAAGGTTTGGATTAATGCTTGGATGTTGCTTGAAGGTTCAATAGTTGTTGTTGGTGCTTTGGAGGCTTGCTTTTATACCATTAATTTGATTTATAGCCGTTTGGGTGGTTGAGATCATTATTGTAACCGTTGGGTTACATTTTTTGCACAATTAATGCTCTTGATCAACCATCGATATCGGTACATGAAGGCCTGTATTGATACTTGCCTATAAGAAGAAAGAGCCTTTGTGCACAAAATAACAGGGGCGTATCGATACACGAGGAAGCGTATCGATACAATCTAAAGTGTAACTAAAAAGAAGTCGTATCAATGCAATTTTGCTCGCTTGAGCTACTAATTGAACATGTATTGGTACATCTTGAGGGTGTATCGATACGGGTCCAAAGAAATTTTAAAATTGGTCATTCCCAATAATCGACTCCAACGGCTAAGTCATTAAAAATTTGAGAAACTTATCGAAACACCTAGTTTTGCAATGTTTAAAACTTAAACCCGGATGAAGGAGTCTAATGTAATCATATCGAAAACGGATAGCCCATTTGATGACCAATGTTTCAAAAAAATTGTATTGGTATGTTTAGAGGCATATTGATACGATTGGGCGTATTTCTATAGTTTGACCTTTAAACACTTAGAAAAATTTTAGGGCTTTAAGTTTTTGACTTAGAATCAAATACGCTTTAAAATATTTGTCAGTTTGGGACACTTTAAAAAATTTGTTTGCTTTACAATAAAGTCCTTGAAAATATTTGTATATCAAAATTATCACAGGTTTTACATTTTCCCCTTTTGATATAACAAAACCCAAAGCAAATTTTTAGGTGTTTTGAAATTACTCCCCTTAGAGTAAGCTAGGTTTTGAAAAAAAAATTTAACTTATACTTATACACATTCTCCCGTTTTGTTAGATCAAAATCAATGATAGTAAAGGATAATTCAAAGCAACATACTCGTCATAATTCAAAGCATAATCTAAGAAACATAAATATCATTAAGGCAACATAATCCAAATCCAAATAAAACTAAAATCAAAGCATAGGTTCATAGAGTAAATAACATAGGTGCATAAAAATAAAAGTCTAATATGACATGCAATGAAATGAATGTCTAGGGAGCATCCTCATCATCCTTGTCTTGATCTTCATCTTCATCATGGGTTTGAGTAGCTTGAGATTGTCTCCATTTTCTATGGAAAGCCGTAAAGAGATATGTCCATCGAACCTTGTTGGCTTTCTATGGCTTGAAGTCGATCCTCTAAGGAAGTAAATCGAGTATCAATAGCGAAAACCCTTCGGTCATGGTTGTCCTCAATGAAGTGAATTGCTCATTGAGATAAGCCATGGGTGTCCATAGCCTGTGGAGCAATCAGGGCTTGAGGGGCGGCTGAAAGAGGATCTTCCGGTACTTCAGGAACCACATCATGTGGAAGCTCGACAAGACGTAACCACTCACCATTAAAATAGTGGAACTTTGAACGAACAAGAGATCACTCATCAATGGGATCGGTAAGAGGCTCGGAAAGATCTTGCCATCAATTAATTTCAAACTGAGTGAACAGGTAACTCAAAGCTGTCCCATAAGTGAATGATGCAACAAGAGAGGTGTGTTGATGTTGGATAAGGTAGACTAGCTCCGCAAACATAATTTGAGCAAGATTGGGCTGCTTCTCTTCACGAAAGCATCGAATCCAAAAATCATCCACTTGGCGAATAGTGGAAAACTTTCCACCGGATGGCCGAAACCACCAAGTGATCATGAGATGCAAGAAGTGATCATGAGCGTCTAGAACCGTAACAGAACTACCAAAAACATGACCCAAAGAGTCTCCATCTTTGATTCCTTCAACTTCAAACCCAAAAACATTAACAAGAGTTTGAACATCTATCCGAAATTTCTTCCCCATTAAGAAAGACTCAATAGCAATAACTTTAGTACGGTCTTGGTTGGGGATGCACTAGGCATTGGCAAAGAAAATCAAAACAAAATTACGGTACAGAAACCCAGGGATTGACAAAAAAGGCATCAAATTCCAACAATGTAAAAGAGGAAGGTATTTGAACTTGAAACGTTCAGAATTTAAAAAAGGGAAAAATATTACTATTTCGCGGCGAATCTTATAATTTTGGTATTGCTTGAAGTTGTTTAGAGCCATCGGGATTGCAAAACTCTTTTGATAAATGACACTGAGATTAGGACGTGCCGAATTATCTTCAGTAGAAGACTCGCCAACCTCGTTTGTTCGATCTCTTTTTCGTGGTGCCATATCGAATCTGAAAATAAGTTAAGGCACGAAACATACGTATACATAAATCATCAAATTCAATCCAATATGTAATCCAAAATTCAAGGTATTAATGAAAAACTATACAATATAATTTTTGAAAGATTTTGGTAAAAAGACATCTAAAAAAATAGATTTAAAAATATATGATATAATTTTTATATTTGAATAAAAATTTTTGGATTTTGATAGAATTTTTGCAAATACTTTAAAACCCATATTATTAGTATACTTTGTGTACAAAAAATGTTAAAAAACAGTATATTAAACTAAACGAAAATAAAAAGAAAAAAGAAAGATTTTATACCTTGATTTGAGGAAATTGGAAGAATAGATGGATGATAATGCACCAATTTGATGAGAGATCTCAGACATGGTTTGTTGAACAAAAACCCTAAAAAATTTGTGTGAAAAACAAGAGGATTTGAAGGATATTTATACTTGGAAAAGTTAGGGTTTCAAATGAAAAATGGTTTAAAGAGATTCATTTAAAGTTGTATTCTCATTAAAGGCTCATTTAAAGACTCATCGCCCACGCGTACCGATAGGCCATATGGCTTATCGATACAGGTGTGTCGAAACACATGGACCATTTTGATACAAACTTACCTGTATCGAAATATGTTCTTGAGCCTATATAGATACATTTGGATGCGTATCGATACACTTGTGCTGAGAAATGCAATCTGGGTTGAGTCAAGAATGGTGTACGATACACTTTAACCTGTTTCAATACGAATGACCCAAAAAATGCATTTTGGGCAACAAGTTGCTCAAAAGTTCAATTTTACTTGAACCGAAATGCATGTATATGATGAATGAACAAGATGAAGGTTAGGAATAGAGACAAGCTCTCCCTAACTAAAGGCATAGATGCATCAAGAGGCACAAATTACATTGACATGTCAGTCAAATCAATTCAAGCAAATTCTTGGTTTTTTTGGGACTCTAAAGGGTCAAGGAAGGCTTGTTAAACCTAACTCTCTCCTAAGGGTCCAAAAACGTTCTTTATCTAATGGTTTAGTAAAAATATCCACTAATTGGTTCAAGATATCGACATACTCTAGAACTACATCATTCTTTAAGACGTGATCCCTAATGAAATGATGTCTTATTTCTATGTGCTTAGTTCTAGAGTGTTGGATGGGATTCTTAGTGAGACAAATGGCACTAGTATTGTCACACTTAAGGGGTATGGTATCTATTTCAAAACCATAGTCTAAGAGTTGTTGCTTCATCCAAAGGACTTGAGCACAACAACTCCCTAAGGATATGTACTCGCTTGGTAATAGATAAGGCTGCGCTATTTTGTTTCTTAGAGAACCAAGATATGAGCATCTAACTAGGAATTGACATGTTCCAGAGGTACTTTTCCTATCTATCTTACATCCCCCATAATCTGCATCGGAATAAGCATGAAGGTTGAAGGAAGAGTCTCTAGGATACCAAATACCTAAACTAGGTGTATCTCTAAGGTATCTAAAGATCATCTTAATGGCTACTAGGTGCGATTCTCGAGGGCTAGCTTTAAACCTAGCACACAAACAAACACTAAACATGATATCGGGTCAACTTGCGGTAAGGTAAAACAAAGAGCCAATCATTGAACGATAAAGCTTAGAATCGACACACTTACCTCTTTCATCTTTGTCAAGCTTAATAGATGAGCTCATTGGAGTGGCTTGAAGCGTTACGTTCTCCAAGCTAAACTTCTTAAGCATATCCTTGATGTACTTAGCTTGATTGATGAAGGTGCCATCCTTCCTTTGCTTGATTTGGAACCTCAAGAAAAATGAGAGCTCTCCCATCATGCTCATCTCGAACTCACCTTGCATTAGGTTAGAAAATTCTTGGCAATAAACCTCATTAGTAGAACCAAAAATAATATCATCAACGAATTTGAACTACTAAGATGTCATTGCCATATCTTTTAATGAAAAGTGTAGTATCCACCTTGCCTTTTTTCAAAACCTTTTTCAATTAAAAAGTTTGAAAGCCTTTCATACCAAGCTCTAGGAGCTTGTTTTAAACCATATAAGGCTTTGGTCAATTTAAAAACATGGTTTGGAAACTTTTGGAACTTCAAAACCCGATGGTTGTTCAACATACACTTCTTCATTAAATAAACCATTTAAAATGCATTTTTAACATCCATTTGAAAAAGCTTGAAATCAGGAAAGCATGCAAATGTAATAGGCATCCTAATAGCTTCCATCCTAGCTACAGGTGCATAAGTTTCATCGAAATCTATTCCCTCTTCTTGAGTGTAACCTTGAGCAACAAGTCTAGCATTGTTTCTCACTATGTTACCACTCTCATCTAGTTTGTTTCTAAAGACCCATTTAGTTCCTATAGTAGATTGATTACTAGACCTATCAACCAATGTCCATACTTGACTTCTCTCAAATTGATTAAGTTCTTCTTGCATGGCCAATATCCAAAAATCATCTTTTAATGCTTCTTTGATATTTTTAGGCTCAATGCATGAAATAAATGCAACATTATTTATAAGTTTGAGAGATGATATAGTGGTTACCCCTTTGGATAGATCACCCAAAATTTTGCCACTTTTAACGTAGTTGAACTCCCTTGGGTAGGTGACCTCCTTTCCTCTAGAGCCAAGTCCTTCAAGGCTTCAAGAGGTGGATCTTGTGTTTCCTCTTCTTTGCTTGGAATCTGATCCACCTTTGATGTTTGTTCTCCACCAATGGCTTCAATGATCCTTACATCATCATCATCACAAGATTCTTTCCTCGAAAGGGGTTATCATAAAAAACAACATGTATAGACTCTTCTACAACCAAAGTTCTTTTATTAAATACTTGATCGGCTTTAAAGTTTGAAGAGTAACATAGAAAAATAGCTTCATCACTTTTTGCATCAAATTTACCTAAATTATCTTTTCCATTGTTTAAAACAAAACATTTACAACCAAAAGGATGGAAATAGCTAATGCTAGGCTTTTTGGATTTTAAAATCTCATAAGATGTTTTCTTCAAAATAGGCCTAATCATTACTCTATTAATTATGTAGAAAGCCGTATTAGTGGCTTCCGCCCAAAAATATGTAGGTAAATTATTTTCACAAAGCATGGTCCTAGCCATTTCTTCTAAAGTTCTATTTTTCCTCTCAACTACCCCATTTTGTTGAAGAGTACGAGGAGCCGAAAAATTGTGGCTAATACCATTTTCAGTACAAAAATCTTCAAAACCCATATTTTGAAATTCGGTTCCATGATCGCTTCTAATATGTGAAATTTTAAGATCAAGATCATTTTGGGTGATTTTTGAAAACGTGATGAATTTTTCTAAAGCCTCATCCTTAGTACTTAAGAAGAGAACCCAAGTGTATCTAGAATAGTCATTTACTAACACATATGCATATGACTTACCACCCAAGCTCATAGTCCTAATAGGCCCAAAGAGATCCATATGGATCAATTGTAAGCATCTATTAGTAGAAACATCATTAATGGATTTAAATGAGGTTCTTTGTTGTTTACCCTTAGCACACGCATCACAAATTTTATCTTTAGAGAAATTTAACTTAGGTAAACCTCTTACTAGATCAAGGGAAACCAATTTCTCTAAAACACTAATGCTAGCATGTCCTAGTTTCCTATGCCACAACCATGTATCATTTTTATTGTGTGCCACAAAGCATGCATTGGATGTATGTATTTCATCTAAATGCACCATATAGATATTACCTATGCGATGACCTATGAGCATTATTTGATTTGTTTTAATGTTCATGATTTTACACCCATTAGCATAAAAAGAACATTAAAACTCTTATCGCACAATTGAGTAATGCTCAACAAATTATGTTTAAGACCATTGACATAAAGAACATTTTTAATAAGAGTAGTTGAGAGATTACCAGAGCCAATTCCTTCAATGTGGCCTTCGGAGTTGTCACCAAATGTCTCTACTCATCCACTCTTTGGTTTGAGCTCCAAGAATCTACTTTTGTCTTCGGTCATGTGTCTTTAGCAACCACTATCAAGGTACCAAAAATTTTAACTTGTGGTTTTGACCTTGTAGCATTGCTCCACCTACAAACAAAGATCAAGTTTTGAATTTTGGTACCCAAATCATTTTGGGTCCATAAATATTAGTTCTCAAAATCTTGGTTCCCTTAGGAATCCAAGAAGCAATAGCATTCATATTGTTAGAAACTATAAATTCCTTAGGAACCCATACACTCCTAACTTTTTTAGTTTTAGATTGCTTTTGAAAACTTCTTTGTTTGGGGGTTAAAAGTCTTTCTCTTTACATATTGAGTTTTTGAAGAACTACCATTTTCAAAAGTATTTTGCCCAATAGTAAGAGAAGTTTTAAGATTATCCACCTCTTTTGTGTTGTAATCTTGGAAACTGAAAATAAGTTTTTCTAAATTGTAATTTTTCTTTTTAAGCTCATTTGAAAGATTCATCAAATATAAAACTTTCTTTTCCAATTCGGAATTGGTTTTTGAAAGAGACTCATTTTAAAATTTCAAATCGGAAATGTTTTTATTGTTTTTAAAAATAGACTCTTTGTATTTTTCTACCAATTCGTTGTAAACATCTTGTAACTCATCATAAGCATCATATAATTCATCATAAGTAAAAGATTATGAGTTAGAGTTTACCATTGGTTCCTCTTCAAGGCCCATGAGGCAAAGGTTGGCCACTTCATGCTCCTCATCCTCAGATGACTCATCGTCACTCCAAGTTGCCATTTGAGCTTTGAGCTTCTTCTTCTTCCCAAAGCTATTTTTCTTTAGTTGTGGGCAACCGGTGCAAATGTGGTCGGGCTTCTTACACTCATAACAAATGAGTTGGTACTTCTCTTCTTCTTTGCTCTTGTTCTTGAAGTCCCATCTTCTATTAAATTTTCTTCCACGGTTGGACTTCATGAACCGGGTAAACTGCTTGGCCAACATGGCCATCTCTTCGTCTTCCTCACTTAAATTGTTCTCCTCAAAGAAAGCTTTGAGAGAAATACCAAGCTTCTTATTCTCTACTCATTTCTCTTCTCTCTTCTTTTCTTCTTCCTTTCCTTGCTTCATGATCTCATGAGTAAGGAGAGATCCTACTAATTCATCGAGCTTCAACATCTTCAAGTTCTTTTCCTCGATGATTGTGGTTCTCTTCCCATCCCATGATTCAAGAAGAGAGTAGAGTAGTTTCTAGATAAGTTTGTCTTTGGGGATGATCGCACCAAAGCCCTTGAGACCATTTACAATAACCGAGAACCAATCGAACGTCGTTGGTGCCCTCATAAGTGGTCTCTAACTTGTCCACACCATATTTGCACTTGTGCACAAAGACATCTTGGCATACATGTCGGGACTGAGTGCACAAAACAAGATATCAAGGGCCTTATCGTTGACTTGAAGTCTTCTTCAATCTTCATCGGTCATCTCCACCCTTGTCATCAGAACAAGTCTTCCTTCATCATCCCTTTTCATAATAATGGCCGGTCTATCTTGTACTACATCCCAAAGGACATAGTCGGTGGATTTGATGAAGGGTCTCATCCGGTTCTTCCAATAGGGATAGTTATCCCCATTGAAATAAGGTGGCTTTGTGATCGATTGTGACTCGTATAGATTTTGCCTGGAGGTAGAATCCATGGCAAAGAATGGATAGATGATCAACACTCTTCAAGGATCGCCTCTTGTGGACGTTAAGCCTTCAAAGAGTTAAGCTTTAATACCAATTGTTGAGTGGATCAAATGATAGTGATTTGGCCAAGAGGGGGTGAATTGGCTATTTAAAATTTAAGGGAGCAAATTGGAAATTGAAAAATGAATAATAAAGGCAATTATAGTGGTTCAAGCTTCTAACAAGCTCTACATCCACTACCTTAGCTCCCACTAAGGATTTTCAACAAAATCCACTAGATTTTCTTCCCCTTTTCTAGGCTTATGAGGTAACCATTACAATCAGTCAATATTTCTACCCAAAGATTAACCCAAGAAATCTTTCAATACAAAGAAGAAGTTGGCAAATATCTTTTAAAAGATGGATATTGCCCAATTACAATCAAAACACCCACAAACTCTAATAAAAGATTTACAATGAAGAATTCCAATGAGTTGGGTGCAAAGATATGACTCTATAAGGCACAAAGGTTTGGATTAATGCTTGGATGTTGCTTGAAGGTTCAATAGTTGTTGACGGTGCTTTGGAGGCTTGCTTTTATACCCTTAATTTGATTTATAGCCGTTTGGGTGGTTGGGATCATTATTGTAACCGTTGGGTTACATTTTTCGCTCAATTAATGCTCTTGAGCAACCATCTATATCGGTACACGAAGGCCTGTATTGATACTTGCCTATAAGAAGAAAGAGCTGTTGTGCTCAAAATAACAGGTGCGTATCGATACGCGAGGAAGCGTATCGGTACGGTCTCAGTGTAACTAAAGAGGCGTATCGATATGGGAGAAGTCATATCAATGCAATTTTACTCGCTTGAGCTACTGACTGAACCTGTATTGGTACTTCTTGAGGGTGTACCGATACGAATCCAAAGACATTTTAAGATTGGTCTTTCCCAATAACTGACTCCAATGGCTAAGTCATTAAATGCTGATATTTGAGAAAGTCTTTGAAGTGTATCGAAACACCTAGTGGCGTATCAATACGCAATGTTTAAAACTTAAACCCAATATGAAGGCCGTATCGAAACTAATGTAATCATATCGAAACGCCTGAGGAAAAAACTTAGCCCATTTGAAGGTCGTATCGATACGGATAGAGTCGTATCGAAACAAATGCTTATAGTGTATCAATACGCTTAGAGGCGTATCGGTACGCCTGGGCCTATTTCTATAGTTTGACCTTTAAAACAGTTAGAAAAATTTTAGGGCTTTAAGTTTTTGACTTAGAATCAAATATACTTTAAAATATTTGTCAGTTTGGGACACTTTAAAAAAATTGTTTGCTTTACAATTAAGTCCTTGAAAATATTTGTTATATCAAAATCATCATAGGTTTTACACATCGCCAGAAAAGGTTGCCGGAGACACCATTTGTACCAATTCTACCAGAAAAATGAAGCCTATTAAACACAGGATTGAACCAAACCCAAGATATAGCCATGCAAGCCAAAATCTTATCAGAAAAGCCCCAAAATGCAAATTATGGCCAGAAAATGCATAGCTCTGATAAAGTCTCTCCAGGTGTCGGAACAAAGATCGGTCATAGAGGTTTTGCTCTCCTTAACTTGTTGAGCACGACGGTGGCCTCGATCTCACTCCACGACGCCTGAAGATGATAGAAAACGACCAAAAGCAAGATAGGAGATTTGGGTTTGAAAATGAAAACTTAAAATGGATCTCCACGACAAATGGTGACAGCTTACTGAGAGTGGAGGACGGGCTGGGGTCGGGGTGCGACGACGCTTCGATCAAAGACGGCGGTGATGACCATACCAAGGCGGTGAGGTAGATCGGACGATGACTGGTGGAAAAGGCCTTTGGTGCTCTCTCTCTCTCTCAATAATGAAGAAGCAATAAAGACGGTAGGTGAGGAGTCAAATTTTATTTATTATGGGCTTAGACTAAGCAGGCAAAGGTTAAAATTAACTCGGTGCAAACAAGGATCAAGAATGACCTTGGCTCAAATGGTTAAGACTTAGGTTTACCAAGCATAGGCTATAGGTTTAAAACCCTGTGGCATCATGTTTTATTTTATTTTATTTTACTTTTTGTTTCACTTACATCCTTTTTTTTGCCTTAAAAACTTGGGGTGTTACACTTCAACAATCAAATGGCGTAGATATTTCGAGGTTTCAAGCAAGGTTGACTAATCCTTTAAAACCCTAAGTTTGAATTTGATTCATGCATGATTATATTTTGAATTATTTCGATGTTAATTCCATGTTTTATTCTTAAAGTGAATGAGGAGGAGTGTGACTCTTCAAGGAAATTGAAGTGAAAAGCTAAGGTCAATCAAGAACATAAGTTGGAGACTTCAAAACTTAGTTTTTTGGTGAGTGTAGTCACCTTGTATGATTTGTATAATATATGTTATGTGTATTTTATGTGTAAGGAACCTTATTTGTATGTATGCCATGAATAAATGGGATTCTATGGATGTTTAGCTTGAATGCAAGGTATCTATATTGTGCTAAAGCTATGAATGTATTGTGATAGTATGTGAATCCAAGGAATTCATTGGGACAATTTGAATTTGATATTACATATGTGTATTGTGATATAACTAATTGAAGAAATGAAATGTGTAACATATGAACATAATATATATGAAATCGAGTTGTGAAAATGAGAATAAGCTATGTTATATGATGTGAACCTTAGTCGTAAACCTTGGATATTGGACTCTTAATGAAAATGTTTATTAAGATGGGCAGTGCAAACATGGCAATTATTCGATTATACGACATGTGTAAAGATTATACGATTATGCATCATGTATGGGGATTATTCGATTATATGGTATGTGTGGCGATTGTTCAAGGGAACTAATCAGTTTTTGAGTATGAGCTAGTGTTCCTGCAGTTGAGCAAGTATGCCCTAGATTGGGTTGCTACGAAGAAGATGAGGTGCGAGAGGTTTCGAAAGGATTGAGGAAGGAGATCCAAACGTACTTGACAGCTGATCCACCAAAAGTGTTTTCAGATTTGGCCCTAGTGCCTGATTGTTTGAACAAGTTCAAGGCTTGACCTATAGCCAGGCTAGTGGGCAAGGAGGCTCGAGTGGAGTGAATTATACCCACTCCAACCAGTCACAATCTTACTCCCGGAGGAGTAGAGGTCATTAGAATCAAAACGTATTTTGAATAATCCCTTAAAACCCTAAGTTTGAATTTGATTCACGCATGATTATATTTTGAATTGTTTCGATGTTAATTCCATGTTTTATTCTTGAAGTGAACGAGGAGGAGGCTAAACATGGCAATTATTCGATTATACGACATGTTTAGAGATTATACGGTTATGCGGCTTTTATGGTGATTATTATATTAGACGAAATATGTGGTGATTAATCAATGGTTTTATGATGAGGAGCATAAATGCGATGATTATTCGATTATATGATAAGTGTGGCGATTGTTCTTTTATACGTAATATGTGGAAAACATACGATTATACGACCCGTGTGGTGACCATATGATCACAAGGCATATGTTGCGATTAGGAGATGACATGGCCTAAGTGGTGATTATAAGATTACATGATTTGTGTGGTGATCCTGCGATTATACAAAAAATTCACTTGTGATGAACAACAAATTTAAACAAATAAGTTCTATACACTTGATGCATGATTAATCAGAAATCACTCGATTTTACAAATACAATGAAACAAGAAATACATGTATTTCTTGTGTAAAAATTGTTTGAACTGTTTGAATTATATTCATCACTTATGATTTATTTTCATTATGATATTTTACAATTGTGTAACATCCTCAAATCTCTTAATTGAAAATTTCTCGAGAATCCTTGAGAATAATTAAATCATTTAATCTAAGTGTTGGAATTTACGCTCTATTCCTCCCTGGTTAAATTTACTAAATGGTAGCTTGATTTGATGGTTTTATTGATAATGAAAATGTCAAAAATGAAAGTTCAAGGACTAATTTGGAAGGTATGAGAATTTAGAGAGTTGCATGCTTAAATAGTTCAAAGATTTTTTTCTTGGCAAGAGTGATATTATTAAGGAATTAATCACAACACACCTCGTCTTGATCCTGTATACGTGCCTCGTTAAAATTCTCTCTAATCATAAAAGGAGGAAAAATGTACACCACATACTGAAGAATATAAAAAACACAAAATAAACCAAACGATCTAACACCAATTCCATAACAAATAACCTCCCAGTAATCACCACCACGCTCGCCTTTTGTCTCCAAATTTCTTCATGCCATTTAAGAGCATCACACAACTCCAATTGAGTCTTTGTAATTCATTTATTTGTGTTGAATTCAGACTTGAGACATTGCCTTCTCCTCCAAATCATTAATTTGATTTTCCAGCACCTTAACTTTAATGTTAAAGTCTTCACAGGAGTCTGCATTCCCTCGGCGAAGAGCCCATTTAACTCGCTTAATTTTAGGGACAAATCTGACTTGTTAGCAAACTTGGACCCAAATACCTTCTTGACAATTTTCCAGCATCCTTCTTTATGCAACCAAGCATTGACAAATTTAAAAGGTCTCGGGCCCCAATCAGTTTGTTCACTCAAGAGAATAACTGGTACATGGACGGAAAACGGTCGCTGCAACCCCATTACTAAAAGATCTCTAAAAATCATCGCCCCGTTTTCATCTAAAAGGAACCTATCCTGCCTGCTTCTTTTGCCTTGAGCACCAATACCAAGTGAACTTCTTCTCCCATGGGCAGATCAATTAGATTAGCGCCATCGATGAAATCATTAAATTCCCTGCTTCCTCTCAAATTTCCAACACACTCGCTACGTTCTCCCCTATTTCTTACTGCATTGAAGTCGCCCCTTATCATCCAATTTGAAGGTTCGATGGCTTTTAATACTAATGAATCATTCCAAAGTTCAACTTGCTCAGATACAGAGCATGGAGCGTAAATATTAATGTACGTATTTCTTAATTTTGGACTTGTATTTATCCAAGATGCTCATAAGCCCTCCCGATCTGCCAATCGCATTTGAAACTCTAAACTCAAAATCGTCATCATACCATAATTTTCGGACCTCCCTCTCCGTTATGACTTATATCTTTGTTTCCTGAATGAACACTATGTCCACAATCTGCATCCGAATTATCCTTCTTGATGCTGACAATTTTACCTCCGACCCTAAACCCCGTACATTCCAATTCATTAACTTCATTTGCAGTCGTGCTCTTCTTTTCTAGTAAGGCTACATCCTTAACTGCTTCCCTTTCATCGCCCACTATTTGAATTAGGACCGTTTCGATGATTTTCGGGGCCCTGAGCGAAAACTAAAAATGAACCCTTATATAATGAAAATATATCTCATTGCGAATAGAAATTCTTTGCCGATATTTGTGCCACAACAGTAAAAAATTAGGTTTATAGTTTATGGTTATGGTTTAAGGTTATGATTTGAGATTAGGGTTTAAGGTATTGAGTGCAGAGTTTAGGATTTAGTATTTAAAAGTTAGAATTAAGGCTTAAAATTTAAATTTTTAGTATTTAAAAGGGACATAATTTTTATTCATCTAATTACTTTGAACAATTAATTTAATATTTTAAACACGTTATTTTCATTGTTAGATTTATTTATTTAGGAAAAAAATTAATTTTTACCATTAAATTAATTTATCTATTTAACAAATTAAAAAAATAAAAAATAAAAATATAAATAATTAAATTTTAGGGGCCCTAGACTTATTGGGAGCCCTGAGCGGTCGCTCAGGATACCCTCCCTTATAGCCGGCCCTGATTTGAATACCCAATTTCTTTCCTAATCTCAATGCTCTCCTAGCCTCATTTGTTAACAAATTCCATCTTACCTTAAGATCAATGTCAGATAAGGATCTTCATTCATGAACCGGCTCTTGCTACTCATTTTTCTTCTTCTTCCTAGCCTCGTTTCAACACTCTATCCTTTTTCCTTTTTTCTAGTTCAGTCAAAGCATGATCCTGAAAATCTCTCAAAGAGCTATATTTTCTCTTTTTTGTCTGACTTCTCTTTGTAGAGCAGGAAAAATTATTAGATAAATTTTGTTCACCACGTCATCCGTGGTCTCAATCAATCAGGTTCGTCCATCTCATTTTTCCTCAAGGTGAATTATTACCTCTTTCCTACATATAATTAGAGAGTGAGTAGTTATTAGATAGTTATTTTGAGATAAAAGAACCTAATTGGTTGGACCACGAATAACGTGGTGAACAAGGTTCATCTAATAATATCTCGTAGCGCAGGGAAAGAAACCCTAACCTTAATAGGAATCTGGTTGGTTTCAATCTCTAAATTAAGATTACCACCCACTGATGCCGAGTTTCGAGGCCCAATCGAGCAGCCCGTTCCAGTAACCCCATTACCCCTAGCTGTGTAATAGAATTTAAGTTGGTACAATCATTTCCAAGTCCCATATTTTGAAAATCCTCTAAAGCCCGATTAGAGGCCCTGTTCATATCTTCATGCTCTGCTACTTTGGGCCCAACATCCTTAATAACCAAAACGGTCTCCTTAAGATCTTCCCCAATATACATCCGACTCTTCTCATTCTGGAGAATTTCTTTCTCATGCATACCACTCTCCAACTCACCAACTTGGATATTCTCATCCAGCTCTGTGTTGGTTCAACTGCCAATAACTACCGAATCTTCTCTTTGTCTCTCCTTTATCCCACCAGCCACGCGACTTAACTCCTCGATCTCATCCCATTCTGATCCACATTTAATGCATATTCTACCTCTCAAACTTTTTCCAAGTCACTATCTTCTGGCCACTCATCCTACTTAAATTACAACAAGGACTCGCTGTCATCGTTAGTAGAAATTCTCATTTGTTCTGTGGCTTAAGTCTTCTTTATACCCCATCTTTACTAACAAGTTATTCGAGAACTCTAATTCATTCATGATGCATAAAATATAGTATACATAATTAGAGCAAGTATACTCATCGCACAAGTAATAAAGTGATAAGTAGAGTATCGAACCCACAGGGATTGGAGTGATAAACTCAAAGCAATCACATGAAAGAGTTAATAAAATAATAATGATGTTGTGATAGAAATAAAACTATAAATTAATGTTAAGGAAAATAAAAGTAAAGTGAAGAAATCATTAAGAACAAACAGATGTTGTAACAAAGATTCAGATAATATGAATGTTGGGTTTATTGCATAGGAACTATGCTAATTACCATTCAAATGTTATAACTGCTGGTAATACATGTCTACGTAAACCAATTTAGATCTTCATCTATACGAAAGGGTTTTCTAATAACTCCTAGACTCTCTTGATACCTATAAGTAACAACAAGAAGCTATGGCAATACATGTCTGCGTGAACCTTAACAACTTATTGTTTATTCAAGTTCCCCTTATTAGTCATTGAAATCCTAAAATTATGTCTAAGCCGGATTAGAACTAAGCTAATAGCTTAGCCCCACTGTTCATGTTTGTTAAACTTAATTCTTTCGATATTAAGCCACAGATCAATAATTAAAAGGCCTTTCTCGATAGCTCTTACAATAATTATGCATGAAGAACAAAGAACATGATAGATAAAGGAAAATGCTATAACATTAAATAAGTAATTAAAACATAGAATTTTAAAACAATAAAACCTAACAAAAACATTTAACTCATGTCTAAGCAAATAACAACCATAATAAAAACAATTAAAAACATACTAGTCGATAAAGCAAGAAAGAAAGAGAATCAAAGCGTCTTAAGATTTCTTCTTCGTACCCTCGAACTGTTGTTACAGTGCTCCAAACTCCTAAAGCCTCGCTCGATAGCTCTTCATCGTTTGGAGACTCCTTTTAACCTTTAACAATGGTGGTTCTCCGATGAAGAAGACAAAGGGTTGTTCTTCCTTTAATAAAAGCTTCTTTGCATATTTGTGCGTTAAGTGCAACCTCTTTTTAATTATTTCCCTTGGCTTCTTTATATAGAGGTGGCTTTCCTAGGGTTTTAAAACCCCTAAAGTGCTAGTAATCTTTTAGTGAGTCATTAAATACCCAATAAAAGAATATCTTGCTTTTAATAATTGTCATGTGATCCAATAAAGAGGATCTTTACTTTCCATGCCACTAATGACTTAATAAAGAAGAGGGGACCACACATTAAATCACATTAAATGATCCAAGATTTGTTTCTAGCGTCACAACAAATGTTGTAGCATCCTTCAGCACGAGAGAATTCTGCTCCAATGTTCTAACGCTCCCCTGCTTCGTTACTTCCTGCGCAAGAAACACTAAAACCACTACATTTCCCATTAATAGCATTAATATATATAAAAACATTAAGCTCAAACACCATAAATCCATAACTATATGAAAACTACTCCTAAACGTAACTAAATGAGCCTAAACACATGCAAAAGCTAAGTAAAAAGGGTACGCAAAATAGGTATCTACACACTCATCAAATACCCCCAAACTTTAACTATTGCTTGTCCTCAAGCAATGCAAACTAACATAAAGAAGAAAACATGAAAACAAACCATTGTTTCTAAGGTTCCAACTAAGCTATGATGAAAATAATTCCAAGACATACTGCAACAGTAATTCATTCCTCAGCTATTTTAAAGAAGTGCAATGCATCAGAGCTTACAATTTTGTTCAAAAGATCAAATCTACTGCAGGTGCAGTGTGTGCTAAGTTACATGCATTCATCACTTAATATCTTTTGAAAAACTTAAGGGTTGCTTTCTTTTGTTGCCTCGACATATTGTTTTCTTTTTCAACACGTTATTTTACTCTATTTTCTTTTTGAGTTCGAAAACTTTATCCTTGGGGCTTCAGCCTATCACGCTTACTCTTTAGTACCCGAAGATGGAGTGGAGAAAACATCCCATCCCCGAGCCTGGCGAGCAGTGTCATTTCATGAAGACTTTCAGTCACTCTTTGCCAGTACTATCATCCCTACCAGGGAAAGTTAAATGGAGCAAACACAATTCACCTATCGTACTAGGATAATAAGATGCATAGAAGTGTGTCCCACAATAGTTTTTGTTTATATTATCAATTAATTTCTTGATTTTTAGGGAGTTTTTTAAGCCTTTAAATTGCTACGTTAATCATTAAGTTCATTCACTTTTGATTCATGCTTCAGCATCAGAGAGTCGACCTAGAATTTCTCTAAGGTTTCTTAATCTTTTAGAAGGCATGCAACATGTGTTTTTAAGGGCTTCATCAAATCTATCATCAAGTTCAAAAATAAAGCTCTTAACACATTGCAAAGCATCAACGTAGATTCATCATAGGAAGTCATGATCAACGCAGCAACAATTTCAGAAGTAGTGGAACATAGAAAAGAGAACCATCAAAAAAATTAGGTTACTTACATGCATGAATATTTTTTTAAAAATTTTACCTAAATTTAACCTAATATATACATGGCACAATACTTGTCACACCCCGAAAACCGGTCTAGTCAGAATTAGGTTTAGGTAATCAGAAATTTTGTACCAGTTATGCCCGAATGGTGTAATTGCTAAATCCTTGTACCCAATTTTGAAGTAATAAAAGTTATTTGGGCTTAATTGAAGTTGTTGGACCTTTTTGTAAGGAATGAAAGTCATTTAATGACTAAATTGTAAAAATTCAAAGTTGGGGTTTTATTGGAAATGCTAAAAATGTTGAAGTTGAGCTATGCGTATTGATACAGTAGGACCTATATCGATACGTCCCAACTATTTTAACTAACTTACCCAACTTAGCCTAGCCGTATCGATACGACCATAAGGTGTATCGATACGGGTCCCTATTAAAAACTGGTATAGTGTTTAATTTGTAAGAATTGGAAATTGGGGATGATTCACCTCCTTGCTTGCCACCCCTTCACGTGATAATGATCTGAAGAGATGACAATTAGTCAGCAATTGCTTAAAATTGTAAAAAGGCATGAATTAATAGAAATTAGTAAATTAAGCTTACCTTTGCCTAAGGGAAACCTTCCTATTGGCCCTTGGTGAGGTAAGTTATGATTAAGACCATGGCCTTCTTAAAATGAATAAGGAAAAGAGCTTTCTTCTTGTTTGAATCTCCCAAAACCAAACTCAACCTTTGATTGAAGAAACCAAGCACACACCTCCATTATCATCTTCTTCCATATGCTCAAGCAAGCACCTCAATCCGATCTTTGACCCTTGTATTATTTCAATACACCAATTGAAAGCTTGTAATTGGGTCAGTAGAACCCCTATGTCAATTTGATGATTCCATCAATCCTTAGAGTTTAATTTCAAGATTTTAAGTCTTGAATGTTCAAGCTAAGCCCATGTGTTAGATGGTTAATTTCCTTATTTTGATGTTGTCTACAAGCTTTGGTAAGCTTGAAAAACATTTGTGAATCTTTAGTTTTAACTCTAATGTAATTCCCTAATTTTGAACTAGCTCAAGTGGTAGAAGACAAGCCATCTTCACCATCTTCATTACTAAGCATTCCCAACGGCAAGAGGATCGCTACCCGTGAACCTTAAAGCCTCTGAGTACTAAGTGAGTGTAGTTGTGTCTTGGGATCGGCTAGATGCCATCCCAGTTGCATTTGTTTTGTGATTACGTTGTGTCTTCATTTGAGTAGCTCAGGTAGAGCCTACAAGATGTGAACTCCATGTGGTAAGTGTGGTAAGGTTATTCTATTGTTTTGATGCATTACGATATGTCATGACTTATTCATTATATGATATATGTGAAAGTTGCTTGATGTTAACATTAATACATATGGAAATTAATATATGCATAAATGGCTTGACATGTGATTTAGAGCCAAAGCTCAATTTGCAATCCGATATGATACGGCCTAAGGGCACAAAGGTAAGCTTCATGGTGATATGTGTAACCTTGGACACTTGTGAACTTTGGATACAATTGGCATGCCATATGGTTATTCAAGCTCACTATGTAAGGGATTGGACTACAGTCCGGGCTACGGCCTATATGTGGGGAGAAAAGGTTGGATTGTGTAAGGAACTCTAGAGCTACGGCTCAAGGCTAAGGCCTATTTCCGATATGTAGGGCATACGGGGGAAATTCGCATATCCATTGGTTGCTATGTCCAAGGGGAAAATGAAGAATATGTATTGTGCATTTGATACATGAAATCGCTATTTGTTGATGTTAAGCATGAGTTGTATATGTTAATGATGTATATATGCCATTCAAGCATGCTTACACGTTATACATGCCATTAATGAACTTGTTGCATTTGTTATAAGTACCTAACTAGGCTATGTAAGCCTAACATCGTGTGTCTCATACATTTCAGGACCTTGAAGAAATTCGAGCTCTGATTGTGTGGTTGAAGTTGCAAGTCACTCCCATCAACCATATGTATGCTTACTTTTGCTTTGAACTCCTAATAAGGTGGCATCAGGCTTAGACATGTTAAACTTGCCCATTTTGTTATGTGTGTAATGCATATGTTTTGTATATGCCTTAGAAGGCCTAAATGGTATGTTACTTGTAGTTAAAAATGGCTTAAAATGCATGTTTGGGTTGAAAAGGTGAAAACTTAGTAAATGGATTCGGTTGGTCGTAAAATTTGAAATACTAGTAGGTTAAGTAGTTATAAACTTTCTGGTAAAATTTGATAACGTTTAGACATCGTTTGATAGGTTAATTCGAAAAAAAACTTGCTAAAATCTGTCATCACAGGGCAGGGCGAATCGATATAGGTGATGGTGTATCGATACGGCCTTGTATAATTGGCATGGTCAACATGAGTCAAAAAGGGCGTATTGATACGACATAGGGTGTATCGATACGGATTTTGGTCATTGGAATCTGAAAAAATTAAAGGTATCGATACGGTTATAGGGTGTATCGATACGAAGTCAACGTAGTCAACCTGTATCGATACGGTTCTAGCTGTATCGATATGGGCTTGTTACCCTTGAATCTAGAATTTGAAAATTAGGCTTAGCGTACCGATAAGGCCCTAAGTGTAGTGGTACAGTGGCGGTTAATTCTGTTAAAAGAGATAAAACACAGTTTTGCCTTGATTACAAAATGGTCCACAGAAATTGTATGGTCTAATTGGATAGGTAAATGACCTATTTTTGTAATGAGATTTCACAGGCTAATAATTGGAAGGTTATATTTAAAAATTAATAACATGAATTCTAGTTAAAGACCCTTAACTTGTAAAATTTGCAGTTTAGTCTCTAAGTTTGAAAAAGTTTGAAATTGATCCCAAATTAAGTAAGCTATTAATAAGTTAGTTCGATAAGTTGTACAAGAGATTAATAAGACATTCTGACTAAGTTGTGAACTCCGATTAAGTTTCTGATTTCCAAATATGCCTTCCGATAACACTTTCCGACCCGGTTCTCTACTAGGCCAAGAAGGGGTGTTACAATACTCCCCAAACTTGAGAGAAGCATTGTCCCCAATGCAAAAGGAAAAAGAAAAACATAAAACAAAAAGAAAAAAAATTACCTAGGAGTTAATGGGTGTAGGAAGGTACCGATGTGCGCGTGTCGACTTTTGCTAACGCTTGGCAAAAGATTAAAAATGCAGTGTGAATATGTAAGAAATAATGCCAAGAGTGAGTCTATTGCGTTCAAGTATACACGGGTCAACAAGTAATGTAACAGTAAGTTGAGTATCGTATCCACAGGGATTGAATAAGAATTTAATTGTTTAATGGTTTACTTGTCAAAAGAATCAAGAACGTTTGGAATGATTGAATTTTCTATTTTAGATAATAACTAAAATAACGCAGTGAAAATGAAACAGTTTGGAAAATGAGGTATTCAAATGGGTGATGAGCGTTGTCAATGGATGCCTGGATTTTACGCTAGCTATGCCAGCTATTAATAATGTCATGCCTTGAATTTATTGCCGAACAAATTTTAAAAGTGGCATTGCCTCTGTCGATTGCAATACCCTAGGTTAACCATGTTAAAACCCTTATATGCCTATAGTAAATCTTTTCATTAATTAACTTGATTAAGTTTCAATCTTTACTCCTAAGGGGTAGATTCACTTCCGAAGTAAGCTCATCTACTTGAACATCTTCTATCGAGGCTTCTCTCCTTAGTATCTGACAACTGATCGTTACCCCTCATGTCTGTTAAGATATTAAGGCGTCATAAGCAAACAATGCCAACTGTCGTATGAAAAAGAATTTAGAAAAAGATAATGCTAGACAGATAGAAAATAATGCCAAGACATTCAGATTATTAAAAACCAAACATAAACAGAGCGTTAATCACAAACATCCCCAACCAACTATAAAAGCTTATTTCATGGTTGGGGGACCATCCACAAAATATCATAGTATCTCAACATCATTACTTAAATAAAAATAAAACTAAGAGAATGGGCAAAAAGGAGATCTGTCAATTCAACCCTTCGAAGCTCCAGAGCTCTTGGTCTAAGATGGTCGAACCACACAACCTCTAGTTTCCTCTTTCACCACCGTGCTCCCCCTAAGTTGTTCGATATCTTCCTTTAAATAGGCACTCATGGAAAACCCTAGACTGGCTTTGAATTTGAAATTTAATTATGCACTTGGGATAAAAGTGTGTTATCTTCTTATCTTCTTTTGAATTTTAGGGCTGATGTGTACTAGGTTCAATGGCTACTTTGACCGGGCATCAAACATCTATTCTTTGCCAACGAGCTTTGCAATTGTTGGTCCATCTTTTACAATTGTGACTCGGCAATTCTTTTCTATTTTTCATGCTTTCTTCTTCTGCGTTGCTCTACCAAGCCTACTATGCTCCTAACCTGCATCAATGCCAACAAAACAACCCTTCACACTGGCAAAAGAACAACTCCCCAACTCCTTATGCAAATGCATGATTTTAACAACTAAATGCAAACATATGTACCTAAAGACAAGCTAAAGCATTGTGAAATACACATAAAATTTAGTACTTTCTAGGATTTAACACTCCCCCAAACCTAGCTCATTGCTTGTCCTCAAGTAATGAAACTAAAATTAAGAAAACAGAAAAATGAGTACCTCGGCAAAAGTGTTCTAAATGTCAACAAGTGCTAGTAAGCAAAATCCGACCCTAGTTATGTCCTCAGGTATCCAGTGCAATAATGCCAAGCAGATCAACAAATTCTAGTGCAACAATGTAACACTAGACTATGGTTAAAAAGTGTGCATCAAGTGTAGGCAATATGCATCAAGTATCCTTTTACTCCCTCAGTCAAATTTACTACCCAAACTTAGAATTATTTTTTCTTTTTTATTAGCCAAGGGTTTTTGCTGGAAATATTTTAAGCTTGCTTTGTAATATTGTTTGGCATGAGAAATAAGAGGGAGCATACCACGATCCCCCATGTTAGTCCATACATTACTAGGCTTTACTCTTCAACTCATACCCTAACATTTTTGACTTGATAACTAAGAGGAAGCAAACCACGAAGCCCCAATTTGCTTATTATCTCTAAGGAAAATGAGAGTTCTATATTGTTTTCTTGCCTTGGCAAAACATTGTTGCCTTATTATTATCTTTTACCCTGACATCTTCATGATTTTTTTTCTGAGCTTAGTTTCAAGAATTATAAGTTTGTTTAGGAACTAGATGCATACTACGTGTTAAGTGAGACTTTTGTTTCCTAAACTAGAGATCAATTGCCAAGCAGTCCTGGCATTACTAACCTGCTGGCACATGCAATGAAGGATTTACAATTTCATCATCGGATAGTATACTAAAGCAAATTCTAACTAATCTAATAAAGTATTGACAAATTTTCCAAACTTAACCGACGCAAAAAATATTAAGTGGTTTAGTATGCATAATTATACCTAATCTATATGGCAACAAAATGCAAACAAAAATATAAGCACGAATGCATGGCATGGTAAAATATGTGAGGCAAAACACACCCCCAAACCAAAGGTGTGCACTGTCCTTAATGCATGAAAACAAATATAAACAAAAGAAATAAGATGACGTGCATGAAAAAAATGAACAAAATGAATGTAAGGAGTTTAAGGGGAAGAGGACTCCCCTTCAGAGTTTTCTTGGCGTGTGACACGAGTCTTTCTCTTGGCAAAGCTTCCTCGATCTTAAGCCATGCATTTCTTTCTCTTCTTGCTGGGCTTTGATGCGACTGTAGAAGCTCTAATGTCACAAAGAACTTCCTTGACAATCTGTACTGGCTCAGAGGCAGCACGAGCTTCAGTGGTAGCAGATAAGGCATGTGCAACAAGTGTTGAAGCAGCTTTGGCTTGGATTCCTTCTTCTTTTGATTTGGGTGGTGTGTCTGTTCTTGCGGACTCAACTCGGACAGGGGACACTGGGACGGTGGCATCTGATTGTGTCTGAGTATGAATAGAGTAAGGACTGGCTAGCACATCATCGTTGGCAATGAGGTCGCCAGGGAACTTAAGAAATGTTGGCAATGTGTGTGTGGACATTCCTTCAAGAGTTTTCTTGAGGGAACAATCCTAAGAGCGAGTATATTGCCAGAACTTGGTGTTTTACTCAAATACTTTCTCAAATCTACCAACTTAAAGAAATTAGTTCATTGTTGGGGGAACCATTAACGCGAAATCATTTTCAAATAACATTACCATAAAATCAGGTCTAAAATAAAGAGAAATGGGCAAAGGAGAGGGTCTGTTGATGTAGCCCTTCAATGGATCCATAGCTCTTAGCCTGGTCAAACCACGAGTCTCCCTTTTCCTCACAGTGCAACCTCCTCGATTCTATCTCTCTTTGGCTCGTCATCAAGCCTCCTTTAAATAGGCACCCGTGGAAACCCTAGAGTGAATTTAAAAGTTGGATACACTCTTGAGATAAGCGTGTTATCCGCTTTATCCTCTTATCTCTTTATTTGAATTTTAGGGCTAACTAGATCTTTGACCAACGGCTAGTAGATTTGGCATCATTGTCCATCTTTTTCTAACCAAGTCTGGCAATCTTCGTCCTCCTTTGCCAACTTGACTTGGCATTTCTCTACTGGTTCTCTGGTTCTGCGCTACCAACTGCTCCTGCTTCTACTCCTATCATCTTGCTCTTGAACTGCCTTGCACACCAAAGCAAAGAAATGCACCTTTAGTCTGGCAAAAGAAACGTTTCCTAACTCCTTAATGCAAATGCATGATTTTACTAACTAAATGATTGGATATATACTCAAAGGCAAGTAAGAGCATGACAATGTATATAGAAAAAATAATACTATTGAGGAGTTAACACTCCCTCAAACCTATCTCGTTGCTTGTCGTCAAGTAATGTAACTATAAAGTAAGAAAACAAGAAACAAAACAAATCACCTTGGCAAAATTTTTCTGACTCACAACACATGATAGTAAGCGGAGTAATGTCCTAGTTCTATCCTCAGACATCCCAGTGCAGTAATGCCAAGTAGATAAGCAAATTCAAGTGTAGTAATATAACTCTAGTCTAAGGTCATGAAGTGCATGCAATATGCATCAAGTATCATTTTAACTCCCTTAGTCAAAATTACTACCCAAACTCATAATTATATTCTTCTTTTTTATTTATTTACCAAGGGTTTTTGCTGGCAATATTTTTTTACTTCATAATACTGTTTGGCATGAGAAATAAGAGAGAGCATACCACGAATCCCCACGTTAGACCAAACATCACTAGGTAGAGGAATAAGAGGGAGCAAACCATGAAGCCTCAAGCTACTTATTATCCCTAGGTAGAGGAGAGTTCTATTTTTTTTCTTTCCTTGGCAAACATTGTTGCCTTATTCTTTTCTTTACCCTAGCATCATTTTTTTGCTGAGTTTAGTTTCAAGAATCATACGTTTGTTTTGGGAACTAGATACATACTACGTGTTAAGTGAGACTTCAGTTTCATAAACTAGAGATCAATTGCCAAGCAGTCCTGGCATTGCGATCCTAGTGAAACATGCAAACTAAAGATTCCAAATTCATCATCGGATAGAGTATACTAGTACAAACTCTAACTATGCTAGTAGGTATGTTCATCAGATCAATCAAGCTTTGGCAAAAGTATTTTTTTAGTTGTTTGGTATGCATGGTTATACCTAATCTACATAGAAACATAATGCATATGGAAATTTAACATGCATGAATATCATGGAAAAAGATGTGAGGCAACATACACCCCAAACCAAAAGTGTGCATTGTCCTCAATGCATGAGAACATAGAAATATACAAAATGTAATGCATGAAAAGAAAATTAGAAATAATGAAATGCATGATTAAAAATGAAAATATGCAAGAAAAGGAGTTAAGGAGAAGAAAGCTCCCATTCGGAATGTTTTGGACGTGAAGCGCGCGTCTTTCTCTTAACATAGCTCGCTCGGTATGAAGTTATGAATTTTTTTCTTTTTAGGGGTTTGGACACGGCAATGGAGGCTCTCACATTACGAAGAACCTCCTCTATAATCCTCACTGGCTTAGAGGCAACATGTACCACATGAGAAGTAGACGATGCTGGCATAACATGATATTCTAGAGCAGTAGGGGGAACCCCAGTCTTGGCATGAACATCATCATTAGACTCCTTAGAGGTGTCAGTTTTGGTAGACTCGACTTGAACAGGCGAAATTAGAATAGTGGCATCAGATTGTTGTGTCAGGGTATGAACAAATTGGGGGCTCAGTGGCATTCCTTCTTGGGCAACAAACTCATTTGGGAATTCTAGAAACTTTGGCAAAAGATCAGTGACAATGCCTTCCAGAGTGGTCTTGAGGGCTTGGTCCCTAAAACCAACGTATTGCTAGAGCGTGAAATTCTGCTCCTCAGCCTTCTCTAGTTTCTAGAGAACGAGTTATTGCTGCTGGAAAATCTGGGAGAGTAATGCCAAGGCTTCAGCTAGCATCGTAGCTAGCATTAAGGTCTCCGATTTGGCCCTAGGCGTTCTGGCAGCAGACGCCGACTCAACAGCCTTTCCTTTGCTCTTCTCCTTCACTTCCCTACCAATTAATTGCTTTCACAGTGCATGGGTGATAGTTTCTTTACATTTTTTAGTGCTGTCCGAATCCAGCTTTGGCACGTTGTGGAGCTTGCAAATTTTAGTTATCAAAGAAGGAATAACCAAACTACCGTTGCCCTTAGCAACACATTTGTAGGTCTCCTCGATTATCAAATGTCCCACGTTAATTTTTCTACCTATTAGATGGATTACAACAGTGCTATTCTTTCCTTAGAGAAAGTTTCGTTGTCCGTGGTAGGCATTAAGTTTGCCTTTAGAAAAAGGTTCCATCCCCTCGAATGTGGCTTCAGTGCTATCCTTTTCACAGTCCTATGTCCCTTGGATAAGACAATCCATTTTGTGTAGGGCTCACCTAATTCCTTCAAAATTAGCTGCCTTTTAGCATCATCTAAAGATTCAGAAAATGCCAAATGTTCTTCTCATGTTCCATCCAACTTGAACAACCCATTAATATACCCCTCATCAAAATGAACACACGTACCTCTTATACATGGAAATGTGAGTCATTCATTGTAGGATGGTATAAAACTCACAGACGATGGTGGAATCGACCTCTTCGGGCTATTGGCAAAAGATTTCCCATTTGTGTGTCTTGATGATGGCAACTAGTTTAGGCGAGTAAGAAAGATTGGGCTCGTTCTTGAAGTTAAATCCCTTCTCGTAACAAAAAGTATGAGCAGCAAAATTCTCATCATATTTCTTCTTGATTTCTTTGTTGAAGAAAATCTTGAAGGGTGTAGAAGAAGAAGCCATGAGAGAAACATAGGAAAAGATAATGGTGATCAGAGAAAGAGAGTTGAAAGAAAGGCTTTGGGTCTTGAAATTCTTTCCGTGCGAGAGAGAAAAATGGAGAGAGTAACGATTTAGATAAGGGAAAAATCATAATTAGATAGAGAGAAGGGGAAACGGTTGAGGTTGTTTAATGGTGAGGTTAGTGGAAATGATGATGGTTGTGGCAGTTATGCGTGTTTAGGGAAGTGGGATGATGATGGGTTTGTGTTTAAGAGAGTTGATAGAGCGGGAAAGAAAAAGGGGGGGGGGTAAAAGTTTATGTTAAAATTTCAAAGAGTGGAGTTTTAACTTAGGTGGCTTAAGATTTTTCCGCTCAGCTAAAAACCTTTTCTAATTTGGGCTTAATCTCACATAAGGTCCACGTGGTAATTGATGAGTTTCCAAATGTCGACTCATCCTAGCATACTACCATGGCAATGTTTCATGTACTAACACTCATAAAGAAAAACCTTTCAAACAGAAAAAAGAAAATATAAAGAAAATAATTAAACTAAAAAAAACGAAAAAAACAACTAACTTAATTATTTACAATGTTCAATCGATGATGACAAAATCACTCAATCTTTGCCAAGAGAATAGTCTCCTTAGGTTCGAGCACAGCATCAGAGCATCACACTGGTGCTTAATAGACCATCAGACCAACCGACCTGATCTTTTGAGGCGTGTTCCCTATGTGCTATATAAATATTTTAAATGTTTTGTCTGAACTGATCATGTGCACATGACTGATATTTTCCGATTTTGCAAAACATAACATGTTTTCTAATTTTAAGCATGGATATTTCATCTGTCTACTTTAGATATATATATATATACTACTATTATTGATTTCTGTTATATCTGCATAAACATAAACTATTTTACTGGGGTACTCGGGATGATATATGAAGTCTATGTAGGTTCAGCCCTGATCCAGCTGGTAATTCCGCCTATACTAGGTTCCTACTCTTCAGCTAGGGTAATTTCGCTTGTATTTGTTTCCTATGCTTCGGCTAGGGTAATTCCGCCTGGACCTAAGGTATTCCCTTAGGATGGTACCTACGCCCAATGGGTCTGGGCTAATGCCTCTTTATAGATGCAGTTTCAGGGAATAATGTACTAGAGTTTAGTTGGAGGGTAGCTAGGTTTTACAGAAAAACTTTGGTTTCCATTGTAACATGTTTTACTGATATGATTTTTATATCTCTAAACTAATTGATTTTTTATTTGCATTTTATGGAACCCACTAAGCTCCCTAGCTCACACCCTAATTTTCTCCCTTTCAAATATTTTGGATAGGCTACCTTGTACCTATTATTCAGAGGATCAACACATTTAGTACTCCATCTAGTATGTAATGTTTCAATCCACTATTTTGTTCTTTCAGGGTGACATGTACCTATATTTTGGGATGTATATGTAACACCCCCTACCTGGCTTAGGAGCAAACCGGATAGGGAGTGCTCGGGGGGCACTGGGAACACAAACAATTTTAAACTTTCGAGAACTCATCCCTAGTGGATGAGTCGAGAACTAACAAGGCACTTAATCATTCACATTTAATCATACAAGCACGAGCATGCTCCTTATTCATTATAGGTTACCACTTTGGTTAATCATTTTCAATTTACATTCATGATTATCAAGTGCTTAATCAAATGACCATGTATAGTATTCAAATGGCATACAATAACTAGAACATTTTCATATCAATTCAAGCTAATATCAGATGTATGCACAACTTAATCCATTTCATGCACATGAAAATGTTGTCATTACACACTTCAAGTTTAGGCATTAAGACTTCCTAACGTTTAAGGCCAAAACAAGTTTATATATATACAAACTTTCAAGAAGCAAAATGCATGTCCTAGCTTAACTATATACAAGACTAGGTGCCACCGACTAGGAGCATTACAAAACAAGTATAGAACCATACTCTAGCTTTTGCTTGTGTTTGCTTCAGGCTCAAAGAACAGGCTTCAAAATCAAGAAGATTTCTCGAATCTCTTAACCTGTAGTTTAGGAAGAATAGGAATGAGAGTGATAAGTACAAGTTGTACTTAGTGAGGTAGCAATCTAAATCTAGCCAATTATCGAGTAAGGTATCATTCAATCAAGTAGTCCTATTTAGGGTTGTAGCATTTGAATTCAAGCTTTATACATACTTAAATTCCAAGTCAAGTAATTCAAATAGCAAGTAGATTCAAGTAGCAAATAATTCAAGTAGCAAGTAATTCAAGTAGCATTAAGCTTTATGCTTCATTTATTCCTTATTTTCTTTCTTTAATTTATGCCCTTGGTATTTAGTTGTCCAGGTAATCGAGTCACCAACCAAACTGTCGCCAAATAACAAGATACTGGTCATTACCCTCTTACTATCGCCAAAGACCATTCACACATCCCTCCTACTGTCGCCATTTATGGGCCTTGGCCCTGGACTGTAGTCTACCCAACACAAAAAACCTCTAGACTTTATGGCATTCCATTCTACCTATGACCACTAGCAACCAAGGCTTTGTTTCAATAATTTATCACATTTTCAAGTAATTCATGTTCAAGTCAAGATATCATCTCATTCAAGAATCAATTCAAGCAAGGCATATCAAGATTCAAGCTTAGCCCTTAGGCCAATTGAGCCTTAGCTCTACATTTTGCAATTTAACTTGTCATTCAAGCAAGCACTTAACATATGCCATCTCTAGGCATCAAGAAAGGTCTTTAACTCATGATTTATATCATGTTAACAAGCATCTAAATTATAGAGATACATTCAAGCACTATTCGAATTGATCACAACCAAGGCATCAAGAATCAAGCATTTGTTTTCACTTTTCTTTCTAATTAATTTAACAATATTCATATTTCTATTAAATCTCAAGTTTTAGCTTAAGCCATTCTTCCCTTTTAATCACAACCAATTTTAAATCAAGTTCATTAACATGGCATAGAAATAACAAGAAAGTAGACATGCATCTTTGGTTAGGACCTAAGTCCTAACCCTATATTAAACTACACTCACAATACTCCAAGCTATCTTTGGTCTTGCATCCAAATCCCCTTTTGTTTTCCACTAGCTTGCCTAGCTCTTTCTTCTTCAAAAAGGTCCACTCATTGTCCTAACATTGCACACAAGGCCATAGAATTAAAACCAACCACTATTTAAATCATTACATGACTCCATACATTCAAGCATTCATTTCAAAACATCAAGACTGCTGCTGCTAGGCAGCATGTGCATTACTTGCTTAAATATTCATATCTTTCATTCCGTACTTCAAAATTTCAAACCGTTTACACTGTGAAAAAGCTAACTTAATTATCTTTCTAACCAAATAGGCCTTTTATTTTTATTCTTTACGAATTAATACAGTTTTTTTTATTTAAAGACAGATCAATTTACGTCACTGGGCAACAACTACATTTTCAATAGTTTCAAGCAAAACAAGGCAATTCTTTATACGTTTAAATTACTCTCTTTTGTGCATCAATATGACTCTCTACCATAGTTACACACATCCAAGCAATTCAATTTAACTTTAAATCACCCAGAATAATTTAATGTTCATTAACATACAAACAATCTTGCTCAAAACAGTCCATGGACTTAAAATCAGTCTCTAATGTTTCTCCTAGATGCAGAGCAGTCCTTAACATCATTATTTTCAATCAAAATAGACCCTAATTACATTCTAAGCATTTCCCTTGATTATTTACTATCCAAAACAGTACTTAAATTCATTATATTACACATATCAGCCCCTAATACTTTTATATGTGCAGAACAGCCCCTTAATTCAAAAGTACACCAAAACTGTTTTCAAATTTGTTCAAAGCTGCGCTACTGGAAGCGAGACTGTTTCTTTAAAATCTCCAACTTTGTAAAGCTATTTTAGACTCTAAATCAGTCACTTATTAAGCAATTCCAGTCCCAAATTTTAAATAAACACTTCTTAAAGGTTTATCTTAATAAAACAATTTCCAGCACATACAAATCTGCCCTCCTAATTATAGAACAGTTCTATAATTCTACTTTCCATAAAACAGCCCCCTAGTTATTCAAATTTAGTCCTATGTCTAAGTAATTATTAGCCTCGAATCAGATTCAAAATATACATAGTTCTTTCTATACACTTCTCATGCTCCAAAACTCAAAATATAATCCAATTTGATTCTACTTGAAATCGAAAAGAGAGATAAAGTTGTTACCTTTTATCTAAGTACTACTCGAACTAGACCAATGGATTGAACAACATTTTGCTTAATTCCCCTTTGATTCATGAAATTTCTCTCCATTCTCTCTATATTGTTTCAGTTTTCTTCTTTGAAAATTCCCCTTAACCGTGACTATCCATCTCTCCTCATCTTTATTATCTAATGGACATGTGTTAAAACCCCACATAATTCTCCTTTTAACATGCAAACTCTATGTTTAATAAATCATTCATTTTAGTCACTTGATTGTAAGCATCTCTTCTTTATTTAAAAACAATTCGGTCCTACGTTCTATTTCATTAAACCCTGTGTTTTCATGAAATAAATTCTACCAAACAAAAAGTAGTAACATTCTCCTAGGCCCAATTTGGGGATGTTACAATTCTCCCCCCTTTAAAATAAATTCACCCTCAAATTTTACTTGAATTAAACAAGTGAGGGTATTGTTTCCTCATGACTGCCTCTGATTTCCATGTTGCTTCCTCCATCTTGTGGTTTTTCTACAAGACTTTAACAAGAGGTATGGACTTGTTACGAAGCTTTCTGACTTCTCGAGCTAAGATCCGAATTGGATATTCTTCATAGGATAGGTCGGGGTTCAATTCAACTTTCTCAGGCTCTAAAACTTGGGATGGATCAGATCTGTACCTTCTTAGCATAGATACGTGAAACACATTGTGAATCTTATCAATCTCACTAGGAAGAGCCAAACGATAGGCCATTGGTCTTATCCTTTCAATGATCTCAAAAGGTCCGATAAATCGGGGACTAATCTTCCCCTTTCTTCCAAACTTGAAGACCTTCTTCCAAGGAGATACTTTAAGGAAGACCTTGTCTCCTACATTGTACTGAATGTCTCTCCTTTTTAAGTCTACATAGGCTTTCTGCCTATCAAAAGCTGCCTTCAATCAGCTATGAATTATTTGCACTTGTTCGTCAGTTTCTCTAAGCAATTGAGGTCCCAAAACCTTGTTTTCTCCCAATTCAGACCAACATAAGGAAGTCCTACATTTCCTCCCGTATATGTCTTCAAATGGTGCCATCTGAATAGGTACCTGGTAGCTATTATTGTAAGCAAACTCTACTAGGGGTAGAGACTTTTCCTAGTTCTTTCCAAAGTCTATTACACAAGCATGCAACATATCTTCGAGCACTTGAATTATCCTTTCTGATTGTCCATCAGATTGAGGATGAAAAGTTCTGCTATGATGCACTTTAGACCCTAATGCCTTTTGCAAGGATTTCCAAAACCGAGAAGCAAATCTGGGGTCTCGATCAGAGATTATAGCTGTAGGTACACCGTGCAACTGAATCACTTAATGAATATATAGCTTGGCCAAGACATCCAAGCTCATGTTCATTCGAACAGGGATGAAGTGTGCAAATTTTGAGAATCTATCAACGATCACCCACACAACATCGTTATTTCTTGGGGTTAGAGGAAGACCAGTAACAAAATCCATAGTTATACGGTCCTATTTCCATTGAGGATATTCGATAAGTTGAACCAGTCCCGTAGAGGCTCTGTGCTCGGCTTTAACCCTTTGACAAGTCAGACACTTTGATACCAAGTCTGTAATAGCTGACTTCATGCCTGGCCACCAATACCGTGGTTTTAGGTCTTTATACATTTTGACTGATCCCGGATGTATCGAGAAAGAACTTTGATGATCTTCTTGTAATATCTCTTTCTTGAGTTCTTCATTATCGGGAACACATACTTTATCCTTAAAATAAAGAAGTCCATTCGGCTTAATGGAGAATTCAGGATTAGGTTCTGAATCTAGCTTTAACATGATCTTCTAAAGATCTGGATCAGTTTGCTGGAGATCCTTGATTCTCGAGATTAGAGTAGATTGATCTTGGAGTTCAGATAGGAATTTTTGTCCTTTGTATAAACATAAATGAGCATTGATTGCCAAGGAAGCTACGAAAGAATTCACAAGGTTACTTATATGAGTTAGGAATGGATTGTTTTAAGATAACGTCTAATATTTATAATCGAGGGTTTACCCGAGTATGGTCTGCGACTAAGGGCATCAACAACCACATTTGCTTTCCCCGGATGGTAGTCTATGACCAAATCGTAATCTTTAAGCAATTCTAGCCATCTTATTTGCCTTAGATTCAAGTCCTTTTGAGTTAGGAGGTACTTGAGACTTTTATGATCTGTATACAAGTTGCACTTCTCTCTATACATGTAATGTCTCCAGATTTTGAGTACAAACACGATGGCTACCAATTCCAGATTGTGTGTAGGGTAGTTTGATTCATGTGGCTTTAACTGACGTGAGGCATAAGCTACCACATTCTCATCTTGCATTAGGACACAAACTAGCCCTAAATGAGATGTATCACTATAGACGGTGAACTCTTTTCCTGATTCTGGTTGGATAAGAACTGGAGCATGAGTAAGGGCTTCTTTAAGCTGGTCAAAGCTTCTTTGTTGGTTCTTCGACCAAACAAATGGTTCATCTTTGCGGAGTAGCTTAGTCAAGGGTGCGGCTATAGAGGAAAATCCTTTGACAAATCATCGATAGTACCCCGTTAAACCGAGAAAGCTTCTGACCTCACCCACACTTCTCAGAGGTCTCCAATCCAGGATAGATTGAATCTTCCTTAGATCTACTTTGATCCCTTATGCTGAGATAACATGTCCAATAAATGACACTTTGGATAGCCAAAATTCACTTTGGTAAACTTTGCAAATAGTTGACATTCCCAGAGGGTTTGCAACAAAATTCGGAGGTGTTCAAAGTGTTCTTCCTTGTTCCGAGAATACACCAAAATGTCATCGATAAAGACGACCACGAACTTATCAAGATAAGGTTTGAATACATGATTCATGAGATCCATGAATGCAGCCGAAGCATTCGTTAACCCGAATGGCATTACGAGGAATTCATAATGTCTATAACGAGTCTGAAAGGCTATCTTGGGTACATCTTCTTCTTTTACCCTCATTTGATAGTATCTCAATCGAAGATCAATCTTTGAAAACACTGCAACATCTTTGAGTTGATCGAAAAGATATTCAATCCTTGGTAGAGGATATCTATTATTGATGGTGAGTTTGTTCAATTGTCTATAATCAATATAGAGTCTCATAGTCCCATCTTTCTTCTTCACAAACAAGACTGGAGCACCCCAGAGAGACGAACTGGGTCTAATGAAACCCTTGTCTTGTAACTCTTGAAGTTGCTTCTTGAGTTCCTTCAACTCAATTGGTGTCATTTAATAGGGTGTGATGGACACCGGATTCGTTCCAGGCTGAACATCAATCCCAAACTCTACTTCTCTGGTTGGAGGGAGACCAGGGAGTTCCTCAGGAAAAATATCGAGAAATTCAGATACAATTGGCATGTTTGGTAGACCAAAATCAATTTCATCTTGTATAAACATGGCAACAAAGGTTGAGGTAGGTTTCTTATCAATAAGAAATATGTATTTCTTTCCTAAACCTCAGAGATAAAGTCTCCTATTTTGGTAATCTACCCAGGCTTGGTGTTTCCCTAACCAGTCTAGTCCCAATACTAGATCAAATTCACAAGATAGTACATAAAGATCAACAAGAAAAGGGTATGTTTCGAATGTACAAGGGACAATCTTTATAAATGAAGTTTATGGTTGTCATTCCCCTTATAGGGTTCGAAACTACTAGACCTTAGTTTACAGTTTCAGGCTTCAAATTTAATTTCACAATCAAGGATGAACAAATAAAGGAGTGTGTAGATCCTGATTTTATTAAAGCATAAACATGACTTGTATTTAACTCAACGGTACCTGCTATGACATCGGGTGATTCTTCATCTTCTTTTCCCTGAATGTGGTAGATTCGAGCAAGAGCCTGAGATTCCTGATGAGTAGTGTTTGAGTTCTGACCCTTGTTCTTTCCAGATTCCAGACCGAGCTTGTCTAGGTCCTCTACTTCGAAATGATGGTGTAGAGCTAACAATTACAGGAGTTCGGCTCGGAAGCTTGTTAGGATTATGAGGGCAATCCCTTATGTAGTGATCCGAAGCTCCACACAAATAGCATAGATTTGATTGAGTTCTACACTGGCCCGAGTGATGCTTCTGGCAGAACTTGCAAGTAGGGAGTTGAGCAACTTTACCAAAATTCACCGTACTATTAACAAAAATGACTGGGGCCGAAGGCTAGGATACCGATTGAGGTCTCGGTATGAAATTACTCTTCTAAATAGGAGTATAGGTTGAGGATTTTTCTTTGTTATACTTGGGCTTCTTAGACTGCCAATGAGGCTTGTCTTCATTCTTGGATCTTTTATCCTTCAAGGTATCGCCACTCTTGCGCTTCTCCGAGGCCTTCATCTTTGCCTCGGTTGCAATAACTCGATTCACTAAGCTTTGGAAGTCAGTGATACCCAGGGTAGTAAATATGGGACTTAATTTGTCATTGAGTCTGTCAATAAACATTCTACATTTGTCTGCATCAGTCTTGATATACTCCGATCCGTACTTACAGTATTTACAAAATTCGTTCATATACTGTTCAATAGGTCGGCCACCTTGCTTCAAGTACAAGAAACGCTTCTGACACTCAGCTAAGTATTGTTCACTGATATACTTCTTCTTGAATTCTTCGAGAAGGAATTTCCAAGTAACAATGTCAGAAGGAGTAGTCAGGGTTGTGTTTCCCACCAACTTAAAGCTTCGTCTGCTAATAGAGCTATGGCACATTCGAGTTTATGTTCATCAGAATAAGGTAATTGCTTGGTCAAGATTCGAGTAGTAGCCTCTAGCCAATACTCAACTACTTCAAGGTTGGCTTCATCAGTACCAGTGAATGTATAAGCCTGGTGTTGAGCCAGCTTATCAATTGGAGCTCTATTTGGCATAGCGATAGGAGGTGGAATAGGATGATCTCGTTTCAGAGTTGTTACTAGTTGATCAAACATCTTCTTCATGCTAAAGAGAAATTCTCGTTTCACAGGATTTATAGTAGGGGCTTCTTGTTGAGGAGCAACTTGTTCTCGAGGTTCAGCCTATTGTGGAGGATTTTGCTTCATCCTCACACTAACTCTTTCATTTGAGGAGCCCTCAGGACTTTCATCGTCCTGAGCACGCCTTGTTTCAGACTTTCTATGTTTAGGTAGATCAAGGAGTTCAGTTGAGCAAGAACACAAGCCTATACAATACATTATCTCCTAGGTGGCACTAGTATTCCTATATGATGCAATAAGGCCCAATTTAGTCCTAGAATCGACTAAAAAGCTTTGATGCCATAAAATGTAACACCCCTACCTAGCTTAGGAGTAAACCGGCTAGGGAGTGTTTGGGGGCACAGGAAACACGAACAATTTAAAACTTTTGAGAACTCATCCCTAGTGGATTAGTTGAGAACTAACAAGGCACTTAATCATTCACATTTAATCATACAAGCATGAGCATGCTCCTTATTCATTATAGGTTACCACTTTGGTTAATCATTTTCAATTTACATTCAAGATTATCAAGTGCTTAATCAAATGACCATGGGAAAAACCCTTTTATTTTCATGTTACAATAAAAGGCTTTATTTATCTTGTTTATTTTGATATGATAAAAAACCAAAACCAAAGAAACTAAAAACACTAAGGTTATTAGAATCATAAGTAATAGTGATCTTATATCATATTAAGTTATGTGTGTGTTGGTTATATATATTGCCCAATTAAAAGAACCAAATGCTTTAAGGAATTTAATGGGCTTAGGTTACTAGTATTGTACTTCATTTTTCTCATTGTTATGATCATTTTATTATCCTTATCATTATATATTATACTTTAATACATATATGCATTGAACTAATTTAAATCCATGTGAATTGGGAAATAAATAAATAATAGAAGACCACTTATTTTATTTCTGTCAGCCCATAAAAATTTACAAGATAAGTAAAGCCCAAGAAAATGTATAATAATAAGTCCATAATATTGAATAGTAAATGTCCATTTACAATTGTTGGCCCGGTAAGAGCCCTAAACTTAAGAAACCCTAGCCCTAACCTGATGAACTTTGGTTGCAGCCGCCAACATCCCCACCGTAGGATCTAGAGATCATCGAACGATCCACGATCGAGGGAGTGACCGTTTGATTTTCCCACGCGCGCGTACAGCTCAACCGTTTGACCCCTTAGCTTCTTCCGTGCCACGTCCACCACCATGATGGTCCCAGTGAGGTTACATAAATGCCAACTCACTACCGCCTCGCCACATCAGTGCCACTTCAACAGCCACACCAACAAGCTCCCTGGCCCCCCTTCCACAACAACTCAGCCACAATGGCATATGCAACAAAAAGGACGAGTTAGCAGAGAAATCAGAGGCAAAAAACAACGTAAATGTCAGAGAGCAATGGAATCAGGGGTCAAATTGGCAGTGCAGAGGATGCACCATTTCATTCAGAAAAATCAAAACCATTAGGGATTTTTCGTATGTAATTTCAATTCAAAAATCCCATGTAATTTTAGGGTATATAAAGAACAGTAGCCTTAACCATAAAAACAACAAGAGAAAAAACTACAAGCATGTATTCTGGGATTTCCATTCAATAGAAAGTAGAGAAGCAACCTTAAGCTTTTGAGGTATAATCATTCTTACTCATTTACAGTATACGCATAATAGAAAATCTAGTTAGGGTTTTGTGTCTACCATTTTTAGACACCCATCTTCTCCTTTGTCATTTCTTTTCTCACCCGTTGATAAGCCTTGAATGGTGAAACAGAGTGGAGACGGCCTCTGACTTTGGTGAGTTTTAAAAAAGAAAAGGGGGGTTCTTTCGGTTCTGGTTTTTGGGTATTTTCAAAAGAAAGGTTTAGATTTTGAAAGAAAGAGGCTCGGATCTATGTTTTAGGGTAAAAAAGGGGCTTTTGGGGCTTGCCGGCCACCGTTGAATGGTGCCCGACGCGGCAGAGGAGCTGCCAAAAACTGGATAATACGGTCGGATTCTGGGTAGGACGGCATCATTGATGAACACCACGGCAGTGTTCATCCCCTGCCCAGAGAAATTTTAGAGGGTTTGGGGGTTATAACTATTTTTTTCTAATTTGAGCTAAAACATTTAATATATACCGGTTTAACGTTTTAAAAATTGGGGAAATTGCGTTTTAAGTCATTACGTCCCGGCCTATTCATCTTTTTAAGGAGTTCCACATTTTTAATCTCCTTCCATGGTCCCAAGACGTTTGTTGCGTCTTTCAATTTGGTCACCGTTTCAATTAGGCTTCTCATTTTCTTTTAATTGGTCCCTTTATTTTTTGTTTTTCATTCAAATAGGTCCTATTTCCAGTCTTATAATGTGATATTTCATATTTTTCAACTTTTCAGCTTTAATTTGTGATTAATTAGCTTAAAATGCATTAATGTGTATGGATCTTAATTATTTGAATGCTAGAGAATATGGGTTAATATTTTGGTATGCTGATATTTTGGGCCTTGTTGTTTTGTCGTAGTCATAGGCTTTTGGGTTTTAGGCCCATTTCGATTTGGTGTTGAGCCTTAGTTATCCTAGTTAGCTTGCTTCGGGCCTAGGATTAGGTGCTTTTGGGCTTTAGTGTAGGCCTAGGTTATAGATAGTTTAATTGGATTTTAGGCCCAATTTAGGTTAAGTTTAGGGCCGTAAGTTTTAGGCTTAAATTTTTATAGTTTTAGGCCTTGTGTTGTGGGCTTTGTTCTGGTTTAGTAGAGGCTATTTGGGCCTTAGACTTTAGGTCTAGGTGTTGTAGTTTGGTGCTCATGTTTGTTGGGCCTAGTTACTAGCTTTGGGCTTTGATTAGATTTAGATTAGTTTAATTAATTTAAATCATGTGCTCGTCTCATAGGGGTATGATTTCGATTTAATTAAGTTAATTGTGGGCTTTGTTCTGGTTTAGTAGAGACTCTTTGGGCCTTAGACTTTAGGTCTAGGTGTTGTAGTTTGGTGCTCATGTTTGTTGGGCCTAGTTACTAGCTTTGGGCTTTGATTAGATTTAGATTAGTTTCTCTCATAATTTGGAGCCTTTTAGGTTAGGTCTTGGGTTGGGCCTTGTGTGATTTTCTTTTATGCCTTTGTTTGCCATCCCCTATTTATCATTCATGTGACTTTAACCATTTCGATCGCACATTAATTAATTCGAATTATAAAATGGGTGGTAATCATTAGTTCCGATATTTGTGTCATAATAGTCCGAGCTTAAAGGATGTTGACCAAATATTTGAATTAATCCTTACCGACTCAAGGCAAAATTAAACTTGACGAAGTCATTACATCATTCCTTAATTTATTGCACCATGCATAAAGGTGATGTGCGAGATTTGAACCATAAATTAACACGACAGTTGGGCTAATTCGATGTCGGTTTAATCTATGGTCCGATGTATCGTCAACCTTATTAATTAAATGTCTAATTAATTTAAACCCTCCAATTTGATAAAGCCCATTCAATTAAGGTTAATTTTCAATTAAGGTCACCAAATTAAATTCCTTTCAAATTTCGAAAATTTCCTTCGATTAAAAGCGATAAATATTTTGGTACCGATTTCTGGGCGTGATGGGGGTGCTAATCTTTCCCCACCCGTAACCAACTCCCGAGCCCTTTCAAAATGAATCTCTGGTTTTGTGGTGTCCAACCTACCTTATCCAAGTGGCCGGTGGCGACTCCCAGTTTTCATTGTTTTCCAAAATACAAGAAATTCCCCTTTTAACCAAATCTTTTCCAAAAGGTGGGATACCTTAGAGTTTCCAAAAATGTCGTTACAGCTTGGCGACTATGCTGGGGATCGTTGTTTTTAAAACAAAAAGAGAGTTAGGCCAAATGAAATATTTGTTGCTTATTAATGATGGAAAATTGTCGCAATTTCAATTGTTTCTAGTAAGGCTGAACCTTTTTTGAAAATGTAACTACAATTGAACGAGCTTTGATAATTGGTGGCCTTTGAATTAATTTTTCATTTAATTTCTAATGAATCACCGACATATGATGCACCATCTCATCAAGCTCTATACCCGAGCTCCATCCCTTAAGTGGGAGTGAAACGCCACATACCTAAGTGAGTATTCCTCTACAGGTCGGTAATTCACTTCCGGAATCCACGCCTTTTGACACGTAAGTAGCCCTGCACGTCACTAGGTCGTGCTTTCCCTCGATCTGAAACCAATTCTTAAGCTTGTAATTGGCCAGAATTGTGGTTCTTATTGCCTTAGTATGTGATAAGATATGTCTGGGTACCCCAATTAGAACCAAACTCATGTATGTGAATCTAAGAAGCCCACCCCAGTAAACCATGCGGATAACCATAGCGAATTAAAGTTCCTGTGTTTAGGGCTTTCTTTTATATGTTTGCTTTTCGCTTAACTTATATAATTTTACCTCTTCTCGTTTGCAAGTTTATTGTTCACCTCATGACTAACCTTTTCTCTTGTTTCCTGTCCTTTTTATCTTTATTTTGCATATTATGTCATAATTATGAAGAGCACACTAAGTCTGGGAATAGTTTGAAATTAAAGACTAGATCGATGGGAGACTTAGTTCGCAGCAATGACAAGAAGAATTCCAATGTTTAGATATGGCCGGAAGGGGAACAATTACATGAGGGAGATATTATTGCCGAAGGGTTCAGATCAGCCATGTCAGCCACGACATTCATGAACACCAGATTTAATGATGTGTTTGATTTGAAGTCAGTATGGAACAATTGGGATTTCGAAACAAAGAGCACTTTCAGGGAAGAGTATGGTGACATCGCGTATTTGCTAGAGGTTCCAGTTGATCAAGCACTACAGAAAACCTTGGTAGGTTTTTGGAACTCCGCCTACAGTTGCTTCACGTTTGGTAACTTTGATCTCACTCCTACAATTGAAGAATACTGGATCTTATAAACTACAAAAGGATTGATATGGATCGAGTGTATTCTAAGCCGAGTAAGAACAAAGCCTTTCGAGGCAAGCTCGCTAGAATATCGAATACATTACTGTCTTGGGTTGAGCAGTAGGTCACCACTTGGAACAGTAAGGAGTATCTTAAGTGGGAGGGAATCTTGGCTTTGGCTTCTGTACGTCTTGTGGGTCGAGTTCAGCGAAACCTATTTGATTTATTGATCTATGGATTGGTACTATTCCCTCAAGCATTGAGCATCGTTGACCCGTTAGTCTTGGATCTTTTTGAACGCTTGAGTAGTGGGACTAATCCAGTGCCTATAATTTTGGCCGAAACCTTCTGATCCTTGAGATTCTGTCGAGAGAATGGTGGAGGACACTTCTAGGGATGCCCACAGCTTTTGACGGTTTAGTTCTACAGTCACCACTGGACCAATCCCAGTTTCTCCAGTCCCCTTTACGATAGTAAGTTCTCACCCTTGGAAGAGTTCTTACGAAAGAATGACTGGCTGACCCAAAGATCTGAGGAGGTATGGCATGATGTTCTCCGAAACCTAAAGGAGGAGGATATAGTTTGGAGGGAACCATTGTTGTTGGCGAAGAATGTTCTCTATAGATACGGAGAGTATTCATGAGTACCATTACTTGGCCTTTGGGGGCATACTGCTTATGCACCTCTACTAGTTCTAAGACAGTATGGTTCAAAACAGTTCGTGCCAGCCACCAAAGGGCTGAATAAATTCAACGTGGATTATGCAAAGGAGAAGGGCTATAAAGCGATGGTATACAATGCCTCCTCAACCTAGAATAACGTAAGATGGGTTAGGATCATGAATGCTCCATACATGGTTACTCCTGAATATGAGGTGTGGCGATTCAACCATGTCAACGACAATATTCCATGTTTAGCCCCCGATAGCAAGAGATCTTTAGAAGAAAGATTGGCCACACTCCCTATCGAGGCTGATCTAATGAGGAAACAGCTTGAAGAAGAGCAAAAGAAATACCTCAAGCTCGAGGAGAAAGCCCATCAAGAGAAGTTTGACTTCGAGTTAGAAAAGACGCAGTTCGAAGGGGTGGTTAGAGACCTACAAAAGAAGAGAGATGAGCTGGAACTCGAACTCAAGTTGGAAAAAGAAGAGATCCAGCAGCTCAAGAGGTTAAGTAGGAGCAAGAGAGTCGCAAAAGAAGGGTCGAGCGATGGGCTGGAGTCCAGCTTAAGGAAGAGAAAGCACGAGCTGAGAACTATGAGAGGATGTTTCTCGAGCATAAAGATCGAGTTCTCACTTTGACCCAAGAAATGAAGAATCTGCGAACCTCCCATTCAAAACAAATTGAGAAAGAACAACACCAAAGCAGAGCCTTGAGAGATCAAGTGAAATGTTTGGAAAAGTCTCTTTTCAAACACAAGGGCTCGACTAGCAAGTTGAAGGCCAGCAACTCAGAAAATTAAGCTTTGATGACACATGTTGAAGAGCTGGAATCCGAGGTTCAACAAATCAAGGATCATGTAGCAAGCATAAGAGGGGTAATTCAAGTACGCCGAACTTCGAGTTTGGAGTAGTTACACTTTGCCGCCTACATGATTTGGAGGCAGGAGCAAGAATTGGCGTGGTGGGGGGCTCTTATGCAAGAGGTTTCCCGGAAGATACAATTTCTAGATGAGGACGCTACCGAGCTTCATGATTGTGTCGATGATGACTCTGAAGAAGGAGAGAGGATTGTGTGGATTTTGAGAGAGATTATCGACCTCGATACTACCTTGAAACCATATGTGTAGTTAGCTTTCTCTAAGTTATTGTAACAGGATAATGTTCCCATCAATGAAAGTTGTTTAACGATGATATTTGCCGAATTCAGTGTTGCTCTTTGCATTCATGCATAGTATAGTTATTTGCATACCTCATTTAATTACCAAAAATTAACTAAAGGATTTTTCATTTCAGAAAGTATTTTAACTCTTAAAATTTCAATCATTCTGCACCGATAAAGAACCCAGTTATAGTCCCGGACCATGGAGGATGCAGGGGAAAAAGCCCTTGAAACGCGTTTGGATGGGATTGGACAAGACATTAGGGACCAGATAGCTCAGTGATACTGTTATCACCCGGATAACCAGCTTGTTAGCAAAGATGAAGGGCAAAGAGGGAATCTCCATCGACAGCCCGTGTTGTGACGAGCAAGAAGGTGTTTTGTCTCATGCGAAGGTCTAACCAGATATGCCAGAACCTGGGAGAAGGGTTTACGTTAATCTCGCGGGAGTTTCTGCTGACCTTGCTGTTGGGGCATCTACAAGTCACCATAGGGGAGCTCTAACAATCAGGCCGTTGATTTAGGAGTAGGATATGAGAACGATGTGCCAGACTTGAGCATGATGGATGAAGTTGAGAAAAGAATTAGGACCGATACAGAGAAAAAGTATGAGGAGCAGTTTTGCCTGCTCGAGGAGAGGCTAAAATCCATCTAAGGGGGCGATGAACATTAGAATGACGAAAGTGATTTGAGTTTAGTGGCTGATTTGATTCTCCCACCCAAATTCAAAGTGCTCGACTTCAACAAATATGATGGGACCACTTGCCCGTCAGCTCATATCACCATGTATTGCAGAAAGATGGATGCTTTAGTGAAAGATGAGAAGTTACTTATCCATTTCTTCCAAGAGAGTTTGACTGGGTCTGCAACTCGGTGGTACACCATGCTCAGTCAAACTAATATCAAGTCATGGAAGGACCTTCAGAAGGCCTTCGTAGAACACTACAAGCATGTAAAGGACATGATCCCCGGTCGAATCATGTTGGAAGGAATAGAGAAAAGGTCGAATGAGAATCTATGCCAGTATGCCCAGAGATGGCGTGACGTGGCCGCTCAAATTCAGCCACCAATTTTTGAACATGAAATCACACCGATGTTCGTCAATACTTTAAGGGGGCATTGTTTGATCATTTGATAAACAACACTATCCAAAGCTTTGCGAAATGGTGAGAATTGGGGAATCAATCGAAGTAGCAATAACTAGGTGAACAACACAAGCACCTATATAACTCCGAATAGTTTCACTATTTCACCACCCCGAGCCCCAGCCGGAGGAGGGCAGGGCTCGAACAAGAAGGAGACTAGGGCCCCGAGGAGGGAAAATGAGAAGATGTCATTTACCTCACTCCCAGTATCATATGCCGAACTATACTCGTAACTGCACAAGGCTAATTTGGTTCGGCCTTGTTATGTCACTCATTTCAAACCACCATTCCCTGCGTGGTACGATGAAAAGGCAAACTGTAAATATCATGGTGTCGTCCTGGGACACTCGATCGAGAATTGCATTGTATTCAAGAAGTTCGTACAAAACATGATAAATTCCAAGGTGTTGTAGTTAGATGAACCGAATGTAGCCACTAACCCATTACCAAATTATAGAGGCCGTGGCATAAATACAATCGAAGAAGAGTACACTAGGAGAGCCAAGACGAACGTGTCCGAGGTCAAATCCCCTCTGAGGTGGGTATTTTAGCAGTTATGTACTGCATGCCTATTAGATCGGGGCATGGAGGTTGTGCAACAAGGAAGTGGACCGCATTGTAAGTTCCACCAAGATGAAGGACATGACATTCAGTGTTGTGAGGAGTTCAAACAAGTGATTCAGAAAATGATGGACAACAAGGAGATTGAATTCTTCGAGAATGATGAAGAAAGAAAAGAGTCAGGTGTATGCACACTGGATACCCCTAAGATCAAGTATGGGGTAGATAGGCGGAAAGCTCATCCCAGGATGAGAGCTCCAAAGTAACTCTAAAAATACGGATTTCGGCTCTGACTCCCTTTCCGTTTAAAGATACTCGGAAGGTCCCGTGGAGTTATACTGCCCACATCTCTATACTAGAGAAGTCAGAGATACAAGAAGAGGAGAAACCATCCGGTGAAGAACCCTTAGATGAGGAGAACCCTGTGGAACCAAGCACCGAGACGATAAATGAGGTGGGACATTTTACTCGAAGCGGTAGATGCTATTCACCAGAAATGGCAAAGGCATCAGAGGAGCTGAGAGACAACGACAAAGCTGTAACCACCAAACCTGAAATAATTTTCGGAGAAGAACCTCCCCCCAAAATTCATGAGCCAGTGACAGCGAGTCAGGCGCAGGAATTTCTAAGGTTCCTAAAGCACAGTGAATACAACATCGTTGAGCAACTTAAAAAATAGCAAGCATGGATTTTGGTACTTGAGTTGCTTTTAAGTTCAGAAAAACACCGTGATGCATTATTGAAAGTACTAAATCAGACGTTCATCCCAGAAAATATCTCAATGGGCAAGTTAGATAGAATAGCGGGTCACATTGCTACAGATAACTACATCACCTTTACTGACGACGAAATTCCCGACGAAGGAATAGAGTCAACTAAGGCTTTGAACATCACTATCCACTACAAGGGGCATATCTTACCGGGAGTGCTCATCGACAACGAGTCTGCCTTAAATATATTATCGATGGTGACCCTACAAAGGTTGTCGGTGGATAGTTCATACATGAAACCATGTCAGAACTTCGTTAGGGTATTCGACGGGACTAAAAGGGATGTTATCTGAAAGATAGATATACCATTGCTAATTGGTCCTACCGAATACATTGTTGAATTTGTGGTAATGGACATTCTCCAACTTATAACTATCTGCTAGGGAGGCCGTGGATTCACGCGGCCAGAGCCATGCCTTCATCTCTGCACCAAAAGTTGAAGTTTGTTATTGACAGAAAGTTGGTAAGCATGGGAACTGAGCAAGACATCATTGCTTTTGTAACCACCGATGCTCCTTATGTCCAAACTGATGAGGATGATGTTGAGTGGTCTTTTTGGGCCTTAGAGTTCGTCAATGCTACTTGTGTAGTAGGGGGAAGCAAGATTCCATGCCCTAGACTATCAAACTGCACCAAGATGATAGTCTGGCAAACTTTGGGACGAGGAGATAAGAAGGGCAAAGGGCTCAGAAGGAGTTTACATGGATGCTTGCGCGCCAAGAGCGTCATCAGAAAAAAGGATCGGTTTGGGCTCGGCTACCAGAGAAAGTTAGAATGGAAGAACAAAGAAGAACAAAGGAATGCCAGATTCAAGGGTGAGGACATCCCATGGGAACCCATGACTTCCCCCACTTAAAAAATGCTTTTGTGTTTGGGGATAATCAATGTAGAGGAAAAGATACACGAAGCTGGTATAGAAAGTGTCAAATTCAGTAAGGAGGAAAGGTTCAGCGAGGCACTAGAGGGAATGGATGTTAACATGATAACCAAGGAGGGAAAGAGTGGCAAATACTTGGCTGGATTTGCCCGTGCTTCCCGAGGGAAACACTTAGCAATTGGACCGCCATAGACCTGCTGATAGTTTTTAGGTCGGGATCAGAGTAATGCTCAGAACCAACCCTATTCGCTTTTGCCTGCAAGTAATAGGGATCTTTTGTAAAGGGCTCCTATGTTAATCTCCTTGCTTTCAATTCAATAAAAATGATGCTTTCCATTTTTTCTCAAATGCAAACACCCTTTCTTGTTGTTTTTACATTCATTCATTACATTCATTATTCATTATATTAATTCCATAAGAGTATTCATTGCTTGTCCTAATAAATATTTGTTTAAATCGTTTCAGGGTCCCTGTTATTAACTGCATGAATGATTCTGAATCCAATCATGAGATAGATTTTGAGCAACCCACGTATTTGGTGAGAGTCAATGAAGGGGATGATGAGATAGAAGTAGAGATCCCTGATGAACTACTCTGACTAATAGAAAGTGAAGATAAGCAAATCTTGCCTTATCAAGAAGAGTTAGAGTTCCTCAATTTGGGAACGGAAGATGAAAGAAAAGAAGTGAAGATTGGTACTACCCTCTCGGTTGAAACCCGACGTGAATTGATTGAATTGCTTTCAGAATTCAGCGATGTTTTTGCGTAGGCTTATCAAGACATGCTAGGCCTGGACACAGATATTGAAGTGCATAAGCTACCGGTCAAGCCAGAATACAAGCCAGTCCAACAAAAACTTAGAAGGATGAGACCAGAAATGTTGTTGAAGATTCGAGGAGAAGTAAAGAAACAATACGATGCCAGTTTCTTAGGAGTCTCTAAATACTCGGAGTGGGTGGCAAACATAGTCCATGTTCCCCAAAAAGATGGAAAGGTTCGTATGTGTGTGATTACAGAGACCTTAATAAGGCAAGTCCCAAAGACAATTTTCCTCTACCTCATATTGATACTTTGGTCGACAACACCACGGGACATTCATGGTTCTCTTTCATGGATGGATTCTCGGGGTACAGCCAAATCAAAATGCACCCTGACGATATGGAGAAAACTATGTTCGTGACCATGGGGGGAACATTGTGTTATAAGGTGATGCCCTTCGGATTGAAGAACGCCAGAGCAACCTACCAAAGGGCAATGGTAACCCTTTTTCATGACATGATGCACAAGGAGATCGAGGTATATGTAGATGACATGATCGCCAAGTCTCGAACTGAGCATGGGCACATTCAAAACTTGAGGAAGCTCTTCCAAATGCTAAGAAAGAATCAGTTAAAACTCAATCCAGCAAAATGCACCTTAGCCGTCATGTATGGTAAGCTTTTAGGCTTCGTGGTTAGTCGAAAGGGGATTGAGATTGGCCCGGATAAGGTGAAAGCTATTCAAGATCTCTCGCTACCTCAGACCCAAAAAGAAGTTCAAGGTTTCTTGGGAAGGCTAAATTATATATTTCGATTTATTTCTCAGTTAACCAAAAAATGCGATCCCATTTTCAGATTGCTCAACAAGAATAATCCGGGAGTGTGGGATGAAGAGTGTCAAGAGACTCCAGATAAGATCAATAGATATTTAACTAACACTCCAATTCTAGTAGCACCGGTACCGAGAAGGCCATTGATCTTGTATCTAACTGTCTTTGAAAATTTAATGGGTTGTGTTTTGGGACAACACGATGTGTCGGGGAAGAAAGAAAAGGCGATCTACTAACTAAGAAAGAAATTCACCGTGGTTGATATCCAAATTGGATCCTTTGAAGTTCATGATGGAAGCACCAGCGCTAAATGGAAGGTTGGCCCATTGGTAAATGTTATTGCCTGAATTCGACATACTGTATGTAAGTTAGAAGGCAGTAAAAGGGAGCGCTATAGCAGACTTCTTGACAAGCCGTGCTTCAGACGATTATGAATTTTGGACTTCAATTTCCCTGATGAAGACCTAATGTACATAACAGTTGAGGAAGAGACTATTCCAGAGGACGAGTTGTGGAAGCTCTACTTCGATGGGGCATCAAATGCCGTAGGTCACGGAATTGGGGCAGTGTTAATCTCTCCAGAAAACATCTACTATCCCTTCACCGGTAGATTGGAATTCTTTTGCACAAATAAAATAGTTGGGTACGAGGCCTGTGTTATGGGTTTAAATGCAGCCATTGAAAGGAAAATCAAGGTGCTTCAAGTCTTTGGGGATTCCTCCTTGGTGATCTATCAATTACGGAAAGAATGGGAAACAAGAGACTCGAAGTTGGTTAAGTATTATGATCTGATCCAAAAGTTAATCAAAAGCTTTGAAAGAATTAGCTTCACCTACCTTCCAGGGGAAAACAATCAAATGGCGGATGCCTTGACAACCTTAGCTACAATTTTTAAAGCAAATACCAAGGCCGAAATGAAGCCAATCGAGATGAAAACTTTTGAGATACCAGCTCATTGTTGTAGTTTGGAGGAAGAAGAAGGTGGTAACCCATGGTACTATGACATCCTTTAGTATATCAAGTTCCAAACCTACCCAAAGGGGCCAATGAAACTGACAAGAGAACCATTAGAAAAATGGTGGCGAGATATGTTTTAGACGGGGAGATTTTATATAAAAAGGGTAAGGACCAAATACTGTTAAGGTGTGTCAATACCCAATAAGCAAAAAACATATTGGTCGAGGTGCATGATGGGCTATGTGGAACACATGCCAACGGTTTCTCGATGGCTCGAAAAATCATGAGGTATGGATATTTTTGGTCAACCATGAAATGAGATTGTATTAGCTATGCAAAGAAATGTCATAAGTGTCAGATATATGCCGACAAGATCCATTCTCCACCATTGCCTCTGTACACCATGAACTCACCATGGCTGTTCGCTGTATGGGGAATGGATGTCATTGGTCAGATTCATCCCAAGGCATCCAATAGACATCGCTTTATTCTGGTTGTCATCGATTACTTTACTAAGTGGATAGAAGCAACATCCTATGCTAGTATTACAAGAGCAACAGTTTGTAAGTTTTTGAAGAAAGAGATCATTTGTCGTTACGGTTTGCCGGAAAGGATTATTACCAATAATGCTTCCAACCTAAACAATAAAATGATGGACGAGGTGTACGAGCAATTCAAATAACACACCATAATTCCACCACCTATCGCCCTAAGATGAACGGAGCGGTAGAAGCGGCAAACAAAAATATCAAAAAAATCATAGCAAAAATTACAGACACCTTCAAAGACTAGCATGAAAGGTTACTGTTTGTTTTCACCTACTACACATTTGTACGAACTTCCACGGGGGCAACCCCATACTCATTGGTCTATGGCACAAAGGCAATGCTACCTATCAAATTAGAGAATCCATCGTTGCAGATCCTAAGTGAGGTAAAGATGAAAGAAGCTGAATGGGTGCAAGCTCGATTTGACCAATTGAATCTCGTTGTGGAGAAGAGGTTGAAAGCCCTTTGCCATGGCCAGATGTACCAAAAAAGGATGATGTGAGCTTAAGATAAGAAAGTTCACCCAAAAGAATTTTGAGAGGGGATCTAGTGCTTAAAAGAATCCTGCCAACTCAAAAGGATTCCCGCAGGAAATGGATGCCTAACTGGGAGGGACCTTACATCATTAAAAGGACCTTTTCCAGAGGGGCACTGGTCCTAACAGAAATGGATGGAAAGGTGTTGAACAATCCGGTGAATTTAGATTCAGTTAAGAAGTACTATGCATAAAGAGGAAAAGAAAAAAAGAAAAAATTAAAAAAGCAGAGTGAAAACCCAAAAGGGCGTCTCGCAAAATGGAAATACCTAGAGTGAAAACCCAAAAGGGCGCTTCAGGTATAAAAAAAATAAAACAAAAAAGAGAAAATGAGGGGTTCAAGATGAAAACCATAAAATGGCGTCTTGAAACGAAAGGAGGATTTGAGTTGAAAACCCTAAAAGGGTAACTTAGATGATCGTCGCAAATTGGGCATCCAAGAGAAAGAACCCTCTCATAAATTAAGGAGTTTTAGCAGAGAATTTCTAGCAAGAGATCTATTTCGATCGATGGGCTCTCGCATCATTCATACGGTCAACGATTGGGACATAACGTCGTGCTTTGTTTTCCTTTTCTTCAATGTTTGCCATGACTTTCAAATCATTCTAAAAATTCTAAAATATTAATAAAGTATTATTTCACACCTTTTCATGTCTTTTTATAAGCATCCTGCAAGCAGGTTGACTTAGGTTTATGAAAAGCAAAAGGTTTCTGGGTATTACTGTGTTCTAACCTTTTAAATGCGGACGGTGTAAAGAAGTATGCTAAGGCGGAACCAAGAGGAGACTCCATTCATTAGGCCAAGGAAGGAAAAATAGGTCTTGACCACATCATGTTTCAAGACTGTCACGGGGAATAAAGGGATTATAAGGATAAAGCTATTCCTAGGAAAAAACCTGAACGAGAAAAAGAAGAAGAAAAAGAAAAAAAAAAGAAATGGAGAAAGAAAAAAGAAAAAGAAAAAGAAAGGAAAAAAGAAAAAAATGAGAAGAAAAAGAGAACCAAAGTGAAAACCTGAAAGGGCGTTTTAGAAAAATAAATTTAGGGTTTTCAGAGCGAAGACTTCGAACTCGCCATATTAAAACTACCGAGCAAAAGTGGCAGATACTCATAGTTTGAAGTTTTTAGAACGAGGGAGGAAGATACTCAAAGATCAAGGATTTTGGGCGAAAGATTTCAAACTCGCCATATTAAAACTACCTAAAAAAATAGCTGTTTTCATAGTTCAGAGTTTTCATAACGAAGGAGGAAGATACTCAAAGCTCAAGGATTTTGGGGGAAGGATTTCAAACTCGCCATATTAGAACTATCGAGCAAAAGAGGCAGATACTCATAGTTCGGAGTTTTCAGAGTGAATGAGGCAGATAGTCAAAGCTAAAGGATTTTGGGCGAAGGATTTCAAACTCGCCATATTACAACTTCTGAGCAAAAGAGGCAGATACTCAAAGTTTGGAGTTTTTAGAGCGAATAAGGTAGATACTAATAGCTCAAGGACTTTGGGGAAAAAGAGGCAGATACTCATAGCTTCGCGTTGTAGGGAGGGAAAGAGCGGACAGTTCTATATAGGGACAACTCGAAGCTCAAGATTGTCCGACAGGGAAGTAGGACAAAATTAGTGCTTATGGTCTTTGCTTTATTCTTGTTCCACAAGTATAAGCAAAGAGGGACAATTGTAATCACTAATTTTGTCCGGGGAAAAACCCTTTTATTTTCATGTTATAATAAAAAGGCTTTATTTATCTTGTTTATTTTGATATGATAAAAAACCAAAACCAAAGAAACTAAAAACACTAAGGTTATTAGAATCGTAACTAAAAGTGATCTTATATCATATTAAGTTTATGTGTGTGTGTTGTTATATATATATATATATATATATATATATATATATATATATATATATATATATATATATATATTGCCCAATTAAAAGAACCAAATGCTTTAAGGAATTTAATGGGCTTAGGTTAATAGTATTGTACTTCCTTTTTCTAATTGTTATGATCATTTTATTATCCTTATCATTATATATTATACTTTAATACATATATGCATTGAACTAATTGAAATCCATGTGATTTGGGAAATAAATAAATAATAGAAGACCACTTATTTCATTTCTGTCGGCCTATAAAAATATACAAGATAAGTAAAGCCCAAGAAAATGTATAATAACAAGTCCATAATATTGAATAGTTAATGTCCATTTACAATTGTTGGACAGGTAAGAGCCCTAAACTTAAGAAACCCTAGCCCTAATCTGATGACCTTTGGTTGTAGTCGCCAACATCCTCACCGTTTTTCTAGAGATCATCAAACGATCCACGATCGAGGGAGTGGCCGTTCGATTTTCCCACGTTCCTTACGCGCAACCCTCGGCATCATCTACGCGCTCGTACAGCTCAACCGCTCGACTCCTCAGCTTCTTCCGTACCACATCCACCACCACGACGGACGCAGCAAGGTCACATAAACGCCAACTCACCACCGCCTCGCCACATCAGCGGCACTTCAACAACCACACCAGCAAGCCCCCTGGTCCCCCTTCCACAACCGCTCGGCCATAGTGGCATATACAACAAAAAAGATGAGTTAGCAGAGAAATCAGAGGCAAAAAACAATGTAAATGTCATAGAGCAATGGAATCAAGGGACAAATCGGCAGTGCAGAGGATGCACCATTTCATTCAGAAAAATCAAAACCAATAGTGATTTTTTGCATGTAATTTCAATTCAAAAATCCTATGTAATCTTAGGGTATATAAAGAACAGTAGCCCTAACCATAAAAACAAAAAGAGCAAAAATAGCAAGCATGTATTATGGGATTTCCATTCAATAGAAAGTAGAGAAGCAATCTCATGCTTTTGAGGTATAATCATTATTACTCATTTACAGTATACACATAATAGAAAATCTAGTTAGGGTTCCGTGCCTACCTTTTTTAGCTGCCCATCTTCTCCTTTGCCATTTTGTTTCTTGCCCATTGATAAGCCTTGAATGGTGAAATTGAGTGGAGACAGCTTTAGAGAAGGCCTCTAACTTTGGTGATTTTTAAAAAGAAAATGGGGGTTCTTTCAATTCTATTTTTTGGGGATTTTCAAAAGAAAGGTTCAGATTTTGAAAGAATGAGGCTTAGATCTGTGTTTTAGGGTAAAAAATAGGTTTTGGTTACTTTTGGGGATTGTCAAGACTAAGATTGATTTATTTCACGAAATAGTTAGAACAAATAAAAATTGACGAAAAAAAAAGAAAAAATTATGCTCGAACAAAAAAACACAGTGCAAAGAAAAAAAATAGTGCAGTTTGGTTCGAACAATGCAGAAAAATATAGTGCAGAAAAGTACAGTGTAGAACAGTTCGAATAAACTATTTGAATAGTAAAAAAACACAAACATTTTACTTCGTGTAGCAGAAAAAAACACAAAAAAAGTTCAAAAGAAAAAAAAGAGAAAGAAAGAGTAAACAAGCTTTGATAGTGTGATTTCTTGCTTTCCTTGCTTTCATTTTTACTTCCCTTTGAATAAATCATTGGAATAATTTTCTCTTTGTCTTGAATTTTTTTAAACCCGATTTTTGGCCTTATCCCTACCCTCACCTAAGCCCCGTTACACCCTTATTAAAGACCCTTTGATTAAAGCATCCTATTCATTCTAAGTGGCGGCAATTTGATTTCCGTACAAGCCAATGGTAATATCTATGTTAATCTTGGCTTTGAGCATTTCTTTTACCCAAATTACATTGAGCATTAATGAGTGAACTCTTGTGAGGTGTTGAATCTTGTTACATTGAAAATCATGGATGATTGGAATATCTTGCCTTTCGCTTGAACTCGTTACTAGTTGAGCCTATTTACTCGATTGTCACCTTATTTTCGATAATTGATGTGACATTAATTCATTTGGTATTCCTTGAACTATTTTGGAATATCGGATTAGAAACTTGAGATTTCTTTTATTTAACTAAGGCATGCTTGAGGACAAGCATTGAATAAGTGGGGGCAATTTGATAAGTGGTCTGAATAGTCACATTTTTATCTTTAATTATGCCCTTAATGGTTAGTTCATGATGCTGATTCGAATGTTTTTGGATGTTTTCTTTGCAGAACCTCAATTCTGGAAATCACACTAAAAACGGGCAAAGTTCTACAGATTTTTCTCTGGAGTCAAGGCTGAGCTAGTGAGCATGAAATCTGACTAGACGCCACATCAGCAGTGTTAGAGGATGACGTCAGTAGCAGCAATAGCATATCAGCCGCATTGTGATAACTTATCAAGGCAGATTTGAAATTCAAACTTTGGATTATCTTTTGTATTTAATTTAAATATTTTTAGGATTTATCTTTTTAGGTAATTTTTTAGGGTTTTTAGAAACTATAAATACCCCTTTGGGGTATGCTATCAATCATCTCTCAATTCTCTTAGCTTGTTTTTACTTTCAAGTGTAATTCAAATTCTTCTTCTTTATTTTCTTGTTCTTAGTTTTTTTTTCAAATAATGCTAAGTATGATTTATTCCATAATCATGCTTAGCTAAATATTCTGATTAGCTAAAGGCTTAAAGAGAAGCTTCAATTCACCTTGTGAGGATTAAAAGCACTCAACAACTTCGTTTTACATTATCAATTTTCTAAAAACTTAGATCGGCAATCGGCCTTTCTATCAAAATCTTTTCACTTTCATTTCAAAAAGTGCACGTTTACTTGATTATTGTTCAGATTTATAGTTGGGAGGAAGGATCGGCTTGTAGCAATTCGACTTCCTATGAACACACTTAGCGACAGATTCGCTAAGGGAAATTGAGATCGGATTCGATTCTCATCGAGACAACATAATCTGAGTCAGGTTTTTCCAAATTCTAAAATTGTTTTATTCTAACGGCGATAGTCGTGGTTAGTCTAACCAGAAAACTAGAATCTAAAAATTGATTTTAGATTATCAGTTTACCGGAGAGAAAAACAAGTTACAAGGGTTGGACCTTGTAGATTGTAACTGGCATGTATTCAGAGTGAAAATTCTTTTTCAATGATCATTTTGAATTGAAGCAGAGCAAGAGCTTGATTATAATTAATTTAATCAATTTATTTTTACTTCATTTAATCTCGCAATCATTTTACATTATTCTCTAGTTTTCTCGATCAATCCCCCCCATTCACTAAATTACCTTGCAACAGTCAGAATCAGAACAACTGCATATCAAAAACTCCTTAGTCCTTGTCGACTGACACCTTCTTCTCTATACTACGTCTTTATTTATTTAACTTGAGATTAAGGCTTAAATTATTTGACAAAATACGATGCTTGTCAAATTGGGCAATGACGAACCCTTGCTAAATTATTTAATCATAGTCGGACCCTTGCTCTTCCCAAACCTTTCTCGTGGAAAACTTCTTTTTGAATCTTTGCTCAATAGCCGGTGAAGCAAAATGACAAAAAGATGGCTCGATTGCTTGTGAAGAACTCGCTCTAGGCATGTTTTTCAAATTCTTGGTCATGGTTTTTGGGTTCTTGATCGAAGAAAATAAAAGAAAACAAGAAATCTAAAAGAGTATCAATAGATGAAATGAAAGCAAATGAAGAGGATGAAGTAGATGGGTAATAATGGAGGTTTAAAGGTAGAGTGAAAGGGTGGTAGAGATGATGGAATGATGTATCACCAATGAGGGAAAAGAAAAATAATGATGGGTGAAAGTTGGAGTGTGCGGCTAGGGTTAGAAAAGGAGGGAAAGAAAATTTGGGTGAAAAGTTTTAAGGGGTGCTTTAATCCCCTTCTTAGGGATAGATTTTCATTCAAATAAAATTCTATCTTAGAGTCCAACTTCTTCTCCTTTGAAACTCTTATCTAAAATTCAAAAACAAAAACAAAAATACAAATAAAGAAAAAACTGAATCAAACTAAAATAAAAATAAAAAGGAAAGGACAAAAAATGAAATACACAGAAAAATAATAAAACAAAATAAAATAGAAATGAAAATGAAAATGAAAACAAAAGAACTAAACAATAAAATTAAGAACACTTAGAAAGAGCATTCTCATGCATCTTCCAAGGATACTGCTCTCTTATCACAGTCAACATGAGTACCAATGTAGTTCTTCAATTTCTATCCATTGACCTTAAACTCTTATCCAACAGTAGTTGATTTGATCATAACAGCCCCATGAGAATAGGGTTTAACTAACTCAAATGGCCAGGACCATCTTGACTTCAGTTTGCCCAGAAAAAGTCTAAGACGAGAATTATAGAGAGACACAGTTGCCCTAGCAAGAATTGTCGTGGCAAAAGTTTCTTATCATGCCATCGTTTTGTCTTCTCTTTATAGAGCCTGACATTGTCGTAAGCTAATGCAGAAAATTATTCCATCTTGTTCAAGTCTAGTAAGCGCTTTTCTCATTCTCTCTCCAGTCTATGTTCATGGTCTTAATTGTCGAATAGGCCTTATGCTCGATCTCCACCGGTAGGTGGCAACTCTTGGCATAGACAAATCTGTAAGGAGACATGCCTAGGGGCGTCTTGAATGTTGTTCGGTAGGCCCAAAGTGCCTCATCAAGTCTTGCAAATAAATCCTTTCGATAAGGATTGAAAACCTTCTCAAGGATAATCTTTAACTCTCGGTTAGAAGTTTCAACTTGCCAGTTAGTTTGCGGGTGATATACCATGGCAACATTTTGAGTCACTCCAAAGCACTATAACATCTTGCCAATAAGTTTATTGTCAAAATGGTTACCTTCATCGCTAATAATTGCCCTCGACATTCCGAATTGTGTGAACATGTTTTTCTGCAAGAATCACTGCATAGTCTTGGAATCATTTCTAGGAACTGCAGCTGCCTCAACCTATTTGGACACATAGTCCATGGCAATTATGTTGTATAGGTTGCCGAATGATAATTGGAAGGGCCCCATAAAATCGATGCCCTACACATCAAGCAATTCTACCTTGAGGATGTTCTGCATAGCGTCTCATGCCGCCTTGATATATCCCTCATTCGTTGACATCGATCACAGCTCTTGTAGAATTCATGGGCATCTTTATAGAGAGTTGGCCAGTAAAAGCTTGACAGTAAGACTTTGGCCGTTGTGCGGATACCTCCAAAATGGCCTCCATAGGGTGATGAATGAAACTATAAAAGCACATTTTGTTGTTCCTCTTCAAGAACACATCATCGTATGACCTGATATGCTCATTATTTAAACAAAAGAGGCTTGTCCCAATAATAATTCTTATCATCATGTACGAATCACTTTTTTCCCTGGTCAGTAAGGTAATAAGGCATAATACCACTCACAAGAAAACTACTAAATTGGCATACCAAGGAGTTTCAGTGGCAACCAAAAATTGCTCATTTGGTCCAAAAGATCATCATCTTTACCGCCCCCTTCCAGCCTTGACAAGTGATCGGTAACCTAGTTCCCCACTCCTTTCTTGTCCTTAATTTCTATGTCAAACTCTTGTAAAAGTATTATCCAACAAAATTAAATGAGGTTTGGTATTTTTCTTAGCAATTAAATACTTAATCACCGAATGGTCAATGTGAACAATTACCTTTGTACCAATCAAGTAGGAACAGAACTTGTCAAATGCTAATATTACTGCTAGCAATTCCTTTTTAGTGTTGTTGTAATTAAATTGAGCGCCATTAAGGGTTTTGCTAGCATAATATATCACATGGAAAATTTTACCTTTCTGCTGCCCTAAAATAGTTCATACCGCAAAATCGCTTGCATCATACATGAGCTTGGAAGGTAGGGACTAGTTAGGGGGAACAACAATAGGTGTCATGGCAAGTTTCTTCTTCAGGCATCAAATGTTGTGGCACATGAATTATAAAAATTGAAGGCCTTGTCCTATTCAAGCAAATTACACAAGGGCGTAGAAATCTTAGAAAAATTATGAATAAACCTTTTATAAAAACTTGCATGTCCGAGAAAACTTTGGATCCCTTTGACTGAATTCGGTGGCGATAGTTTCTAAATCAAGTCCACCTTGGCCTTGTCAACTTCGATTCCTTTAGATGAGATCTTGTGTCCTAGCATGATACCTTCGTCCACCATAAAGTGGCATTTATCCCTGTTTAAAACTAGGTCAGTTTCTTCACAGCGCGCTAATAGCTTCTCTAAATTGCTGAGGCAATTGTCAAAACTATCTCTGAATACTTCCACCATATCGAAGAAAATTGCCACCATACACCTCTGGAAGGTTGCTAGAGCATTGTACAATATGAATGACATCCTCTAAAATGCATATATACCAAAAGGGCACTTGAAAATGGTCTTTTCCTGGTTTTCCGGAGCTATGGCAATTTCGTTATAACCTGAGTATCCATCAAGAAAACAATAAAAGGATCTTTTAGTTTGGGTGGTAGTTTGTTGTGCAACATTGCCATACATCCCTCTATCAAGGCTATTGTCTCAAACTCGCTCAGCCTAGTTCGCTTAGAGAAAATGTCTTTAAGTAACTTAGCATAATTAGGCATCTGCTCTATTGCCTCAACCAGTGGCAAGTAGATGTGAACTGGCTTCAAGATGTCAAGAAACTTCTTGAACTGGTATTCATGCTTCTACCTATTCAGCCTCGGTGGGAATGCTGGTGGCAATCTAATCTCCTTGCCTTTACTCGTCTCATCTGACTTGAAAGTGTTGGATGAACTTGCCGTGGCAACTATTGAAGGCTCATCATCTACGATTGTCGTGGCATTGTTGCTAGGTACATCTTTATGAATAATGGACTGCCTTGTTGGCTGATTATTAACCTCAGATTGGATAGGTTCATCATTTGCTTTTGATCCACTTCGGGTGGTGATCACCTTACACTGTTCATGGCCCGATCCTCGTACAACCTTAGTGTCACTGGGCAAACTGCCTTGTCACCTTTTGCCCAAGACTTGGGCAAATTGCTCAACCTGTGTCTCCAATGCTTTCAAAGTTGCTCATTGACTCTGCATCGTTATCTTGTTCCTATTGATAAAATAATTAGTCTTTTCATGAAATTACTAGTCTAAGCCATATAAGATTCAGTTTTAAGCATAAAAGCATTTACAAAAGTTTACAAAGAACTAGCTGGCGACGACTGTTGCTATAACACCCTCTTCCCGGCCTAGTAGAGAACCAGGTTGGAGTATGCTACCGATGAACAATACGGTGCTCAATGTAATAATTTTAATCAAAATTCTTTTTAAACAATACAATATCGATTCAAATAGCTTAATAACCTAATATAATATTGTGATTGTAGATTTCAGACCAATTTCAGATTTTTACAAGCTTAGGGACTAGTCTGTGAATTCAAAATTTTAGAGGTCATTTTTTTCAAAAATAATCTTACTATACTGAAAATCAACCTATATTCAATGATCATACAAATTTTCAAGATAATCTAAGTCCAATTACCTCTTCAATTTAACTAGTGTGCAATGTTCCAAACTTGATCCAATTAGCTTATAAATAATTTACCTGTATTGGTATCGATACTTGTAAGGCTGTACTGATATGCCTATGTCATGACCGTTAAAAACGGTTAAGAATCATTAAGCCCGTACCGATATGATGCCTATCTGTATCGGTACGTGAATCATGATTTATAATTTCTCAGATTTCAATGACCAAGACATCGTATCAGTATAATTGGGGACTGTACTGGTACTGGTACCGGTTGACCAAGTTGACTCATTTCGATATACTCTAAGACCGTATCGATGCATTTAATTTGCCAAACTCTAGTGTTGACTTTTCATATCGATACACCCCTTGACGTATCGATACACCCTATTGACTGATGTTGACCATTTCCAAATATGCACAATTGTATCGGTACTCCATCACCCGTATCGATATGCCCTGCACTATAATGGTAGGCTTTATCTGGTTTTTACTCAATTTGACCTATTAAGCAATATGCACATCCGAAGAAATTTTTCCAGCAAGTTTATAACACTAAAATCTACTAGCATGCCAAATTTTATAGCCATTCGAATCCATTTACCACGTTTTCCCATTTTTAGGCCAAATATGCAATTTTAGTCACTTTTAAGCCATTCAAAAGGGTCATTTAAAGCCTAAGGCACAATTACAAACCAAAGGCAATACTTACATACCAAAAAGACCATAAGTGACTAGTCTAACTACTTTGCCACCATACTAGGAGTTCATAGGTTTGATATACATTACTTTAGCTCGGTTATGACTTGCCAAAATCTACCAACTCCTTCGATCTCCAACAAGGAACTTCTTAACCTAAAATGTATGAAATGAAATGCATTAGGCATACATTTCCTAGTGAGGTAGTCACGGACAATAAGGACGTATTAGCAATAACAATGCAATGATCATGTTCAATGACTATAGTACCATATTTCAATAATAACCCTTAGATCGATTCAGGATAGTGGATACGTGAATTCCTACGCCTCGCCAAATCAATGAATGGTCCAGTCCCTCCACCTCACCAATATGACCAAGAACACAAACATCCCTCCGCCTCACCACAATATAGGCCGTAGCCCAAGGACCTTAGTCCACCCATACACTGAGCTCATGAATTCTATGGCATGCCAATTGTATCCAATGTCCTTCAAATCCAAGGTCCGGTGACAATATCAATAATCAATGTTCAATAGCAATGACAATGTTCAATGTTTCCAATGTCCTTATCAATAAGAAATGTCTCGATTTCAATGTTCAATGGCAATAACAATAATGATAGCAATGTTCAATGATCTCAATGGCAATGTCAATGGCTTATGCTTCATTTTCAATGTTTCGATAACAATAACTATGTCAATATCAATGCCCAATAACAATGACTATGACAATAGAAATGACAATGTTCCATGACCAATGTTCCAAACCTCTATATTTTGATGTCAACAACGATGGCGAAGTCAATAGAGAGGTCCGATAACAAGGACATTTTCAATGTCTGGGAATTCAATACTATACTTACTGATGCTTACCATTGATGCCCACTAAGTGGTTCAATGCAATATCCCTTAACAATAAGGTTAGCAATACTAAATTCAATGACAAAGGAATAAGGAAAGGCACCTAGCCTAATCCCGAGACTGACTACACCCACCTCGATATTCTGAAGCTCCTACAGTTCTCGAATTACTATCCCTTTGTTCCTAGCTTTCAAAGATGATGGTGGATGATCTTTTTCCACCTCTTGAGCTAGGTAAACAATAGGAAATTGTTAGGTTAGCTATACGATATCGAAATCAACATAACGATATCTAAATCATTATCTAAACTTGAAATTGTCATTGGCTATTAAATATCCATGAATGATAAAAACCCTAGCTTGAAATTAAATTCAACATATATCCATGGATTTCAATAATTGTTTGGGGAATTAGGCTTACCCGATCGATGGAAATAATTCGATATCAATGAATTGAGGAAGCAAAAACTTTTTGAAAGTTACAAATGAAGGTGGTTGCTTAGTTGAAGATGATGAAAACAAGATAGGTGCTAGCTTCTTTCTCAATCGGGTAAGACTTCTACTCCTCTTATAATTCTATTAATTCTACTACCCGAATTAGCTTTCCTTAATATGAAGGAAGCTGATTTCTACCATCCACATAGATGGTGATTATAATTGAGGAGGGGCTAATTGCAAGGTTAGTCCCTCAACTCTTAATACTCTATGCTTTTGCACTTTCATTTCTATAATTTAGTCACTAAACAGATTTCAATACATTCAATAAGGTCCTTAAAAAAATAAATTAACTCAATTAGAGTCCAATATCGGTGCAATTAACCTTACGATCATAGTCAATACAATATTTATACCTTTTCGGTGCAGGGTTTTCGATCACCGGAACCCAATTCCAATTATAATGGTTTTCGGGGTGTTACAGTTGTTGTGACAACTGTTGTCATGGCATGTTCTATTGGAATCCTGACACTTCTTTATTCTGGCGATTTTGATTGTTTAAGTTGTCCTGGTTACTCCACAAAATGTTAGGGTGCTACCGCCATGCTGGATTGTATGTGTTAGAATATGCATTGTTGTTTTGATTGTTTAAGTAATGCCATTACTGTAACACCCCTAAATAGGTCTTAGAATGTTACCACTATTTAGAATTCCTAAATAGTTAAATAATCTTGAATTAATTAAAGTCAATTAAGGGCTGAATTGAATAATTAACAACGTGTATTGCCAAAATGAAATAAGGCAAATAGCTATCGGCTAGTGACCAAATCGAAAGAAATAATCAATATGGCTGCCGAATTGGATAATAAATAAATACAAATAGCTAGTGGCTAAAACATTAAAATGTACAAATATGAATGCCAAATTAAAGGAATAAAAATGAGTTAAAAGGAAAACAAAGGAATGCATGATAAATATTAATTAGTGGCTAATCCGCATGTCCATTCCCCCTCCATTACCGTCCACTTAACCAAAACCATCTTCTTCTTCATTTCTTCATAACCGAAAATAAAGAGAAAGAGTGAGAAAGGGAGGGTTTCTTGTGAGAGAAAGTTTGAATCTTTGGTGTCAAAGTTGAAATTGAGCTAAACTCAACTTGGTGGCAGCATTACTAAGGTAAATACATGCTGTCCAAACTGATTCATGCTTAAAATTCTGATTTAGATGATGTATAATGCTTAATTGAGTTGTTAGGTTGTTAGAAATGAAGAGAATGATGAAATTTAATTTGTATACACCATGCGTAACTTGAATTAGAGTGGAATTTATGTGTAAGTGATAGGGTAACAAGAATTAGGTTGCTGGAAATTTGAAATGAAATGTTGTTGTAAGAATTAAATTGTTAGAACATGTAATTGAGATATGGAACAAATGAATTGACCATGATCATGATTAGGTAATGTAATTAAGGTGTTAAACAAGCTAAAATGTTAGTAACCAATTCTGGAAAAGAAAGACAAAGTATGAACAAAGTCATATAGCCTAGAAACTCTTTTAGTAAGAACAAATTGTGTAAACATGCAAAATTAAGCAACTTAACCAACTTACTCTGTTTTGGCCACCTTTAAACAACGAATTAACATTGACTAAACATGTTTAGGATTTCATATGAAATGAATTATAGGGCCAAAACATTGGTTAAAATGAATTTAAGGAATTAAAAAGTGAATAGGTGCAATCTGCCCAGAATTGCTCTGTTCTGGGCAGTAACTTTAAAGATTCACCAAAATTTGTATAGATCAAATTCAGGGATGAAATTTTAATGACATGATCCTTAGTATGTATACTTTCATTAAGTGAAAACAGAACTGAATTCTGGTTTCTACGCTGGAAACTGTAATTACAAATAGCTGGACAGTGCAAAATGTCCAGACAGTGTAAATGCCCTATCTTTGAACAATAAACTGTATCGGTTGGCTAAGCATGTGAATGAAATCCTTATACCATTGGAAATGAAATAAAATAAGCTTTCCAACGGTGTAAACTAATCAAAATTCTGACGTACGGATTAAAAGATATGACCATTTATAGGGGAAGTGTGCAAACTGCCAGGCAGCAGTGTCCTGGGCAGTTTGGGACTGTTTTTGCACCTAGAAGCAAACTGTTTCTAAAACAGTTCTGGGACAATGTAATCTGTCCAATTATTTCCTAAAATGAGGTAATAACAATATAGAGATGAACAAGTAAGAAATGCTTAAAAGAAAGCATAAAAAATAGTAGCTAAATGTTAGGTACAAATGTGGTAACATTATTACTATATATGTGTGACATTATGTGCATGTTTTGATGAATTGTATGTGTTATGCTTGCTAGACCAAGGGCAACAAGTTGTGGAAGAGGAAGAAAAGAGTGAACATCCCAAACCAATAGGCAAAGGGATTTGGATACAAGACAAGTGATTAGCTAGGAGTATTGTCAGTGTAACCTTCCTTAGGTTAGGACTTAGGTCCTAACCAATTTTGCTATTGTGTTAATTCAATGACATTGCCATGTATCAGGACCTAATATATATTTGGCTAATTAAGGGAAGAATGATATGAATGACAACTTTTTTGATGTCATGTTCTACTTGTTTACTTGATTGTTGAGCAAATGAAATGAAATGTTTGACATGTTACATTGCTTGCATGCTTGCTTGGAGAATAAGGTACGCTCATTGCATACATATGAATGTGTTTGTGGTTGATATGCATGACTTGCTTGAAATGAAATGAAAAATGGTACCACCTTGTGTTCATGCCATTCGAATGGCATGGATAAACTTGTCTTGGGAGTTAAGACTCCATAAGCCTAAGGGCTTGGCCTTTGAATGGCATAATCTTGTCTTGATTAATGAATTGTATAAAGCTTGAATGAAATTGATAATCAAACAACCATGGTAGCTAGTTTGGTAGATAAGAGGGCATGCCTTAGAATCTAGAGCTCATCTTGGAACTACGATGCATATTGGCACTACGGTGCATATTGGCAGGACGGTGCATATTGGCAATACGGTTTGTATTGGCACGAGGGTGCATTTTGGCACTACGGTGCATTTTGGCATTACGGTGCATATTGTTGAAGATTTGATTATCTAGTGAACTAATTACCAAGAGAGTTATTAAATGAAATAATAACTTGAAATGAACATTACTTGACTTGAAAGAATGTTGTATGAACAGTACTTGTTTTGGAAGATTGCTACATGAACGTTACTTGTCATGAAAGATTTTATATGATGGATTGAATTCTTGTTACTTCACATGAAAGTTATGCATAATTGATGCTTGTTGTGTAAGAATGTCTACTTGGTACTTGGTGTATTTGATTGCTTGTCTTCTAAACAATAACTCGAATAGCATGATACGTATACATGATGGATGTTGCTATGTTGAATGTGTGATATATGAAGCTTACCTATGTTTACTCCATACATTTGAATAGTATATGACTTGTAGTGATGATCTTGATTCCTTGAAATGCTTGTACACTTGGATAAGTAAACTTGGAAATTTGCTAGACTTAGTGTTACCTCACTAAGTACACAACTTGTACTTACCACTCTACTCTTCATTCTTCCCATAACAGATTAAAGACACTTTCAAGAGGATCTCTTGAGCTCAAAGCAACATTTTGAAACAAGCTTGAAAGTATGAATTCATACTCTTTGTATGCTCCTAGTTTGGTGGCACTAGAACTTGTAATAGTTAGCTTTGAACATACATTTTGGGTGTATATATATGACTAGTATATGTAATGTTCTTGTTGGGACTATCATATAACCAACTTTGATACCTCGAATTACGTATATATATGACTATCTTGATATGTATATATAAGTATGTTGCTGCGCAAATCTTGTAAATGATTCAATGTTGTGGTGACTTATTTATAGTGTCACTTGAATGCTAGATTAAAATGTATGTCCATGCACAATTTTTCTTGTTGCCATTGGTATGATTCGGCAATGCTTATTGGATTGGAGGTAAGGTATGTATTGAACATGCATATGTAATTACATGAAATTGAAGATGCCTAGAAAAGCTACTTGATTGATTAACTTGAAATAAAATGAAAAGAAATAAATTTATACCCTATTTTGCATGCCTAATGTTTAAAAGTATGCTTTGTATGCTTGTTTTGATTAATGTGGATTACTTGCATGTCAAGTTACTTGTGTTAGGGTTACTTGCATCGCAAGTTATCTATATCGAGGTTACTTGTTCGAGAAGTAACCTATCTCTTGCATGTCAAGTTACTTGTGTTTGGTTTACTTACGGCTAACCCGGGGATAAGGTGTTACATTTATTGGTAATCAGAGCTTTTTAGTTTTTTCTAGGACTAAACTAAGCTCACTTGCATCATATAGGATATTGTGCTACCTAGGAGACTTGATATAAGCTTGTATTGTTGCTTAAATGTGAAAACTAAAACTCTTATTGTTCTGATTGAACTAGAATGTAAGAAACGAGACTTGCTCGGGATGACGAGAGTCCCATAGGCTCGTCTAACGAATGAGGCAGCGTGAGGATAGAGCAGAATCCACCGCAATAGCAAGCTCAACCTCTAGCTCATGCCGCAGTTCAACAGGAAGCCCCAGCTGTAAATCCTGTACAACAAGAGTACTTGTTAAGCATGAAAGAGATGTTTGATCATCTCGTATCCACCCTAAAGAGAGAACATCCGATTACACCTCCTGCTCTTGTAGTAAGTCGAGCCCTTATTAACAAGTTGGCTCAGCATCAGGCCTATACCTTCACTGGCACCAATGAGGCTAATCCTGAAGTAGCCGATACTGGTTAGAGACCACTACTCATATTCTGACTAAACAATTGCCATGTCTTGATGAGCATAAACTCGAGTGTGCCATTGTTCTATTGGCAGACGAAGCATTGAGCTAGTGGGAAACCACTACCCTGACTGCTCCTGCGGAGTCTATCACTTGGAAGTTCTTCCTCGATGAGTTTAGAAAGAAATATATCAGCGAACAATATCTGTCTGAGCGCCGAAAGCGATTCGTGTATCTTAAACAAGCTGGCTGACCTATCGAGCAATACATGAGTGACTTTTGCAAGTATTGCAAGTATGTGTCTGAATATATCAAAATTGAGGCCGACAAGTGCCAAATGTTCATCGATGGGCTAAATGATGAATTAAGCCATATATCCGCTGCTCTAGGTATCATTGACTTCCAAAATTTGGTAAACCGGGCCTTTGCTACTGAGGCAAAAATGAAAGCCTCGGAAAGACGCAAGAGCGGACACTCCTAGAAGGACAAACGACCCAGGAACGATGACAAGCCACACTGGCAGTCAAAGAAGTCCAAACACTCCAAGGGACACTCTTCGAACTATACCCCTAATTAGAAGAGTAGTTACACACCGAAACCTCAAACGATTGTAAAGACTTCAGCCCCTGTTGTTTCTGTTAATAGCAAGGGAATTAGGCTAAAGCTAATCAGTACCCTCTTTGCAAGTTCTGCCAGAAACATCATACTGGCCAGTGTAGAGTTCAACAGAATCTATGCTACTCATATGGAGCCTCTGATCATTATATCTAGGATTGTCCCCAGAATCCCAACAAGGCTTCGAATTGAGCTTCTGTAATTGCTAGCTCAGCTCCTCCTAATTGAAATAAAGCACCCAGACAAGCTCAGTCCAGGAATTAGGGGAAATAGAAGGGCCCCAATTGGAATGCTCCAACTCATCAGGAGTCTCGAGCCCTTGCTTGTATGTACCTCATTCGTGGTAAAGATTATGAAAAAACTCTCGATGTTATCGCAGGTACCGTTGAGTTAAATTCCAGTCTTGCGTATGCTTTAATTGATTCGGGGTCTACCCATTCATTTGTTTGTTCTGCCTTGATCAACAAGCTAAAATTAAAACCCGAAACTATTGAATCAAATCTTGTAGTTTCGAATCCATTAGGGGAAAAACATCCATTAACTTGCACCACAAGCAAGCTCTCTTGACCATTCAAAATGTCCCATTTCCTATTGATCTTTATGTCTTGCCATTTTGTGAATTTGACTTGATATTGGGGATAGATTGGTTAAGTAAACACGAGGCCTGAGTAGATTGCCAAAATTGGAGACTGTATCTCTAGGGTTTAGGGAAATAATCCATTTTCTTAATAGACAAGAAACCAACCTCAATATTTGCTAATATGATTCTTCAAGATGAAATTGAATTCGGTTTGCCTAGCATGCCTGTTGTTTCTTAATTCATTGATGTTTTTCCTGAGGAACTCCCTAGTGTCCCTCCAACTAGAGAAGTGGGGTTTGGGATTGAATTTTAGCCTGGAACAGCTCTAGTGTCCATTACACCCTATAGAATGGCACCTGTCGAGCTGAAAGAATTAAAGAAGCAACTTCAGGAGTTGCAAGATTAAGGCTTCAAACGGCCTAGCACTTTTCCCTGGGTGCTCTAGTCCTGTTTGTAAAGAAGAAATATGGGACTATGCGGCTTTGTATTGACTATCGTCATCTAAAAAAGCTTACTATCAAGAATCGGTATCCCCTACCCAGAATTGAAGATCTTTTTGATCAACCCAGGATGCTTCCGTACTCTCAAATACCGACCTTCGATCGAGGTACTATCAAATGAAAGTGAAAGAACAAGATGTGCCCAAGACAGCCCTTCATACTCGATATGGCAACTTCAAATTCCTCGTAATTCCATTTGGGTTAACGAATGCTCCAGCTGCTTTCATGGATCTCATGAATCGAGTATTCAAGACCTATTTTGACAAGTTCGTGGTTGTATTCATCGACGACATCTTGGTGTACTCTCAGAATAAAGACTAACATGCTAAACACCTCCGAATTGTCTTGCAAACACTCCGAGAACATCAATTGTATGCCAAGTTCTCCAAATGTGAATTCTGGTTACTAGAAGTTTCTTTCCTCGGCCACGTTATCTCGGCTGAAGGAATCGGAGTTGATCCAAACAAGATTCAGTCTATTCTAAATTGACGACCTCCGAAGAATGTAAGCGAGGTCTGAAGCATTCTCGGTCTAACCGATTATTACAGAAGGTTTGTTAAGGGCTTTTCCTCCATTGCTGCAAGCCTTACTAAGCTTACCCGCAAAGATACGCGTTTTGTTTGGCCAGAGAACCAACAACGAAGCTTTGATCAACTTAAGCAAGATCTGACTCATGCCCCGGTACTCATCCAACCAGAATCGAACATAGAATTCAATGTTTATAGTGATGTTTCTCATCTAGGACTTAGGTGTGTCCTGATGCAAGGCGGAAACGTAATTGCTTACGTTTCAAGGTAACTGAAGCCACATGAGTCTAATTATCCAACGCACAATCTGGAACTAGCAGCTATCGTATTTTCTCACAAGATATGGAGACACTATCTATACGAAGAGAAATACAATCTATTTACCGATCACAAAAGTCTCAAATACCTCCTAACTCAGAAGGACTTGAATCTGAGGTAAAGGATATGGCTCGAATTACTTAAGGATTACGACTTGGTTATCGACTACCATCTGGGGAAAGCAAACATAGTTGCTGACGCCCTTATTCGTAGACCATACTCGGGTAAATCCAAAATTCTAAGTGAATTCATTCAATTTTGTATCCTTCTTGTTTGATAAGTAACAACTCGAAATCTTACTTGAAATATAAGCAACTATTCGAATTAAACCTTCTTAAGTTACAAGTAACCCATTCGAATAAGAATTGTGCCTAAAATACATGTAACCATTGAAATTGAGTCTTTATTAGCTTGTAAGAAAGCATTCAAATAATGCCTTATTCTTTAAGAAACAATTCAAAACAATGCCTTGTTATATAGGTAACAATTCAAATAGTGCCTTGCAAGAAATCTATTGAAAATCATTCTAATGACCTTGTTAATTCTTTCGTAGCTACTACGGCTATCAATGCTTATTTCTAACTATCCAAGGGCTGAAATTCTTGTCTAAACTTCAAGTTCAATCCAATCTAGTCTCGAGGATCAAAGAACTTCAACAAGTTGATCCTGATTTTTAGAAGATCATGTCTAAGCTTGCTTCTGAGTCTAGCTCTGACTTCTCCCTCAAGTCAAATGGACTCCTATATTTCAAAGATAGAGTCTGTGTTCCTAACAACGAACAATTGAAGCGGGAAATGTTGCAAGAAGCACATCAAAGTTCTTTCTCAATCCACCCTAGATCGGTTAAGATGTATAAGGACCTAAAGCCACTATACTGGTGGCCAGACCTGAAATCTACAATCACGGATATCGTATCCAAGTGTTTAACTTGTCAAATAGTCAAAGTCGAGCATCAAGTCCCTACTGGACTGCTCCAACCTATTAAACTTCCCAGTGGAAGTGGGATCAAATTACTATGGACTTTGTCACCGGTCTTCCTTCTACTCCAAGAAAAAATGATGTTGTATGGGTGATTGTTGATAGATTCACTAAATCTACTCACTTTATCCCTATTCGTATGAACATGAGCTTGGAAACTCTTGTCGAGCTGTACATCAATGAAGTGATTCGGTTACACGGTGTACCTACAACAATCATCTTCGATCGTGACCCTTGATTCGCTTCTCAATTCTGAAATTCTCTGTAGAAAGCTCTAGGAGCTAAAGTACATCTTAGTACAGCCTTTCATCCTCAATTGGATGGCCAATCTGAGAGAATCATTCAAGTGCTAGAAGATATGCTACGAGCTTGTGTTATCGACTTCGGGAGGAATTGGGAGAAATCCCTACCTCTTGTAGAGTTTGCCTACAACAATAGCTATCAATCTTCTATTCAAATGGAACCATTTGAAGCTCTATATGGTACAAGATGTAGAAAATCTATATGCTGGTCCGAATAGGGAGAGAACAAGATTCTAGGACCTCAATTACTTCGGGAAACCAGAGAACACATCAAGATCATTGACGTTTGATTGAAGGCCGCTTTCGATAGACATAAAGTGTATGTTGACTTGAAATGGAGAGACATCCAGTATGCTATTGGAGACAAAGTCTTCCTAAAGGTCTCACCTTGGAAGAAAGTGCTCAGATTTGGAAGAAAATGGAAGCTCAGTCCCCGATACATCGGACCATTTGAAGTTGTTGAAAGAATTGATACAGTGGCCTATCGACTAGCTCTTCCTAGAGAGTTCGGTAGAATACACAATGTCTTCCACATTTCAATGCTCAGAAGGTATCGATCTGATCATTCACACATCCTTGAGCCTGAAGAAGTAGAATTGAATCCTGATTTGTCCTATGAAGAGGAACATATTCAGATTCTTGACCGGGAAGTAAGGAAGCTTCGAAACAAGATTGTTCCCCTTGTTAAGATCTTATGGAGAAACCATAAGGTGGAAGAAGCTACCAGGGAATCTGAAGAAGTCATGAGGAAGCAATATCCTCACCTATTCGATTCAGGTAAATTCGAGGACGAATTTAATTTAAGGGGGAGAATTGTAACACCCCTAAATAGGGCTTAGAATGTTACCTCTATTTAGAATTCCTAAATAGTTAAATAATCTTGAATTAAGTAAATTCAATTAAGGTTTGAATTGAATAATTAACAAAGTGAATTGCTAAAATGAAAGAAGGCAAATAGCAATCGGCTCGTGACCAAATCAAAAGAAATAATCAATGTGGCTGCCATATTGGATTAGAAATAAATACAAATAGCTAGTGGATAAAACATTAAAATGTACATATATGAATGCCAAATTAAAGGACTAAAAATGAGTTAAAAGGAAAACAAAGGAATGCATGATATATATTAAGTAATTAATGGCTAATCCACATGTCCATTCCCCTTCCATTACCGCCCACTTAACCAAAACCATCTTCTTCTTCATTTCTTCATAACCAAAAATAAAGAGAAAGAGTGAGAAAAGGAGGGTTTCTTATGAGAGAAAGCTTGAATCTTTGGTTTCAAAGTTGAAATTGATCTAAACTCAACTTGGTGGCATCATTACTAAGGTAAATACATGTTGTCCAAACTGATTCATGCTTAAAATTCTGATTTAGATGATGTATAATGCTTAGTTAAGTTGTTAGGTTGTTAGAAATGAAGAGAATGATGAAATTGAACTTGTATACACCATGGGTAACTTGAATTATAGTGGAATTTATGTGTAAGTGATAGGGTAACAAGAATTAGGTTGTTGGAAATTTGAAATGAAATGTTGTTGTAAGAATTGAATTGTTAGAACATGTAATTGAGCTATGGAACTAATTAATTGAACATGATCATGATTAGGTAATGTAATTAAAGTGTTAAACAAGCTAAATTGTTAGTAACCAATGCTGGAAAAGAAAGATAAAGTATGAACAGAGTCATATAGCCTAGAAATTGTTTTAGTAAGAACAAATTGTGTAAACATGCAAAATTAAGCAACTTAACCAACTTACTCTATTTTGGCCACCTTGAAAAAATGAATTAACATCGACTAAACATGTTTATGATTTCATATGAAATGAATTATAGGGCCAAAACATTGGTTAAAATGAATTTAAGGAATTAAAATGTGAATAGGTGCAATCTGCCCAGAATTGCTCTGTTCTGGGCAGTAACTTTGAAGATTCACCAAATTTTGTATAGATCAAATTCAGGGCTGAAATTTTATTGACATGATCCTTATTATGTCTACATTCATTAGGTGAAAACAGAACTGAATTCTGGGTTCTATGCTGGAAACTTAATTAGAAATAGCTGGACAGTGCAAACTGTCCAGACAATGTAAATGCCCTGTCTTTGAACAATAAACTGTATCGATTGGATAATCATGAGAATGCAATCCTTATACCATCGGAAAGGCAATTAAATAATATTTCCAACGGTGTAAACTAATCGAACTTCCGACGTACGGATTAAAAGATATGACCATTTAAACGGGTAGTATGCAAACTGCCAGGCAGCAGTGTCCTGGGCCGTTTGGGACTGTTTTTGCACCTAGAAGCAAACTATTTCCAAAACTGTTTTGGGACATTGTAATCTATCCAATTATGTCCTAAAATGAGGTAATAACAATATAGAGATGAACAAGTAAGAAATGCTTAAAAGAAAGCATAAAAAATAGTAGCTAAATGTTAGGTACAGATGTGGTACCATCGTTACTATATGTGTGTGACATTATGTGAATGTTTTGATGAATTGTATGTGTTATGCTTGCTAGACCAAGGGCAGCAAGTTGTGGAAGAGGAAGAAAAGAGTGAACATCCCAAAGCAAGAGGCAAAGGGATTTGGATACAAGACAAGTGATTAGTTAGGAGTATTGTGAGTGTAACCTTCCTTAGGGTTAGGACTTAGGTCCTAACAAATCTTGCTATTGTGTTAATTCAATGACATTGCCATGTAACATGACCTAATATATATTTGGCTAATTAAGGGAACAATGATATGAATGACAACTTGTTTGATGCCATGTTCTACTTGTTTGCTTGATTGTTAAGCAAATGAAATGAAATGCTTGACATGTTGCATTGCTTATGCCAAAGGTAAGAAATGGCATGCTTGCTTTGAGAATAAGGTATGCTCATTGGATACATATGAATGTGTTTGTGGTTGATATGCATGACTTGTTTGAAATGAAATGAACCATGGTACCACCTTGTGTTCATGCCATTCGAATCGCATGGATAAACTTGTCTTGGGAGTTAAGATTCCATAAGCCTAATGGTTTGGCCTTTGAATGGCATAATCATGTCTTGATTATTGAATTGTATAAAGATTGAATGAAATTGATAATCAAACAACCATGGTAGCTAGTTTGGATAGATAGGAGGGCATGCCTTAGAATCTAGAGCTCATATTGGCGCGACGGTGCATATTGACATGACGGTGCATATTGGCACTACGATATATATTGTTGAAGATTTGATTATCTAGTGAACTAATTACCAAGGGAGTTATTAAATGAAATAATAACTTGAAATGAACATTACTTGACTTGAAAGAATGTTGTATGAACAGTACTTGTTTTGGAAGATTGCTATATGAACGTTACTTGTCTTGAAACATGTTATATGATGGATTGTATTCTTGTTACTTCATATGAAAGTTATGCATAATTGATTCTTGTTGTGTAAGAATGTCTACTTGGTACTTGGTGTATTTGATTGCTTGTCTTCTAAGCAATAACTAGAATAGCATGATACGTATACATGATGGATGTTGCTATGTTGAATGTGTGATATGTGAAGCTTACCTATGTTTACCCCATACATTCGAATAGTATATGACTTATAGTGATGCTCTTGATTCCTTGAAATGCTTGTACACTTGGATAAGTAAACTTAGAAATTTTCTAGACTTAGTGTTACCTCACTAAGTACACAACTTGTACTTACGACTCTACTCTTCATTCTCCCCATAACAGATTAAAGACACTTTCAAAAGGATCTCTTGAGCTCGAAGCAACAATTTGAAACAATCTTGAAAGTATGAATTCATACTCTTTGTATGCTCCTAGTTTGGTGGCTCTAGAACTTGTAATAGTTAGCTTTGAACATGCATTTTGGGTGTATATATATGACTAGTATATATAATGTTCTTATTGGGCCTATCATATAACCAAATTTGATACCTCGAATTATGTATATATATGACTATCTTGATATGTATATATAAGTATGTTGCTGCGCAGATCTTGTAAATGATTCAATGTTGTGGTGACTTATTTATAGTGTCATTTGAATGCTAGATTAAAATGTATTTCCATGCATAATTGTTCTTGTTTCCATTGGTATGATTCGACAATGCTTATTGGATTGGAGGTAAGGTATGTATTGAACATGCATATGTAATTACATGAAATTGAAGATGCCTAGAAAAGCTACTTGATTGATTAACTTGAAATGAAAAGAAATAAATTTGTACCCTATTTGGCATGCCTAATGTTTAAAAGTATGTTTTGTATGTTTGTTTTGATTAATATGGATTACTTGCATGTCAAGTTACTTGTGTTAGGGTTACTTGCATCGCAAGTTATCTATATTGAGGTTACTTGTTCGACAAGTAACCTCTCTCTTGCTTTGTTCTCGCCTCGGTAACACTCCCAAACTGGATTACGGCTAACCTGGGGATGAGGTGTTACAATTACGCAGTTTATTAGTCATATTTGTAAAACTAAATCTAACAAGGAAACTCTGGCATAGATCTATCTATGATTCTAAAGATCTAGATGAGATACTATTTAACCATGATTTTGTCCTATCCCTTAGTGAATAGGGGAATAATTTTAGCCTCAAGACATTCTCATGGACTACTTGTTGCTTGAATGAATCGAAAACTTCTAAGAACGATTTAAGATGTTGTCTAGCATCTTCAGTTGCTGAGCCGCCAAACTGGCTAATTGAATTAAGCATATTAAACATCACTAGCTTTAATTCAAAATGTGTGGCTTGAATCTTAGGAGTGATAATTCCTGGGTTGAGATCACCAAGATCTGGAACTAGGTGATCTCTAATGGGTCTTCTCCGTAGATAAACAGGTTGCTCGGCTAGAGCTCCTCCTCCTTCTACCACAACATTGCTTCACTTAGCTCTCTCATTCTTTGGTGAAAAACTCGTTCAATCTCAGATACAAGTAGGTAGTCTTCTGATGTCGGTCTCGCTCTAGTCATACACAGATGCAAAACTAAAGTTGTTAGCCCTTCGAAACCAAATACAAAAATAAAATAAAAAGGAACAAAGGTGCAAGAAAATAAAAACAAAGTCGCTACTGACAATCCCCGACAACGACAACAAAAACTCGTTGTGTGATTTAATTGCAACGCAAATGGTGCAAGTGAAACGTCGCAAGTAATAATATAGATTAAGATCGTCTCTACATGGACTGGTGAAACTTTGGCTTCTAACTTCTTACACTGAAAAAGAATAATATTGAAAGTGATAGGTGGTGGTAACTAGAAAGGAGTAATCGATATGAGAGAGTAGGTTGGGTTATCGTGAATAGTGGTGCGATTGCCGAATGAATTGACGTGGCTTTTAATTGTTCAGGCGAGTTAATTGTCGTGCCAACTAGATTTAGATGAATGTTGCGGCAATTGGGTTTAGATAAACGCCGTGGAAACTGGGTTTAGACAAACGTCGTGGCAACTGGGTTCAAATAAATGACATGGCAACTGGGTTTTGTAACCCCCTTGACCCGGCCTAAACGTTAGACCCGAACCAAGAATATCACATTAGGTTTACCGAAGCAAACCCAAGCAATCTTACTTGAATTACGGTCCATTTTTTTCTTTTAACTTGTCTAGATGCCTTATTATGACCTAAGGTGTACATATAAACAGCGACTCAATTTTTATTCAGTACAAACATCGATAAGGCACTCAATTGCAAATATAAGCATTCTAGGGGCCAAAATGTAAATCTGAAGAATTATAGGGACTTATACAAATTTTAGGTTACCAATTGTTAATTAATCATATTTCATGCCAGCATGTCAAATTTCAGCTTCAACGTATAACAAATAAGCATCAAATTAACAAAATACAAAATTAAGGACCAAGTCTTAAAACTATCAAAATATAGGAACTAACACGTTTATTAAAGCTACTTGCAGCAATTAGATATATTTAAAACATGCTTGCAAAAACTCAGGTCAAACGAACATCATTTACTTATTCAATTGATGCAACAACATACGGTGATCAAAGTGCAAAGAATCTAAACTCGGTAAAACCCATTAACCGAATTAATCACTAGCCATACCAATATGCCGGTTGCACTAAAATGCATTTTTGGGATTCGAATCCCATCTTATCCACTTTCTTACAAACAACATTGACATGCTTCTAATATTAGATCACCATTAAACATATAGGCTCAAATAATCACATACCAATTAGTCAACAAAATTAATGTTCATACAAGTAATCTAGAGGCATGCTTCCTAATAAAATAAAACATTATCCATTAAGCACCAAATGGTCAAAGCCTCAACATTAGCTATAGATTAATTAAGGGATTAAATAATATGACCATAAGTACTCATTGAACACAAGTAATCAACTCAGTCATTATTTAAACCATTTAAATCATTTGATCATAATTATCAAGTATACAAAGCATTAAAAGAAAACCAACATATTAATCCTTAAATACAACCATTAACTTAATGTAAAATCAATCAAGTTATCATTCCATAAATAAAACAATCCATCCCAATATTCTACCCACATTGTCTTATTACAAAATACAATAATACCGTAAACATACTCTTTTAATGCGTTTGTCTTGGAATCCACTTTGCCTCGAACCACAACCCCGCACTTGCTTTATTCACTGCATTGACGGGAGAAAAGAGAGCGTAAGCATATAATGCCTAATAAGTGCGCTCAAAAGTAAAACGTCAATGCATTTTAAACCAAAACCAATAATAGAAACCCATATCAAAGTAAGCCAAATTCGTCATTTCCAAAGCATTTAAACAAATGTATAAAACCAATCTTTGGAACTAGATGTTCATTTGCTAAAACTTTTCAAATCATTTACACAAATCCTCAAAACATATTACATCAAGTGCGTAATCATGTATCATGGATTGCGAACATAATTCCATATGAAAATCCTCAATTTAAGCTTCCTTACGCATTATCATTTCATTTGCAAAGCTTAAAGAGCATTCTTTGAAATTAAGAGATCATATGCTAAATTTTCCAAAACATATGCATAACTCAAATCATTTTAGCTCATAAGCATAATCATGTATTATGGATTCCATGAAAAACTTCCATACGCATCCTCAATACAAGCCTTCCCATGCTTATTCTTCCAATAGCAAAGCTTAAAGAGCGCAACATGTATAAATCACATTATAAAAAACATAATCCATTTACCATGATACATTAATTCATATATTGGAATTAAAGTGACCAAAACCATATCATATCATTTTTAAGAAAAACACATCGGATACAAGGATTTCCCAAGTGGGTCCTTCGGCCACTTACACATACACCCTTGAACTGGAGCATGGTACTACTACCCCTCAGCGATTATGATGTATAAATCCTCTAGCGGGAGAATTCTAAGCAATTACCCCTCGACTGTTGCGGTTCTCATGCTGGAGCAACCCCTCGATATACATGAGGCGACTTATTATTGTGCACTTTAAACCCTATGGCGTGCCAATTATATCCGATAGCATTTAACTATTGACACTTGCCAATATATTTCATTAACAACATGCTACCTCACTGTTTTACATATGCATCAACCAAACCAATTTCCAATACAATAAAGCGTGTATTTAAACCAACATAAATTCTCCTTTCGGAAACCATTTGCCAAACCACATAGGCATTCATTTATAACACCATTTACAGTGCAATTCACATAGAAAATCATGTATAAAATATTAGATAACAAATCATGCTTGAAAACAAATTGTATAAATTAATACTTAATCAAATCGATATTTAAAAGGCGAAATAGGGAAAAACTTACTTCCGAGCTTAGTTAAGCTTGATAGGCTATAACTAAATCACCAAACCTTAGTTCAAACTTTATTTGAAGAACCAACTTATATTTGCACTCACCAACTTGATATTGCCTCAATGCCAACGACTCGACGTCAACGTCTCGATGCCTAATCTGAACAACATCAGAACCCTTGTCATCTTCCACAAGAAAATACAAGGGTCAATATAAGTTGCACCAAACTAAAGTAAGAACTTTATTATAATATTTCCCCCTTGCACAATGAACCACAACTATACGAACCAATTCCGTTTCCCTACCATCCTATTTCCTTACATAGCCACGTCACAAGCAGGGAATCGTTTCCCAACTTCTTTTTTTACTCACGATAATGCTCTATTCCAATGCCCCTTTTCACTTTTTCCTTTTTAATAAAAACCAATACCCCTTTTAGGAATTAAATGAACAGCAGCCACCACATACAGAATTACTAATTTCTCCACCTTCAACATATTACAATACGCACAGTAGGGGCAGCAACACCGCACCCCTGCCCTGGGCCATTCGCCCCATTCCAACGTTCGATCTCTTTTTTTAAGCTTTACATCTCCTTACAAGAAATTAATCAAACTCCTAAGGTGCATCCTCATATTTTATCCAATAATTAAATCAACACTCTGCCAAATACCCCAATTCAAGAACTCAAATCTAAATTCAACCAATTAGATTAATTCCGGAATCAATTTCACAAAATTGATATTAGATTATATCTAACCCACAGGAATAACTCATAATCCAACTAAAACATTTAGATTTCATCTATGAAATCATAATTCACTCTTTAGCATCTAGAAATTAAATTAATCCATTAAATTTTATTTTAACATCAAAAGACAAATAGGATTGATAGAAAATCTACACAAAATAATTAAAAGATCATTAGAAAGTCAAAGCTTAGACATAGCTTTCTTTCTTGAGAAAAATAATAACCGTCATCATATTCTAGCTAGAAATAGATGATAAAAAATTTATTTAATAAATGGGTCAGATAATTCCATAAAACCACCACTTTAGTTCTTTTCACAATATTACCATCACTAATACATTACAAACTTTTATAAAGTAGTCAGCATTTAATTAATATTAAAACAACTCATTTAAAATTACCAAACTCAATTTCATCTTTTATTAAATTTATTAAATATATTTTTCACAAATACTTGTCGCGATAAATTTATCCGAAATTAGTTTAATTACCAAAATTATTTTCCAGAATTAATTAATTAGCTAAAACCTAACCCAAAACTTCCAACCCAATTTCGGTAATTCACCCGAATCTTCTTACTCATTTTCTGGGGTGTTACAAGTTTCCTCCTTCAATGTTCGACGAAGTGTTCTTCAATGTCATTGTATTATCCCTAACCAAAGAATTGATGCTTGCGCAAGCCTTGGTGGTACATCCCTACATTAACCTTGGGTGAGCAAAATCGATCTTGCACTCTTCTTAGCCGCTGAAATTCGATTCGTATTCCTAAGGCGGATTAGTTCCCACCAACGATTGTTCAAATGGAAATCGTGTCCACTCGTTTCATGAATCTAGCTCTTTCGTGTCTAGATAGATGGATGCACTTGAGTTTCTCTTCCAATTCCCTCGAGATGAAAATCAAGAACCAAGAATGAGCAAACGATGAAATTTATTGAATTAAAATCCAAGAACCATTCTTTCATCTATACACACCAACAAAAGCCCGATAAACCAAGCCAAATTAGTCTAGTTTATGGCTAGGTAAAAAGAAAACAAAAAGGAATAAAACACAGACATGGGATCACATGATACAAGATGAAAAAGAAAAGGGTTTACGTGAATTCTCTTGTGATCCGATCTCGCCAAATTGACTCCCTTGTTTGTGTATTGCGATCTCCTTAAATAGGTTAGGAAAGAGAGTCCAAATGCGTGTAGAATCCGTGTAATCAGATCTGTAAAACCTTTGATGATTTTGATATAACAAGTATTTTTCAAAGACTTAATTGTAAAGCAAACAAATTTTTAATGTGTCCCAAACTGACAATTTGTTTAAAGCATATTTGATTCTAAGTTAAAAACTTATAGCCCTAAATTTTTCTAATTGTTTTAAAGGCCAAACTATTGAAATATGCCCAGGCGTATCAATACAATTTTTGAAACATTGGCCACTGTAAGCATCCGTATTGATACGGCTCTGTCTGTATCGATACAACCTTCAAATGGGCTAAGTATTTTTCCTTAGGTGTTTTGATACGATTACATTCGTATCAATACGGCCTTCATACTAGGTTTAAGTTTTAAGCATTGCGTACCGATACGCCACAAGGTTTTTTGATACACTTCAAAGATTTTCTCAAATATCAGCATTTAATGATTTATCTGTTAGAGTAAGTTATTGGGAAAAACCAAATTTAAAATGCCGTTGGACCTGTATCGATACAGGTTCAGTCAGTAGCTCAAGCGAACAAAATTGCATCGATACGGCTTCTCCCGTATCAATACGCCCCTTTCTTTTTATTGAGACCATACAGATACGCTTCCCTGCGTATCGATATGCCCCTGTTATTTTGTGCACAATGACTTTTTCTTCTTATAGATAGGTATCGATATAGGCCTTCGTGTACCGATATAGATGGTTGATCAAAAGCATTAATTACAAATGCATCCCAATGGCTACAATAATGACCTCAACCACTCAAACGGCTAGAAATCAATGCAAGGGTATAAAAGCAAGCCTCCAAAGCACCGACAACAACTATTGAACCATCAAGCAACATCCAAGCATTAATCCAAACCTTTGTACCTTATAGAGTCATATCTTTGTACCTAACTCATTGGAGTTCTTCATTGTAAATATTTATTTAGAGTTTGGGGTGTGTTTTGATTGTAATTGGGCAATATCCATCTTGTGAGAGATATATTTTGATTGCCAACTTCTTCGTTGTATTGATAGACTTCTTGGGTCAATCTTTGGGTAGAAAGATTGACCCATTGTAAAGGTTACCTCCTAAGCCTAGAAAAGGGGAAGAAAATCTAGTGGATTTTATTAAAAATACTTAGTGGGAGCTAAGGTAGTGGATGTAGAGCTTATTAGAAGCTTGAACCACTATAATTGCCTTTGTCCTTCATTTTTCAATTTCCTTTTTGCTCCTTTAAATTTTAAATAGTCAATTCACCCCTCTTGGAAAATTCACTATCATTTGATCCACTCTACAATTGGTATCAGAGCTTAACTCTTTGAAGGCTTAACATCCACAAGAGGTGATCCTTGAAGAGTGTTGATCATCTATCCATTCATTGCCATGGCTTCTACCTCCGGGCAAAATCTATACGAGTCACAATCAATCACAAAGCCACCTTATTTCAATGGGGATAACTATCCCTATTGGAAGAACCTGATGAGACTCTTCATCAAATCCATCGACTATGTCCTTTGGGATGTAGTAGAAGATTGACCGGCCACTCCGATGAAAAGAGATGATGAAGGAAGACTTGTTCTGAAGACAAGGGTGGAGATGACCGATGAAGATCGGAGAAGACTCCAAATCAACGATAAAGCCCTACACATCTTATTTTGTGCACTCAGTCCTGATATGTATGCCAAGATGCACCAGTGGACTCGATTCATGAAGTCCAACCATGGAAGAAAATTCAATAAAAGATGGGAGTTCAAGAACAAGAGCAAAGAAGAAGAGAAGGGCCAACTCATTTGTTATGAGTGCAAGAATCCCAACCACAATTGCACCGGTTGCCCTCAATTAAAGAAGAAGAAGAAGCTCAAAGCTCAATTGGCAACATGGAGTGACGAGGAGTCATCCGAGGATGAGGAGCATGAAGTGGCCAACCTTTGCCTCATGGCCCTTGAGGAGGAACCAATGGTAAACTCTAACTCATTATCTTTTACTTATGATGAATTATATGATGCTTATATGAGCTACAAGATGTTTACGATGAATTGGTAGAAAAATACAAAGAGTCTATTTTGAAAAACAAGAAAAACATTTCTGATTTGAAAATTAAAAATAAACTATTTCAAAAACCAATTTCGAATTGGAAAAGAAAGTGTTATATTTGGTAAATCTTTCAAATGAGCTTAAAAAGAAAATTCACAATTTAGAAAAAACTTCTTTCCGATTTCCAAAATTATCACACAAAGGAGGTGGATAATCTTAAAACTTCTCTTACTATTGAGAAAAATACTTTTGAAAATGGTAGTTCTTCAAAAACCCAATATGTAAAGAGAAATACTTTTAACCCCAAACAAATAAGTTTTCAAAAGCAATCTAAGACTGAAAGAGTTAGGAGTGTATAGGTACCTAAGGAACTCATAGTTTATAACAATATAAATGCTATTGCTTCTTGGATTCCTAAGGGAACCAAGATTCTGGGAACTAATATTTATGGACCCGAAATGATTTGGGAACCAAAATTCAAAACTTGATCTTTGTTTGTTGGGGGAGCAATGCCACAAGGTCAAAACCACAAGTCAAAATTCTTGGTACCTTGATATTGGTTGCTCAAGACACATGACCGAAGACAAGGGTAGATTCTTGGAGCTCAAACCAAATAGTGGAGGAATAGTGACATTTGGTGACAACTCCAAAGGCCACATTGAAGGAATTGGCTCCATTGGTAATCTCTCAACTTCTCTTATTGAAAATGTTCTTTATGTCAATGGTCTTAAACATAATTTGTTGAGCATTAGTCAATTGTGCGATAAGGGTTTTAATGTTCTTTTTAATGCTAATGGGTGTAAAATCATGAACATTAAAACAAATCAAATAATGCTCATAGGCCATCGCATAGGTAATAACTATTTGGTGCATTTAGATGGCATACACCCAGTGCATGCTTTGTATCACATAATGAAAATGATACATGGTTGTGGCATAGGAAACTAGGACATGCTAGCATTAGTGTTTTAGAGAAATTGGCTTCCCTTGATCTAGTAAGAGGTTTACCTAAGCTAAAGTTCTCTAAAGATAAAATTTGTGATGCATGTGCTAAGGGTAAACAACAAAGAACCTCATTTAAATCCATTAATGATGTTTCTACTAATAGATGTTTACAATTGATCCATATGGATCTCTTTGGGCCTATTAGGACTATGAGTTTGGGTGGTAAGTCATATGCATATGTGTTAGTAGATGACTATTCTAGATACACTTGGTTCTCTTCTTAAGTACTAAGGATGAGGCTTTAGAAAAATTCAACACGTTTTCAAAAATCACCCAAAATGGTCTTGATCTTAAAATTTCACATGTTAGAAGTGATCATGGAACCGAATTTAAAAATATGGGTTTTGAAGATTTTTGTAATGAAAATGGTATTAGCCACAATTTTTTGGCTTCTCGCACTCCTCAACAAAATGGGGTAGTTGAGAGGAAAAATAAAACTTTAGAAGAAATGGCTAGGACCATGCTTTGTGAAAATAATTTACCTAAATATTTTTGGGCGGAAGCCACTAATACGGCTTGCTACATAATTAATAGAGTAATGATTAGGCCTATTTTGAAGAAAACATCTTATGAGATTTTAAAATCCAAAAAGCCTAACATTAGCTATTTCCATCCTTTTGGTTGTAAATGTTTTGTTTTAAACAATGGAAAAGATAATTTAGGTAAATTTGATGCAAAAAGTGATGAAGCTATTTTTCTAGGTTAGTCTTCAAACTCTAAAGCCTATCGAGTATTTAATAAAAGAACTTTGGTTGTAGAAGAGTCTATACATGTTGTTTTCAATGATAACCTCCTTCCAAGGAAGGAATCTTGTGACGATGATGATGTAGGGATCATTGAAGCCATTGGTGGAGGACAAACATCAAAGGTGGATGAGATTCCTAGCAAAGAAGAGGAAACACAAGATCCACCTCTTGAAGTCTTGATGGACTTGGCTCTAGAGGAAAAGGAAGTCACCTACCCAAGGGAGTTCAACTATGTCAAAGGTGGTAAAATTTTGGGTGATCCATCCAAAAGGGTAACCACTAGATCCTCTCTCAATCTTATAAATAATGTTGCATTTATTTCATGCATTGAGCCTAAAAATATCAAAGAAGCATTAAAAGATGACTTTTGGATATTGGCCATGCAAGAAGAACTTAATCAATTTGAGAGAAATTTAGTATGGACATTAGTTGATAGGCCTAGTAATCAATCTACTATAGGAGCTAAATGGGTCTTTAGAAACAAGCTAGATGAGAGTGGTAACATAGTGAGAAACAAGGCTAGACTTGTTGCTCAAGGTTACACTCAAGAAGAGGGAATAGATTTCGATGAAACTTATGCACCCCGTAGCTAGGATGGAAGCTATTAGGATGCTTCTTGCATTTGCATGCTTTCATGATTTCAAGCTTTTTCAAATGGATGTTAAAAGTGCATTTTTAAATAGTTTTATTAATGAAGAAGTGTATGTTGAACAACCATCGAGTTTTAAAGATCCAAATTTTCCAAACCATGTTTTTAAATTGACCAAAGCCTTATATGGTTTAAAACAAGCTCCTAGAGTTTGGTATGAAAGGTTTTCAAACTTTTAAATTGAAAAGGTTTTAAAAAAGGAAAGGTGGATACTACACTTTTCATTAAAAGATATGGAAATGACATTTTATTAGTTCAAATATATGTTGATGATATTATTTTTGGTTCTACTAATGAGATTTATTGTCAAGAATTTTCTAAGCTAATGCAAGGTGAGTTCGAGATGAGCATGATGGGGGAGCTCTTATTTTTCCCGGGGCTCTAAATCAAGCAAAGGAAGGATGGCACCTTCATCAATCAAGCTAAGTACATTAAAGATATGCTCAAGAAGTTCCTCTTGGAGAACGTAAAGCCTCAAGCCACTCCAATGAGCTTATCTATTAAGCTTGACAAAGATGAAGGAGGTAAGTGTGACGATTCTAAGCTTTATCGTTCAATGATTTTCTCTTTGCTTTGCCTTACCACAAGTAGACCCGATATCATGTTTAGTGTTTGCTTGTGTGCTAGGTTTCAAGCTAGTCCTAGAGAATTGCACTTAGTAGCCATTAAGAGGATCTTTAGATACCTTAGAGATACACCTAGTTTAGGTCTTTGGTATCCTGGAGACTCTTCCCAACCTTCATGCTTATTTGGATGTGGATTATGGGGTGTAAGATCGATAGGAAAAGTACCTCCGGAACATGTCAATTCCTAGGTAGTATGCTCATATCTTGGTTCTCTAAGAAACAAAATAGTGTATCCTTATCTACCACCGAAGCAGAGTACATATCCTTAGGGAGTTGTTGTGCTCAAGTCCTTTGGATGAAGCAACAACTCTTAGACTATGGTGTTGAAATAGATACCATACCCCTTAAGTATGACAATACTAGTGCCATTTGTCTCACTAAGAATCCCATCCAACACTCTAGAATAAAGCACATAGAAATAAGACATCATTTCATTAGGGATCATGTCTTAAAGAATGACGTAGTTCTAGAGTATGTCGATACCTTGAACCAATTAGTGGATATTTTTACTAAACCATTAGATAAAGAACGTTTTTGGACCCTTAGGAAAGAGTTAGGTTTAACAAGCCTTCCTTGACCCTTTAGAGTCCCAAAATACAAAGAATTTGCTTGAGTTGATTTGATTGCTACGTTTATGTAATTTGTGCCTCTTGATGCATCTATGCTTTTAGTTAAGGGGAGCTTGTCTCTATTCTTAACCTTCATCCTGTTCATTCATCATATACATGCATTTTGGTTCAACTAAAATTGAACTTTTGAGCAACTTGTGGCCTAAAATGTTTTTTATGAGTTATTCGTATCGAAACAAGTTAAAGTGTATTGATACACCATTCTTGACTCAATCCATATTGCATTTCTCAACACAAGTGTATCGATACGCATCCAAACGTATCGATACATGTTCAAGAACATGTTCTGATACAGGTAAGTTAGTATCGAAATGGTCTCTGTGTTTCGACACACCTGTATCGATACAAACTAAAGATATGATGCTATGTTCGAATATTGTGAGAATAGTTACAAGTTATCTAACTAAACATTGGAACCTTGTATGACTTTGATGGATCTTTATACGAAAGGATAAATATGCAAATTTATAGATTGTTTCTTCATACAAGCTTTTAGTTACCTTTACACTACCTTACTATGAGTATACTTATTCTATCCTTTCATTATATTTTAGGGTGAAGTTCTATTTGTGGTTATCTTCTAAGTTCAGATCTAATCACAAGCCAAAAGAGTATGTTTGTAGTCTTTAGCTTAAGAACACCCTAGATAGGTGGCACAATGTTTTGTTTGTACATAATGCATTTAGGCAAGGATTTTTTCATGTGAATGTAAGATTATAAGTATTATAACTTGTAATGGGTCCTTATGATAACTAGCTTTTGATTATGATTGATGGATGGTTTTGGATGTTTCGATAGGGGTACTAGAATGATCATGGATGTATGAAAGTTAAAATATATTAGGTGAATGTTCTTAAAATAAGAAAGTTTCCTGAAATGATTAAAAATGTTAGACTATGGACTTAATACCCTGCTTAGATTTAGAGTTAGTATTATACTCTTGTAAGTCTTGGTTTCAAAATATCATGCATTCAAATATTAGTCTTAAGTTAATTCTTGCATTAAAATTACTCTAGGAAGGTAACCGAGACCTCTCTACTCTAATCTTAGTTGAGTTCTTCAATCTTTGGTTTGAAGATTGTTGTTAATGGTTATTAGAGAATATGATATAGTCTTGAGCTTAAAGCGATTTATAAATGGATAGATATTATTTTATAAGGTAAAATCTCAAAAATGCATTTGACCTGAAATGTCTTAAATCGAATCATAGACCTTGTAAATTAGGTGATTGATTAAATAAATGATATCTAAATTATAAGATAAGAATTTCGGATAAAAGATCAAAAGTTTTGTATGTTCTTGTCCCTCTTTGCTACCCTTGGTGTTTGATCTAAGGGCTTACAAGTATGTAAGCTTTTCCATGTATGCTTGATAGATTCTAGGACTAAATAGAGCTAGAATTTAGTCGATTCTAGGACTAAACAGAGTCTCATTCTATTATGATTTGTTACATGTGTCACCTAGGATTTAAATTTGATAAGTACTTGTGATCTGTGTCTAATAAAGCTCTCTTTTTCTGTGCTATTACTCTTTAGAGATGTCTGAGACACTTCTGGGTCGAGACAATGATAGCCCGGCTGGCTCCTCCAATGAAGGGGGCATTGTAAGGACGAATCAAGAGCAACAAAATCCTTAAAATGTTGTTGCATTATAGCAATAAGCTTCTATGAATGTTGTTGCACCACAATAAGGAGCTTCTCCAAATCATTCTGTACAACGAGAATGTTTCCTCAATATGACGGAAATGTTTAATCATCTTGTTACCTCTATAAGAAAAAACCCACCAGCTCCTCATGTACTTCATGTAGTTGTGTGAACGAGGGCTCCGATAGACAAGTTAGCTAAGCATTAAGCTTATACCTTCACGGGTGAAGATGATGAAAGCCCAGAAGTAGCAGAATACTGGTTAGGGACCACTATCAGGATTTTGACCAAGCAGCTACAATGTTCTGATGAGCATAAGCTCGAATGTGATCTAGCTCTTTTAGCTGTTGAAGCATTAAATTGGTGGGAAACCATGACCCTCACTGCTCCTGTAAATGTTATCATGTGGGAATTCTTCCTCAAAGAAATTTTAAAGAAGTATATAAGTGAGCAATATCTAGCTGAGCACAGAAAACACTACTTGTATCTGAAGCAATGAGGCAGACCGATAGAACAGTATGTAAGTGACTTCTGCAAGTATTGTAAATACGGTTATGAGTATATTAAGAATAAAGAAGATAAATGCTTGATGTTTATTGACGAGCTCAACAATGAACTAAGCCCTATATTCATAGCCCTAGGGATTACTGACTTCTAAGATTTGGTGAACCGAGTAATGCCACTGAAGCCAAGATGAAAGCGTCGGAGAAGAGAAAAAAGGAATTACTTCCAGAATGAGAAAAGATCGAGAAATGATAACAAACCTTCGTGGCCATCCAAGAAGTCGAAGAATCAAGGAGGAAGCTCTTCAAATTTTAACTTTTCCCCGAAGGGTAATTACCTGCCTAAACCTCAGTCTGTGGTTAAGTTTTTTGTACCTTCAGCCTCAATCAATAGCACGAGGAATTCAGGAAGAGATTCACAAACTCCTACTTGCTGTTCTGTTAGAAGAAACATGCAGGCCAGTGTATTAGGCAAGCAAATACCTGCTTCATGTGTGGAGAATCATATCATTATATTAAGGATTGTCCTCAAAACCTGAACAAGCTTCCAACTCATGTATTAAAGAATGCAAATCATGTTCAGTCACTTTGAGGTAAAGGACCAAAACAAGCTCAATCTGGTAATTTTGGGAAGAACCGGGGTCAAGCCTCTAATGCTACACATAAGGAATCTCGAGCACATGCTTAAGTGTATCATGTTCAAGGTCGAGAAGAGGATGACTCCCCTAATGTTATTGCATGTACAATTGAATTGTACTCAAATCCTGTTTATGCTTTATTTGATTCTAGCTCAACTCATTCCTTTATATGTTCTACCCTCTTTGAGAAATTTAAATCAAATTCTGAACCTAAAAACTATAATCTTGTTGCCACCAATCTTTTAGGTAATAGAGTGGTTATAAACTGAGTGTGTAGAAATTTTCCTTTGTTTATACATGGTCTTCATTTTCCTACCGATCTGATTGCCCGACCCTTTCATGAGTTTGATCTTATTTTGGGGTTAGATTGGTTAGGAAAACACCAAGCTTGGGTAGATTGTTGTAAGAAAAGACATATTCTTCATGTATTAGGGAAATAATCCATACTCTTGTTAGATAAGAAACCCTTTGAATTAGATTTTGTGTTTGCTACTATACCTAAAGTCGATAAGACTAAGCTTACCCTTGAATCCATCCTAACTATTTTTTAATTTCCTAACGTATTTTCTGAGGAACTTCTGGAATTACCTCCAACTCGAGAAGTGGAGTTTAGAATCGAAATTCAACCTGGATCCAATCTAATTTCCATCACTCCTTATCGGATGGCTCTAATTGAACTTAAATAACTTAAGAATCAGTTGCAAGACCTACAAGATAAAGGTTTCATAAGGCCTAGTTCATCTCCTTGCGGAGCCCTAGTTTTGTTTGTAAATACGAAAGATGGATCGATGAGGCTTTGTATTAACAATTGAATAAGCTCACCATCAAGAACAAGTATCATTTACCGAGAATTGAAGACTTGTTTGATCAACTTAAGGATGCCATGGTGTTTTCTAAAATCGACCTTCAGTTAGGATATTACCAGATGAAAGTTAAGGAATCCAATGTACCAAAGACTGCATTCATTACTAGATATGGTCACTATGAATTTCTTTTAACGCCTTTAGGCTTAACAAATGCTCTAGATTCATTTATGGATCTTATAAACCGAGTCTTTAAACCCTATTTGGAAAAGTTTGTTATAGTCTTCATTGATGATATTGTTGTCTATTCTAGATATGAGAATGAACATTCGAAACACCTTCAAATTGTTTTGCAAACTCTTCGAGACCATCAACTCTATGAAAAGTTCAAAAATATGAATTTTGGTTATTTGAAGTTTCCTTCCTTGGTCATGTAATATCTGCATAAGGGATTAAGGTTGATCCTAAAAAGATTCAATCAATTGCTAATTGGAGGCCTCCGAGAAATGTTGGTGAAATTAGAAGTTTTCTAGGGTTAGCTAGTTATTATCGGAGATTTGTTAAAGGGTTTTCCATCTTGGCCACTCCTTTAACCAAAATCCTTTAAAAGAATGCATATTTTGTTTGGTCAAAAAGCCAACAACGAAGTTTTGATCAGTTAAAACAAGTTCTTACTAACACTCCAGTTCCGATGCAACCTGAATTAGGAAAGGATTTTACAATTTTTAGTGATGCATCTCATCTTGGATTAGGATGTGTGCTTATGCAAGAAGGGAAATTGGTGGCATATGCTTCCTGATAATTGAAACCTCACAAATTGAACTATCCAACTCATGATCTTGAGCTTGATGCTTTTGTTTTTGCCCTAAAGATATGGAGGCACTATCTCTTTAGAGAGAAATATTATCTGTTCACAGATCACAAAAGTCCTAAATACCTCCTAAATCAAAAAGAGTTGAACCTTAGGCAAAGGAGGTGGATGAAGCTACTTAAAGTTACGATTTAATCATTAACTATCATCTGAAAAAGCAAATGTAGTGGCTGATGCACTCAGTCGTAAACATTTGATTGGTAAGATCTTAATCATTGACCAAATAGGGTGTAATGATGCCCGTGAGTTAGGATATGTTGTGTCTCTGTTGCAAGGACATGTGTGTAGTTGGTGGACAACTGTGGCTACGGGTATGGAACCTGGTGATGTGAACAGATAGTTCTTTCAAACTGTTTTAAGAAGAAGTATATAGAAGTTAGACACTTGGGTGAAAAGAAATGTGACTTTATGGCTTTGGTTCAAGGCAGTATATCTTTCACTGAGTTTGAGGTACAGTTTGCTCGGTTGAGCTAGTATGCAACTAAACTGGTACCAGATGAGAGGCATCGCTATGACTGATTTTGTTATGGATTGGTACAGGATATTAAGACATGCATGTTTGCTTTTGGGTACACCATTTTTGACGTGTTGGTTACACAGGAGAAGTGCATCGAGAATAACCTGGGTTTATCGGTTCGTGTGGGAGGTTCTGGCTTTGGCAAGAGAGTTATAGACTTTGGTTCCGATAGTGGTCAGTTTAAGAAGCAAGGTGATAAGAGGTATCACCCTGAGTTAAGGTGAGGTAGAGATAGTGTTGGGCGAGGACCGCATGGTCAGAGTATCCAGGCTAGAGCAGCGCACAATACATGTTGGGTTTGTGGATCGCGTGAATCACATGAGGCGGGACTGCCCACATTTGATTCATTGGCTATAGACTCTTTTACATGTTGTTGTTAGCACTCATGGGAGTTATAGTTTGAACTATCGTTTCAGAAGTGTTAGATGCAGGAATGCAAGTAGCTAGTTCTTCTAGTGAGGCGGTTGTTGTGAGAAGGTTATTTAAGAAATGTTATTGATGGTTTACTTATCATACGTTACGGTTGATTTAATAAGGTTACCATTTTATGGTTTTGATGTAATCCTAGGTATGGATTGGTTGTCCGAGCATAGAGTTGTGGTTGATTTTGAATCCAAGAAAGTTACCTTGAAACTTGCTGATGATTACAAGGTGGTAATCGTGGATGGAAATGTTAAGTTCTTGTCCAATGTTGATTTGGCTCTAGAAGCAAGTCATTTGATGGATTTGGGATGTCAGGCATTCTTAGCCTATGTTATGATTTCGAGATCAAAGGAAGTGCATGTTCAGGACATCATTACGGTATGTGAGTTTCTGGGTGTTTTTTCGAAGGACTTGAAGGAGTTAAAGATGCAACTTCATGAGTTGCTTAATTAAGGGTTTATTACGCCTAGTGTTTCGCTGTGGAGTGTGTTGGTGTTATTTTTGAAAAAGAAGGATGACACAATATAGATGTACATGGATTATCGGCAACTGAACAAGTTGACGATTAGGAATAAATATCCTTTGCCACGGATTGATAATTTGTTTGACCAGCTTAGAGGTGCTTTAGTATTTTCTGAGATTTATTTAAGGTTTGGATATTTTCAATTGAAGGTAAAGGATGTGGTTGTGCCTAGATTTGTCTTTCGTACGAGGTACGAGTGTTACGAGTTCTTGGTGATGCCGATTGGTTTGACCAATGTGGCGATTAGGTTCATAGATGTGATGAATCGGACATTCCATGAGTTTTTGGATCAGTTTGTTGTTGAGTTTGTAGATGATATTCTCGTGTGCAAAGGTAATAAGAAGAATTTTGATCAGCATATATGAATGGTTTAGTAGGCTTTTGTGGATGAGCGAATGTTCGCTCTTTATTTGGGAAAGTGCGAGTTTTGGGTATGTTGGAAGGAATTCTAGTTCTGAAAACGTTATTGGTAAGTGCGAACAGTTAAACATGCATAGTGCAAAAACACTTATATGTATATATAAATAAGTTAGTACATGCATACATTTGGGTATGACATTAGAGGTTTTGCATACATACACATAGACATATATGAGGGCATATAAGTAATCATGCATACATATGTTCACACTTACGGATGACTGTTCAAAAGTCGATGGAGTAATTTTGTAAGCAAGGTAGCTTATGTAAGTAGCTTTGGTAATGCGGTTCTTTGGAATTTTCAAGGGTTGAAGAGGGTGTTAAAGATTAGTTCTCATAAGTTTGATTGTGCTAGTTTTGAAGAAACCAAGGTTGGAGTTAGAAGTTCATGGGTTTTCTAGATTCAGTTGTTTAATATTGAGGTTTGTTGAGGAATCCTCCAAGATTGTTGCATTGCTAGCGAAGTTGTAGCTTTTGCATCTAGACAATTGAAGGTTCACGAGCGTAATTGTTCTGCGCATGATGTTGAGCTTACCGTGGTTTTGTTTGCTTAAGGGAATTGGAGACACTATCTCTATGGTGAGAAGTGGGTTGTGTACACGGATTATAAGTGTTTGAAAAAAAATGATGACACAAAAGGATTTGGGTCTTAAGCAATATAGATGGTTGGAGTTGCTTAAGTATTATGATTTGATGATTGAGTATTATCCGGGAAAGGCTAATGTTGTAGCTGATGCTTTGAGTAGGAAAGTGGTAGTGGAGTTGAGGGCGATGTTTGCGCGGTTGAATATGACGCGGGATGGAGGTTTGTTGGCCGAGTTGCAAGTAAAACCATCATTGTCACAGTTGATTAAAGAAAAGCAACCTTATGATGATTTGTTGGTATCACATGTTAAGGATATCATGGATGGGAATATGACGAATTTTCATTTTAATGATGATAAGGTGTTGTGTTTTAAAAATCAAATAGTGGTGCCTAATGATGTTGAGTTGAAGTGTACCATTTTGTCTAAGCTCTATGCTAGTCTTTTTGCTATGCATCTCGGTAGTACTAAGATGTATTGGGGGTTGAAGGAAGAGTACTATTGGATTGGTTTAAAGAAATGTTGTGGCTTATTTTGTTGCTAGATGCATGGTATGTCAGCGTGTTAAGGCTGGGCATCAGTTTCCTAACGGGTTGTTGCAACCGTTGAAGATACCATAATCAAAGTGGGAGAGAATTGACATGGAATTTAGGTTTGGGTTGCTGTTGACGCCCATTAAAAAGGATTCCATTTGGGTGTTTGTTGATCAGTTTATGAAGTGTGCCCAATTTGTGCATATGCATACCACGTATTCTTTGGATAAGTTGGCGGAGTTGTATATTGTTGAGATTGTGCGTGTGAATAGGGTTCCTAAGTCCATAGTTTTGGATAGGGATCCATAGTTTACAGTGAGGTTTTGGTTGTGTTGCATCGAGCTTTGGGTACACGGTTGAAATTCAGTACTTCGCATCATCCTCGGACGGAGGGTCAGTCTGAACGTGTGATCCAAGTCTTGGATGATATGTTAAGATGTTGCATCATTGAGTTCCAAGGAACTTGGGAGAGGCAATTTCCTTTGGCGGAGATTGTTAGTAACAATAGTTATCAGGTTGGTATTCAAATGGCACCTTATGAGGCCTTGTATGGTAGGAAGTGTCGTGCGCCCTTGTGTTTGGGCTGAGGTTGGGAAAAACATGTTTCTTGTCAGATGTGTTGTGAGGCACGGATGAGAAAGCAAAGCTCATTTGCAATCGCTTGAAAGTAGCTTTGTATCGTCAGAAATCCTATGCGGATTTAAAGTGTAGAGAGATTGAATATACGGTTTGTGATTGCGTGTTCTTGAAAGTGTCGTCTTGGAAGAAGGTGATGCGGTTCGGACGTAAGGATAAGCTTAGTCTAAGGTTTATTGGACCGTATAAGGTTATGGAGCGTGTTGTTCCTGTGGCTTGTCGCCTGAGGTTACCTCTTGAGTTGGAGAAGATTCATGATGTGTTTCATGTGTCGATGTTGCAGAGCTTTCGGTCGGATCCATCGCATGTTATGACGGTGGAGGATATTGAGTTGCAACCGGATTTTTCCTATGATGAGGAACTGATGAGATCCTGGATTCTAGCAATAAAGTTCTTTGTGGAAAGATGATTGAACTTGTAAAGGTGTTGTGGCGACATCGGGGAGTTGAGGAAGCCATGTGGGAGAGCAAAGCGGACATGTTGAAATAGTTTCTGCATTTGTTTCCTTCAAGTAAAATTTTGAGGACGAAATTTCCTAAGTGGGGGAGAGTTGTAATGCCCCAGTTTTGGGCCTAGCAGTTTATAGGCTGACTAGAGGGTCTGGTGGATCGGGTTAGAGATTCGAGTTAGATTCGAGATTAAAATTTAATTAAATATTTTCGAGTGAGAAAATATTTGGGAAAATATCTAAATATCATTATTTATTATATGAATATTTTTGTAAATCAATTTTAGAAAATGAGGTTTGGAAATGTGACATTTTGGCTTTTGACCAAAATGTAAAGATTGAAAACTATTTTTGGTGGTTGCTTTGTAAATGAGTCAAAACTTTGAATCTTTTGACTCTTTAAGGAGCTAATTTACGTAAAGGTTTTAATCAGACTTTTCCCTTAGTTTAGGCTATTTTTAAATAGTTTTAAATTAGAAAATAAAAGGGATTAAAAGGATTTAATAGAAAGAAGTTTATTTGGTTAAAATCACTTTTCTTACATAACTACTTTTGCTCTCTATTCTCTCCATTTTCTCAGCATCCAAACTAAATTTTCTTCTCCTGAATGATCAGAGATTGATTCTCTTTTTGATTTCTTCATTAGTACTCTTGATTTCTACAACAAACCTTGGAGATTTCATTCAAATCTTGCCAATTAAGGGGAAAGTCAAGTGTTAGAGGTGATTTTCATTTCTCTCCTCTAATCAAAGGTTCTTTATTGAAATTCCCAAGTTCTTGACTCTTTATAAATGTTTTCTACTGAGCTTTAATGATTTAATTATGGAAAATTGGTTAATCAATGTTTAATTGATGAGATTATAAGATTTTCGAATTGGATCTATTTTGCTAAGTTCTTGATTGATTTTAATCAATATTTTGATGTTATATAATTTTAATAGATTGATTTTAACATTGTAATCCTGAAGCTATGTGAATCTCTAATTTTCTAGGTTTCTAGTTATGTGTTTTTGAGGAGTTGTGGAGGTTTAATATATGCTGGAGGTATAAGGATTGTCCTTAATTGTTTTTGGATGTCAATTGAAGTTAATTGATGGATTGAAATGTTAGATTATGGCTGGGTTGTGTTTAGGTTAAGTTGGAAGGTGTTTTTGGTTGTTTTCAAAAGGCGTTTGATAGTTGTTTGTCAGGAGAAGTTGAGGAGTTGTGTTGCTGGGATTATGAATGCATGATGATGCATTAATCCTCTGCTATTACGTGATTAAAATAGGGGAGAGTGATCCTAGGGCTGTTGGTGAAGCTTCGGAGACTTCAGACGCTTGTTTTCGCATCGGAGAATAGAGCTTTGCGTTGTCGGTGTGTAAGAACATGGATTTCAGCTTTGAAATGGTTTAAAGGTGGTTTATGGGAGTTTAAACTTAGCTTGAAATGCTGGTTTAAACTCGAAAGTAAGTATAAAGGGATTTCTCTCTCGGTCATGCTTTTACGAAATGGATTTTATGCACTTGTTTTGAATTACATGGTACCTTCTATTTAAGCATGTTTTTAAGTATGTTTAATGCTGATTTTGATCATGAAATGATGATGGGTGCACGTGGTAAGTGATCCATGTAAGTATGAGTTATACTTGTTTAAAAGCATGGTTTGTTGCTTTGAAAATGATTTTGAATTAATGCATATAAAAATAGTGAGGTACATCGTTAATAATGAATTATATTAGCAAGTGATGTGGTTTAATATGTTATCGGATATAGTTGGTCATCCATATTATTGATAGTGCATTATAAAAATTCACCTTGGATGTCGAGGGGTTAATACGGTGTACCGAATACTCCATTCAAGTACCCTAACGGTTGAGGGGTTATATGGTACTGAAAACTCACGTTAGTGGATTATGCGTCTAACCGGTGATTGGGGTTGGTGTCCTTGGGTTGTGAATGTACCCTTGAATTCCGGTTAAGATGGCATGAAGTGTTGAGAGGAAACTTGTTGAAACCTTGTATCCGAGGAACTATTTTGTGAAAGTGGAACTTGGTTTATGATCACTTGAAAGACAATATAATTGTTAATGTATCATGTGATGGATGTTGATGTATAATGTTGGCTTATACATATTTACTCTTTAAGCTTTCCATATAGATTGTTATGCATGGGAAGGCTTAAATTGAAGGTTAGCAATGGGATTTGTTGTTGATCCATGATACAAGTTGCATATGGTTTAATATGCTGGTTTTTGAAAGTGTTAAGTGTATGGTTTTAAAGGCATGATGTTTTAAATGATGATTGAAATGGTGATTTCAATGTGGTTTAGGAAATTGGTTTGTAAATGCATTGATGGTGTGTTGTTTGAGCACTATTCACTAAGCCTTGTGTGCTTACGCTCTCTTTGTCCATCAACGCAGAGAATCAAAGGTTTAGAGGCAATAAGCAAGCGAAGGATATCCAAGGACTTCAGCTATTGAACGTATGGTTTTGAACTAGACTTGTAGTAATAAAGGCAATAAGGTTCATTGTTGTTTCGAAGACTTTTTGTTAAGCTCCCTATTTTAGCAAGTTCGTTATGTTGTTTTGAGATTGTAAATGGCCTTAAATGTTCGGTATTGCTTTGGATTCGTGAGTCATGCTTTGGATGGCTTGATCTTATGAAGCATGCCCCTAGATTTCCATTTAAAGTGGAATGCCATGTTTTGATCATAATTCTATGATGTTGTGGTGGGGTTTAATCCTGAGTATAGTTGATTATATGTTTGAAGCATGATTAGTTTAAGTTTAAATCCTTGAAAGCATGTAAAACCAACAATTTGGGACATTTTGGGTCCATGCGTATCGGTATGCGTATACCTGTACCGAAACGCATAAGCATTATCTAGGATGGCGCTTCAAAACACGTGTACCTATATCGGTAAGGGCTAGTGCATTTGGGTTGAGCGTATCAAAACACGAAGAAGAATATCGGTACGTTTTGAGCTACTAGAATCTAGAATTTGAGAAAAGTAAAGGTGTATCGATACACTTGCCTGTGTATCGATACGGCCAGAAGTTAAGTTGGTTAATGTGATGTTTAGAATTCTTGTTTCATCCTTTTTGGTCCTTAAATGTTATGTATGCAATTGAATGAGTTGGGATAGTTGTTTTAAGCTGGAATTTGACCTATGAGCATGTAATTTGACTAATTAAGGATGATTAACTTCAAAATGAGTTAAGTCCCCATAATTGGATGAATATTCGATGCCCGATTGAGTTGAGCTTTCACCCGCTGCCAGTTTGCACACCATAGGTTAACATGTATCATCTAGATTAGATAAAAAGAAAAAATAAGCGTAATTCGAGTTAATCTTTTTAGTTTTGTTTCGGCAAACCCAATATAGCTCGCTCGGTTTGGTCTGGCGTCTAAGCAAGGTCAAACAGGGGTTACAAATCTAAGGTCTTTGAGTCTTCGATCGGGTAACTTAAGGAAGAGGGTAAGCATTATCTTCCTTTCTTTTAAATTAGAGTTTAATTTGAGAATTGATTATGGATCTCTCATGAACTTTGTGTTGATAGTTGATGGAGAAACAAATTCATGAGATGAACCTTAACTAGAACATTTGAATAATTCATGCATTGAGATTACGCCATACGTGCAGCTTACTAGAATGTTTGTACAATCTTTTGTGAATTTTGAATATGAATCCCTAGTGTGATAATGTCATTCGAATGATATACATGATGAATTACCTTGACTTGGTGATATTGTAACATAGTTAAGGCATTGATTGCTTGTTATTGAGCCCTAAAATTTTTTAATGAAATTTGATTGTTTGATTGAATCATGTCTGACTATATAGTTGTGCTTGAATATTGAAATTGGTCACCTAGCTTGATTGAAATGAATTTTGGATGTTGTGAACCAAGATTAATCATTCAAGGACAATTGTAGTGATATAAGAAGAATTGAATCATGAATGCAAGGTGTGGAATGGTTGATATACTAATTTGGACTATTTTATACATGGGAGAATTGATTCGAAACTGTTTTGATTGAGAAAAAAGATAGGGGCTGTTTTGCAAATCTAGGAACTATTTTACAACTAAAAAATGAGGTTGTTTTACAACCAAAATGGACTGTTTTATAAACCTGAAAACTTGGAGACTATTTTGCATTAAATATGGGGCTATTTTTGTATTTATAATTGATTGATTTACAGCTAAAGTAAGGGGTTGTGTTGCAATTTGGTTAAGAGCTCAAATCTTCATCAGGGAAATTAAAATTCAATGCTTCATAATCATCACAAGCGCGACTTGCCAAAAAGTCAGCTATGGCACACCCTTTTATTGCTTTTTGGCTTGAATACTAGATATCAAATTCTAATAGTAACATCCGCCAATGTGCTATTCTTCCTAATAAGGTTGGAGATTCTATCATGAACTTTAAAAGATCCAATTTCGAGATTAGCCATGTAGTGTGATATAACATATACTGCCTGAGTCTTTTAGCTGCCCATACCAAAGCACAACATAGCTTTTCAATTGAGGAATATTTGGTTTCACAATCGGTGAACTTCTTACTCAGGTAATATATCGCCTTTTCTTTTCTCCTGGTATCGTTATGTTGCCCTAATACGCAACCCATTGAATTTTTATGCACCGTCAAATAGAGGATTAAGGGCCTCCCCAAAATAGGTGGTACTAATATTGGAGGATTAGTTAACTGCTCTTTGATCTTTTCTAAAGTTGCATGGCATTCTTCATTCCATGTCTATGGGTTATTCTTTCTAAGTAATCTGAAAATTGATCACATTTATCTGTTAATTGGGAGATAAAACGGGCAATATAGTTTAACCTTCCTAGGAAACCTCGAACCTCCTTTTGTGTTTGAGGTGGTAGGAGCTTTTGAATAGCCTTAATTTTGTCCGGATCAATCTCAATTCCCTATCTGCTCACCACAAAACCCAATAGTTATCCTGATGTGACCCAAAATGTGCATTTTTTGAGTTAAGCTTTAGCTGGAACTTCCTCAACCTTTGAAAGAGTTTTTTTAAAATTCACCAAATGCTCCTCTTCAAATCAGGATTTGGCGATCATATCATCTATGTAGTCTTCTATTTCCTGATGCATAATATCATGGAAAAGAGTGACCATGGGTCTTTGGTAAGTTGCCCCCGCATTCTTTAGACTGAAGGGCATTACTTTATAACAAAAGGTTCCCCAAAGTGTTATGAAGGTGGTTTTTTCCATATCTTATGGGCACGTTTTTAATCTAGTTATACCAGGAAAACGCATCCATGAAAGAGAAAAGGGCATGTCTAGCTGTGTTATCCACTAACGTATCTATGTGTGGTAATGAGAAATTGTCTTTGGGACTTGCTCTATTGAGATCCCTATAGTCAACGCACATGCGTACTTTTCCATCCTTCTTGGGAACTGGGACAATGTTGGCCACCCATTCTTGATACTTAGCTACCTCTAAAAATCCTACATCAAACTTCTTATTTACCTCATCCCTTATTTTTAGGAGCATATCTACTTTTATCCTCCTAAGCTTTTGCTTTATAGGCTCGCATCCTAATTTTATTGGAAGCCGATGTACAACGATGTCAGTTTCGAGACCTGACATGTCTTGATATGACCAAGCGAAAATATCCTTGAATTCTTTTAGGAGCTCAATCATGCTTTGTTGAGTATGGGCTATAATGGTGGTGCCAATCTTCACCTCTCATTTCTCTTCTTTAGTACCCAGATTTAGTATTTCTAACTCTTCCTTGTACGAGAGAATCTATTTTTCTTCTCCTTCTACCATCTTGAGCAATTCTCTAGGCAAGTCATATTCTTCTTCATTATCAACATCATCAACTTCTTCTAAGCATAAGGGTAATTCAAAGTCAACTTCGACGTTGAACTGAGAGCCATTTAAGTCATTGATATCTAAAGACCTGCAAAGAAAAGGGATAGAGATATATACAGAGAAAAGGGATGAATGGAAAAAATGTTTTAGTTTTATCTTTAAGTTTTATTTATGGGAAGACTTTTGCCACACAAAATTTGTTGGAAGAAAGAGAATGCATCTTTATTGAAATTCAAATTATAAAGTTTGACATAGACCATTTACATAAGATCCCTAATTGCCTTCGGGTCTAAAGGCAAAAGGGTGGGTTTTGAGAATTACTCTAAAACTGTCATAAAGACTACAGGAATTTCTTCAGCAGTCCAGTTGTCAAGTTCATAGCAATGGCTAATCTTGGATAGGTATTTGTTCTCTTCTTCTTCTTCTGTCACAGCGTTGATGCTCAGCTTCTCAAACGTTTCACACAAATTATTTTCCTTTCTCTTCCTCATTAACTAGGGCATTTGGATCCAATAGGCCCCCGAATCTGAAGTTATGGCTTAGGGGTGGAAATGCCATCGGTTCCCACTCAATTTTCTCTCATTTCAGCCTTGTTTGTCTTCTTTCCTGGCATTTCCTTATTTCTGCTCTCCTTTGCCAATTGTTGGGCTTGAAACCCAAGCCAAACCGATCCTTCTTTATCGGGATTACCACAGGATACAACCTCCCTTGGTGTCTATTTCCAAATCCTTTTCCAACTTCAGATCCCTTTCCTAGAGTTTGTTTAACTTGCATCTTTGCACAATTGGATAATTTTGGTTCAGGCACCTTACTTCCTTCAGTGACAAAGGTCGTATTGACTAGCTCTAATGTCATAAAGTGACATTAGAGCATACCCTCATCAATCTCGATAAAGGGTGCATCAGTAGTTACTGATGCAATGATTTTTTTTCTTTGTACCTACAGTTATCAATTGGCCATCTATCACAAATTTCAACTTCTGATGTAAGGTAGAAGGGACTGCTCCTATTGTATGAATCCATGGGCGCCCGAGCAAGCAGCTATAACTAGGCCTAATGTCCATGACCACAAACTCGGCATCAAAGGTTGATGGTCCGATCTACAAAGGCACTTCAATTTTTCCCAACACATCTTTCTGAGTTCCGTCGAACGCTCTTACTGTATTTTGATAGACTCTCATATGAGAGTTGTCTATTGGCAACTTCTTTAGCGTTGCTAATGGCATAACATTCAGGGCTGACATGTTATCAATAAGAACGCCCAGTAGCATATACCTTTTGCATCTTGTGGTGATGTGTAGAGCTTTGCACAACCCTTTTCTTCTCCATGTATTTATTTGTCATTGAACGAAATAAGGTTATTGACAGCAATGTTACCAACTAACATATCTATCTTGTCGGTTGTGATCTCCTTCGATACGAACGTACGGTTCAAAATCTTTAGCAAGGCCTCACAATACCCCTCAAAGCTCAGCAATAATGATAGCATAGAAGTTTAAACCAGAAGCTTGTGGAGTTGCTCCACTACACTATATTCGCTGTGTTTTAGAATTTTCAAGAATTCTTGAGCCTTTGACTCCTTCATTGGCTCGTGATATACTATTGATTTTTCTTTGAAGAAATCTTTATCATCTTTCTTTTTTGACTCTTCAGCAGCAACCTTTCTCTGTCACCATTTGAGCCTATACCCACCTCATGGGTGCTCTGACCTCAGCAACATGTTTCTTAATCCTCTTGTTTTCCTCCTCCATGATTGCATTAACTCCTTCTTCCTGGTGATTTGGCAGAGGATTTCCCTTGTCTTTTGACGTATCAAATAACAACATTCCAAACTTTCTTAAATCATCTACCACTCTCTTGAATGTAGTACAATTCTTAATGGTGTGCCCTCTAACTCCTGCATGATATTCGCATTGTGCCTTCTCATCGTACCATGCTGGATAAGGTGGTGAGAAAGGAGGAACATGTCTTGGCAGCACCATTTAGGATTTAACCAATTCAGCAAATAGTTCAACATACGTCATTAGAATTGGCAGGAAATAGGGTTTTGAATTCCCTTGATACCTTTGTTCCTCCTTCGGAGGGTTTGTAACTACTGGAGCTGTAGTTGAGACATTGGGCTTGTTAAAGATCACACCGTTTGAAAAATTGGGATTATAAACATTAGTGGCATTAACTTTGCTTTCCCTCTTTTTATAGGGTTTTTTGTTTCTATGTTATCCAACTTTCCATTTTTCATGGCTGCCAGAATCAGCTCTCCATTCAATAACATATCTACAAAGCTTTTAGTTGCATGATTGAGCATGCGGTCATAAAATGAACCTTTTAATGTCTCCACGAACATTGGGGTAACTTTATTCTCTAGTAATGGTGGCTGAACTTGAGCATATTGGCGGAAACTCTCATGATGTTTTTGTTCCATCCCTTGTAGGACCAGTCGGGTTGGAACCATGTCTAAGACATGCTTGTATTGCTCACTAAAAGCTCTGGATAAATCCTTCCATGATCTGATGTTAACCCAGCTTACTGATTGTACCAACGTGTAGTTCCATTGTACTTCTCAAAATGTAGAATTTTGAATTTTGGCGGTACTACCAAGTCTGTCACCAAGCTTAAGTCTTTGGCATCCACAATGCCATGAATATTCCCTTCTTGGAAAGACGTAACCATTCCTTCTAATTTCTCATAACGATTTTCCCATTTCTTCTCAGTTTTAGCCTTATCGGCAATCTCATCCAAGTCAAGTACTTCATAGTTGTGAGCTCCTTCTGTATTAGCCTTAAACTCATTTTGGACGGAGGACTTAGCAAAATGGGGAGTCAGCTTATCCTTTGGTGTTGAAGCTTCCTTTTGTATTCCAAGATGGGTGAAAGTCATTCCCTAAAATCGAGGCAGAGTATTGGTTTCCCCCTCTAACTTTTGTTGCATCTGGGTCTTTGAATCTCAGCATTACCGCAATTGAGCTAATTGTTTTTTGGTGAACCAATTCCATTTGCTGTTTTAGGTCTGTTTCTAACTTGTCTAGCCTGTCCTGGTACTTTTGTGACTAGTTTCCAAGGCCACCACTCTATCTTCCATTGTTCTGGCTTGAGACTGGGTACCGTACTTGTGAGTTGTTTTTGTTATTTTGAATTTATGTCATGTTTTTTATTTAAGTTAGATTCTTATTATGTCATGGATGCATGCGCAGATGTAATCACATAAATGCAAAGTAAAGCAGCAAAACAAAAAGGATGCAATGCAAATGCATGAATGCAAGCAAAGAGCCATCAATTTTATGAAATATCTGCTCAAGAAACAACTCTTTATTGAATATGAAAAGGTCCTTATTACATCAAATTTTATTACAAATACTTTTTTGCACAAACTCCTAATTCCTTGATTTCTTCAATAAGCCACGTAAGTCTTGGTCCAACCTCTCCTGCTGGTTTGATGTACTGACGAAGGGCTGCAGCTTCTGTAGCTAACATCGTCACATGTCGAGCCACATCTTGAACTTGAGTCATGACGGTCTTGTCAAACTCATCTCGCTCTTAGAATCTTTTGGCATTATCCCTAAGACGGGTGAACCAGTAACCATTTCCTCCATCAACTATATCTTCAAAGACCAAGATCTTAGTTTTGTACTCCTGAATGATATTATCCATTTCTTCCACTTGCTCTCTCAGGGAGTCATTCTCATATAGGCTGGCCTGGAGTTCTGTGTAAGTGTGACAGTTCTGAAATTCATGTAATGAACGGCTTAAATCCTCTACCTCGGCTTGCAACTCAGCAACACAAGCCTGGCTCTACTTCAGCTTCTCACTAGTCTTGTCATATGTTGTATGTAACTCAAATAAATAGATTTTGTTGTCGTGGGTCTTTCTTTTCCATGCAACCACACTTTCTTTTTCTTTTTCAAGAACCCGTTTGCCATTTCCATTTTTAGTTGCCGACCTACCTTTTTTTTTCTTCAGCAAGGGCTTGTCTGGACTTCTCAATTTCCCATTTTCCATGTTCTTTCTCCTTTCCCACAGCATGTTCGATTTCTTTTTTCCAGTGTTCCAGAGTTTTTCTCAGATTAGCATTTCAAACAGTAGGCTAAAACTTGAGGAAATCAACCTTTTAGACTTCAAACTTCCTTTCTAAGTCTTCTTACAATTTTATCACTCGTTTCGTCTCTCCTTTATACTTTTCCACATCAAGGCTTGAGTCAAACCTGTCCTATTGGTTTTGCTCTCGCAGGGCTTCCATCTCCAATTTGGCCCTTCCCAGCTCTTCTCTTAGGACATCAGCTTCGGTAGGAACTACCTTCAAGTGTTCCTCTAAAGACTTGGCCTGTCCGGGTGTAGGTGCCATGACTCTGCCATTCACTATTGTATGCCTCCAAATATCATAATCAAGGGTATACATATAATGTTTATCAGACTCTAACTCCATATGATAACAGTGGTTCCATGCATCACTGATTTTCTGAACCTTCTATCTAAACTCTCCTTGAAACTAGAATTCTGATGAGCCAAGACCAGTAGTGAATGGGATGAACTGCCATGACCCGAACTGACGAGATACTAGAAAAGGAGTGCATATAATTCCTCCCCAAAGACCTAGCAGCATCAAGAAGTTGAAATCCCCACACTTGTACAATATCTTATTATGACCCATCCAAGGAACCCTCCATTTGATGTCTTCGTTGCGGCGTTCTTTGAAAATTTCAATCCACTTACATTTCTTAGCCACTGGCCATTCTTTTGCTAGGGAAGTCGCGAAAAGAAGAGAAATTTGGAGAAAATACATTTGATAAGGCCAATGTTGGGCATTTCCAGAAGTGACTAAGAGCCCAGACTTGTAGAAGCGGAGCACACCCTCCAAAACGAACACCTTCAACTTTTTGACAAGCATTAAGGGAAATAAAGGTTTCAACAAGTACAATTGGCACTGGGTTGACTCCTCTCTTTAGTTGTTCAAGGAAGTCAAGTAACGCTACATCAATGTTCCCTAAAACTTTTGGAAAAATGACTAAACCATAAATTGCAACGGCTAGGAAATTAACTCTCTTTTCTCTGTCAGGGTGAATTGAAATTATATTTTTGATGCTTGACCAAGGAAAATTAAAGCTGCCTCCTCTCTTCCGTATCAACCCCTTGACCCAACCATCACTCATACTGGCGAAAGCTTGGAGCCTTGAGTGTGGGTTCTTGTTTTTAAGTGGCTTGGCATAGACCCAGTTCTTTTTCACCTTGCATAAGTTAAACAGAGCCAAATATTCTTCAAATGTGGGCATTATATCATCTCCATTGAAAGTGAAACAACGATACCTAAGATTCCAGAACTGAACGAGAGCTTTGAGAAACGGCTCGTCTACGTTCACATAAATAAGATATAATATATCACCATACACTTCATAGAACAACTGTTTAGTTTCGTAATCACAATGCTCCCAAATTTCCTGTAGCTCTTGCATGTTATGCTGTTAGATACTGATGTGGGCATATTCTTTGGTTAACCTCAGACCAATGTCGCACTTTTGTATTCTCATCTTCATTTTTCAGGATCCTCTCATCCATGATAAAAGCTTTTCAAAGTTGACCAAATATTTTTGAGAATCAACCCCTTCTGATAAGGAATGATGTTGCATGAATGAATATGCAAAATAGAAAAACAAGAATGAAAAGGATTAGAATTAAGAAAACACAAAGAGGCCAAAGTAATTTCACGAACAATTCTGGGCAGCACATTCCAGCACTCCAGGACATGTCCCCTTGGATCATTCGCAACAATTTTGATCAAACTCAAAACCCTAGGTTTTTCGCATGGCTCTTTTGGGGTAGACTCTAAATTCTCAAATAGTCTAGTTCTAAAAGGGTACTCGAGCTATCTTTGCTATCCCCTACTAAGGGTAGCAAAGATAGCTCGAGTACCCTTTTAGAACTAGACTGTACTAAGGGTAGCAAAGCCCCTAGTTCTCACCCATTATAGGCTTCAAAAGAACCAAGTTCAACTCAGGAGGACTCACTTCCTATGTCTTCTCAAAGGATCAATATCCTTACGAAGACATGAGGCATATGAGTCCCGAAGGTACTTGCTAGGCTCATACGGAGAATCAATATTCTGACATGAGCAAAGCGTTTTGCCCTCACTTAACAATTGGGTGAAGCTCGGGAATAGAGCTTTTTGCAACAATTTTAAAATGCGTAAAATAGAATTACATTCAATAAGCGGACAAATAGATTGAAACCTTTGTAAACTTGCAAATTCCTTTTCTAAAAAAACAGTTTTTTTAAAACAATTTGTGGCATGGCCTTCTTTTGTTTTAAAAACAAAATGTCCCCAATGGAGTCGCCAAGCTGTTGCAACCTTTTTTTAAGGAAAAAGGCTTTGGCGTTATTTGGAAAACTTAAGAAAACACGGAGTCGTCACCAATCTTTTTTAAAGAAAGTGTGATTGGATCACTTTTAAAAACAAGGATTATTTTAATAAAATGTTTTAATTATCAAAATAACAATTTTGGTCTACGAAAATAAGAGAAAATAGGTTCAGGGGTCGGTTACGTACGGGGAAGGGTTAGCACCCCCGCAATGCCCAAAAATTGGTACCTAATTGATTTCAAAAAGTGTTTTGAAAACTGGAATTTGCAAGTTTACATGATTTCGCTTTATTTGTCCGCTGAGTGTAAATCTATTTTAACGGCCTTATCGCCCGGGAAATGAACTTTAATCACCGCCAACACTCCTGGCGCTAACCCGTCATTCCTACTTGATAAGATACCGCATTAATTAAGATTTCACTTTTTTAAAACAAACCAAAGAAAATATTAAGTGTGTTGTCATTTGTTTAGAATTAACCTACTTGGTGATTAATCCCTAAAGATATATCTACATTCATTTTTAGCTATTATGGTTTAAATAAAATTAAGTGTGTTTTATTTAAATTGTGAGGAAATGTTTCTGCACATACGTCACTAATCTAAGTTTTCAAGTACTTATTCCTAAAGTTTAAAACATAAAAATATATATACATAGAAGCAAAGAAATAAATAAATTGCATAAATTAAATGACTAAAATAAATAAAGAAAGGGATATTTTATCCTTTTTTTTAAAAAAATATTTCGGCTACAGGTCAATTTAAAAGAAAAGCGAAATTTGAGGGCTAATTTGAAAATAGTAAAAAATTTAGTGTTATAATTGTGAAGGGAAGGACGAAATTGAAAGAAAGATGAAATGTGAGGACCAATTTGTAGTCAATTAAAAATCTAATTCTTGATTTAAAAGAAAAATGGACGAAATTAAAAAGATTAAAACTGAAGAGCTACGGTACAAGGCCCGAGAAAGAAGGGCGTGAGTTGAAAGGCAGGAATGGGTCGGGTCAACGATTTGGTATTTAAGCAAAATTTTAGAAACACAAATTCATTTTTATCACCTTCCCCAAATGGATCAAACCGGCTCTCATTTTTTCTCTGATAACATTCATCGTGTTCTTCATGAATTGAAGAACACAGCAATGGTCCGCTGCGCCGGCCGCCGTTGCCGACAGTGAAATTTCCCAGAAAACCCTAATTTTCCAGACTTCGGTGACCCTCAAATTGTATTTTTTCGCCAGAGCTACGTTAAAGTCGAACCACAGTGGCGTTTTCAATAAAACAAAGGTAAAAATAATCTATTTTCTTTATTTAAAAGCAAAATTGAACATAAAAAGGAAGAATTACCAGAATAATCTGCTTTATTTGCCTGGAATTGCTTGAATACACTTGCCGAATTGCTACAACTTTTAGATTTCTGAATATTATACGTATGTATGTCATTGTGTGTGATTCCTATCCAATTGTTCTTGTTGTTATAAAGAATTACAATGTTATTTATAGTACAAGAATTGCTTAAATCCTAAGCTCAAATCATCGATTTCTTCCCCTTTGATTGCTTGATTTTTGCCATGGCACCGATTTGAGGATTTAATTCCTTCGTGTTGGTTGACTTTGCCTCTGATTTGATCTTCATTTGCAGCTAAGGCTTCGGTTTAGGGATTTAATTCCCTTTTGATTTTATCTTGATTTTTACTGAATTGTTAAGCTCCAATTTAGGGATTTAACCCTCTTATTTCTTTGTTTGCATGTTTCTAATGACTCGAACGACGCCGGCGAGGAGCAATTGAAGAAGAATCAGCTCAGACACCCATCGGAGGAAATGAAACATTTGCTAGAGGCTGAAAGGGTGTGCGCGTGGCTGTCACGCGCGAGTGGTGATCCACGTGATACACCCCGAAATGTGCTGGGCCGTCAGATCTCGTCCTGATCGAACGGCTATGCGAGTGCGGCATTGGCTCTTCTTCATCTAGGGTTTTCAGGCATAATAAGCACCGTTGGATCACCCTTGATCCTAAAGTTGTCCTTCAGTTGCGTATAAGACAAAAAAATGGCATTAGGGCTTAGTTTTTGGCCAATCGGGCCTTATCGTGTAATTGGGCATCTATTTCAACAACAATGGGCATGTAATTTAATTAACAGACTCTTTATTTTTGTAAATGGACTCTATTAAATTAAATCTAATGGACCTTTTATTTATTTTTTAATGGACAATTATAAATGGGGTATGTATTTATTTTGGGTTTTATATTATCTATCATATTTGCTATTATATCAAATACAAAAATACCAACAAAAATGCATATAACATATTCTAATTCTAATTACTATGATAATAAACTAACGTATAACAATATATTAATACTACTACAATACTAATGAACCGAAAATAACATAGATATAATACAACAATAAAAATGAAAGCAGAAACAAAGAATTAGGTGAAAATTTAGTGACAACATTTGGTAAACGGCTTTTTGAGCCAAAATTAGAGGTTTGAAGTATTTTTAGAGGTTTGACCAGTCAAATTCGCTAATATAGATGTTTGGTAAATAGAGGATTATAATAGCAGATTGGGATAAAACCTCTCATTTTGAAAAAACTCCTTTTAGGATCTTTTTGAGTTAGAGGTTTGAATAAAAGACTTGTAAAGACTCTTTTGTCCTTGACAATTATAATTTTTTTAAATAACATAAACTTGAATAATTAATAAAATTAGAAAAAATCATAAATAAAAATTTAATATATACATATAAATTTAATAATTAATAATGATATATCCAAAATATAATTTCATAAATAAAAATTAACATATACATCTAAGTTTAATAAATTTTAAAATTATATTAAAATATAATTTCACAAATAAAAAATTAATATATACATCATTTATATGTGCTTAGTAATGATATTAAAAAATAATTTTATAATCTAATTAATATTAACATATACAAAATATTAATAACTAATAAATTATTTAAACAACTGTTGAATATAATTATGTTCATATATGTCATTTTGCTTGTTCAATAATCAAATAGCTATCGATTAATTTTACCAAATACGTCTATACAATTAGCTAATGCAATCTACTAATCAAATCAACTATCTGCTAATCGTCAAATAAGACTTATAATTATTTTTTTTGCTAAGTATAATATATAGTACATGAATTATATTATCATAATAAATAATAATTAGTGTGTATATACGTAAACAATGTATTATTTGTCTTTGTCTTTCGTCACTTGTCTGTCTCAGGGATATTATGACAGTTTTCAGTTGGGGCCTGAATTATTAGTGTTATTCTTCAACTTGAGATTTAAGCCTTTCCTTTTGTGTCAGGTCTTGTGATTGGACCCCAACATCCGGCTCAGTTTGGTCTTCCCGTCGATTGGAGTGGTGAAGTGCAATGTAGATAAGGATAAAACTTTAATATACAGTATAAAATTAATTTTATATAAACTTGTATTATTCTTCGTCACTTGTCTTTCGTTACTTGTCTGTCTCAGGGAGATTATGACAGTTTTCAGTTGGGGCCTGAATTATTAGTGTTATTCTTCAACTTGAGATTTAAGCCTTTCTTTTTGTGTCAGGTCTTGTGGTTGGACCCCAACATCCGGCTCAGTTTGGTCTTCCCGTCGATTGAAGTGGTGAAGTGCAATGTAGACGAGGGTAAAACTTTAATATATAGTATGTGTAAAATTAATTTTATGTAAGTTTGTATATTTACACTGTTAAAATTTAAATCCTTAATTTTTAACCATAATCCTAAAAAATTAAACCCTAAATTTTAAATTCTACACACTAATTTTAAACCATAACCTTGAATTTTAAACCATACAACTTAAACCCTTAAACTTTAAACTCTAACATTTAAAACTAAAAGGCACGTGTAAACTAAAATTTACACAGCCCTATGTATCAAAATTTTACCCCGTAAATAATGCGACTAAAAATGGTTTGGGTTCTGATTTTGCGGAAGTCGCAGCTTTTAAAACAGCGTTGGAATTTCGTCGAGGCAAATTGGATAGGGAAGGCTCTGTTGTTGGTAGAATCTGCTTCCAAAGTGGCTTCGAATTGGATTGACAATCCCCTTCTGCGACCGTGGTGTTGGTGGTCGACTTTTGTTGACATCGACCGATTGGTTCGTAAGATCGGCAATATTCAGTTTGATCATGGGTTCAGACGTGATGGCGACTGCCTTGCAAAATTAGGCATGCAAAGATCATTTATGTTCCAAGCGTGGTGGTGAAAGACGAAGAGTATGTTATTGTAAGAAAAACTTATATGCATCAATTCGGTCTCTGCACTAGCTTAATATAATTCTTTAACAAATTGCAATTAATATGAACACTTGTATGAAATCATAACCGATCAAACAGGGAGAACATATCGTATGAATTACTGTTAGAATAATTATGTTTTCTCAGGTTAAGAAAGAAATGATATGGGATTAATTTTACTAATATTCATAATATAGGCTCATGGTAGTATGTACTATGTTTTTAGCCCTTAATTAAACTTAAGCACACATCGGAAACAAAACTGTTGGAATTCGTATGAATTATTGCTCAAACTGAGGTGGAGGGTCTGGTGGAGGTGTTCCTTTGAGGAAAACATTGGTTGGGCCAGCTCAAGATGAGACTTTATTCGACTGCCTATGCCGATGTGGAGAACCGATTACTATAGCCCCGTTCGATTTGGACATTGAACCTGGAATGCAGATGGGCCAAGAGGCATTACCGGTGTTAAATTTTGGGGTTACCATCTGGGACTAAAGGTTTTTTTCCAATTGGAAGATTGCCGCTTGTGAATGGTGAGGGACTAACAGTATTGGTTATTGTTTATGGTCGAAATCAGAGAGCAGTGTGGGAGGAGTTGGCTGCATTCTCTATTGAATGGCCAGGTCGTTGGATTGTGGCAGGCGACTTCCGCATTTAGAGAGAACATTCGACTAAATCGAGTCGTGTCAAATTGACGAGTTATAATTTATAATTCAAATTTTATTTGATTTTTTTTCAAGTCCGGTTATTTGAGTTTCTGTTCAAATTTAATTATAAATAATTACAACATTATGATACTAATTAGTTTCAATTTAATCAGCTTTCTACAACCTTATATGTTGTACATATCTTTATGTTTTTTCATATGCGTGATACATAAATCATACAGAACCGAAGGACTCGAGTTCAACATAAAAATCGATCCACTGGTTACTAAAAATTCCGAGTTATTTGAGTACCAGTTTTTTAAGTTATTAAAAAACTAAATTTTTCGACTCAAAAAATTTAATTTTTTCAAGTCGAATTTTATTCATATCTAATTCTATTTATATTAGTCCAGTCAATAATATTTTCTTAGATTCGCCACTGCAGTTAACAACGGTTTCCCTCTGCCGTAACAACAACACGATGGGGTCTCTGAGAAGCATTCTTTGCTCCAAGAGATGAATTTTGGAAAGAAAAAAATGTCCAGGGGCCATCAGTTTTAAGGCTAAAAGAGGAGCAAGTAAGAGTCTAAGCTCTGCTACTATAAACTATAATATAATTAAATTAATAATTCTCAGGCTTGCTAATGTTAGACATGTCATAAATATATGTCACGGAGCCATTACACTCTTTCCAAAAAACATGTCTAATAAGATATACAACGCTACCGTTTATATATTCCAAGATTTTTCTTTTCTTTTTCGATGTTGGATTAATGACCCCGCCTCTTCTTAGGTGTGACATACATGACATGATAAAAAAAGCTCGAATACCACATGAATATGTTAAAATTTATATAATTAAATTATTAATTCATGTCCTTAAGTCATAATCAGTTGATATCATTGTAACATTTTGAAACTAATAAATTTGAGCATGTTTAAGTTGACAATATCCTCATATTTTTAAATCGGAGAGAATTATGATAATCTAGCATCCTATCGAAAGTGATTTAACTTGTCAAAAGTTATGTAAAAAAACATAATTATGACGTGGGAAATTATAAATTCTATACGGATATAGAAAATATTAGCTTTGGTTATTTAATTTAAGATTAAAATTGTAAAAAAGATTTTTTAGGTTAACATTTACATATTACTAAATTCAAATAAAAAAATATTTTATTTTTATTAAATGTAACTTAATATTGATCAAATGACTTTAATTAACAAAAATAGTTAGGGCAAAAAATGAGGCAAGATGAGATTAGTTCTGCCTTTGGTTTTACGAAGGTAGCAGACCTCGGTCGGTATCTGAGTGTTCCGTTACTTTATCAGAGAGTTACAATGGCGTCATACAGTTATCTAGTTCAAATGGTTCGTAAAAAGCTAAGTGGATGGAAAGCTCATTCCCTTTAGCTTGCTAGTAGAATTACTTTGGCAAGGGCTATTTTTTGAGGCAATCTCCTCTTATACAATGTAGTCGACTCTCCTTCCGAAGAAAACCTGCTTGAAAATTGAAAAATTGATTCGCAGATTTGTGTGGGGTATTATTGCTGATAGGGGCGGGGTCCATTTGTTTAAATGAGACGAGGTCTAACGTCCTACGGGCTATGGTGGGCTGAGATTTCGTAAGCTACACGTCTAGAATGAAGCTTTTTAATCTCTTTGCCCGCAAAGATGACTTATGGATGTGTTTCCTCCACGCGAAATATAAGTGCCTGGTAGCGGTCTCTGTGTCACTTCGCAACTAAAATTGATCTCGAGTTTGGAAGGGCTTGAGTGTTGTTTAGAAAGATGTATGACAACATATACAATGGAACATTGGATGAGGCACGAATATTAATTTTGGTTTGATCCTTTAACTTTATGGTTACTCATTACTGGTTAACACACTCTAATCAAGTGAGCTATTTCGGCTATTTGTTCATTTTTCTATATATGTTTAATATTTATAACACTTAAGCTATAGTAAATATCAACAGTTTAAGTATTTTGTATATTAAATATATCATTAATTCATAAAAAATGTAAAATTCAATAACTTATCTTACGCATAAAAGAGTTAAAATAATCGCTTAACATTTCTTTCACAATTAGACTTATTATTGATCGACTTATCTATTTAATTAATTAAAACCGACTCAAATTAATTTTTAATAAAATAAATCAATTTGAATTAATTATAATTCAATATAAATTGTATTTTAAATAATGAAATAAAGTCTTTAGATCGGGTCGAAATTGATTACTTTCACCCTTTTTTTTGGCTATTACAGAAATTGACACTATCAATCCCGTGGCCAGCAAGTGATCTACTTCTACAGGAGGCTGGGGATATAAGATCTCTCCAATCGGCAAAACCCGGGCCATAAGGGCAAGCCTATCCGCGACTCCATTCAAACCTCGACGAACCCAATCCCATACAATCATACCTCGATTCAGCTCCACAATGGACGATCTTCCCAACTTGCTAGACGGGGACGGAATCAAAATTTGAGATTGGGAGATAAAATATAAATATTTAAAAGTAGAAAAATTCATAAATAAATTAATTTTAAAAAATATATATAGGGGATAAAAGTGAAAAAAAAGGTTTTTTCGAGAGTGGGGAGAGGCGATCCTATATAATTCCGTCACTGTTGCTAGAGTTACCATTTAGAATTTGGACAGCCTCAAGACTATCCGTTTCGATGATAATGTGACGATAACCCCAAACACCAAACGTGTTTCAAAGTATCATGAATTGCTCAGAGCTCCGCAACAAAGACCGAACAATTTCCAAGGCTACGAGAAAAGCCTAAAAGCCACGAACCGTGTTCATAGCGTAGCACCCCACCCGCAGCTGTTGCGCTGCTTGTTGAATGGACAACACCATCCGCATTTGCCTTTTATCCAACCAGCCGAGGGGCGTTGCCACTGCAATCCTCCTGTGCAGCACCGATCCTGCGTGGTTCAGCTACAACCGTCCCAGCTATGTCTTCCGCCAAACATCTACTCTGGATCAAAAGATATACCCTTTCAACATAGTGAGGATCAAACAATCTACTGCACCAGTTTTTCCACAATTTCCAGTAAATAATAGGAATAGGGTTGTCGAGTTAGTAACAGATATGGGATAGTTGCCCTGACCATGAAGATTAACCATGAACCAATCTTCCATTGGTAGCGAGAAAAATTAAATCAATTTCTCCGGACGTATAAGCCTATCCTAAATATTTCTTGCAATATAGCAATCTCGAAGTACATGGCTAACATCCTTGTCGTCACCATGACAGATTTGGCACTGACATGACATTAATAAGTTACGTCTTAAATGTTCCATATTACGCAATGAAAGCCATAAGAAGGCACAGATACATTGAGAGATGTTCAACTTCCATATGAATTTCCAATCAATACCATTAGCAGCATAACCAAGTAACGATAGGGCCTTGAAGGCTGATCTCATGGAAAAAAATCCGAAAGGTCTCCCAGTGCCAACCAGGTATATCCTTTCCCATATTAGTTCGTGGGGGGGAAAACTGTAGCAATACGACGCAACACGTTCTTAGGTAAATAGTTTGAAAATTTGTGCCAATCCCACTGACCATCGGGTTCAACCATCATTGCCACTAGCGTCGGTTCCGGAATGGTAGAAGATATGCACCGAGACACCAAAGGCTCGCCTTCATCTAACCGTATATCAAACCATAAATCAGTGTGCATCCCATCTCGAACGTGCCAGCATATACTCATTCGTACTTCCTGCAGGGCCGTCTCGGAAATTTTTGGGGCTATGAGCGAAAACTAAAAATGAACCATTATATAGCGAAAGCATATCTCATTGCGAATAGAAATTCTTTGCCGATATTTGTGCCCCAACAGTAGAAAATTAGGTTTATAGTTTATAGTTATGGTTTAAGGTTATGATATGGGATTAGAATTTAAGGTATTGAGCGCAGAGTTTAGGATTTAGTATTTAAAAGTTAGAGTTAAGGCTTAGAATTTAAATTTTTAGTGTTGGACATAAAAATATGTATAAAAAAGAGACATAATTTGTATTCATCTAATTACTTTGAACATTTAATTTAATATTTTAAACACGTTATTTTCATTGTTAAATTTATTTATTTAGGAAAAAATTAATTTTTACCATTAAATTAATTTATCTATTTAACAAATTAAAAATTAAAAATGTAGATAATTAAATTTTAAGGCCCTAGACTGATTAGGAGCCCTAAGCGATCGCTCAGGGTGCTCCCCTTATAACTGGCCCAGACTTCCTCCCAAATGCTACTTGGATCCATAATTTGTTATCTTCCGAAGGTAATTGAAAGTCGAGCTTCATGAGGACGGCACCATTCTTTTGTTCAAGATTACACAGTCCTAAACAACCCTCCTCCACAGGCCGTTGCACCACCCCAACGTACAACTGACAAAGCATTCTTCGAATCAGTAGAGCCCCACACAAACCGTCTAATGAGCTTTTTCATGGCTTCACAAACTCTCACAGGCAACCATGAGGACTGCATAACATATGATGGGATCGCTTGAAGCACCGTCTTGGCTAAAGTGATACGCCCAGCGAGGGTCAACAATCTTGCCGCCCACTCTGATAGCCTCTAAGACATTTTATCCAACAAATAGTCGTACGTAGCTTTGGTCATTCTACCATGTAACAACGGTACACTCAAGTACTTGCCTAAATCATCAACCTCGACAAATCCAAAGCTTTGCGAAATATAATCCTTTACCTCTGGTGCCCAATTCTTTGAAAACAGAATCTGAGTTTTGGATAGGCTCACTTTATGCCCAGAGTAGGCGCAAAAATTATCAAGAGTGTTAATCATAACTGTCATTTGATGAGTGGCGCCCTCCCTAAAAAGCACGAAATCATGTGCGAAGAATAAATGAGATAAACCCTGACCTTGGCGTGATAAATGAATCGGTTTCCACTCCCTATTCTCAGTTTTAACATCAATCATCTGCGATTACCTTTCCATGCAAAGGACAAAAAGGTACGGGGATAGTGGATCACCATGTCTTATATCACGAGAAGGTCTGAAAACCTCTGTAAGATCCCCATTCCGAACTATTTGCGTAGAAACAGAGCGGACACAGTGCATTATCAGCATAATCAGATGATGAAGAATACCCAGCTCAATCAGAGTTTCCTCGATAAAGTCCCAATCTAAGCAATGGATTATAGTTGAGAAACCCAATCCAGAAGCAATGGCTTAAGGCGATTAACAAGGATCTTTGCTATGACTTTATAGATAATGGTACGTAAGTTGATAGGCCGGAATTGGCTCAAGTGTTCCGGTAACTTTTCGGATCAAAACAAGGAGAGTATGATTCACGCAATCTGTCAAAGGCTCCCCATCAAAAAATTTATTTACAAAACAGTGCAATGACGGTGCCACCGTAGACCAATTTTGCTGAAAATACACATGCTGAAACCCATCCACCCCAAGAGACTTCATGGGCTCCATGCTGAAAACCGCCTCCTTAATCTCTTAAATTATGACAATATCAAGCAATCGGCCAAGTTGGGATTCAAGATGATGGCGAAACTGACCCCGACATATGCCAATTAAATATGCCCGTGACACCGATGTAAATAGAGACGTGAAAAAGTTGGTTGCATGGGCTTTCAAAATAGTAGGTTTGTCACTCCACTCATCCCCGCCGATGTTTAACATCCGAATAATATTCCGACGTCGCCTAGTCATTGTGGTTGTGGCAAGCGTCGTATATTGTCAAATAAATATTCTTAAATCTCAGAATAAATATAAAATAGCATAGTATAGAGAAAAAGGTGTCGGTCCATAGGGACTTAGGAGTTTCCGAAATACTGTTGTTCTGATCCTGACTGTTGCGAGGTAATTTAGTGAATGAGGGGGTTGATCGAGATAACTAGAGAAAGGAGTAAAATTACTACGAAAATAATGAGGTGAAAATAAACCGATTAAAATAATTAGGCTCAAGCTTTTGTTCCGCTTCAATTCAAATGATCATCAAAAAAGAATTTTTCAACTCCAGATACATGCCGGTTACAGTCTACAAGGCCCAACCCTTGTAACTTGTTTTTCTCTCCGGTAAACCGATAATCTAAAATCAATTTTTAGATTCCAGTTTTCTGGTTAGACTAACCACGACTATCGTCGATTCTTCCTCCCACTGTAAATCTCAACAACAATCAAATCAACGCTAGCTTTTTGAAAAGAAAGTGCAAAGATTTTAATAGAAAGGCCGATTTCCGATCTAAGTTTTTAGAAAAATCAAGAATGTAAAACAAAGTTTATTAAGTACCTTTTTAATTCTCACGAGGTAAATTGAAGCTTCGCTTTAAGCTCTTGGCTAATAGAAAATTTAGCTAAGCATGATTATGAAAGAAATCACACTTAACATTTTAAAACAAAGTAAAAAAAACTAAAAAATGAAGAACGAAAAGAAAGAGATTTTATAAACTTCAAAGGTAAAAACAAGCCAAGAATGAGAGATGATTCTTGAGTTCACCCCAAATGGGGTATTTATAGTATTTTAAAAACCCTAAAATAACCTAAAATGATAGAAGATAAATCTTAAAATATTCAAATAGAATAAAAAAGATAAATCCCAAGTTTAAATTTAAATCTCGGCTGATAAACTATCCGGCGCTGTTGACGTCATCTTCTAAAAGCTGCTGACGTGTCGTCCAGTCAGCCAAATTCATGCCCACTAATCCAACCATGACTCCAGAAAAGCAAAAACTGCAGAATTCAGCCTCTTTTCAATGTATTTTCCAGATTTTAAGACCTGCACGAAAAGCACATAATAAATTCAAAATCAACACAATATTCCAACCATTAGAGGCCTAATTAAAGATGAAATAGTGACCATTATAGCTATTTATCAAATTCCCCCTCACTTATTCGATGCTTGTCCTCAAGTATCTCTCAACTAACATATTAGAGCTCAAGTCCTTACCCTTAATTTCACGAAGTCTCTAAGATTTCGGTATGACTTAGCATCTAAGCATGTATGAAATTAAAGAAGCATGTATGAAAACAAGACTAGAAACAGTTTAAGCAAAATTTAGACATTCCAATAACTTGTCAATATCAATGAAACAAACCCTAGTACCCTCACAAGGAATCACTTATTTCGCTCAAAGTGTTTAGGGTAAAATAAATCGCTCAAGCCAAAATTAATCAAAGCATTACCATAGGCTTGTAACTAAATCCTATATCCACTACTAAGTATGAACATGATGCAAAAATTCAAGAGGTCTTTTAAAAGGGTTGTAATGGGGCTAAGGTTCAGGTAGGATAAAAGGCCAAATAACGGGTTTAAAATTCAAGACAAAGAAAATTTATCGCAAAGATTTTATCAAGGAGAGTAAAAATGAAAGAAGAGAACCAACGCTTTATTCATTCTATCTTCTTTTTTTCTTCTGTTCGAACTCTCTTTTTCTCCCTTTTTTTCGTGTTCGAACAGTTTATTCGAACTATTCTGTATTTTTCCTGCACTGATTTTTCTGCACAGTGTTTTTTTTCTACACTGTACTGTTTTGTTCGAACTGATTCGAATCTAATTTTTTATTTCGCTTCAAAATAACCTTACCTTTGTCCTGAAAAGGGTGACAAAAAATGAAAAATAGAAAATTGGTTCAGGTTTAAAATGTTGTGAATCAAAGAAAAGGATACGGCTCAAAATTGGTTATCTAAGGGGTAAATAAACAAAGGGTAGGCCATTTTTTGGGGAGAGAAAAAGGTTTAATCCTAATGCCTCTATCACATTAAAGCATCACATTCAATAGTGTAGTCTCGACAAGCATTATGCCACAAGTTCTAGAATGCAAAGAATTAATTTGGCACACTCAACGAAACAAATAGCAAAAATGAAAATATATGCTCATTAGGCTCGAAACTCACATGAAGTGTTCAAATTGTACCAAGGTAAGTATCATATCAACTTAACAAATCTAGGAATGTCAAAGAGGTTTTATCGGAAATTACTAGTCAAGCCATTATCTATCATGCATCCTAAAATTCATTACAAGTAAGATATCAAGTCATAGGGAAATCAGAGAAACAAGGCGAAATAAAGGATATGCAACACAAAACTCTAATGAAGTATAATCAAGAAGACACAAGGGCAACCAATCGAATAAGGGAAAGAACTTGATGTAAATCATACCCTCTCACTTAATCATAATGTCCCATTATGGAAAATAAAGTGCAAGAGAGGGAATATAATACTCCCTGAGCTAATTGCGGCCACGCCCACGGCCACGTCCTTGACGAGACGTGCCCGGACGAAGGTAGGAGAGGATTTCAGCTACATTGGTCTCGATGGAGTTTAGACACCCGTTAACATTCGGCTGCAGATTGTTTTCTCGTGCTGATAGAGGAACAGGCCTCTGGAGGAAAACACGCTCATTACGAGGTGTACTAGTGCCTAGATGAACAATATATGACGCGTCGAAGCGACCATCTAGAAGACCCATTGTATCCAAGCACCTTGCATCCAAAGCATCCATGGCAAAAGCATAAGTAAACTATGAAGGATCAAATATTAGAGGGATAAGTCGAGATGCAAGATGTGTGATATAAAGACCAAGAATAAGTGGGCGTTTGGTTCTCAAAGGCATGGGCAAACTAAAAGCCTAGATTTACCTTCATGCCGACTTGCATACACCATAAAAAGAAAAGTTTGACCTTACTCAAATTGGAAGAAGTGTCATTATGACCTGAATAGTTGTACGCAAGGAAGCGATGTATGTAGCGGAGTGCCGGATTATGAATAGCCCATCCCTTTGTCTCACAAGGATTGTATTTGGAACCCGCCAAGCCAGTAAGAGTTTCATAGCAAATGTCATTGTCAAAGTCCTGCGAAATCTCAAGTAAAGTAGTCAAATACCCAGGATCTGTGACGTCTATCACGAATCCCATATAAAAATTAAATTTCATAATTGACATTCTAAAATACTGACCAAGCAGGCGAAAGGATATAACATTAGGAGAATGTATAGAAATAACACGCTTTTATGAAATAAGAATGTGGTATAAATTCAAAAACTAGTTCATAATACGTGTTACAACGAATCTCAGGATAAGTAGTCCACCCTATCGCATTAAAAATTTGCATAACAGGCTTGCTCAGGTGTAAACTTTTTAAAGTTTGGGGAGGAATTTACTTACAGACTTGAAAATAACGGTGTCGAATACGATTAAATCGCTTCAAGTCGTCGCCATCAAACTCCAAATAGCCATGTAAAACCTTCTCGATCAGAACCGAACACCTACGGCCAGGTTGATGGCTTTCTGAACGTTTTTCTTGATAGGTTGTTCGTTCGGAATGGCATTGTCCCCCGAACTTGCTGCGAGCGGTGGTGATTCTGGACGTTCACTAGTCGAATGAGGTGATGCGTGCTGATCATTCTCAACATTCGGCTGATCCGATCCCATGTGAAAACCAGTGTCGAAATTTTTTGCGTAACCATAAATCAGATGGAAAATTAGTGACGGTGGAACAAAAATAGGAGTAGAGTTTACCTCGTCCTCTTGGTTGGTTGCTGCCAAGGGCATCGACAATGAAGGGGCAGCGTCCGCAACCGAGTGGAAGGATAGCGTCGCTGTCATCCACGAATAGTGGCTCCTTTGTGACTGGAAACTCTGAGTGGCGTCGGGCATGGATTGGGAGGAGGTGGCGGTCAATATTTAGAGAAAAGATATGGATGATTGCGCCGGCTGAGTACGTAGTGGCCTAGTACAAGAGGAACCGATAGTGTCATTGTTGTCCATCGAGCGAGCAGATCGGCTAGCATAGGGAATGGGTACCGGTTCTAGTTCGTGCGGCTGAGATACGATCGCCTGCTACTGTCGTCCTCTGTTGCAACGTGGAGGAGGCAGCAGAGGTGCAAGAAGCTAGTCGAAATTGCTGGGGATGGGAACAAACTGAGGCAGTTCCATCCGTCGACGACCGCCAGGAACCAAGGGTAGTTGTGTCTGCGGAAGCCGATGCGCTTGGTCTCTCGTTCGAACCATGGTGACAGGTCAGGTGAAGACGGGAGAGGGAAGTCGAAAAAGATGAATGCGGCTGGTGAAATCAAAAGGAAAAGTGGGCTTAAGAAAATTAGGTCACGTAGGGGGTTATTATTAAATTTGTTTGAAAAAGAAAAAAGTGATCTGGTTTAGCAAATGGGGTAGGGTCCACGAAAAATTTTAAAATGCGTTTAAAATAGAGATGGTCAGATGGATACAAATAAGTTTTTTTGGTGGAATTTAATTTGATAAGGGGGTGGGACTTGACCGGTGAAGGTTTAAAAATTTGGAAAATATTAAATTCATCATCAAAAAGGTGGGGTCCACGGTGGAAGGGAAAAGTGTAAAAATGGATTGAAAGAGGGTGAACATGAACGGGTCAACTCTGAAAAAAAAACAGCCATGGTTATGCTATCATGCGCCGGAGATTGTGGGTTTTGTTAATGTGAACCATTAGTGCAAATAGTGCATGGCTACCGGACACAGTGAGTGAAATATTTTTCTGTAAACGGCTCATGCACGTGACGTTCCAACTCGACCAAATACCGTAACTGTAAATGATTCAAAATATACTTAGGTACCTGAAAATTCTAAATATACTTAGGTACCTGAAAATTCAAAATAAAATTAAATTAAACAAAACAAAAATAAAATAAAATAGAACAAAACTAAACGAATAAAAACTTAGCAGACGAAAAATAAAATGGGTTGCCTCCCATTCAGCGCTTTATTTAACGTCGTTTAGCTCGACGACCTGGTTTAGACTACAGGTTCCTCTAAATCGAATTCTTCGACTAAACCAATCGGAGCTTTTTCATAATATGGTTTCAGTCGCTGACCGTTAACTTTAAATTGGGCTCCTGAGTCATCTTTAATTTCGATCACACTATAGGGAAAGATTTGAACAACTGTAAAGGGTCTGAGCCACTTCGATTGTAGTTTTTCTGCAAAAAGTTTAAGTTAAGAATTAAACAACAAAACTTTTTGACCGACAGAAAAATATTTATAAGCAATGTTACGATCATGAAAATCCTTAGTTTTTTCTTTAAATATCCGTGTACTATCTTAAATTATTTCTACGGATTTCCTCAAGTTCCTAGATGTACAATTTACGCGCTTCGTCGATTGCATCCATTTCCATGTTACATTGTTGGACCGTCCAATGCGCGCGGTGTTCCAATTCAACCGGCAAATGACACGGCTTACCGAAAACAAGGCGATATGGAGACATTCCAATAGGGCCTTTATACGTGGTACAATATGCCCATAATGCATCAGTTAATTTCACACTCCAGTCTTTCCGATCTGGCTTGACGATTCTCTCAAGTATCTATTTAATCTCTCGGTTTGAAACTTCCGTTTGCCCGTTGGTTTGCGGATGGTAAGACGTTGCAATTCGCTGAGTTACGCCAAATTTCTTCATGAGAGCGTCAATTACCTGATTGATAAAGTGTTTCCCTATATCGCTTATTAGCGCCTGTAGTGTGCCAAACCTGGAAAAAATAAAATCTTTAAGAAAATTAACCGTGGTTTTAGCATCATTATTTTTGGTAGCTTTAGCTTCCACCCACCGAGACACATAATCTACAGCAAGAATAATGTAAAAATTCCCAAATGAAGAAACAAAATGACCCATATAATCAATTCCCCACACATCAAAAATTTTGCATACATAAATCAGGGTAAGAGGCATTTCATTTCTACGACTGAGATTTCCTACACGTTGACATCTTTCACAAGATTTACAAAATAAATATGTGTCACGAAATAAGTTAGGCCAAAAGAAACCGCATTCAAGAATTTTGTGCGCAGTTCCCTTTGGTCCAAAGTGACCGCCACAAGAATAAGTATGACAAAAGTTTAGGATTGAATTTACCTCATCTTCGGTGATACATCGCCTAATTACCTGATCTGAGCAATGTTTCCAAAGGTAAGGATCATCCCAAATATAAAATTTGGACTCTCACTTTAGTTGGTTAATTTCATCTCTCGGTAAATCTTGTGGTAACTTACTTGTGTCCAAGTAATTGACCATATCCGCGAACCATGGTATAGTTCCTTGCGCCATCATCAACCTCTCTTTAGGGAACTCATCGTTAACTGGTAAATCTGACACAGAAAGGGGAATGCGACTCAAGTGACCGGCTATGAGGTTTTCACATCCATTTTTTATCTTTAATCTCCATATTAAATTCCTGAAAAAGCAAGATCCATCGGATAAGTCTCGATTTCGCCTCCTTTTTGCTAATCAAGTATCGCAAGACTGCATGATCATAAAACACAATAATTTAGTGCCAAGCAAATATGATCGAAATTTTTCTAGAGCAGAAATAATAGCAAACAGTTCTTTTTCTGTTGTAGAATAGTTTCTCTAGGCTGGATCCAAGGTGCGAGATGCGTAAGCTATAACATGGGGTTCTTTTCCAATCTTTTGGCCGAGAACGGCTCCAACGCTAGTATCTGACGCGTTGCACATGAGTTCGAATGAATATTCCCAATTGCGCGGTTGAACAATTGGTGCCGACACGAGTTTTCTTTAAGTACATCAAATGCATCATTGCATTTCTCATCGAAATGAAAGACTTGATCCTTCTGAAATAATCCGCATAACGGTTGAACTATCTTTGAGAAATCCTTAATGAACCTACGGTAAAATCTTGCATGACCGAGAAAAGAACAAATTTCCCTCACAGTTGTGGGGTAAGAAAGTGAGCGTATAATATCAGTTTTCGCCTTATCGACAGCAATTCCATTTAAAGAAACTATATAGCCTATAACTAACCCTTTGTCGACCATAAAATGACATTTTTCGTAATTCAACACAAGATTGAACTCTAGGCAACGTCTAAGTATATTAGTTAAATTTAAAATGCATTCGTTAAATGAACTACCGTATACAGTAAAGTCATCCATGAAAACCTCAAATCTTTTCTAGACGTAATCTGAAAAGATGCTAAGCATGCACCTCTGGAATGTTGTAGACGCGTTACAAAGGTTGAATGGCATCCGGCGATAAGCGAAAGCACCGAATGGATAAGTGAAAGTCGTTTTCTCTTGATCTTCTGGTGCTACCGGGATTTGGAAAAAACCTAAAAATCCATCAAGGCAACAGTAATGAAATTTATCGGCTAAACGCTCTATCATTTGATCTATAAAAGGAAGTGGAAAATGATATTTTTGAGTTAAAGAATTCAACTTCCTGTAGTCGATGCAGACTCTCCAACCATTTTGTACTCTTGTTAGAACTAACTCACCTTTCGGGTTTCGGGTTACCGTAACTCCAGTTTTCTTTAGAACCATGTGGATTGGGCTTACCCAGTCACTGTCTGAGATTGGGTAGATTATATCTACATTGAGGAGTTTTTGTATCTCTTTTTTCATAACCTCCATCATTGGTTGGTTCAACCAGCGCTGATCTTGTCGTGATGGTTTTGCCCCTTCTTCAATTTTTACCTTGTGCATACAAGTTGAGGGACTAAGTCTTTTTATATCTGCGATGGTCCATCCGATGGCCTCTTTGTGTGCGCATAACACCGTCACTAGATCATATTCCTCTTCTTCTAACAGCTTATTTGAGATAAGTACCGGTAAGGTTTCGTTTTCTCCCAGAAATGCATTTTTGAAGTGATCTAGCAATTGCTTAAGTTGTGGTGCCTGCAAAACCGAAGGTAAAAGTTTAGATTTCGATAGAGTAAGACTTAATTCATTATTAATTGAAAAAAATTTATCGCATCACTGATATCGTCTTCAAAGCTCTCGATTTCTCTGCATATATCATCAATAAAGTTAGATGCAAAGAATTCTTCAATGGCAGGTTCAACAATATCAACAAAATTTAAACTAGCAACTTATCAGGGTATCTCATTGCTTTGTAAACATCGAATTTACCACCTCGCCATTGAATTCCATTGTAAAAATCCCGCTTCTTACATCAATTTTTGTATGTGCAGTGCTTAGAAAGGAACGGCCGAGAAGAATCTCTGAAGAAGTGTTGGACCAGTCGTTTTCCATGTCTATCACATAGAAATCTACCAGAAAGATAAGGTCATTTACCTTTACTAGAACATTCTCGATGAGTCCTTCCGGGTATATTATGGACCGATCAACTAGCTGTATAGTTACCTTTGTATCCTTCAAGGGCTCAACAGATAGTAAGTTATAAAGTGAAAGAGGCATAACATTAATAGAAGCCCCTAAATCGCACATTGCATGTTTTATACCAACATTACCAATTTTGCAGGGAATGGCAAACATATCTTGGTCCTTCAACTTTGGCGGTAGCCTTCACTGAAAAACTGTGGAAACGTGTTCTCCCAGGTTTACTTTCTCAATTTCGGTAAGCCGTCTTTTATTAGTGCACAGATCTTTTAGGAACTTGGCATACTTAGGTACTTTTCGGATCACGTCAAGGAGTGGGATGTTGATTTCTACTCTTCGAAACACATCAAGGATCTCATTTTCTTCAGCTTGTTTGTCTCGTTTTACTAACCTCGATGGGAAAGAAGGTGGTACGGCATAAAGAGAAGGTTCAGGAGGTGAATTAGAAGTACCTTGCTCGGTGGTGGATGATGCTTTCTCTTTGCCTTTCTTTTTAGTATCTACCTCTGTGGCTTTTGGTTCAGTGACGGTGCCACTTCGGAGTGTGATGGCGTTGACGTTCTCCCTTGGGTTCGGTCCAGTTTGTGAAGGGAGTTTACCTTGAGTCTCGAGTCGCCCTAGTGTCTGTGTCAGATGGCTCATTTTCTTATCCAACTCTTGTAGATGAGCCTCAGTGCGGTTCTGAAACCTCTCTTGGGATATCGCCAAACGTTCAACGATGAACTCTAAAGATGAATTTTGTTGCTGATAAGGCTATTTCTGGTAGTATGGTTGATTGTGCCTTTGGTTTTGCGCATAACTAAAATTCGGATGATCCTTTCATCCCGGGCTATACGTGTTTGCGTTGGGATTTATTATCTCTGGAGAGGTCTGGCATAATTCCTTATGGCATTTGCTTGTGGAATATCTTCTTCTTGAATCATCGGGCAGTAATCCATTGGATGTTCTGGACTCGTGCATATCCAGCAAAGTCCAGCTGCATTTTTTAATCTGCAACGAGGGATTGAACAATGTCAGCTAGTTTTTCGATTTTATTTTCTAAGAAAGCGGTACTTACCTCGTGAACTCGTCGATAGGATTTAATTGAATGGTAAAATCGTTGTGAGTTAACAGCCATGGTAGATATCAAGGTCATTGCCGCTGTTGGAGTCATGTTAAAAAGTGCTCCTCCACTTGCCGCATCGACCACCTTCACATCCATAGGCGTTAACCCTTCGTAGAAATACTGAAGAAGCGTTTGTTCGGACAAACCGTGTTGTGGACGGTTTGCGCATAACTTTTTGAAACGCTCTCAGTAGTCATACAAAGATTCGGTATCCTTCTGTCGGATACTCAAGATACTTCGCCTTCTCTCGATTGCCTTAGCTGCTGGGAAAAACCTGTCAAGAAAAAAGTGAGTCATGTCAGTCCAAGTTGTAGCCGAGTTGGAAGTTAAATTAAATAGCCAATCTTTGGCAATATCAGCTAGAGAAAAGGGAAAAGTGTAAAGTTTTATTTGATCTTCAGAAACTCCCTACAGTTTTGTACTCAAACAAACCATATGGAACTCTTTGAGGTGTTTGTGAGGATTTTCGTTGGGCAAGCCGTGATAAGTTGGTAGAAGGTGTATCAAACCCGTTTTGAGTGCGAATGGTGTTGTGCCATTCGGGAATGTAATGCACATCGGCTGGTTATCATCAGGCGCCATAGTGAGTTGTTGGATAGTACAGTCGTCGTCACCCGTCGGAACTTGTTCTTCGTTGGTGTGGTAGAATTGTGTTTCGGCTTTCAATGCTAATTCTAGATCACGTTTTAGTCGTTGTTGTCGCAGTCTTTGTTTCTTTTCCCGAAGTGTCTGGGCGTGCAGTCTTCGGGCTAGAGCTTCGATCTCCGGGTTGTAATCTACTATTTCTCCTGGTCATAAATCAAAGAAAAATAATTAGTAACTTTGCCGAAGTCTCTGGCAACAGTGCCAATTTGACAAGCATCGTATATTGTCAAATAAATATTCCTAAATCTCAGAATAAATAGAAAATAGCATAGTATAGAGAAGAAAGTATCGGTCCACAGGGACTTAGGAGTTTTCGAAATACTATTGTTCTGATCCTGACTGTTGCAAGGTAATTTAGTGAATTGGAGGGTTTGATCGAGATAACTAGAGAAATGAGTAAAATTACTACGAAAATAATGAGGTGAAAATAAACCGATTAAAATAATTAGCCTAAGGCTTTTGTTCCGCTTCATTTTAAATGATCATCGAAAAAGAATTTTTCAACTTTGAATACATGCCGGTTACAGTCTACAAGGCCAAACCCTTGTAACTTATTTTTCTCTTCGGTAAATCGATAATATAAAATCAATTTTTAGATTCCAGTTTTCTAGTTAGACTAACCACATCTATGGTCGTTAGAATAAAACACTTTTAAAGTTTTGGAAAAATCCGACTCAGATTATGTTGTCTCGATGAGAATCGAATTCGATCTCAATTTTTCCTTAGCGAATCTGTCATTAAGTGTGTTCATAGGAAGTTGAAACAATGACTATCGTCAATTCTTCCTTCAACTGTAAATCTCAACAACAATCAAATCAACGCTAGCTTTTTTAAAAGAAAATGAAAAGATTTTAATAGAAAGGTCGATTGCCGATCTAAGTTTTTAGAAAAATCAAGAATGTAAAAGAAAGTTTGTTAAATACCTTTTTAATTCTCACGAGGTGAATTGAAGCTTCGATTTAAGCCCTTGGCTAATAGAAAATTTAGCTAAGCATGATTATGAAAGAAATCATACTTAGCATTTTAAAACAAACTAAAAAAACTAAAAAAAAATGAAGAACAAAAAGAAAGAGATTTTATAAACTTCAAAAGTAAAAACAAGCCAAGAATGAGAGATGATTCTTGAGTTCACCCCAAATGGGGTATTTATAGTATTTAAAAAACCCTAAAATAACCTAAAGTGATAAAATATAAATCCTAAAATATTCAAATTAAATACAAAAGATAAATCCCAAGTTTAAATTTAAATCTCGGCTAATAAGTTATCCGAATCAAGGCTAATAAGCTATCTGGCGCTGTTGACGTCATCTTCTAAAAGCTGCTGACGTGTCGTCTAGTCAGTCTTTTATACCCAGATTCATGCTCACTAATCCAGCCATGACTCCAGAAAAATAAAAACTACAGAATTTAGCCTCTTTTGAATGTATTTTTCAGATTTGAAAACCTGCACGAAAAGCACATAATAAATTCCAAATCAGCACAATATTCCAACCATTAGAGACCTAATTAAAGATGAAATAGTGACCATTTTAGCTATTTATCATGTTGTGTGAAAATACTGGGTATTCCTATCTCCGTGAGAGATCCAAGTGGCCCGAGATTTTTTATGCCATAGACTTTTTTCTTGCGCCAAGACAACGTGTAGCTCCTGCTTGAGTTCAATATAAAGATTAGAAAAGAAAGATGAGCAATACGTTTCCAAAGTTTTTTCCACTCCCCTAATCCGAGCAAGGAGCAACGTTTTCTGTACCCCAATGTGCCCGAAAACCACTCTGTTCCAATGACGGCTTCTCTCATAAAACTTCATTAAGTTATCTTGCATAGTCTTATCACCTCGCCATAAAGCTTGGAGGAGGTTATTAAAATCCGGGTGATATTTCCAAGCAACGATAAACCGATAGGGACGCTGAAACTATTCTGTAGACGCAAAATCAGAGTTAAGCATGAGAGGTCAATGAGGCTTATCTCACCAGCTAGTGCCCACATGACATGAGGTCAATCTGGGCGGATAAAGCAAACACTAAAGGAAGGATGAACCTTCAACTTGTTCTGAGCATCACGTAACAAGAGGCTAGTCACCGAACGATCACCATGTGGGGTTGCTAGGCGATAAACGACAATAGCTTCAACATCATAAAGTCCTCTAATCGTGTCTCATAGCCATCAATGAACATCCATTATGATCTCGAGCAACAATTACAATTGCGGCTTCCCTCCTCTCAACAACAAAAGCACAATCGATATTAATTTTGACACAGCCAAACACAGGTTCGAGACCAACATGCAATCTGTTGAGAACCTATGCACACAGAAGAAGCATATGTTATTCGAATAAAATCCCGCTACAAGGCTTTTTCGTTTGCGGCAACCACTACAGCAGCTTGAACCACACCCTCATGCACCACCACTTTGCGTCTATTCCATATGTTCCAAAAGAGTACAACAAAGTGCTTAAATTCATCCGTGCTCAAAATATCCAATTGCGGACAGTAACCAATCTTTGCAGTTTACACACGAATTGCTGATGACACTTAAATGTATTGAGCCAAGTGTGAGCACCTTCTTTGCCCAAGAACAGTCTCTTAGAGCATGCAACATAGTTTCATCCTCTTGGTCACAAAGCTTACACACTCCAGAATCAAGACCTGCAACACGTAATCTGCTACCCGATGGAACTTGTTGCATAATTTAAACTGATCCTACACCGAATGAACTTGTTGCAGCCACCAAAAGTACCCCGACCGAGCATAATAAATACCAAATGAGTAATGAGCCCAAACAATTGCATCTTCTCTAATCGGTGAAATAGAACAATTCATGACCATTTGCCATCCCAACAAGAGATCCCTAGACACATGAATTCAGCATATAAAACAGGGTTATGAGAAGCATCAGTGTAAGAACCATTAAACATAATAAGTATCGGTCATTCAATAGCCTCCAAACTTGTTTACTAAGAAGAGCGATATTGAACTGTTTCAAGTCCCTAAAACCTAGTCCACCGTGAGATTTATGTCAAAATTAATACGTGTATTGGAAAATATTCACATATATCTCATTAATGAATAATCTTACATAATGGCTTTATGTACAAACTATTTAATCTAAATGTTCTGCTAACTAATTACAAACAAAATCAATAACTACTCAACTAACTCTTCTATACTAATTCTCAACACTCCCCCTCAAGTTGGTAGTCTAAACATATCCTTGATACCTAACTTGGATAACAAGAAAACAAGTTGTTGAGTTCCCAAGGCTTTTGTCATGATATCATCAAGTTGATTTGTTGAAGTAACATGGTCAGTTTGTATTACTCCTTGTATTTTCTCGCGTGTGAAATGACAGGCGATTTCTATATACTTTGTTCTCTCATGGAACACAGGATTTGCTGCAATTTGAAGTGTTTTACTGTCACAATAGAGTTTAGCTGCTTGTAATTCTTTAACTCCCAATTCCATCAGCATTCCTTTCAACCATACCAACTCAGTAGCTATCATGGCCATACTCCTATACTATGCCTCTGCTGATGACTTTGCTATGGTACTTTGCTTCTTTAACTTCCAAGAAATCAAAGAACTATCAAGTTTAATGCAAAAACCAGTAATTGATCTCCTAGTCATTGGACATGATGCCCAATCTGTATCACAATACGCAACCAGTTGACCTTTCCTACAGAAGACATCAAGATCCTTTACCCTGGATCCTTTTTTATGTATCTGATCACTCCAAGTGCTGCATCCATATGTGACCTTTTAGGTTGCTGCATAAATTGACTCAAGTGGTGCACCACATAAGTGATATCAGGTCTTGTGTGTGTCAAGTATATGAGTCTCCCTATCAACCTTTGGTATGACTCTCTATCTTCTAATACTGGATCAATTTTATCAAATTGTCCATTGGAGTGTGAATCAAAGTCTGATGTTGTCAATTTAATATTTTGCTCCATAGGTGTATGGATAGGCTTTGCCCCTCCTAATCCAGTGTCTTCAATCAAATTCAATGCATATTTCCTCCGATTCAATAGTATACCTTTCTTAGATCTAAAAATTTCAAATCCCAGAAAGTACTTAAGCTCCCCTAAATCTTTCATTATGAAATTTGCATTCAAAATATGTTTTAACTCGTCTATCATTGCAGCATCATTTCTAGAAATCAACATATCATCAACATATATAAGCATGATCACTATTCTAGTTCCTTGTTTCTTTGTAAAGAGTGAGTAATCAAACTTACTTTGCACATATATCCAGCTGAGATTAAAGCCTTAGTTAACCTCATGTTCCACTGCCTAGTGGCTTGCTTGAGCCCATAAATTGATTTCTACAGTCTGCATATTGTGTTCTTTCCTGACTGTAGAATCCCTCATGTATAGACATATATACTTCTTTAAACAGATTGCCTTGGAGAAAGGCATTATAGACGTCTATCTGATAAAGAGGCCAGTTGTGAAATGAAGCAAGAGCCAACACAATTCTGACCGTGACGAGCTTGGTAACAAGGGAAAAGGTATCCATATAATCCACCCCTTCTCTCTGGTTATATCCCTTTGCAACCAGCCGCGCCTTATATTGCTCAACTTCACCATTGGATCTATATTTAACCTTGTACACCCATTTGCAGCCAATGGGAGTCTTTCCAGGAGGCAATGGTACTACTTCCCAAGTGCTATTTGATTCTAATGCTTGAATCTTCTCCTTCATGGCTTCAATCCATAAAGGATTTTGGACAACTTCAGAATAAGCAGTTGGTTCAAGAATAGATGATGAGGTAGAAAGAAAAAATTGTGTATGAAGAGGAAAATGAGAATATGAAAGTGAAGCAAAAAAAAAGATATTGACCAGGTGTAGAAGATTGGCGAGAAACATACTCATTCAACCAAAGAGGAGGTCTAGAAATCCTAGAAGACCTTCTAACATTAACTTGATCAGATTGAGACTGATTAGCACTAGTAGGAGCATAAATAGGAACAAAAAGAGAATGAACAATCTGATCCTCTAAAATCCTAGGATTAATTGTAGAATGTTAAGGAAGATCAGAATGCAAAGGAGTATTCTGATCAGAATTCAAAAAAGAAAAACCAGAGTGCTGCAATGGACCAGGTGAAGAAGTATTTGTTGAAACTGAAGAATCATGCAAAGAAAAATTTAAGTTGTCAAGAATTAAAAATTGTGAGTCATCAAGAAAAGGTTGAGAATGAAACAACTTATTTGTAAGCTCAACAGATTTAAAAGGAAAACTGGCCTCATGAAAATGAACATCCCTATTAACAATAAAACTCAACAGATTTAAAAGGAAAATTGGCCTCATGAAAATGAACATCCTTATTAACAAAAAAGGTTTTAGAGACAAGACTAAACATGAGATAACCCTTTTGAGTAGCAGAATATCCCATAAAAATAGCATGAATAGCTTTTGCAGAAAATTTATCATGATAATTGGGTTGAGTAGCATATCCAAGACAGCCAATGACTCTTAAATGGGATAAAGTAGGTTTGTGGTAGAGTAATTCAAATGGAGAATTCCAGTTAAGAATCAAAGTAGGAAGTCGATTAATTAGATAGCAAGCAGTCAGAATACACTCACCCCAGAATTTTAAAGGGGCATTTGACTGAAAACGAAGAGCCCTGACAACCTCTAAGAGATGTTTATGCTTCCGTTTAGCAATCCCATTCTGCTGAGAAGTATAAACACAAGAACTTTGGTAAAGGATGCCTAGGGAAGAAAACAAAGAACATTCTAAATTAAAAAACTCAAAACTATTATCATTGCGAATAGTTTTAACAGAAGACTGGAATTGGTTTTGAACCGGAGAAAAAACTGTTTTAAAAAAAGAATAGCATCAGATTTTAGTCTCAGCAAATAAACCCAAGTCATCCTGAAACAATCATCCACAATGGTAAGAAAGAATCTGTGGCCACTATGTGTAGACACCCTATAGGGACCCCATGAGTCAACATGTATTAACTCAAAACAAACTTGAGACCTAGACTGACTATTGGGAAAGGGTAATCGACCCTGCTTAGCTAGACGCACAAAACACTTATGAATAAAGGAAGCATCAAAATTATAATCAACAAGAAAAGGTATATTATGCAACTTGGTATAAGAGGCATGCCCTAAACGAGCATGCCAATAGAAGTTTTATTAACAGAAGATGACATACAATGAGATGAAATATTGCATGCTTGAACAGAAATACAAGGATTAGAATTGCAAGAAGAAAAAAAGAAAAAACAGTAGACTCCAGAACATATAAACCTCCTTGTTTCCTACCAATCCCTTACATCTTGCCACTAGAGAGATCCTAAAAGATACAAAAGTCAGGGTAAAATTGAACAACACAATTCAAATCATTGGTTAACTTTGAGACAGACAACAAATTGTGGGTAAAATTTGGAACATAAAGAGCATTCGTTAAAAAATGAGAGGAATCAAAAAAATAGGAACCAATATGAGTTATAGGAAGAGTTTTACCATCAGGAAGATGTACAAAACGTGAAACACACAAAACAAGATTACTCGAGCATTGAAAATCAGATAGCATATGGTCCGTAGCCCAGTGTCTAAAATCCAAGTGACCGATCTAGATTTAGCAGGCAAACAACGAGAAACCATACCTGCAAAATTAGCTGAGGCAACAGACTCAGAGGAAGTGCCTTTGTTTAACAAACCCAGGATCTGATTATATTGATCGGTTGTTAAAACAGGGGCAACATCCCTAGGAGAACCCAAATGCCCGGACTCAGTAGAAGAGCTATCAAGAGTCGCAGATGTAGCAGCCACGGCGACAGGAGTAGAGGAACGTCGTTTGGTGAAATTAAAATCGGGGGAAACCCATTGGACGATAACATTGATCACGCCTGTGACCTCGAAGCTTGCAGAAATCACAAATACCACTGAATCAACCACGGCCACGAATGGAAGAAGAATTAAAATACATGGCAGCGGAATCCGAAACAGGAGAAAGACCAGATGAATAACTCCTTTGAGATTCTTCCTGTACCACCATGGAATACGCACGATTGACAGAAGCAAGAGGCTGCATAACGAGGATTTGACTTCGAAGGGCGGAATAAGTCTCATTTAGACCCATTAAGAATTGAAGCAACCGTTGTTGTAGAATATGTTGTAAGTTTCGCTGCGAATCGGCACAATTAGAACCAAAGCGTCGTATTCATCCCAAAGAAGCTTAAGACGTGTATAATATGCAGAAATAGAGGATTCACCCTGGGTAAGCAGCGCAATATCGCGAAGGAGAAAGAAAATATGAGATCCATCAACCTTGATGAACCTCTCTTTCAGATCTTTCCAGACAAAGGCAACGGTAGAAGCAAACACCAGACCGGTAGAAAGCTCAGGGCTCACGGTGTTGAGAAGCCAAGCCAAGATGATCGCGTTGCAACAATCCCATTGCGGCTGAAGATCATCATCATGAGCGCCACGCACACAGTCACCATCAACAAACCCTAGTTTGTTATTCGCCAATAACGCTATGTGCATCGATCGAATCTAGAGCGTATAAGTTTTGATTCCCGTTAATTGATGAGAAACAAGAATTGCTCCCAGCATATCAGAAGGATAACGGTATAATGGGTGGGCAAAATCAATAGAATCTATGGCGGATTGAAACAAGAAACTAAAAGGAAAAGAGGGGAAAAGAAAGCCAAACAGAAAAAGGGAAAAAATAAGATATCACAGAATCTCAAAGGTCGAGGAACGAGACCTTTTCTCTGATACCATGTCAAAATTAATGCGTGTATAGGAAAATATTCACATATATCTCATTAATGAATAATCTTACATAATTGCTTTATATACAAACTATTTAATCTAACTGTTCTGCTAACTAATTACAAACAGAATCAGTAACTACTCAACTAACTCTTCTAAACTAATTCTTAAAAACTTAGAAGTACACAGTTTATCCCTTGCTACTAACGCTCATCCTCTTTTATCTATTTTCCCATGCTACCGACAATGCTTCGATACTCTTGTGGATCGATTAAAGGACTACAAGCTTCTTGTCCCAGCTTATTCGAAGACAACATGGGTGTAGGAGTAGGCTTTGCTTTATCCATCTTTGTCTTTTGCAACAACTCAAACACAAACTTTCTTTGACTAAGTTGTATTGAATCTGCAGCTCTTCTCACTTCTATTCCAAGAAAGAATTAAAGCTCTCCAAGATCTTTTAGAGCAAACATTGTACTTAAACTGATTATCACACTCTCAACATCAGTTTCAGAAGGGCCGGTGACAACTAATCGGAGTAAACATCAGAATGATCTTGCTATTGTTCCAGTATCTTCTGAAACCGATGCTCTAGCCTCTGGAAACTTTCATGTCCTGAGAAGTCTGGCAAATTTTGTCGGAAGAGATTGAAGAACTCTGTTTATATTACTATAATATGAAACGTAGCCGTGAGAACAAGCAGAAGAAAACCCCTGTTTTAGACTATATAAATTGTGGAAATATGTGGAAGGGAAGACCTCAACCAACGGAAGTATAGAGTGAAACTTATCGATCTGCTCATACACGAATGGAAGATTTTGATGAACCGAAGACTTACAAGAAGACAACTCTTAGTTGCACATGATCTCCTCGAACTTTTACCACTTGATTTCTTAGAATTAATAACATCTGATTTACCTTCTTTGGTGTATTTGTATTTATGGACAAGACATCTTGTGTTTCAGACAGGACAAATTCTTCCGAAGGACTTGCATTCATGCATAACAAGCGTGATAACAACAAATCCATATCCGCTTCTTGCACGTCTTCAAAAAACACTCCACGTGAAATAACTCTTGGTTACTTTTTTTCAAAAAAAAAACCCCCATGGTTACATGGAAATGAAGGGTAAACTAAAAGGCAAAGTGATAGAATAAGTAATTTGACAAACATATTTTTTCAAAGTTAAGAATGCCATGAAAATTCCAGTAAATCTAGCAACCGTAGACAGTAAATAATATTCTACTCTAGCTGAAAAAATAGCGGGATGAATCATACATTTCCCAATAAAGTAAAATCTACGCAATGTTCCCAGATAAGGGAAGGGAGTTGAACAAAACTGCAAGAGAAAGTCAGAAATTACCATAAAAAGTGGAGATTATACAATTGACAGAAATGTAACCCTCCATTTCATGCATGGAGTTGAATTCAAATTTAACTAAAATTTTAATTATATGAACACTACTAACACAAAGAAACCCTCTTTGAGATGAACAAAGGAGAAAAAGAGAGCCTTTAGATAATGTTTGCCTGAAAACTGAATCTGGGGGCGACCATTAACAAGGACAAAGACAATGGGGGCGAAGAGTTGTATAAATAAAATATATGTCTGAGGACTGAGGGTTCTGTGTTGATGACTTGATGTTGGCAATTTACATGACTAAAAAAGTTAAGAGGTGTAGCAGGCAGAGAAGACCATATAGGTCAATAAGGAAACAAATGAACGGCAGTGATTGATTATAACATGTAAGTTGAGTTGAGAGATGAACAATTATAACAGCAGAGCTTTTCCTTTATTTTCTCTTCATTTTCAAAAAAGAAGCTTTTTTCACCTGATTCTTGTAAAAGAGATGACTTTGACCTTTTTATTTTATCCTAACCTTTGTTTAAATAGATGATTGAACTTGGTCATTTATTTCAACCCATTAGCAAATTTCTGAGGAGCTGCAAATGGAGTATTGCATGTCAACTTACTATTGTTATTACGTTCGTAGACCTACAAATACTAATGATATAACTCCAGTTATAAAATACCTTAAAATCTACGAAGTACATGTACTTCAGTCTAAAGCCGTATCACATATTCGATACATGCTCAAACCGAGGACATATTAGATACGCACATGCAAGTATTTTTTCTCCTTAATTTTCCTTCCTTTTTTATTTTTTCGCATATTTTTTGTCCTTTTTTCTTTCTTTTTAATTTTTTCTTGCTTACATAGTTCAACTATAAATATGTAAGTATGTGTGATTACATGCTCACATGTTTTTGAGATTTTTTTTATATTTTTTAAAATATAAAATTTATTTTATCTTTGCGTACTTTTTAATACCCGTGTATTGTAATTTTAAAAATTACCGTTTATCATCCCCGTTTTCGTACTCGTACCCGTACCTTTATTCATATTAATGCAACATAGCTTAAAATAGAGTTACAGCTATTATTCTTTAGCTTGGAACATTTCTGATATAAGATTGTTGTTTTATAATATAGCTTAAAAAATTATTGACACCTTCAAAAAAAATTAATTCAACTTACACTAAAAATTATTGTATAAAACATAAAATAATACAAAATTTACAAAATCACTTTAAAATTTAGTCACATAATTTTAAGAGTAAACTACACCAGTGACCACTGAACTAATTGGGGATTTCTATTTTGACCACCGAGTTAACTAACTCGTTAATCAGACCACCGAACTTATTAAATTGACCTATTTTGACCACCGCCGTTAAAAAGCTAACGGATGAGTGACGGAGGGGTGACATGGAAGTTAACAAAAATTTATAAAATTACATATTTAATCTTGTTATTTACCTATTATATCAATTTGGTCCTAATTTTAATTTAATTAAATAAAATTAACCAATCAACCAAATGACGACACATGTCCTATCTATTTTTAAGTTTTTTAATCTATTTAATTTAATAGATTTAATCAACCAACTAGCTGGTGTCACCATCTGATTGGCCGTAATGAATGATCATGGGGATTTGATCCTATGCCTACCGCATGAAAAACTCATGCCCAAGCCACTAAGCCAAGTTCATTGATTTGATATAAGATACTAACATATTTTATTAAACAATTACTTTGTTGGTGAAAACTAAAGGAAATTTAAAGAAGAAAAAAAGAATGGTAATAGGGGTTCAAACCTAGGACCAATGCGAGTAATTCCCATGCCTTTACCACTACACCAAGCTACTCTTAATGATATATACTGCACACTTTTATATACATATCTTATAATGCAGTTAGGAAAAAATAAGTAAAAATAGTTGAAAGAGGACTCGAACCTAGATCACTTGAGATGTGTATAATCACAAAAATATTTTTTAAATTGAATATTTAATAATTTTTAGATTTAAATTAAATCGAATGTTTGTGTGATTATACACATCCCAAGTGATCTAGGTTTGAGTCCCTTTTCAATTATTTTTACTTCTTTTTTCCTAACTGCATTATAACATATGTATAAAAACGTGTGCAGTATATATCACTAAGAGTAGCTTGGCGTTGTGGTACAAGCATGGGAATTACTTGCCTTGGTCCTAGGTTTGAATCACCTAGTTACCTTTCTTTCTTCTTTAAATTTTCTTTAGTTTTCACTAACAAAGTAATTGTGTAAAAACATATGTTAGTATCTTATATCAAATTAGTGAACTTGGCTTAGTGGTTTGGACATGGGTTTTCCATGTAATTGGCATGGGATCAAATCCCCATGGAAGTAATATATCTTTCATTTTATTCTTTCTCATTCGTTTACGACCAATCAAATGGTAACACGTGTCACCATCTGGTTGGTTAATTAAATCTATTAAATTAAAAAAATTAAAATTAGATGGGACACATGTCGTCATTTGGTTGGTTGGTTAATTTTATTTAATTAAATTAAAATTAGTACCAAATTGATATAATAGGTAAATAACAGGGATTAAAAATATAATTTTACAAATTTTCGTTAACTGTCACGTCACCCATCCATTAGTTTTTTAACGACGGTGGTCAAAATAGGTCAATTTAATAAGTTCGGTGGTCTGGTTGATGAGTTCGTTAGTTCGGTGATCAAAATAGAAATCACTAATTAGTTTAGTGGTCACTGGTCTTTCCCAAATTTTACTTTCTAAAATCCCTACCCAATAACCACAAACTCCACCACCGTATCTTTCAGCCTTTTCTCTTTCTAAAATCTTCAAGGTCCCCACCTTCCATTTACCAATTAATTATTATTTTTAAGTTCACAATATAAACCATTGGTGAGAAGAAGCAAGCAAGTTTAAAATTTTGTTCTAAGACTCAAGGTGAATACATTAAGTTAAGTAAATTTGTTTATTGCTTTTACATTCAAAATATTTTATTATTAAGGAAATTAGGGTGTGTTGTTGTGGATTAATTTTAGAATTTAGGTGTAAATTTACTAGATGCATATGACTTTTTAAATTTGAAACAAAAGTTAACCCTTTTTTAGAATGTGGGTTTATGTATTATAATGTTAACCATAGAAATGTGAGTTTATTTTTAACTTATAAATAAAAAATTCAACATAGAAAACAAATTTATTTAAGATTTAGGGTACATAAAAAATTACAAATGAAAAGTAACCATGACAAGTTAGATTAAATTACGTTGATGTCATGATCAAAGAAGGTTGTAAAGTGATTTTAATTAGTCGGTAAGCATCCGAATTCAATGCTCAATAATTATATGCTATTATTGTATTTTTAGAGTTAAAAATTAGATGTTATAACCCTCCAAAATAGCAATCAAGTGCTTCATGTGCTAGGTCATTTATATTTAGATAAATTGTGATTTATAGTAGTTAAATTAGTAGATGTCCTATTATATTTTTCTAATCCAAACTTCTTGTAGTTAAAATGTGCTTTATGTGTTGAAATCTAATTGAAAATTTTTACCATGTTTAATCCAAATATGTATATTTATACATGCTTAAAATTACACTTGTGAGAAAGTGTATGGATACTATAAATTTATTTGTTATAAATGTTTAGCAGGAATGAAGAGATATTTTAAAAGGAAGTCAACTTTTGATATAGAAGGAAAAGAACGAGAACAAGAAGAAAGAGTGATTCCACAATGCAACATACAAACCAATTTAGAAAAAGATAAAGAAAATCATGTTAAGTTTAGCTTTGGCAATCTCTCAATAGATCCATAATTGAAGATTAAGATTACACATTATAATCCAAATGATAGAGACAAAATAAGAAGAGCATATTCGTAAAAAGGTTCTTTCCAACCTCAAAATCACAACTTCTCCAAAAATATAATTGCAGGAGTGAAGCGAAGATTTCCAACTTCTTGACATAAAGACTATGAAAATTGGTTAGAGTATAGTATTCTTTTAATTTAATCACTAAACTTTTGATTTGTTTCTATTCTAGTCACTCAAATGTTAAATTAGAATTGGAAGGGTGACATGGCAACCATGTGTACTGAGTAGACTACTTTTTGTTGACATATCAACCACATGTCATCCCGTTTCTTTTTCCCATTTTTATTTCATCTTCTTCCCTAAACACTTTCATCCTTGTTTCACACCTACTTTAGATTCACCATTCTTTGGTGCCTTCTTCGTGTTTGTGTTTGTGTTAGATTTTTTTAAAATCATGTGTGTTCATATTTGTTTGTTTAATGATTCAAACATGTTCGTTTAGTTTCATGAATTTTCCTATTTAACATGTTTAGGAACACTAAATGAACAAAACTATTAAAAATCTATTAGTGGGAGAATAAACAAATCATAAATGAACATAATTCAATCTTTAAAAATATTAATTAGTTAAACATAAATATTCATAATTATATTATAAATAAATAATATAAATATAAAATATTTTTAATTATCTTTTATATGAAACTGCAATAATTTGGACCTCACTCTTTATACTACATGTTGGACAAACTTATTTATGTCTCATCAATTGCTAGAAATAGCAATGGCAAAACAGAAAAGTGAGTGTGTATTTTGGATTAAAGTTCTAATCTCAATAATTTAAAGGAGGCAACAAAGTAACGAATACAATACAAATTCAAGCATAAGGAGACAACTACCGGCTCTTATGAGAGATCATCAGAGTAACGAATAAAAACCCAAATCCAACTCATTTTTTACTCATTCAATTTGATCGGTTTAATTAAAAAGTATATTAAATATATGATTTAGGATTTCTTAATTATAAGAAAAGCTTGAGATTGAACATATTTAATTACTAAACATCTTTCGCTTTATGGTGAGAGTTTGGGCAGTACAATAAATCATATCAAATTGTATGTTCAGAAAAGAAATTAATTGTTAAAGTTCTTCGCTTTCTAAAATTAACTTAATAAACAAATGTCTTTTTCAGCAATGATGTCTTGGTTGTGTTAGTAAGATTGATGCCTTGAAATCTTTGAGTGTTTAGGTTCAAGTCCTATCATGTCTAATTGTTATGTGTTTTTTTTTATAATAACCACTGATTTTTTATTAAAATTATAAAAAAAATCACAATTACAACGCATCCAGGAAGGATACCAAGATCTCTTACAATTTATATACAAAAAAATGAATACATTCATAGACATAAGCATACCATTAAAATTCAGAAGCTTTTCTAAATCTCGTTGTCTTTATCCAATCGAGACGCATAGCAGATAAAAAAAGAGTGGTAAGTGATCCAAACTATCAGGCAGAATGTTCCGCTACCCAGGACTGATTACATCGGCAAACAACCATCAACCGAATGAGGATTTAACTTTCCATGACCACCGACAAAATCATAATCAGAAACTAGCGCCGTTAAAATCTCTATGCGAGCAACAAACGACCGTTAGGGTATGCTGAGCTCATGCTATAAGGACAGATGAAACAAACAACAAAAAAAAACATGTCACAAGGACAAAGAAAAACGCGTGTTATAAGGACAGAGAAAACGCGTGCCACAAAAACAGAGATTCTTATTAAAATATAAAAAAATTAAAAAAACAAAAAATAATAAATTCGGTGGTCGACAACCAATATTAAAATTAATTGCCGGCCACCAATTAAAAAGGAAAAAAGAAAAATTGTTGAAGATGTTCATATATATTTCAGTTTTTAATTATTTCATAGAGATGTTCATAAGCTAGATCAAGTTCGAACAAAACTTATGTATAAATTTTTTAAGCGGATGAGATTAAATGAGAACAATATGTAAACGTAGAGATATCAGTAAAGCCCGTTAGTCTTACATCCTCAAAAGCCCCATAGACATCAGTGCAACGGTTCCCCTCTAAACCTGCCACCTTGCTCGTGCTCAAATCCTCCTCCCCCAACATCCTTGCTTCTAGATGGCTATCAAATTCTAACATATAATTAATGTGACCGCCAATATCTTAAAAGATGTTGACCCTATTCAGTAATTAGCGGATAGTTAAGGATGTAGTTATGACTAATTATTAAGAGGAACAAAAATCTATTTAAGTCTATAAATTAAAAAAATAACCTTATTTAATTAGTATTTAAATTAAAAAAGACTTAAAATGCTATTATACCAAAAAAAATTAGGAGGAATAACTCATACATCCTTTCATCGCTACACATAGCGGATTACATTAGCTGATTTAACTAACAAATTGCAATAGGTAATTGTATATAAGTGTCGTAAATTAATTATAAATTATATTTTAATTTTTTTTGAACAATTCCTACTTAGGAAATGGGGATGGGAATTCACAACCTAAGAAAGATGGGTTATATTTTGATTATTTGAACAAGCAAAATGACATATAAAGATATAATTATATCTAATATTTGCTTAAATAGTTTATTAGTTATCAATATTTTATTTCTATTAATACTAATTAGATTATGAAAATTAATTTCTAATATAACATTATTAAGTACATTTGAATAATCTAGATAATAATTTCTTATTTATAAAATTATCTTGTCAATACAATTTAACTAATTTTTAAAGTAAAATGATATTTAGAACATATGTACCAATCTCATATATTTTTAATATAATGCTACTATTGTTCATTTCAGCAAATCATTTAACCGAAAATTGACCCTTATCTCTTTTTAATTTTTATATTTTAGTCTAATATTTTAACATGAAAATATTATTCATTTTAGTCCTAAAAATCTATATTTAATATGAAATTGACCCCAATTTATTTCTATTTTTATAATTTAATCTAATATTTTAAATATAATTATATTTTTGTCCAATTTAGTCCTAAAAATCTTTATTGAACTCGAAATTGACCCCAATTCCTTTCTAATTTTTTTATATTTTAGTCCAATATTTTTAATGTGATGATAATTTTATTCATTTTAGTTCTAAAAATTTATATTTAACCAAAAATTGACCTCGATTTCTTTCTAATTTTTATAATTTAGTCAAATATTTTAAATATAATTATATTTTTGTTCATTTTAGTCCATAAAACTTTCTTTAACCCCAAATTGACCCCAATTTCTATCTAATTTTTTTATAATTTAGTCCAATATTTTTAATATGATGGTATTTTCATTCATTTTAGTCCTAAAAATATTTATTTAACCCGAATTTGACCCCTATTGTTTTCTAATTTTTATAATTTAGTCTAATATTTTCAATATAATTATATTTTTGTTCAATTTAGTCATAAAAATCTTTAGTAAACCTGAAAATGACCATAATTTCTTTCTAATTTTTATAATTTGGTCCAATATTTTTAGTATGATGATATTTTTGTTCATATTACTCCTAAAATCCTTATATTAACCCGAATTTGACCATTATTTCTTTCTAGTTTTTATAATTTAGTCCAATATTTTTAATATAATTGTATTTTTGTTAAATTTAGTCCTAAAATTTTTTATTTAACCTGAAATTGACCCCAATTTCTTTCTAGAGTTTATAATTTTGTCCATATTTTTAATATAATGATATTTTTATTCATTTTAGTCTCTAAAAAAATTCACCTGAAATTGTTCCTTATTTCTTTTAATTATTATAATTTAGTTCAATGTTTTTAATATGATAGTCTTATTTTAAATTACTCTATGATATATGTTAAATTTACATTATGTGAGTGCCATTATCAATTGAGATCATCTCTCCCCAAAACTTAGCAATATTGAGAAATGATTTTTCATTCCACACATGAAGAGGAGAACCTTGGATAATCAGCCAGATGACTTTCTCCAAAGAAGGGCAATTGATGACCTTTATTGTACTGATACAAATACATATACGAATATGGGTGCATAAACGAGAAAAAATGTAATTTTTCAAATTATAAGTACGAGTACGGCAAATATAAAATTAATAGAATTCTAAAAAATTAAAATAAAAAGTCATAAAAAATTACGAGAGCATGACACCACACATACTTATATATTTATAGTTGAATTATATAAGTAAGAAAAAATAAAAAATGAGAGAATAAAAAAATAAGGAAAACAAATATTTAAAGGTACCCAAATCATACTCAATATCTCTTTAGTACGGTAACATATTAACTATGTAGTACGATTTTAGATTGAATTACGTATGCCTCACAGTTGATGACCAAGGCTCCACTTTAATGATCCAAACCGATAGTTTCCCAATTTCTTTAGCTCAGCTCACAACGGGTTTCCTCATCCGCAAAAATATATATGAACTTGATTACTTGCGATACAACATTTTTCAAGAGCTTTGACTGCTTCGATCGTTCTCCACCACTCTTTCAACTTCATTGAAACTCGAGGAACCATGTTAAAAGTGAACAAAATTCGATTTGATTTAAAAAAATTGAATTTTTTTAATTCCGCAAAAAAAATTAAATCATCTTAACTTGACTCGTTATCTAATAAACTTTATTCGACTCAAAAAAAATTTAAATAAAATTTAAATTATAAAATAAAAATTTAAATAACTCGAAATTTTTAAGTTCGAGTAGAGTCCTTCAATTTTTTCATATATATAGATATATAGAGAGAGATGAGATCCTCTTACACTATGTAAAACTTGAAAATTTTACACATTTTTCTATATATAGAGAGAGATGAGTCCCTCAATTTTTCTATATTTAGATAGAGAGAGTGATATGAGATCCTCTTACACTATGTAAAATTAGAAAGTTTTACACTATGAAATCCTGTCTCTCCTGCTCTCTCTCTTTCTCTCCCTCTCCCCTCTCCCCTCTCCCTCTCTCTTGAATAAAATAAATAAATATATTATAACATTATAATATAGAAAAACTCAAAAGCTCTATTTGAATAAAAAAAATCAAATAAAATTTGAGTCGTTAAATAAAACTCGTAAATACGATTAACTCGAATTTTTTTACTTAACTCGATTGAACGCTTACCTCTAACTATCGTTACACCCCTTTTTCTTAGAGAACATAATTTGTTCAAAGTATCATTAGAATTGAAAAGAACCATTTAAAACTATCAATCAAACAATTCAAAATCAAATGGTTGAACTTATCTCTTAATCATGTAGCTCGAAGTTGAATCTCCTACTTACTAGTTATAATAGGTATTTAGCTGTAAAATCAATTCTATTTGGCCTTCGATGCAACCCCGTATCCCAAAACTTAACTATTATATCAGTATTTGCTAAGATGTTTTTTTACGTTTGATATGATTTTATGATAATATCTCTTTATTTCTCTTAGTTATTTTATAACGTATACACACCTAATTATTAATGATTTTTCCCGATTACTAAAATATCCATTCTAATCATTATTGTTAGGCTTTCATTCTATTACGGCTTAAATGAAAAATCAATCTCCAAACTATACCTTTTGTTTGTTTGTAGCCCTTAAAGCATTCTTTGGTCAAATAAGCTCATAAACTATCATTTTTGGTCACTTTAAGTGCGATAGTTATTTAAGTCAAAAGAAAATTATTTCAACTAATAAGATATTGACACATCACAAAGATTTTTGACCAATAGATAGTTTAGGGACTAAAAGAAGAAAAATGACATAGTTTAGGTACTTATTTTGACCAAAAAATAGTTTAGAGACTTAAAGTAACCAAAAATGATAGTTTTGTAACACCCCTAAACAATAAAAAATGAAAAAAATGAAAACAAAAGAGATTGCAGCTATAGGGATTTGATCTCATGACTTATGCTTGGTGAACCCAAGCCCTAACCATTTGTACTAAAACCCCCTCTTGGTTAAATATTGCATCGATTTTCTTCTGACGTGTGTTTTATTGGTCTAAAACAATAATAAATAAAATCTGAACCACCAACCAACCTCATTAATGCTTTCATATCAGATCTAAACCAAAATATCTGACTCTAGAACACTCTCAAGCTATTCACCTCCCTCACCCTTCCGACCAAGCTCAGATCTCTGCCACCGTCTGGCCGTGGCCACCACTGTCTTCTCTGTCGCCTTACCCCGACCACAACAAGGCGAGCCACTTGCTGCCATTCATTGTTGTTTGTTGTGGAGAATGGCTAAAAGGTTTAGCGAGAGACCCTAAGCGTCACCCTCTGTTTTGTGATTATTTCGGCCGCCTTCACCTTTCGTGTGAGACATGACCACCAGATCTGAGGCCCCTGAGTCGAGGCGAGCATACCCCAGTCACTAGTCACCTAATCGACACCGTTTGAAGACTTGTTGGAGACTCGCCTTTGTTTTTCGATTTGGGGTAAATTGGTAAGTTACCGTTCGATTTAAGTTAAAATTAAGGTTTGGATGCTTGAGATGTGGTGGTTGATAAGTTGTTTGGAGTATTTGCTTCCAATTTGAGGTGTTTTTCGACCTTTTGAGCGGCGCATGGCAACCTCGTACCGTCCCATGCAATTTCTTGCAACATGAGGATGGTGGCCCTCGAACCGGACCAACCTTAGACCCGATCTGGGCTCCAAACCGAGCTAGTATGATCTTCTAAACTGGCCCAGTTAGCCAACCGACCCATTAGACCACCAGGCCAATTTCATTATTTTTGGGCTGGTCTATTATAGGCCCAATTAGCTTTTGGATTATAAACCAACCCGTTTGACTTGACCCGATAATCGATTCGACCCGAGTTTGTCCAACCCGACCCAAATCTGCCTGACCTGACCCAAGTTGACTATTGACCCATGGACCCGACTCAGCCCACCCATTGAATGTGTCAACCCGTTCGAGTCAACTCAATGAGTCTGCCCGTTTGAGTCAACTCGCCCGAGTCAACCTAGTTGACCGCTGACGTCAACATTGACCGTTGACCATTGACGTCAACGTTGACTTTGACCAAAAAGTTAACTTTTTTGAAAACCCTTATTTTATGTTTTTCGACGTCCTGAGTCTATTTTTAAAGTTTGTTTCACAAAATTCCAACTCGAAAGTCTCCGAATCTGACCTTCAACCCGAGAATGTGTGTGTTTAATTATTCAGTATAAGTGCAATGTGAATAAGGATTGATTATTGATTTTGATTAATTGAAGGTCATCACATTTCCTGGTGTTTGAGATGTTGAGGGACATTGAATTTGGGTTTGAGAGTGATCGAATGTCATTTCAAGGGCCAACTGATATAGCAAGGATTCAAGGTAATACATTACTACTTCTTGTATGCTTTATGAACATGATTGTATTCGGTTAATGCATACATAGCTATGATGAAGAGTACTGTTAACTCTGCTTAAGTCAAATCAGATGCGAAATATAAGTATGATAATCTAGATAAGATTAAAATACTCGAGTGAGAAGATTAATAAATCAGAAGAATTTAGAGTTTAATAAATAATTAATAAGGCAGTTAATCTCCAAACCTGATTAAAAGTGTTAAATGATTCAACGTCAAAAATAATTGGGTATGAAATTACGAAAATACCCTTGTGATATAATAATGAAAGTGATCTAGAAATCTACGCTAGATTTGGTAAAACAACTAATTCATTTGAAAACCTCGAATTACTTAGAAAGATTCGGTAACAAGATTTATACCTCCGAGAATATAAAATACTTGGATATTTCTTAAATTTAGAATAATTCTCTAAGGATAGATTTTCTAGGAGTTCTCCGTAAGTCTGAATAAATTAAAATGGCAAAAAAAACTAAATTAAATGAAATGAATAAAAGGATTGGAAATGCTAATAAGGAAGAATTGATCGGAATAATCGTAATGACAAAAAAGATGGAAGTATCCTCGGTCACCGAAATTTCTAAATTAACTTGAATGATGGATAAAGCCTCGAGTTCTGAAATGAATGAGTTGTTTGGGAGTATCGAAAGTACATGAATGACTGAAATATCATCAAGCACTTAAATAATTAATTACCTACGTGACTTAAGGTAAGTGGAAGCTTGGAAAATCCTAAAATTTCTAATAAATTGCAAATGACTGTAATACCCATGTGGGTTTGAAGCCTGACTTATGTAAATCAATCATTCTTAAGACTGTTACAATAATGGAAGAATACTGCATAAATACATGTTCAACCTTTCGAGGCTTGTGTAGAGATAAAATGTGACCGTGATCTGTTCAGATGTACAACGCAACCAGAACTAAATATTGAACACATGTAAGGTGTACCAATTTGAATGCTTAAAAAGTAATGCATTGATGAGACGTGTTTAATGGAATAGACTGGGAAGCCTGGCAAGTCGTCGGTAATCTTCAGCACAGCAAGCCACTGACTTACCCTATCAGGGTTAAACTATGAAATTGCCTCTAACTGTTAAAATGACCAAAATGCCATTTTGAGCAAAGTTGATAGGAACTCTCCTAATATATCTAGAATCTTGATTGATCATGATCTACCTAAATTCCCAAAATCTATCCTGATATAACTGAACTTCTGTTAGTCTTGATATATCCAAAATCTTGATTGTTAAAATGACCAAAATGCCCTTTTAAGCAAAGTTGATAGGAACTCTCCTGATATATCCGAAATCTTAAATGATCCTGATCTACCCGAATTCCCAGAATCCGTCCTGATATATCTAAACTCCTGAATAGTCTTGATATACTAGAAATACTGAATGATCTTGAAGTATAATTCCTAAATATCTAGATGCAGTTGACAATTAACGAAATCCTTTAAATATGATTCATGATTCTAAATTCAATCTAGATTGGACTATAATTCAGTATCTCATTTCTATAATTAGCAAGGATTCCTAAATAATAAATTGGACCATTTAGTATGTCCCATGGTTACATGATTAATCTTCCTAATTAGAAACCAATCTATCCATTTTGATCCCAAGTGATCCTGTTATCTAAAGCAAAAACATGACTTCTGGGTCTTGATTTCTGATACAAGTATACTCGATTCATGGTTTCTGATACTTCGGTTCTACTAATTATACATCTGTCTGTATCCTGAATTCCTAACATACTGCTACTGAATACTAAATTGACTGTTACTGTTCAAAACTGTTTTACTGGGTACCGGATACTGATTGAAGACTGTAGGTTTAGCCCTGATGAGGGTGGTAATTTTTCCTGTATTAGGTTCCTAGCTTCGGCTAGGGTAATTCTTCCCGTACTAGGTTCCTAGCTTCAGCTAGGGTAATTTCGCCCGGGACCTAAGATAACCCCTTAGATCGGTACCTACGTCCATTAGGCCTAGGTTAACGCCTGTATTTGGCTCCTATGCTTCGGCTAGGGTAATTCCGTATGAGACCTAAGGTAACCCCTTAGGTCAGTACCCATGCCATTAGGCATGGGTTAACGCTTATATAGATGTAATTCTGGGGAAACTGCATACTAGAGTACAGTTGGAGGGTAGTTAGGCTAATACCAAAAATTTCATGTCTCTTTTTTTGCCCCGTTCAAAATTCTTCGGTTATCTAACACTTTCTGTTGATCCTTCTTGATTTGTGTTTGTTGGGACACACCAAACCTCTTGGCTTAATTCTTGTAAAATATATTTTGTTTCTGATTTTTCTAGATTGTAGAATGTCTGACTAATATTCAGATGTTCAAGTATTGAACAACCCTGCTACCTCTAAGTATGGCTTAATACGGGATTTTATACCGTAAAAGGACCTTGTTGAAGCCATGATCTTTATGTATGTGTCGTGCTTTACCTTGTACATACATGTGCTTACAACATCATTTGGTGGTTCTATATTACTAAGCTTTTCCAAGCTCACGTTGCTTTTACCATCGCAGGTTAGAAGAAATCTATCATGGTATAGTGACCGACATCAGTGTTTGGAGTTCTCTCAGCGTTGCTTTTAGAGTATGGTACTGGTACAGTTAATGGGCATATATGTGGTGTATTGTTTTAAGTTAGAGTGATATGTTTTCTGAGTTTCTGTTATATGTTTAAATGATTTCCTGAAATGGTATTCTAATTAGAAGTTTGCCCTTTTAAGTTTTAATGTGGTTAAAAAATATTTTTATGTGAATTTTCATTATGGGTTGCTGTTGAGGCCCTAATGGGGCCTCCTAGATTTAAGTCTGTTGCATAGCTGGGTCTAGGGGTTACATTTAGTCATATCAGAGCTTAGAGTTGTGTCTTTTTGGGTAGACTAGTCTCTATCATAGGGTGTCTGGTCTGTGCATGCCCCTAGATCATAATCGTACTCCACCGACCTGAAACTCCGATGTTGATTCATTTCTTGTAATAAGTGCATCTAACCATTCTGTCAATAATAGCTCGATCTATACTGGCAAGGAATTTCTGTAACATTCATCTATAATTCGGATTTGCTTGATAGATTTGAATTTGGAAAAGAACGTGAGATGGTTAATGCATGTGAAATTGAAAATCTGATTCAGATAAGAATAAATGTTTGATTATGTGAGGTAACCAATATAAGATTACATGTAAAGCTATTCAGTGATAATGATTATGTTTGAAAATATTCTGATAGAAATTTGATAAAAGTAATATCAATTTAAAAGAAAAGTGTCTGTGAACGCGACGAAAGTGTAAATTCTGTAGTGACTTCGTTATACCCAAAGGAAACAGTTGCCTGAATATTACGCTAAAGGTAAGTGACATTTGTTTAAAACCTTAGTTATGTTTGATTTGCATTGAGAGACATTTTATGGGAATATGTGCATAATGCATTTATATATATATATATATATATATATATATATATATATATATATATATATATATATATATATATACATCATTTCTAATTGGAATTTGATGTTCACATCCTAATTCTGGATGGCTCTGTGGGAGGCCTTGAGTACTTATCTGAACTGCAGTTACAATTGTTCATAAAATTGATGGTCAACCTAATAGAGTAATTCAGATCTTAGAAAAGATACTTCAAGGTCGTATGATTGAATTCTGTGGTAATTGGAAATGTTTCTTATCCCTAATTGAGACCGGTTATAATAAAAGTTATTAGAAAAGTATTTGTTTCGCACCGTACGAAGTTCGATATGAACTCAAATTTTATATTCTAATTAGTTGGTCCGAGATGTACGATGGGATGAATTTGGGTCCAAAGACAGTTCATGTGACTAAGGTCACTACCTGATTGATCTATGATCAACTAAGAGTCCCGAGAAACAAGGATACTCTGATAGATACGTTTTAGTACAAGAATGGGTGAAAGAGCAGTTTCTGCATTTCTCTGACTTTGCTAAATTTTAAGGACGAAATTTTCTTTTAGGGGGAGAGTTGTAACACCCCTAAAGTATAAAAAAATGAAAAAATAAAATTAAAAGAGAAGAGATTGCAACTATAGGGATTTGATCTCGTGACCTATGCTTAGTGAACCCAAACCTTAACCTTTGTGCTAAAAACCCTTCTTGGTTAAATCATGCATCAACTTTCTTTTGAAGTGTGTTTTATTAGTCTAAAACAATAATAAATAAAATTTGAACCACCCACTAACCTCATTAATGTTTCCATATCAGATCTAAACCAAAATATATGACTCTAGAACACTATCAGGCTTTTCACCTCCTCACCTTTCCAACCAAGCTTAGATCTAGGCCATTGCTCGGTCGAGGCCACCACTTCCATCATTGTCTTCTCCCCCGCCTTGCCTCAACCAAAAAAAGGCGAGCACTCGTTGATGTTCAACGTCATTCGTTTTAGAGAATAGATAAAAGGTTTAGCGAGAAACCCCAAGTGTCGCCCTCTATTTTGTGCCAATTCTGGGCGCCTTTATCGTTCATGTGAGACACGACCGCCAGATCTATGGTTCCTGCATCGAGGCGAACATACCCCTAGTAACCGATCACCTGATCGACACCAGTTGGAGCCTTATCGGAGACTTGCCTTTGTTTTTCGATTTGGGGTAAGTTGGTAAGGTTACCTTTGATTTGAGTTAAAATTAATGTTTGGTTGCTTGAGATGTGGTGGTTGATAAGTTGTTTGGAGTGTTTGCCGCCAATTTGAGGTGTTTTCTGACCGTTTGAGGGACGCGTGGCGACTACACGCCGTCTTAAGCGATTTTTGGCTGCATGAGGATGGTGGCCCTCAAACCAAATCGGCCTGATTGGCCTTAGACTTGGTCTGGGCTCCGATCTGAGCCGTTCTAATCTCCTAAACTGGCCTACCTAGCCAACTTAACCATTGGACCACTAGGCCAGTTTTATTACTTTTGGGTCGGCCTGTTATAGGCCAAGTTAGCTTTTGGGTTATAACCCAACCCGTCTAACTTAACCCTATAACCGGTCTGACCCGAGTTTGTCCAACCCAACCCGAATCTGCCTGAACCGAACCCATTGACCATGACCTGACTCAAGTTGGTTGTTGTTCCATAGACTTGACTCATCCCGTTGACCCGACCCATGACCCGTTGACTGAGTCAACCCGTTCGAGTCAACTTAGTGAGTTAACATGTCTGAGTCAACTTAATGAGTCTACCCATTTGAGTCAACTCGCCTGAGTCAACCCAGTTGACTGCTAACATCAGCGATGACTGTTGACCACTGTCGTCAGCTTGACCATTGACCAATGACGTCAACTGCTAACGTCAGCGTTGACTTTGACCAAAAAGTCAAATTTTTACAAAAACTCTTATTTTATGTTTTTCGATATTCTAAGTATGTTTTGGAAGTTTGTTTCACAAAATTCTTACTTGAAAGCCTCTGAATTTGACCTTCAACCCGAGAACGTATGTGTTTAATTATTCAGTTTAAGTGCAATGTAAATAAGAATTGATTATTGATTTTGATTAATTGAAGGTCATCACATTTCCTGGTGTTCGAGATGTTGAAGGATGTCAAATTTGGGTTTTCGAGTGATCAAATGTCGTTTCAAGGGTCAACTAATATAGCAAGGATTCAAAGTAATACATAATTACTTATTGTATACTTTATGAACATAATTGTATTTGGTTAATGCATGCATAGATATGATAAAGAGTACTGTTAACTCTGCTTAAGTCAAATCAGATACGAAATATAAGTATGATAATCCAAATAAGATTGAAATACTCAAGTGAGAAGATTAATAAATTGGAAGGATCTAGAGTTCAATAAATAATTAATAAGGTAGTTAATCTCCAAACCAGATTAAAAGTTTTAAAGGATTCAACGTCAAAAATAATTGGGTATGAAATTATGAAAATGCTCTTGAGGTACAAGAATGACTAAAATACCCCTAATAGTGAAAGTGATCTAAATGCCCTTTTGAGCAAAGTTGATAAGAACTCTCCGAATATGATTCATGATTCTAAAGTCAGTCTAGATTGGACTATAATTCAATGTCTCATTTTTGTAATTAGCAAGGATTCCTGAATAATAAATTGGACCATTTAGTGTGTTCCATGATTACATGATTAATCTTCTTAAATGGAAACCATTCTATCCATTTTGATCCCAAGTGGTCCTGTTCTCTAAAGTAAATACATGACTTCTGGTTCCTGATTTCTGATACAAGTATACCCTATTCATATTTCTTGATGCTTCGGTTTTACTGATTAAACATTTGTCTGTATCCTGAATTCCTGGCACACTGCTATTGAATACTTAATTGATTGTTACCGTTCAAAACTGTTTCTCTGGTACTGGAATACTAATTGAAGACTTTAAGTTCAGCCTTGATGAGGCTCGTAATTCTGCCCGTATTAGGTTTCTAGCTTCGACTAGGGTAATTATGCATGTACTAGGTTCCTAACTTTGGCTAAGATAATTATGCCTGGGACCTAAGATAACCCTTTAGGTTGGTACCTACACTGATTGGGCCTAGGTTAACGCTTGTATTTGGTTTCTATGCTTCGGCTAGGGTAATTCCTCCTGTATTTGGTTCATACGCTTTGGCTAGGGTAATTCCGCTTGGGACATAAGGTAACCCCTTAGGTCAGTACCCATGCCCATTAGGCCTGTGTTAACGCCTGTATAGATGAAGTTTTGGGGAAACTGCATACTGGAGTACGATTGGAGGATAGTTAGGCTAATACCAAAATTTTTGCCCATGTCAAAATTCTTCAGTTTCTGACATTTTCTGTCGATCCTGCTTGATTTGCGTTTGTTGAGACACGCCAAACCTCCTGGCTTAATTCTTGTAAAATATATTTCCTTTTTTTTATTCTTCTTGATTGCAGAATGTTCGACTGATATTCAGAAGTTCAAGTATTGAACAACCCTGCTGCCTCTAAGTATGGGTTAATACGGGATTTTATACCGTAAAGGGACCCTGTTGATGCCATGATCTTTATGTCTGTGCTATGCTTTACCTTGTACTTGCATGTGCTTACAACATCATTTGGTAGTTCTGTATTATTGAGCTTTTCTAATCTCACGTTGTTTTTACCATCGCAGGTTAGAAGAAATCTATCACGGTATAATGACCGACATCAGTGTTTGGAGTTCTATCAGCATTACTTTTGGAGTACGATAATGGTACAGTTAGTGGGCGTGTATGTTGTGTATTGTTTTATGTCAGAGTCTGTGATATGTTTTTTTTCAGTTTTTGTTATATGTTTAAATGATTTCTTGAAATGGTATTCTAATTAGAAGTTTGCCTTTTTTTAGTTTTACGTGGTTAAAGAAAAATATTTTTATGTGAATTTTCACTGTGGGTCGCTCTTGTGACCCTAATGCGGCCTCCTAGATTTATGTGTGTTGCATAGATGGGTCTAGGGGATTACAAGTTTAGGAACTTATTTTGACTAGAAAATAGTTTAAGGGCTAAAATCAAACAAAAGATATAGTTTAAGGGCTGATTTTTCAGTTAAGCCTTCTATTTTTCTATTAGGTTGTTAAAAACTTTACGGAGATAATAATGTGACTTGGTATAATAATGATTTTAATTTCTAAAATAATTATATGTTTAAAAATTCCATTTTTAAAATAATTATATGTTTAAAATCAATTTGATCTTAATTCGAAATGATTAAATTGATTCAATTTTTCATATTTATAAATTCCATCCGTTTGTTTAAAAATAATAATAAATTCCATCAGTTTAATTTTCAAACACATCATCTTAGTCCCTCGTCGACCACAGTAAAATTTCAAGTCAGAAAACAATTGAAATATCAATTCATCCTCCAAACAAATCTTTCTCCCAACAATTTCAAATCAAAATCAAAACTTATACTTTCTCTTTGATTTTGATTTGAAATTATCAGATAAACCAAAATAGAAAACCCACAAAACTCATGAAATTTTAGAAACCAAAATTCCTTTAATTTATTTTAAATGTTTCTAGAAACAAAGTCTTTTGATCTAATCAATAAGAAATTTGTAGTATAACATGCAAAAACCAACCATTTTATAAAAATTAAATAGTCCAATGACCATTTTGTTTCAATTAAGTAGTTCAGTGACCATTTATTAGTAACAAAATAGTTCAATTGTCATTTTGTAAGTGAATTTACCATTTTGTAACAATTAAATAGTTCAATGAGCATTTTGTAACATTTATAACGTTCAATGACTATTTTGTAACAACTAATATACCATTCTAATTGCCCAGTCAGCCTACCGTTAGGTAGTTAATGACATCAACGGTTCAATGTCCATTTTGTAACAAAATTCAAAGTTTAATGTTCATTTTATAACTTTTGAAAGTTTAGTAATCAAAATGAATATTTTTAGATAAATTAGTGACCATTTGAAAATTTTACCCAAAAAAGCACCCATTGTTGTTCAAAGGGAGAAACCCAGAATAATGTCAATGGAAAGTTTTGGTTGCATAAAAAAAAAAGTGTATTCATGGTTTGTCAAAAAAATAAAGTCAATTTTAAGCCGCAAAACTTAGGTGAGATGATAACGGTCTCTCTTACTCTAACTAATGATTGAGCGTTTGATCCTCACCCTCGGTATAAAATAACTTTAAAATTTGTGGTCAGCGTCTACTCCTATTAATCATTGGACTCGCTACAGTAGATACAATGAAAAACCAAAACAAAATCGATTTCAAAGAATCGAAGCATTCATATTAACTTTATATTAAACATTAAATTTGGATTTGAAAAATTGCTGAACTTGTCTTAGCAAAGAGATGTTGAATTTGAATTTTAGATTTTTATTTTTATATGTTTTTTATTTTCTTTGTAAAAAATTTAAATTAATTTTTATAATATATATTACTTTTTTCAAGATTGTAAAACGAATTCATTTGTTTTTCACTTGAAAATTTGTAGTGTTGACGATGGATGATGATGTTTGAGGATTCGATTGATAGAATTTATATATATATATACATATATATATGATGGATTAAATTTATTAAATTAAGGTTAAATTGATAGAACATATAAATTTATAAGACTAAAATTGTTATTATTCCATGGTGGATTCAAATGCTAAAGCACTTATTTCATAAGATGACTCTATATCCAGATTCTAAAACAGTTCGAGTTAGAAGCTAATTAGAATTTTAACTTTTTTTCTTAAGGAATTTCAAGATAAGTACTCGATTTGAATCCAAATAAAATCACAATACATAAGCGTCATAAAAAACATCAACCAATAAGTCAAACATTAATAAACTCACAAAGACTCATTGGTAAACTATTCATATTTTATAAATATTTAAGGGCTAAATTGCTGAAAATTTAGTACACTAGGAGCATTTGTGTAATTTACAAAAAAAAGTTCATAACAATTGCAATATCAATTAAAACAAGTTAACCCAAACAGACACTAAGTTAAGCATACCATGATCCAACTAAATTAGACCTTTTATTAATGAAATTCAAGCACAATTCCGACCAAAATCCAGCTTAAAATTCAATTATACAATTCAATGTGGTTCATATAGGTTTAAAATTCTAAGTATAAACAGGACAGTTTGTAACTAAAATTTTCAGCAGCTCCTTGCTGCCAAATTACCGTCCCTAAATGATCATTAAACCCATCTACAACAGCATGAAACAGAGCAAGTACATACATATTGTGTTTGAACCTTCTGATAAGGTAACTTGCGCTGATCGTTCGCTAAGTTTTCAGCTATGGCAGCCTTAACACCTAGCAGAGACCGATGCTGAGAAGCAACCGGCAATTCCGAGCTCCTTCGTCCAGCATCTACCGGATTACGAAGGGGGATACACGATGGATTTGTCGGTCCGCAATTTTCCGGCGATGTTTGGGAGTTTGGGTATTATAGAAGAAAGGATGGTTACGCCAAGCCTGTTTTTCAGAAAGGATGGAGAGACTGTCCGAGAAAAAGATCTCAGACCAGGTAATAAAATCATCTTTCAATTCAAAGGAAATGGTGTACCATGCAATTGTTACATTAGTGCAGGATGCATCTCCAACCCCCTGACTAGTCCAGACCATTTTGTTCATGCATTATTTTTCCTAATCCTAAATTATAAATGCAGCAACCTCCTTAAAAGAAGCAAATGTTCAACCCTATATCTATCAAGCTGAGATGCAACAGATCTGCCTACTTGATGGTTCACTTTCAAAAATCCAAAAATCCAAAGCGTCTGCAAGAAAGTCCATTGTCAATAAAACCGATAATGCTAAAATAACATGTTGGGAGTTAGACACCAAGTTAAAGAGTTACCCCCAAAATCCAGGGAAAAAACAGATGCAAAAGACTCACCAAATCAATAATCCCCTGAAAATGAACAGAAACACCAGCACTGTCAAGATTCTGATGGTTAGTTGAATTGTGAATAAGCTCTGCACCAGCAAAATAAAAAACAAAGGAATTTAGAGAAAGGGATACTATCAGAAAAGAAGATAAATGCCGAAATTGTAGAACAATAGCTGTAAAAGTTACCTGCTTTACCATCTGATCTCTAAGAAGAGACTGGCCGTTCCGACATACAGCCTATGGTGAGTTGGTGGCAAGCTTGTTGATGGCCTTTCCTCACTCCATTGACTGGCTTCAACAACGAAAACTAAAAATGAGATAGCCATTATAAAAAATGCAGCAAGCTAAGAAGCCTCCTCTCTAAAGTACCATGTTCTATCAATCCACACACTCATATCTTACTCGAAAACATGAACATCCTCGGATTCTGCTCAACATTGTAGTGCTGGCTCTCTAGCTATACACGAAGGTTGCTATCAATAGCTGATCCAGCCGTCAATTCAACAATCCATAATATCTTAGTTCATGTCAACGTTGACTTCAAAACAACTCATCATCAATTCAAAATCACATCTAAAAACAATTATCTCACTCATTTGTCCAAGCATCATAAGTAAGATTTGAGTATGTACGGCATTGGTCAATACTATTCAAGACCAAAACCTAAATACTTCAAAGAAATTGAAGCCTCCCTCGTACAGACCAGAATCCTATAGGCTATAGAGGACGGCTCAGTTACCCCTTCAAAACACAAAGTTCCTGCAAGATTTTACAGGGTGTATCAACCTCAACCACTTACGGATAAAAATCAACAAAGATCAATAAACTTGAATCTAAATTTTGAAGATAAACAACTCAAAAAATCCTAAATGAAGTAAGAACAGTAACCAAATTCCAAACCTCTTAATATAGATTTGTTAAATTTTAGTGAAAATTGAACTTTTATATTTCAATTAAGGATTACCCTGAACCTATAAAGAAATATAAAGCATGAACTTCAAAAACAACCGCAAGAACATGAGACTTAAATAGACCATATCATGTATAAAAGTAGTGCATAATCATTAATCAATTTATCAATTTTTCTTCTAAAATTCTGATTGTTCCATAGAATGAAAGGAACAACTGCATACCTCTATAACTTGATGAGTATCTCAATAAACTATGATATAAACACAAGTAAAATTGACCACAAATAAGAATCAACACTCCAAAAATAAGAAGCACAAAAAAAACAGATCAGGAAAAGCTAAAACCCAATGTAACGCACCGTTTTAGTTAGCCACTAAAACAGTGTCGTTTTACTGTATTTAGTTCTTTTATAGTACTTAAACGCTGTCGTTTTATTGTACGGGGGTTAAAAACCCTGAAACGAATGTGAATGAATTGGAATGAACTCTGTCTTTCTCCCAAAACTTCTGCTTCTGCGTCTCCCTTTGCTCTGTCTGATCTCTCCCTCTTAAAAATTCTTCTTCTTTAGTTTTGTACTCTTACAAAGGCATCAGAGCCAGACTTATCCTCGGATTTTTGTGGAAATTTCAGAATCAAGCAGCAGCAACATCCATGACGAATCAAGCCCAGAGGACATCGGTTCCAGCCATGGTTGACGATCTCCAATCGTCTTGGTCTGAACTCTGTGAGGAATTTAAACTTTTGGTAGAAAAATTGACGAGTCGAATTCTCTTGGTAACTGTTAGTCTTCTGTTGTATCCGATCACTACAGACATTCTATATCAGGTGTTCTCACCACATGGGTTAATGGAAAGGATTGTTTCGCTTCAGCATTCGGTTCACTTTCAAGCATTGATCCATTATCAAGAACGTCATGAGGCTATCTTCGCCAGAAATTCTCTCCATCAACGTTATATATACGATGGGTGTTGTCAGTTGGACATTCAATTTTATAGAGACGCATCGATTTCAGATTATGTCGAGTTGGAACATGAATCACAGTTAAGTGTAAGTAACATAGGCAACATGTTTGATGAAATGTCTGTGCAAAGTGCTGAAGTTAAATATAGCAATGTGTTTGATGAAGTGCTTGTACAAAAGGACAAAGTTAAAGCTGGTGGAAATATTGATATCAATTCGAATAGTTCGAATCTAGAATTTGAGGTTAATCTAGAGAAGGTTGAAGTGATGATGGAAGATGAATCAATGGACATTGTTGAAGGTTCGCATGGGGCTGATGCAGTGTCTCGGGAACTCCCTCATCTTTTAGTAGCTCCATTGGAAGTGGCGCATCCCACGACGTTGCTGTCTTCACCGATTATGGTGGAAGCAATGATGACAAAGTATTTTGATAAACCTGTTCAAGATTTATTTGGGCTGTCGAGGGCTACAACTCAGAATGATGTGGAAAATGGTGACTTGAATTAGGTATTTTTTTTATGTTTACTCGAATAGGACAGCTATGGATGTTGACATGAATATGGATATTTCAGAGCTGAATTTTGTTGTTTATCCGACTAGTGAAGCTTTAAGTTTGACTCGAGTATGGGAACATTAAATGTGGGTAGTAGTATGATTAGGAGAATTTTGAATATGACTAGTACTGTTATTAGTAAACTTTGTGGTTATTTTTTCTTGCGGGACCAATTGAAAAAGCTGCGCTATGAAATCGAGGATGAGCAACTTAAAGAGCTTGAGCGAGCTTGTCCGACAAGGATTATTAATACTAATGTGTTTGTTGAACTGGATGACCCCTATAGATTTCGACTATTAGTGATGGGGAAAAACAATGTTGTAGTTAATGGACTGATATTTGTAATAAAGGGAAGAAATAACACTGAGTATGCCGAAAGAATTATTTCTTCTGAAGGTAAGGAGATTGAGATGTGTGGTAATGGGGTGTCATACCTTACTTGGTACATTGATGAACATGAGAAGTGTACTGCTCAAATTTTCCCTTTTAGTGTAGAGCAATATTGCAAATGGCTGAGCTGCAATAAGTTTAGATTACAGCTAATGATGAAATGCAACAAAGTAAGAGATGCATCTTCTAGCAAGGTGGTAGTACAACTGAGGCTTCTAGATAAAGAAGATGTAAAATCAAGTATCTATACAGAGAAATTGACAAAGAAGTATGTAAGCTCAATGAAAAATGTGACCCAGTTGTTAGTAAAAGAATGGTCAAATGGAAGGATAGGTTTTACCAGTATCATTGCTGAAAGTTTCTGTTCACATAGTGTTTTTACAGGTGTTGCTGAGTGTTGGCGTAAGGGGGTGACTAATGGTGATTTACCTACTAAGGAATTCATGGAAAAAGAGCTTGTGCCTCTCTTTTTTACTGGACATGGGAATATGATCACAAAGCTGTTCTGTTGGTTGCACTGGGAGATGAAGATGCTATTCGATGCAAAGTTTTGGAGTTAATAAAGGCAAATAAGATTAAGGATACTAAACAACTCTTGCTCACCGGCCGAAGAATTGTTCAGGAAACACTGATAGAAGAAAGCCTCGTTGATGATGACATCGAGAATGAATTTGCTCATATTTTTATTCAATTAGCTTTTGTTCATCAACTCCTTGTGGTAGTGAACAATCTTATTATGGTGAAGTGTCCACAAGATATATCTGATAGCTTAAGGAAACCCGATCAGCTTAAAGAGAAAGACTCACAGAAGTTTGAGCTTGCACATGTAATTGTCTTGAAGCTTTCACCAAAACAGGAAACAATATATGCAAATCGTGCTATACTTCTTCATGCAAATAAGAAGGATCATGCTCGAAAACTTGTCTCTGTTTTGCTGGAAATGTTTTCCGACCGTGAGATGCTAGTACTGTTTCAAGTTGTTGTTTTGGTAAGAGAAAACAAGGTAGGGGAAACTGAAGAAAGGTTGGGTCAATTTGCTGAGATACTTCCTGAAAATGTTGCAAAATTGTTAGCCAGGGAAGCAAGGATGCAAGAACTTAAAACAAATATGGTAGTTTTGGAAGAAAAAAAAAAGCTGATGAAGGAGAAAAGACGTATCATTTGAAAGTGACAATCATTGTTCATGAGATTGAAGAGGATGCACAATTAATTCTTAAGTTTTCATTACATCGTGAAAGTTCAATTGATCCGGTGGATTTAAATGGAAACATTACTACTGGTTTATTCGTTGTGGGTGTGAGAAAAAGAGCAATGGAAAATGTTTGATTGAATCACGTGAAGAAATCCCGAGTCCTTGTTTTGTCTTCAAGGGTGGTCATCGAATTTTCTTAATTAATCCTTGAGGACAAGGATTCTTTCGAGGGGAAAGTTTTGTAACGCACCGTTTTAGTTAGCCACTAAAACAATGTTGTTTTACTGTATTTAGTTCTTTTATAGTACTTAAACGCCGTCGTTTTATTGTATGGGGGTTAAAAACCCTGAAACGAATGTGAATGAATTAGTGAATGAATTGGAATGAACTCTGTCTTTCTCCCAGAACTTCTGCTTCTGCGTCTCCCTTTGCTCTGTCTGATCTCTCCCTCTTAAAAATTCTTCTTCTTTAGTTTTGTACTCTTACACCCAAATAACTTGTCCTCAACAACTGACATTGGAATAATGAATCAATCACATAAACAATCAAATGAGAACAGAAACACCTCTCCAAGAATCTAATGTTGAACAAAATGAAATATTATTTTTTGAAAGAAAAAGAAAAAGAAAAAGAAAAAGAACAAATCAAGAAGAAAGTAGAAGAATATATTGCAACGGAGTTGTGATAGCGCCGATTAGAAAGCGAAAAGGTCAATGAGCGAAGAGCAATGCGTCGGTGAGAAAAAAAGAGACGAAAGAGTATTAGAGAAGAATGAAGAAAAAGAATGAAGTAACCTTATCGCTTTCTTTTACCTAAAAAGGACGGTAAGTCATTCTACGAAATAACACGCTTATTTTTCGTGGACCGTAAACCAAAGTGAAACAAACAACGGAAAACCATTTCTCTGCGTAGCAATAGAACAGAACAGAACTGATGGCTGTCGTCTTCCCACGTTTTCTAAATTCCCCTCTCCCTCTCCCTTCACTTTCTTCTTCTTTCTCTCCGCCGTCACCCAGACCTCAAATCTTTGCATCCTCTGCACCATCATCTCCCATGGACATCAAGTACACGGATTTCCCTTTCGTCTCTGCCCCACATAGGAATCTGATGCTTGATCTCGTATCTACGATGGAGAATCGACTAGAGTCTCAGCTCAAACCATGCGTTGTACCTTCGGATGTACAGTATTACTACACTCCAAATAGGGCCTCCCATGGCTCACTGTATATCAGATCAGGCCATAGCTCTTCTCAGGTATGCTTTACTTTCTAAACTTCTCTCTTCCTTTTTTAATAAATTGTTTGGTTTATTATTATTATTATTTTTTTTATGTTTCCTTAACTAGTGTTGCATAAGAAACAAGAAAACTTGGGCAATTCGATTCTTCAAAGCTGACCATTCCTACTGTTCAATTTCTTTGTTTATTTAGCTAAATTAAGCTCACCTGAGTTGGCAACTGAAAAAGAAAAATGATTCTGAATAAGAATGAACTCAAATTCAACGGAAAATACACCCTTTTAAACTGAAAACCAAGTTGTTATTGCAAGGGTAGAATAGAATGTTGAATTGTTGATGAATTTAGGGTTCCATTCCTAGTACTTTTAGAACCATGTGTCCGAGTTTCTGCAGTTTGTGTTTCAACAGGCAGAACGTTTTGCCTTTGGTTCTAGTGATTGTGCAGAGATCAAATGCAATAATTTAGTTATTTCTGATGTGAGATGGTCATAAGACTTGTTCAAAGCTTTCCACAATTGCTGCAAGTCAAGTCAAGAGAAGTGTGTAAAGAATAGGTAAAAATTGTTCATGTTATATACGCCCAAGTTAAAGCGAATTTGAAAGTTCTAATCCTGAATTTCCCTCGTACAATTCCATTTAATCTAAAGGTTGTCAATTAAAGTTTTTGAAAGGCAAGATGAAGTATATAATTCATAGGTAGAGAATACATTAGTTCATCCAATGGATGAAAGAATAATGGCATTCACCTTAGTCCCTCTCCTGAGAAAATAAATCAAATGAATTGAAAGAACAAGGGGATGTTTGCCCATATTAGTATGATCAATGAATTTGGGTAATCTTTTTTTGTGCTTTTATGCTGCTCCTACTTCCTAGTTCTAATCTCTTTGTGTGTATGCATATGCTTTATTATCTTCTGGTAAAGTTTTGGATATATCATTTCTGTAAGAATGTGCAGAGTAACATCCTCAGGTCCCAAACTCCTCTTTGAGGCTCACATTCACCAAAGTTGACCTTTGTCATTGAAAAGGTAGGAATGATGTTGGTCTAAGGATATCTTGTTTGTTTTTAGACTGACATGAATCAAAACAACATGTACTGTTTCGTATTTGAATTATTGGATGTGTTGGCCAGGACCTAGTTTTCTCTCTCTGAGTGCCAAGCTAGTGGCTATAAAAACATCTGTAAAGGTGCATAGGTTCTTCCACTTCAGTAACACTGTGGTACCATCGCCGTTACATAAATGTTCAGCACCATGTGCTGCTGTTTTCATTTTGTAAATACACTATATTGCTTCATATATCATCTGAGATTGGCCTGCTGGTATTTTGCTGATTTGCAAGACTTATGGCCTAATGTTCCGTTCCGAGATTCTGAATATATGGAATTTTGGATGTTTCAGGTTGATTTCGTACTAGGAAGTTGGATACACTGTAAGCTGCCAACAGGGGGAGCGCTGAACATATCAAGCCTTTCAGCATATCTGAATGCTTCCACAGATGCCCCGAATTTCCTGATTGAGCTCATACAGAATAGCCCTACATCACTTGTTTTCCTTCTGGATCTGCCCCCACGAAAGGACCTAGTCTTACATCCCGAGTACCTTCAAACATTTTACGAGAACACCCGGCTTGAATCTCTTAGACAAACGTTGGAGAAACTCCCAGAAGTTCAACCCTACTACTCCTCTGCTCTTTACATTCGATGTCTTACATCCCCTACGTCAATCATGATCCGAATCAATACAGAGGGAGCTGGAGCAGGACGCATGGAGGAGATTATAAAGGATCATGTAGATCCTGTGGCGAAAGAAGTATTGGGGATATGGTTGGACCAATGCGCTTGCGGGCATAGATGCGTGGATGAGGCAGGAAAGGCATATTTGGAGAGGAGGGATGGATTGATTAAGAACAAGACCATTGAGATTGATATAGGTTCAAGCTTCCCAAGGTTGTTTGGGCCTGACATAGCAGGTCGTGTATTAGAGGTGATAAGGGAAGTATATAATGGATGAGTGCCAAATCAATGTATGCTAATTGTTGTAACTTGTAATGCAATCTCCATACTCTCTCTCTCTATCTTGGAAAATAATTTAAGTAGCTTATTTACTGGGTCCAGAAATAGTTATGTTAATTTAAGTAATTGAAATAAGATCTGATCTTTAGTAATTCAAATTCAATCCAACTGTTTGAGCAAGTTTTAATCAAATGTTAGATTTTGATTTCTATCATCTTTTTCTTTAGTTCAAGTTTAAATTGAAATTATTCGATATTAGACAAAAATAAGAGAATCAAAATAAACATTAAAAATGCTGAAATTTGATTCATTTGGATTTCAAACTCGAACCCCAACCGATAATAAAACAACCCAAATAAATAAATTAGCAAAATGCCTTTGTCTTTATCCATACGGATCAAGTGAATAATTTTTCGTGTTATGTTGTTTCATATACTTTTGGCCTATATGAGTAGGGGTGAGTGCGCCATTTTTCATTTTAATTCAAGGGACTTACTATTAAAAAAATTAAGATGTTTAAGAAGAATTTTAAAACTCTTATAGACTTAGATGAAAAATATTAAAAATATTTAAGCATAATGAGAATTTGTAAGGCTTCCCTGACAACTCATCATGCAATGAGAAGTAGACCTTATGTGATGTGTAGTGAAGGACGGTTACGGAATAAAAAATTATCTTTTTTCGGTGTTACTTTTTATATCATAATATTAAAATAATAAATTTTAAATTTGAATTTTAAAATTTTAAAATACAAACCTTAAATTTTGAAAAGTGATAAAAAAATTTTATTCGACGATTAATACCTAAGCATAACTCATTTAATTGTTATAACAGTTATGTGGGATGGATGATAGATCCAACAATAAAAACAGATTTAACCGAAAATCGATCTAAATGAAAGTATTTAAACAATTTATGGTCTATAGATTTAGGGTAAACTTCACCAGAGGTCATTTTTGTTTAGACCGTGTTCTATTCTGGTCACCCATTCTGAAAAAAAAATTATTCTTTTCACTTACATTTTTAATCTGTTTTATTTTGGTCACTGTGCCGTTAACGCCTATTAGTTTGATGATGTGGCACTTTAGTCAAAAGGGCTATTTTTTAATTTGACCCCTAAACTTTAAATTAAATATTAATTTAACCCCTAAGCTCTCTCAACCTCCACTTATTGCTTTCCTCCACCATCACAGTGGGCTCTCATAATTTCTCACTTCTGCGATAATTGGGGAACTTTTATTCTCTTGACATGGATTCCTACATAGTATTTGAAACATGCTTCAATGAACAATGTCAACTTTACAATTGACATCGACTCCAGTACATGTTTTTTCATTTGCTTCACTTCACTATGGCTGCCTTTGCAAATATAAGAGGATGGACCGCAAAGGTCTTTCTGTAACATCAGTTCGTAAGGCAAGGATTAAATCTTTTGTTCTTAGAACTTGATTTATTTCAAAAGGTTATTAAATGTTTGAGAGTACAAACTTCAAGTAGATTATCATTCTGGTTATAACCCTTAGAAATCGCAAAGGTTAACTTGACCTATTGAGTGAACACAAAACTACATGGCATTTAGACGTGGCCTTCCAAGGTGAGATGAAAAGAAATTTAGTCCTGAGCTTTTTATTATTGCAACCGCATATTCTTTTTTTGTTCTTTCTCAATTATGAGCCTCTTATCCGACTGAACTTTCCTTTAGTTTATATAAAATGTGTGCATAGTAAACTCATGTCAAAACAGTCCCGAGGTGTTTGATTTCCATTGAGGTTAAAATCACATGCAATTAACTAATTTGTCAAATCTAGCTGAGATTTTGATCCGTAAATACCATTTTTTTGACAGGGATCAGATGCATTCTCCCAGTCTAGTCTTTACTCCAATCACCAAGACATTGGCCCACGATATGTTGTAAGTTTCTTATAATACAGTAAAAAGTAATGTGTAACCAAAGGTAATGCAGCTTTTGATAAAGGGCAAAGGGGGTGGAAAGGGGTGAAAAAAAGAGAAGGAGATAGAGGTGGTCGGAGCTATCACCTATTAACGAAAGTGGCCAAAACAGCGATATTGTGGGATAATAGCGAGGTTGAAAGAATTTAGGGGTCAAATTAATATTTTGTTTAAAGTTTAGGGGTCAAATTAGAAATTAACTCTTTTGACTAACGTGATGCGTCATCAAACTAATGGGTGTTAACGACACAATGACCAACATAAAACAGATCGAAAACGTTAGTGACAAGAATAACTTTTTTCAAAATAGATGACTAAAATAGAACACGACCCAAACAAAAGGGACCTCCTGTGAAGTTTACCCATAAATTTAAAATTTGTGGTTATTTGAAACGAATTGAACTCTATTTCTATTTAATTTATAATTAATTTTATTTTGATTACATAAGTATTTTTATGTAAAATGGTGAAAATAACTTTAAAAATACTATATAATAATTGTTAATAATTCTTATTCACTTGAAAATTATTTTTTAAAAAAAATTTGTGGACAAAATATTAAAATTTTATCAAATAATTTTCAAAAGACAAAAAATAAAATATTTTATCAAAATAAAATATAAAAAATCAAAAATAATATAAAAATAACATTAACCAAAATAAAATATAAAAAATGATTAAAAAATTGAACCATTGCATCCTTTTGTAAGGGCTATTGTCTCAAAATCTCCCAACTTCCGCTTTTTGGTTAGGATGTCTTTCATGAACTTCACATAGTTGGGCATCTGCTCAAGGGCTTCCACTAGGGGAAGGTTGATTTGCAGCTGGTTAAGCACTTCTAAGAAACACTTAAATTTTTGATCTTGCTTATGTTTTTGAAGGCGAGCCAGAAAAGGTGGTGGCGGATAAACTACTGCTGGTTGTGCTGGCTTTGCCAAGGAAGTACTGGCATTAGATTTCTGCCTGATATCGTTCTGCTGCTCGGCATCACTATGTGCTCTGGCTTCTGTCGACAAGCTAGGATCTAAATGTGGTCTGGCATCATTATTCCTTTTTCTGCCTCATTGGAATCCTCTGTTGTCATTGTTCTGTTAGTTTGGCATTGAATTGAGGGCTTGACAGCCATCTCTGCTTCACATTTCTTACCACTCTAAAGAGTTATTACTTTACATTACTCATTGCCTCGCTTGGCAAAGTTCCTTGAGGTTGATTGCTAAGAGCATTGGCAATATGTCCAAGTTGAACTTCCAAGTTACGCATTGATACTGCCAAACTCTGAACATTGGCATCATTTCTCTCCATATGATCAGTAAGATAGTTCCCTTGGTTTTGTCCTTGCTGGAAATTATTCTGGGCTCTTACTGGCATTACATTCTGAAAGAATGCTGACATTGCATTATTATTTTGCCTTTGGTTGTTATGCCACTGAGCATTATTGTTTTGTTGCTGAGCATTGTACTGATTGCCTCATTGATTTCCCCAAGCCAAATTAGGGTGCTGGTGTCAACCTGCATTATAAGTGGAATTAGAATTGTAATTTCAATTATAATTGCCAACATAATTTACCGACTGAGGGTTGGCAGGGCAATCTTCTGAACGATGATTTTCTCCACAGATTGTGTAAAATGGATCTAACATTTGAACTTCTTGGAACTCGTTGTTCTTTTGCAAAGATTTCACCATGTTGGTGAGATTTGCAATTTTAGCATGAAGGGATGTCAGCTCATCCACTTTCAATATTCCATTGGTTTTGGTTCCAATCCCAAGTTTAGCAACAAGGTACTCAAAACTATTGATTGAGATCCTCTCAAAGATTTCTACAGCCTCTGAGTATTTCTTATCGAGCAATGAACCGGATGTTGAAGCATCAACAACAGTACGCATTTGTGCATTCAACCCATTATAGAAGGTTTGTATTTGGGTCCAGTTTGGAAATCCGCGCATAGGACACCTTCTCAGCAAGTCTTTAAATCTCTCCCAGGCATCATATAATGTTTCATCATTAGCCTGTCTGAATTTAATGATATCACCCCTCAACTTGGCAGTGAGTGTGGGCGTCTGAAATCTTGCCAAGAACTTTTGGCATAGGTCTGCCCATGAACTTACTGAACCTGGTGGCAAAGAATTAATCCATGTCTTGGCTCTATCTCTCAAGGAAAACGTGAATAGCCTCAATTTCACAATATCATCGGGCACTCCAATTTGTTGGAATAATTGGAAAATCTCTATGAACTGCTTCAAATGTTACCTTGGGTCTCTAGTGAGTGCTTCATCGAATTGACCTACATTTAAAAGAGTAGAAATCATCACCAACTTAAGTTCAAAATTGACAACATTTACCTCTGTGCCAACGAATCCTAGCATCAAATTGTCAATATTGGGTGCCGAATGTTCCTTAATAGGTCTTTCCTTCTCTTTATTTGGGGCAACAGGTGGTGCTAATGGATTATTGTTTGGTAAATACCATTCATTATTCAACACACCATTCCCTTGATTATTTATTTCTCGAAATCTTTTCTTTAACCTCCTCAAGGTTTTCTCAATTTCTGGATCAGATGGCCACTCGTCCACCACAGGACGGCTTATGGTCATACACTGGTATAAACAACAAAAAGTAAAAGAACAGACAAATAAACATTTTAAAACAATCAACTCCATTGCAATCCCCGACAACAGCGCCAGAAACTTGTTGTGACTGGAATGTGCTTGGAAAAAGGTATAAAAATGAGTATTGGAAAGGTATAAAACAATGCCAATTTGAGTCATTTTTCGTGCAAGTATACACGGTCGACAAGTAATACAACAGTTAAGCTGATTATTGATCTCATAGGGATTGTCTTGGAATTTAATTGTTCAATTGTTACTTGCCTTTGGGGGTGAAAATGATTGTTTTGGAAAGTGATTTTAAATAAAAAAAATAAAAGAAAGCAGTGTTGGCAAGAAGAGCTTGAAAAAATAGATGATGGGCGTTGGCAAGGAATACATGGTTTTCACGTTGTTTATGGCATGTCATCCTTTAATAATGTCATGCTTTGGCAATGTTTTATTGAGCAGAATCAAAAGATGGTCATTGCCTCCGACGAGAGCAATGCCTTAAACTAATCAACTAAAAACCCCTATATGTCTATAGGGCATCTTTCCCATTCTAATCTTTACTCTCTAAGGGGTAGACTCACTCCCAAAATAAGTTTATCTACTTGAACATCTTCTGTCGAAGCTTCTCGCCTTAGAATTTGGCAAGTAATCGTTGCCTCCCAAGTCAGTTATGATGTTGAGTTGCAATAAGCAAGCTATGCCAGTCGTCGCTTGGCATAGAAGTTTTGGAAAAAGTAAAGACATTGCCAAATGAATAAAACTTTATGTTGAAGTATTCTTAATTAATAAAAGCAAGCAAAAAACAACGTTTCATCCATCCACCCCTCACCAACTATTAAATTAGTTCATGATGAGAGGGTTAACCACAAAATAAACTTCATTGTTTGCTAACATCATCTTCAAAATTAAAATAAACCAAAAGAAAAAGGGAAGAAAAAGGGTCAGTCGACGTAGCCTCTCTTGCTCCAACCCTCCTCGGTGTGGCTACTCCAGCTGGTGGTGGAAGTGATCGGAGATGATCATAATCTAGCTCGCTTCAAGTTCGCCCCTCATGCTTGGAACTGAACTTTTTATATAGATGAGTGAAGAGAAAACCCTAGGAGAAATTCAAATTTTAAATTTCAGTTAAGGCTCCTTGATAAGTGCTTGATCTCCTTATCAACTTATCACCGAGTAGGGCTAACATGTGATGGTCTAAGGCTGATGTCATCAGTCACCACTGTGATGCCAAAGGTCGTGGCAGGAAACACCTGCCGAATAACCGCTCTTAATTTTTTGGATTAGGTCAATTCGCGTGTTCTTCGGAACCTTATCATTTCCTATTTTTTGGGCTATCCATCATTGTCAAAGGGCTTGACATACAAATGTTGGTCCATCTACATTGCACTGTTAGCCGCGCCTCGACAATCTTTCCTGACATTGACCTTTGTTTTCCCTTATTCCTTTGCCACGCCATCTGGCATAGAACCTGCGCCAAAAACAATAAAAACCCTTCAAACCGTAAAAGGGCACCTACTAAACTCCTTTTTATGCAAAATGCATGAAACTAATACTAAATGAAAACATGTGTACTCGAAAACTAGCAAAAATATTGTAAAATAGATGAAAAATTAGTACTTTTGAGGAGTTATCACCTCCTATGATAGACGAGTGAAATTCTGTCAATAATTTTGTGAGTAATATCGCATCCGTGGGTATTAAGATTCTTCCAAGAAACACAAGAATACCCCCATTATCAGTATACTCGTGATATGTTGTATCCTCATGTCTAATGTGCTCACGTATACAAGTAAGATAATCATCAGATGCACTAGCTTTGTGAATTTCATCCAAAAAGCCCATGGTGACAGTAGATGAGGCCATAAAAGAACGTAATGGTTCTCAAAATAATGCGTCAGCCACAAAATTATATTTACCTAGTCTATAGCGAATTTCAAATTCATATCCGATGAGCTTTGCCAACTAGTTTTACTGCTTGGGGGTCTGAATAATTTGCTGCGTAAGCTCACGTAATGCTTTTTGATCCGTGAGGATGAAGAACTTTCTTCCGAGTATATACTGCCTCAATTTCCCAATTGCTTGTGTAATCGCATACATTTCCCGATCATACGTAGGGGCATTTTGCATTCGGTTGCTTAGTTTCTAACTAAAATAGGTGATGGGTCGATTATCTTGAGTAAGCACTGCCCCAATTCCTATTTTAGAGGCTTTCGTTTCCACAAAGAACACTTTGTCAAAGCTTGGTAGCCTGAGAATTGGTGTGGAACATAACCGAGCCTTCAGTTGCTCAAATGCCTCTTGTGCACTTACTGTCCATTCAAACTGATCAGTTTTTTTTCAACAAATCAGATAATGGTGTTGCAACCATAGCAAAGCCTTTAATAAATCAACGATAATAGCTGGTGAGACCAAGAGAACCCATGACTTCTCTAACAGTGGTTCGAATCGGCCAAACTTTAATTGCCTCAATCTTTCCAGGATCGACTGTCAACCCTTTGCGAGACATAATATGCCCCAAATACTCTACCCATTCGTTGCCAAAGCTGCACTTTGATTTTTTTGCCACAAATCCATCATGCTCAACACCTTAAGTGTGGTTCGGACATGTTCCAAATGTTTATTCCAATCTTTATTGAAGACCAAAATGTCATCTAGGAAAACTAAAACGAATTTCTGAAGATATGGCCGAAAGATGTTATTTATAGTAGCTTGGAATGTCGAAGGGGCGATGGTCAACACGAATGGCATTACGAGGAATTCGTAATAACCGTCATGAGTGCAAAATTCTGTCTTGGGAACATCTTCATGCCGAACCCTGATATGATGATATCCTACTAACAAATCAAGCTTAGTAAAATACTAAGAAGTACCCAATTCATCAAAAAGTTCATCCGCAGTAGGGATTGGAAACTTATCTTTAATAGTGATGACGTTGAGTGCGTGATAATCGACACAAAATCGCCAGGTGCCGTCTTTCTTCCTTACAAGAAACACGAGAGAAAAGAATAGGCTGGTGCTATGCTGAATGAGGTTGTGGTTCAGCATATGTTAGACTTGTCTTTCAATTTCCCCTTCTGAAAATAAGAATAACGATACGGGCGAACATTCACCACCTGTTTATCATATTCTAAATGAATAACATGATCGGTGGAGCGAGCTGGCGATAAGTCGGTTGGTGCCGTGAACATATCTTCGAATTCATTCAGTAAAGCCACCATGTCATCATGAACAAATACTTGTTTAGAATCATGTCCCGGTTGTAACTAGAGTGCATAGAATGCAGCTATAGTGTGTGTAGCAGACATTCGCCTCAAAGTTTATAATTGAACATGTTGCGAACCATCGCTTTGGCCACCCTGCCATCGGTGTTCTTGTTTTCCTTGCAAATGTGTTAAGCCCGATATCACCAACCGAATTTCTTGCCATGTGGTCGAGAAGATGTAATTTGGGTGATGGTGGTGGAAGCAAAAAGATAGAAAAAAGACACAAAGATTTTAGAGTGGTTCGAGCTTCTAACCAGGCTCTACATCCACTACCTTAGCTTTCCCACTAAGAATTTCAAAAAATTCACTCTTAAATTCCTTCCCTTTTCTAGGCTAAGGAGGCAACCATTACACACTCAAAGCTTTCTATCCCAAAGCTTGAGTAAACCCTCTTCTACAAGAGAAAAAAAAAAGCAAACTTGTAAAATCCTCACAAGGTAGATAGTTTGCACTCTTAAGCACTCACCCAAATCCTAATACACTTGAGCATACATTTACAATTAAGCTCACAAGCGTTGTCTATACAAGAAATTAGTCTTCCATAAGAAATTTGACAAATTTAGCACTAAGCCACTCCTAAATAAGTTCCTAGGCATTGGTAACCGTTGGGATTGAATTGGAGTCGTTGGGGGCTAATTTCAATACATTTTCCCAATATGGTGCAGGGTGTATCGATACACGAGGTACCTGTATCGATACGGCCTCTTTGGGAAAGAGCTGTTGAGCCTGGAAACAAGAAGGTGTATTGATACACTTGAAGGTGTATCGATACAATTAAAGGTGTATCGATACACTTTGAAGGTGTATTGAGTTACTCAAACATCAATCAAATTGATAGTTCAACAATTATGATAAACTAGTTGAATTAAAATAAATAAATCAAATTAAAAAGAAATTCAACTAAGTTTTACCACACTTGAACCAAAGGTATGATGTGAAGCCTTCCTTCTTCAAGTGTCATTTTTGTGTATATGGAGCTCCCCCTCAATGTTTTACTTTGTTGATCATTCTCCATCACACCTAAATTAAGACAATCAAGTAATATTTGGTATCCAAATTGCTTTGGATCCATAAACGTTAGTAGTACAAAATTTAGTCCCCTTAGGAATCCATTTTGCAATTTCATCCTTTTTGTTTGAAGTGATTAGTTCTCTTGGAACTCAAATACTCATAAAACATTTTCCATTTATACATCTAGGGGCACTAGATTGTCTTTGGTAAAAAATTGATTTTCCAAAATTGTTTTTCTTTTCAAGTTCTTTGGAAATCAAATTTTTTTATTCTTGAACTTTATGAAGAAAATTTTGTAAATCGACACATTTTTGTTCAAACTCATTGAGTTTTGCTTCAAGTTCATTTTTGGTTTTAGAAATCAAGTCATTTTGAATTTTCAAATTTGAGACCAATTTCTTGTTTTTCAAAATGTGATTTTTAAACTCTAAAACCAAATCATCATAGGCATCTTGTAATTCATCAAAAGAATATGAACTAGAAGTAGATGAATTAGAAGTTACCCTACCCTCTTGAAAGGCCATTAAGCATAGGTGGCTACCTCATCATCGATGGAGTCTTCATCACTCCATGTGGCCACATATGCTTTCTTTGAAGATGATCCCTTTTTCTTACTCTTGTGGGAATCCTTCATCTTCTTCTTCGATTCATGTTTGGATTCATCCATTTTGCTCTTCATGAATCGAGCAAATTTCTCGAAGAGATGGAGTATCTCTTCATCTTCACTTTCCTCCTCACTTGATTCTTCTTGTTGTCATTTGGAGGAATTGAGAGCAACGACATTAACATTAATGCCTTGCTCTTTGATAAGCGTTCAAAAGTACAATTTTTATTACCCTTTTTACTCATATTATTGTTAGACTTAGGCTCATATTAGTTGCATAATTAGTCATTCATGCATTAATTCATGTTTCTTTCCACCGTTGAGCTTGATTACAAACTTAGTGATTTTTGTGGAAAAAGATGCTGCTTTGGTGTGTTTTTGTGTGTGTGCAGAATCACTTGCCTAAACAAGGCTAGAACCAGCTGCCAGGGCAGTGCATGAAGGAGATGCCGACGCAGTTGCCAGGGCAATGCATGAAGGAGATGCCGAGCTAGTTGCCAAGGCAATTTTCGATAAAGGATAAGATGATATGGTAGTCGAAATTGATGACTAGATAAGCCAAAGATGACGTGGAGCAAAGTTAAATCCAAAAGGAGTTTGATTTCCATGAAGAGGTTAAAGAGAAATTAAATCCCAAGAAGATAGGAGAAGTTCTAGAAGTAATTTAAATATAATAAAGGATTATATTCTTTAAAGATATTTAATTCCAACTTAACTTCCTCTTCAAGAAGGATTTTGACCTAGCCATCTCCTATTTAAAGGAGACCAAGCCGTCAAAGAGAGGAGAGCAAGAAGGGAGATATTTCGACAAGAGAGTTCAAGAGGGGAGAGTTCGATTGGGAGAGATTTTCCAAAGAGGGCTAATCGATTTCTTCTTATTCTTCTTTGCTTCCATTAGATTCATGGTTTGGTGATTATTCTTTGTATATCTTTTGAACCCAACCATGAACTAACTTGATTGGTTGGGGTTATTGTGTTTTATGGTTGTGAGAAACAATTGGATTTTTTTTAGGTAATAAGAGTTTGCACTTTCAATTCAAGGTTTACTCATTCTTGGTTTTTATTATTGTTTGCAAGTGAATTGGGAGAGGATCTCGTAACTTCATCTATTTATCTAATATCGGGTGAGTTAGATTCAAGAAACGAATGAGTATGGTCTTTATTCAATCTATTAATGGTGAAGATTAATCCGGCTTAGGAATAAGTTAAGGATTTCAACGACTAAGAGGAGCGCAAGATTGGTTGTTGTTCACCCTTGATTCACGCAGGGATGTATTATCAAGGCATGCATAAATAGCTAGAGTTTCGACTTAGGGATAAGAAGAAACCATTGAAGAACGCTTCGCCGAACCTTGAAGTTGTTGCCCAGCCGCCCAAACAGTTGCCTAGCCAGTTGCCCAGGCAACCGTCGATTAGTTGCCAAGGCAACCCCGCTGCGCAAGTTGCCACGACAACTGAGTTGCCCTTGCACTCTTTTACCAAGACGATCCAATCGGCTATCACACCTCAACTCACGATAACCTGACCTATTTCCTCTTATTTTATTATATCTTTTATTTTATTTACTTGCTCTTTTATTTTATTCGTTAGTAGAACTCCTACAATTATCAATTGTGTTTTTACTTTTACAGTGCGATAACTAAGGCCAAGTGGCCCAAACCAATCCCTATGGAGACGATACTCGATACTTATCATATCACTTTATTACTTGTGACATGTATACTTGCACAATTGCGTAGCACTCAATACGCGCAACACTCATTGATCTTCTTCTCCTTTTTTCTCTTCAAGGGTAGAGACATCATTTCATGGGTGAGCAAAGATCCTACGAGCTCGTCAAGCTTGAGCTTCTTCAAGTTCTTTGCTTCTACAATGATCGTCTTTTTGGACTCCCATGATTTGGGAAGTGAGTATATCAACTTCTGAACAAGTTTTTCTTCCAAAATCTCCTCTCCAAAACCTTTGAGTTGATTGACGATTGTGGAGAAATGGTCGAACATCCTCGTGATGTCTTCTTTCGGGTTTATCTTGAAGTCTTCATATTCAAGGTTGAGTAGACCAATCTTCGTCTTCTTCACCTCATTTCGTTCCTTCGTACGTGACTTCAAGCTTGTCCCATACTTCCTTGGCACTCTCACAAGAAGACATCTTCTCATAGATATTGGGGCTGAATGCACAAAAGAGAATGTGCAAAGCCTTGCAATTCAGCTCCATCTTCTTGCGATCATCCGCATTTCATTCCGCCTTGCATTTTTGTGGTACGTATGAACCATCTTCAACAACGTCCCGAAGTTTGTAATCTTTGGCCTTGATGAAGAACATCATTCGGGTCTTCCAATAAGCATAGTTGGTCTCGTCAAAGAATGGTGGCCGATCAATGGATTACGCCATCTCATCAGTTGATTGTTTATTGGTCGAGCTAGCCGGGATCACCTCAATAGGATGTTAATCCTCTTCAATTGAGCATCGCTCTGATACCAATTGTTGAGCCCGATATCACCAACCGAATTGCTTGCCAAGTGGTGGAGAAGATGTAATTTGGGTGATGGTGGTGGAAGCAAAAAGATAGAAAGGAGACAAGATTTTAAGTGGGAGACACAAAAGCTCTACATCCCTTTATTTTATGGATTTCAACAAATTCACTCTTGAATTTCTTCCATTTTCTAGGTTAAGGAGGCAACCTTTACACATTCAAAGCTTTCTATCCCAAAGCTAAACCATCTTCCCAAACTCCCAAATCCTTCCACTTGTAAACCAAACTTGGAAATATCCGTTGGGGGGTTTTGACACGTAGGCGTATCGATACACCTTTAAGTGTATCGATACGCTTGAGCACCGTATCGATATGGACTTGACTGTATCGATACGGGTTTTGGCTATTGGAAAATTACTATAGCTAAAATCGTAAGGTGTATCGATACGGGGTATACTGTATCGATACGATCATGCTGAAAATATGAGTTTGGCTACTTTAAAACATTTTGAATCCTTCCAAAGTCTTATAAAAACCCATCAAACATATTTTCAAGTTGTTTGGACTTAAAAATACTTTTGAAATCTTTTCAATTTAATCCAAAACTATTTTTCAATTATTATATCAAAACAAATATCCTAACAAAATGTCAGCCATGAAAAATTCATCCTAAATGGTCCCAAAGTAGCCAGGCATGAAGCCCCAAGAACCATCTCAGTCCCCTCTAAAGGTAGGGCGTAGAAGTCAGCTATCAATTCTGTGCCTTGAAACTTTACTTTCAAATCACGAATGCAACCTTCATTCTGCAATTTATCACCATTACCCACCAAAACCCCGAAAATAAGGGGCTATAGAAATTGGTAAACCCAAAAATTTTGCGGTTCTCGTCTGAATGAAGTTGTGTGTGCTACCTCCATCGATCAAAACCCAAATCTCACACCCATGAATAATTCCTGTGACTCGTAGTGTATTCAGTGTCCTGCAACCCGTAAGGGCATTAAAAGAAACCAAAGATTGACCTTTATCGAACCCCTCCACGTGGTCTTCCTCGGAACTAACTTCCTCATGGCTCGGTTCCTCTACCGTTACTTCATCATCGAGCAAAAAGAGTTGAGGGTTTTCACATTTGTGGTCAGGAACAAATTTAGCATCGCAATAATAACAGAAGCCCTTTTCCCTTCTGGCTTGTGCTTCAGCGGCAGAAATACGACGAGGTACAACAGCAGTAGGGTTGTGTTGTCGAGTATCATTTGAGGTAATTCTGCCGGGCCAACCTTTTGGGCCTGTTGAATTTGGGGTAGGCGTGGGTAACAAAGGTGGGGCTTTAGAGTGGAAAGGTTTACCCAATACCTTGTTTGCTTCCAGGATTTTGGCCTCATGAAATCTTGCCAAGGCAATGACATCATGCATAGAGGTAGGTCTTTGAGTCAACACCTCGTTCTTAATGTCGGTGCGTAATCCGGAAATAAAGCATTGGGTGAAGAATGTTTCTGGAAGATTGTAAGTTCACAAGGCTAACTCCTCAATCCTTGTTTGGTAATCCTCTACCGATGATGTCTACACCACTTTAGTCAACTGCCCTTCTGGAGATTCGATTTCTATCACAGCAAATCGCCGGCGAAGAGCATCTATGAGGTGGTTCCAACCGGCCAGTTGTCGTTGCCGTTGCATCCACCGAAACCATTTTTTGGCGACGCCTTCCATTCGAAAAGAAGCCATGGTAACTCGATGGTGATCTTCTGTGCTGTAGAAATCAAAAAAATCTTGAGCGAAGGCTAACCACTCATCGGGATCTTTGCCGGTAAACAAAGGAAGTTCCACATAGACTAGTTTAGGAGGAAAAGTATAGGTATCAGCGGTTTCGTCATGAACCTTTGCTTTGCCCCGAATGAGGTGTATCTCTTTGTCGTTGTTTCCATGGGAGGACTGACCCAAACGTGTTGATATCTCGGCAAGTTGGCGACTCATATCTTGAAGCGTTTGTTGTGTTTGTGTGGCAAATACCTTTTGGTCCTCAGCGTGGTTTTGTAGAGACTGTAGAACCTGGTCATGGCGGGCCGATGTTGCTTGAAGAGTCTTGATGGCCTCGGCATTAGTGACCATGTTCAATGAAAGCACCAATTGTTGTGGAAGAAGTAACAGGGAGCAGAAAGAAGAGTTTTAAAGGAAGAAGGAAAAGTTGATTCTCATTGCATAAAAAAACATTCATGACATTCTCTGCTTATTTAATCACAAAAGGGAAATGACCGACTCAATAACAGACAAAATCCGTTGGGGTATGTGGCGCCTTTCTCTCTCTCGATCCTCCTCGCACACCTTAGTTGCTTGAAGCTAACTCATCCTGGTAGGGTACCATTGGTGCATGACTGTTGTCCTCGCCTCCATTCTGTTGTATAATGGCCGGATTCACAACAATCTGTCTATTAGTTTTGGGTTGATTATAAAATTATATTTTTACATAAAAATAAAAATCAAAATATAGGTGCAATTTTGTGGTTATATAGGAAAAGAATGGGTTTTCAGGAAACGAAAAAAAGTACAGCAAATAAGTATCTTTCTCATCTCTCATTCCCCTTGCTGGTTCCTCATTCCTTTTCTATATTAACCAACTCATGTTTTGAAAATGTATTAGGATGCTCAGAAAAAAAAAACACTTGTGTTTAACTCAAAACTTATGACTTTGCATCAGGTTTCTCACTCCTTATCTATACTTCAGCGAGCCAGAGCAGGCCCGAAATTAGTAAGTAACGAGATGGTGATGAGGAACTTCAAGTCTTATGCCGGTGAACAGACAAGGTTAGAGTTTTTCATTTTTCTAGATTGTGTTTGGTTTCTGGGGAGGTTTCGGAAATGATGACGGGAGATTTCGAATTTTATGTTTGTGATGTGAATGGATGGAGTTTTTGTTAAGAACTCTCACCAAAAGCCTGGTGTTGGTTTCTCGGACTGGGCTTCTCCACTTCAACCGTATAGAGTTTATGGCAAGGAACCCATGCTGTGTATCGGAAGCCCCAAGCTTGTACAAAGTAGGCTCTAAACTCTATAGGGTCGAACTAGAGAAGACCAGTCCCAGAAACACGGGAAATGGATCACAGCAGCTCCCTCCGGCTCCGACTGCTGTTGTATCACCTCTCATTGAGCTTGCCCTTGCTGCAACTCACACTTTAAACACGACTTCCCTTACCAGAACCGTTCTCGCTAACTCCGACAACAAGGCAATCACCGGCGGCGAAATCAATCTCTCCGGATTATCGCTAAAGTCCATCAGGTAATTACTTTTTGAGCTTTTGTTTTTGTTTTTGTTTTTGTTTTTACATTTTTACTTTTGGATTATCGCTGTTTTGCAGCGGTCACTCGGGATTTTTGGTGCTGAAATGAGAGAGCAAGTGGGGGACAAGGGCAAGAAGCCCCATATGGCCAAGGAAGGGAGAGAATTCAATCTCTAAAAGATATATTTATTGAAATTCAGTAGTTATCATTAACAATCATATACAAATAAAAAATATATTTTAAAAATCTAAATTTAATACAATAATATTGACATATCGTATGTCTATGTATTGTCAAAACCAAATTAGAGTCATAAGGACCACTTTACCTGTGCGGAACTCGGATGAAGTTATGGGAAATGTTGAAATTAAGATGAATTTATGGGAGTGGTCAAGTTATTTATATTTGAAATTAACAAGACTCTAAAAGATAAACATAAAAATAGAGATAATGTTTAATTTCATTAATTTTCAAATTGACAAACCCCCTAAAAATAATTAAACTTACTTTAATTTACTTCAGAACTGATAGGGTCTCAAAAAAAAAAAAAACCAACAAATTTTGAGAGGAACTAGCACTTAAATTTAATAGATATTTCACCATAAAAGTTGGGGTGAGATATTTCAAAACGGATAGGGTCTTAAAAAAAAGGCATAATACACATTTTTTCCTTAAACTTTACATGTTTTCCCAACTTGCCCTTTAAACTATGTTTTGCCTACTTTTGTCCCCTAAACTTTTCGCCGTTACTCATATAACCCCAAAAAGCTAACACCATTAAAAAAATTTATTTTGACCAATCAGAACGTGCCACGTCATTTTCTTTATTTATTTTTAAATTTTAAAATAAAATAAATATATTAAAATATTTATTAATTTAATTATAGTTCCTAAAATACCCAAACACCCCCATTTTGTTTTCCATTTTCTCTTCTTGTTCACAAATTTAGTTCTCTAAGATGGAGAACCCTAGCCGCCACTTCCCCATTTCGCAGAGCCGCCATATGATGAGCTCTCCAGTTGTCGGTGCCACCAACAAGCTCTTCCCGGCTTCCTTCTCCTTTCTCTCAATTTAGATTTTCTTAAAACTCTCCTAAATTCTATGGAAATAACTCCAATTTTCGAACCTTACCGGCGTCAGATCTGTATCATCCACCGTTGGGATCGTCAGTCAAAGACTCTGGTTGTCGGGAACCACCATGGTCGAAATGGGTAAGCTTTTTTTTCTCTTTTCTTGTTGAATCTCTGATTGTTGAATGTGGGTTGCCAATCCGAGTTCTTTGCACTGAGTTTTGAGTATTGAAATGGAAGGTTTGGTGACTGATTTTTTAGGGTAAAGCAGGTGAAAAATGGTTTTTTGGTTCAGAGTGGGATTAAAGGAGATGGCTCAGTAATGGAGCAAAGGTAGAGGGTTCTTGTTTGGTGTTGTTGGATCGATGATGGTGATAGAAGATGACTGCCGAAGGAATGTGGGTATTTCGGTGTGGGTGAGCTGGGGAATTTGACTCTCGGTTTGGGGTAGTGGATATTGAAGCTTGAGGTGGTAGTGTGGTTTAGGGGGTGAGAATCGTAAAGAGCTTTCGGTAATGGCCAATTGAAATTCAAAGGTGACTAGATTAATTATTTTGGGAGATGATGATGGTAGAGGCTAGAATGAAGATTATGATAATGGCCGGGAAGAGCTTTAGGTAGAGGCTTGAATGAAGATGATGATGGGAGGATGAAGATGTGGGTGTTTTGGGTATTTTAGGAGCTATAATTAAATTAATAAATCTTTTAATATATTTATTTTATTTTAAAATTTAAAAATAAAGAAAGAAAATGACGTGGCATGTTCTGATTGGTCAAAATAATTTTTTTAACGGTGTTAGCTTTTTGGGGTTATATGAGTAACGGAGAAAAGTTTAGGGGGGCAAAAGTGGGCAAAACGTAGTTTAGGGGGCAAGTTGGGAAAACAGGTAAAGTTTAGGGGGAATGGGTATTAAGCCAAAAAAATAAACCATAAAAGTTGGGGTGAGATATTTACCGTAAAATGCAATTAACAAAATTGTGGCATATAAATCATAAGACGAATTAATCTTATTTGGAAAAAAATAGATTCTGAAACCCTTAATCTCGACTCGTTTAGCATTCATTAATGTAAATGTAAATCTTTCATTTAAGGAAACGTTTTAAAATTATACACTATAAATAGCATATTCGAAATGAGGTTTTCAACCAAACATAAAATTAGAGCATCTCAATCTTAAGAGAGAATAAAGATGGCCAAAAACACATGTTGTATTGTTCCTTCTTATCGTACTCATCCTATCAATGGGTATGTATGTGTATATGTGACATTGGTTTGTTATAATTTTATTTTATTATGTATTTGTAACCAGAGGCAGAACACGTTGTAACTTCTGGGGCTATGACCCTTTCAAAATTTTATAAAATTAAATTTTAACCCCTTACATTAAAAAATAGGCACACACAAATTTTATAGAAATTTATATCAAATTTTAATTTTTTTTGAAAATTTTAATTAAACTCTTCTCATGATTTTTAAAAGTTTTCATTATGCCTCTAAATTTTCAAAAAATTTACTTAGACCCCAAATTTTATGAAAAAATATAAATAAAACCCTTCATTGTTTTTTGAAAATTTCAGTTTAAACCTCTATTTTTTTAAAAAAATTAAGTTGTTCCCCACATACTCTTTTGTCAAGTTCCACCACTGATTGATAGTGAGGTGGTGGGTTTAATCAAACGGTGAAACAATTGATGATTGATTTGTAATTTTTATATTATGGTAAAAGAAGTTTCTCTTGTATCTATGAAGATTGTCACAATTTTTACAATGCGAAAAAGAATATCATACACTCACTAGCTAATTTATGGGTTTCAAGAAAACATACGAAGAGTTTAATATGTCGTTTCCTTTTAATGATGATATAAAAGGCCTAATGGAACCAATGAGAGAAATTCAGTTATAAGCTTTTTAATCTTTTTTTCGCTTGAATTTGAGACTGCCAAATATAAAATTCTTTCCAGTCCATAATTTTTTAGTCTAGAAGATGTTTTTGGAAGGGTTCATTGTGTCGTGAATTCTTTGCATGTCCTAACTCCAGAACGTAACAGTCTTTCTCCTTTGTCGTGCTACAACTTCTTACTCAAAAAGATAATATTATAAGAGTGGAGGCACCAATAGGAGCATGGGGTCGAGTCGAGATCCAACAACTCTAATAACATTTTAGAACTCGTAGACAAGAGCGTGGAAAGTTATGTTACTGCCATCGTATGTTAGAACCAAAACATAAATTAATATCAAACCTAATAACTAGGATCTATTATGTCAAAACATCAAGAACAATAAACCGAATGCGGAAGCGTATCTGAATATATCTATAAACTAAAATATTTAATCTTTGATGAAGATCGCCTAGAGAGTGGTTGTAATCTTCCAAGAAGATAGGCTAACCCGTGCTGTAAAAACTATCTGACATGGACAAGAGTAATACAAGTTAACCTATTTCTTGGGACCACTACCTCTTTATATAGTTGATTTAATAAATCAACTATTAAGTATTTATAACTCTGTCCCTCATTGAATTATAAATACATCTTATGGTATCTACACTTTTATTTCATAACACTTTAATACCCATGACGTGGCTAACATAATTGGTCACTTAATTCTACTTCATACTTTATAATAGCATCATACATCTTACATATGTGCCCACAAATGCGGATTTTAATCCAACAATCTCCCACTTGGGCAACATATGTTTCCTGATAAATGTACAACCTTATAAGCTCAAAATTAGCTATTATATAATAGGTTTTCTATAACAATCTCGTCCATCAACTATATTCATTTAGGATCAAAGCAGCATTTGCCATATCAATCATGACTAGACCCATCAATGGTCACATATACAAATATACTCAAATGACATAGATCAATCATGAATGCGTAGCATGGAAAATTACATGAAATGTGAACCGAATATGTCTATTTCCATCTGGTCCTCCTAAACCTTAGTAAGATCAAACTTTACTGAATTCAAAGTGCGCATAAACCAAAAACTTTATTTCCGCAAAAAATAATCTTAAAGTATCCTTAAACTGAAGTAACTGAAATTATGTCTAAAACGAATGAGCATTTTTCAAAATTACAAACTCCCACTAAAACCGAATATCCTTAAATAACATTACACCCACATGAGTAGTGTGCTCAAAGACCTAGGGTGATAGTTTCTTAATAAGCGCACAATTATGGAGTTTGTACCAGCATGCTTTATAGACACACAACCACTCTGAATTTTCTTAAACAACTAGGAACTTAATATTTATGTGCTTCAAATTTGAAGTGTTCCTATTGTTTATAGAATAAATGAATGCATATTTATTATCACAAAATAACTGAAGTTGTCTTTCTATTCAATCTATAATTAGCAGCCCACGTGACAAAATTCTTTTGCATCAATATTCTAATAAAATCAAAATCTGTAAACTTGATGATCTCTAACTTACCAGAACTCCAATATGCGAGCATGTAATTTTTGTTCTCTAAAGATATCTCATAACCCTATTGCTATTATCCAATAGTTCATATTAGAATTGCTTAAATATTTGTCTAACATTCTAACAATGTACGCAATATTCGAACACATACATACTTGAACATAAATTAGATTCTCAATAGCTTATGCTATGAGTATCACTTGGTTTACTCACACTGAACTTGTAGTATATACAATTGTCAACCAAATTTATCTCAAAACCAAATGAGATAATTAATATAAAATTTATAATTTCATTAATGAGAGTCCTACTTAAGCTCATAAATGAATTTTTTTAATTTACATATCATTGATTTTGTATTATTAAACACAAATCTATGAGTGTACCATATAATTCGTTTCTTCAATGTTTCCATTGAAAAACACAAGCTTAACATCCATATTATGTAGCTCAAGATTAAAATAAGCAACAAACGTCATGATTATCCTGAAAGAGTATTTTAATGAAACTGATGAGAAAGTCTCTACAAAATTAATGTCTTCTTTTAGAGTGTATCCTTTAAATACAATACATGCCTTATACTTATCCACATTATCATTTACATCCTTCTTGATTTTAAATATCCATTTACAAGCAATTAGTTTGAACTTTCAAGTAATGGGATAAGTTCTTAAACTTTATTGTGTTGCATAAAATTGTATTCTTCTTATATGACATCAATCCACTTATGAGAGTTATAACTTTCATGGTTTGATCAATGGAATGATTAAGTCATTTTCTATCATTCCATTGTTATCCTTATTTTCTTGAATAAATACAATATAATAATCTCAAATAGTATTTCTCCTTCCTCTCGCGGATCTCTTTAATGACACTTGTTTTAAGGTTGTTGAGTTTTTCTTCTGAAACAATTATCTTATCTTGAATGGAAGTTGTTTAACATTGTTTTGCTAAGGTACTTGATTCACTTCTTGATTAATGATAGGTGTGAAAACCTAAACATCGTCAAAAGTGATAGTAAGAATTAAATTATAATCCAATTCATCTTTAATAATAATGTATCTAACCTTATTTCTCCTTCCAAACTCAACATCCTAAAAAAATTATCGATCTCTTCTTAAATAATTCCTAATTGTGGGATCATAAAACTTACAGTCCAAGAACTACTCAAAATAATCAAAGTAGTTGCTCACTTTTAAAATTTAATTACTTCACATATGTCTTAAGTTGTTACAAAAGAAATCAACCCCTTGTAACTTATTGTTGTTTCTTTTGAGTTGGACCCTTAGCAACTTTATTCTAATATTTTATTTTATTGCTCTTATTCTCAGAGACATTAACTAAATGAATACTAACCAAATGAGTATTTTTACACTTATAATGCTTCAATTTTTTCTTCTTCTTGAACACAATGAGAAATAAACCCAATTAGAGTCTATTTCTCCTTTTGGCGGTTGTAATTGATTTTGAATTGGTTAAACTGTATAGGAAGCAATACAAAAATCATAAGAACAAACAATTGTTAGAGAGTTTGGTCTTATGTGCCTTAGATTTTGAAGCAATATTAAGAATTTTCATAATCTACTCCCTCACATTTCCTTGACCCTTATACTTCATAGAAATCAAAGAAGACATAAGTGATGCCATTTTAACCTTAATGTTTTAGGTAAAATATTTCTTAATTTCGTCTAGAGAACCCTTAGTATGAGTAATCTTTTTAGATTTGTGCTCCAAAAGACATCTAGAATGTTGTGCTTTATGATCATTAGACTCATGCAATTCGAACGACCTCACCTCTCAAAATACCTTTCATGGGTGCTTACCGCAGTAAGGTGCAAAATGTTCTTTCCTTAGTGCAAAGTCTATGTTCATACATCCAAATACTATATGTAAGTGCCTTTTCTATTTCTTGAAACTAGTTTCACTAAACATTAGTGTAGAATGTATATTAACAGCTATTGTGACAAAAAAAGATAAATTAACTAAATATAGAACAAAAATAAAAACAAGCTCACATAAATATTCATAAATAAACAAATAAATTTAAAATAATGGCTAGTTCCCTTCAAGATACCAAACACAATATTAATATCAAGTCTTTGGATAGTAATATTAACTGTAAGCGGTACTCTTGTTGTAGAAATCAAACATTGACAATAAACCATGTCAAACAATAGATTAATCTTTTGACTAATGTATCGCTCACATAAAATACCTTATAATTATCACACATTTATCGCCACAATTGTCGTTGCAATTATGCCAAATATTAACTTTCTTTTGGGCCAATTAATAAACGCATGAATTACAAAAACCCATAACCATCTTGATATTTTAAATAAATTAATCTACACAAAAGCAGTCAGTTTGGTGACATTATGTTTCAACTAATCCATTAAAATATTAGTCATCTGAAGCTAAAATACGAATTTATGTTTCAAAAAGTATTACTTAATTTTATGTTTCAATTAAATTAAAAGATAACCAAAACAATAATAAATTTGAATAAAGGTAAACCTCATATCAAGATACCGGACACTCCATTAATATTTTATATTTGGAGAAAATATTAACTTGCTAGTGATATCTTGGTACATTAATATTTTATATAAGAACATGTCAAGCATAAATCTTTCTTTGGGCCGATTTATTGCTTACATATAAAACTAAATAATTATCACATGTTTATTACCACATGTTGCACATGTAACAATGTCAACTATTAATCTTCCTTTAGGCTAATTAATACTAACGTAAGTTGAATTACATGCGCAAAACCTTCTATATTTTAAAATAAAATAATTTCTATGATAAAGGTCACTTTGGTGACTTAATATTTCAATTAATTTATCTCAAAATATATAATATAAATATACCGATATCCAAATTTAAAATTTTGTAACAGTTAAAACTAAAATTTCTAATAACACTTAAGTTTTCGAAATAACCCAAAATAAAGTTGTCTAAATGGGGCTATCAGAAATCGAAAAATTGAAATCTTTGACTGTTTCTAAAAAAATTCCTTAAATATGCATCTACCAAAATTTTCACTATAAACTTAAACTCAAGATTAATAAATCATTAAATTAGATGCATTCGATCCTTAACTTCATAAATCACCAAAATATTGAATTCAAAATAATCAAACTTGACTAGAAGTAAAAAAAAAATCATACTAATGAATTCAATAACGATCACAAGAAGCTTTAATATCCATAATAACCAAAAGATTAAAATTAAAAATTTTGATTAAACTGAACCGAATATATTTAATAATTAAATATAAATATATATTCCATAAATAACATTAATTGCATATACTTTTTAAAACTAAATCAAAATCAAATATGCATAACTTTAAACAATATATACCGTAATAGATATAATTCAAAATTAAATATGTATTGAATTGCATAAATTTATATTACCTCAAAAAAAATGGCGATGATGCAAAACCCCAGTCCCGAAACATTATATCAAACTGGACATTATTATGTCTATTGTCTTTAATATACGGTAATATTTTCTTGAATACAAAAGTAATAGGCGGTCCCCTATAATCAATGACCCTTTGAGTATTATTCTAACTTTATCTCAAGGATTGATCAATACAATCAGTAAATTCTTAAAACGCCAAAAGTGATGGTAGACACTTTCTTGAAGCACAATAATCATGTCTGATTGCCCAAAGCCACAATTGTATATAAAACAATAAGAAAGATAATAAATGATAACAAATTAGATTTGTACCGAAATAGAAGCTTAATTGTGATCTATTGTCAGACATGATGCGAATATGAAGTTTTGTAATTTAGGGTTCGTTGCAAAAGCAAAACATATATTCAATATCATTTAATTAATAATAATAAATAGAACCCTAAAAACTGAAGTTATAAATAATCAAACTCTAAAATTCAACATCAATCCAAAAAAAAAAAAATAGAAAACAAATCTATTCTCAATGATTCAACATGGCGAGACGCTGATGCCACTTGTTAGAACCAAAACATAAATTAATATCAAACCTAATAATCATGATCTATCATGCCAAATCATCAAGAACAATAAACCGAATAAACTGAATGCGGAAACGTACCTGAATATATCTGTAAACTAAAAACTTTGAATCTTTGATGAAGATCGCCTAGAGGGTGGTTGTGATTTTCCAAGAAGATAAGTTAGCACTTGTCGTAAAAATTCTCTGACGGGGACAACAGTAATACAAGTTAACATATTTCTTGGGGATCACAACCTCTTTATATAGTTGATTTAATAAATCAACTATTTTTATAACTTTATCCCTCATTGAATTATAAATACATCTTATGGTATCTACACTTGTATTTTTATGACACTTTAATACTCATAACACGACTAACATAATTGGTCTCTTAAGTTTATGCCATACTTTATAATAGCATTATACATTTTACATATGTACCCACAAATACGAATTTTAATCCAACATCATAAGCCAAAACGTATCAGGCATGATTCTTGGAAGTTGCAGTATAATAAAGCTTAATATTCTCATGTTGCATCTAATGTAGAAACAACTGCATAGTCTGTTACATTATCTACTTATGAGTCAAGAAATTCTAAAACAACCACCCAGTCCCATTTCAATCCATGTCTTGTTTCGACCTTGTCAAAATGGTTTATTGATTCCAGTGATACAAATCACATGGCAAGTAATCCCAGTTTATTTTCTAACTTCCTGCCTTGTAAATCTATAACTATTGTTTATTTTAGTCGATGGTTCAACATCAAATGTTATTTGGTTTGACACCAATCCTATCTAATCACTTGCTTTGTATGGGTAGAAAGCTCATTGTAATCACTAATTTTATCTGGGGTATTAACCCGTTGCTAAAATTTTGTAATAAATGGCTTTGTTTAACTTTAATTATTTTATACTATATGATTTTAAAACCCAAAAAAAATACTAGTGCTATTTGAATTAAGTATAATTATATATGTGTGTTGCTATTTGTTATCATGTGTGGTTATTATTATTATGGTGTTATTTAATCTTAAAACCCCAAAACATTATTATCATGTTAGATGTTCTATCTTTTATTTTTGTTTGTGTGTTAATTAGTAGTATTATCATAACTTATATTGTTGAAACCAGAAAACCCAAAAAAATATACTAAGGTAATTTAAGTTAAAAGCCAACTGTTTATTTATATCAGTCAATTTACATTTGAAAAACAAAATATTACATATTATTATGTTTGGCCTAGATACAATTAAGCCTAAGCTCTAAGCGTAACTAAAACCCTAATCTAACACAACTCTTTTCTCTTTGCGTAGCCAAAACTGGGTCGTTAGATCTGGTTGATAATCTTAACGGTCCAGATGCAACCGAGCCGGCTCTTCAGCTCCCCTACGCGCCCACGCGCGACCTTTGGCGTCACTCACGCGGGCGTGTAACCCACGCGCTTGACTCCTTGGCTTCCCAAGCCGTGCCGTCTCCTCAGCTCCCATGCCGAATGCTTCTGATTCAGCTCCTCTGGTCCCCTCCTCCTCACGAGAGCCACAACACATGGAAAGAGACAAACAATGTCATATGGTATACTCCAACAAACACCAGGAATTTCAGAGGCAAAGGCACATGCAAAAGAAAAATCTGACAATGGCAGAATTGCGGGATGAATATAAACAAATAAGGGGACCAACCAATAGGGTTTTTAACATGTATTTTTATTGTCTCTTTCAAATGTAAAAGTTGGTTATATAAACCGAAAGCATGCTATTTGTAACCCTAAGCATCAATCGGGGAAAAATCAGATTCATATCAATACAAAGAAAAATCCTTCTGAGGTAATCTTTTCTACTTTTGCATTTCGAATTCAAAAAACAAGAAAAAAGGGTAAGGGTTTTAGTTTTTTTACCCTCGGGACCGTTTGTTTTTCCTCGATCGGTTGCGCTTCCTCGCTGGTGATAAGCCCTGTGGCACCCATTTTAATCCGGGCTTTTAAATCCATATTACAAACCCAAATATTAACCAGACCCAATCCAATATACAACCAAATATCCATTACCCTAATAAACCAACCCATTTTACATACCCGGCCCAACACCATATCCAGCCCAAAGCCTAATATAAACCTAACCCTAATTGAAACCCTAGCCACCAGCTCCTATGTTTTAGCCGCCGCCATGGCACAATTCATACAGACACAAACAAAACCAAATTAAATATTGATTAAACCGGATTAAAATCCCTAAAAAGATCAATTACCTAAAATGATTGCCCCTTCCATCTGAGCCCTTTTTTGCCACCACCTTATCCGATTTTTTAAACCCTTCATCTCCATCCATTGGCACCACCGCCCGAGCGTCAAACCAACAGCAACCACATGCCCTTACTTTCCACCTCACCCCCAAATTGAAACCCTATAAAAAGGGTAAACCGATAAAACGAGACCACATGGAGAGAGATAGAAATAAAAATCAAACCAAAAAATAAAGGGGACAAAAAATCGAAGCAAAACAGTCAAAAGAAAGGTAAAAAAATGTAAAAACATTTCGATTTTCCTAAGATCTGAGAAAAATAGGGGTGATTTAGGAAAAACTAACCTTAAAACCGTGTTTAGGACCCAGAACCGAACCAAACCCATCTCTAGCATGAACTCCGGCCATCGTTTGCGGCGGTTATCCAACGCCGGCGAACGGTGGCCCACGACGGACCTTGGGGCAGCGACTGTTCGACGACCGAGAGTGAGAGCAGAGAGTTAGTATAAATTTTTGTTGAATTATCAGATGAAATGGTATTTAAAGTGAAATTTGGCTATTTATTGGCATTTCAAAATGACGTTGTTTTGAGCATATATAACCCGTGCTCTAACCCGACCCGAGGGGGAGATCCGCGCAATATTAATGAAAATAGGATAATTGCGCTTTTGGTCATTCGACTTTTGTATCCTTGTAGTATTACCTCCCGGTTCTCATTTTATTTTATTTCAGTCACTTTTAATTTCTATTACTTATTAGTATTATCTACTATTGTCATTATTATTAATTATTATCATTATATTATTGTTACTATATTATTATATACATGTATTATCATATTATTATTATTATCGTTGTTATGATTATATATTACTTACACTATATATTTTACTAATTATTGTTATTGCTATCAATATTGTTATTTACTTAATATTAAAATATATTTTTAACCGAATTTTAAATGACCCTCTTAATAGGGATCACCGTGAAAAACGTACCCCGGGCATAAGGGTGCCGCTTTCCATTAGTCTCTATTATGCAATATCATTTTTAAATTCTAAAGTGTAAATTTCAAAATAAATTTTCCTTTGTTCGAGAATTTAACAGAAACTATGCCTCGGGTGTTGGGGTGTAAATTTCCTTTATATAAAGAAATTTTCTTCTAAATGTTTTAAGGGATCACAATTTTTAAATTAAACCTGAATTCATAATTTTCATTATTAAAACAATTTGTAATCGATTATGTACCAATTTTGGGTGTTGTGAGGGTGCTCACCCTCCCCCACACGTAACCGAATCTCGAACCTATTTTTCTGGTTTCATAGACCAAAACTCGTTGTTTTAATAAAAATGAGAAAAACAAGTTTTATTAAAATAACCGGGTTTTTAGGTGATCCAATCTCACTTAAAATTAAAAAGATTGGTGGCGACTCCCCGCTATTACAGCTTGGCGACTCTGCTGAGGACCTTTTTCAGAGAGTCAAGCCATGAGTCGATTACCTTTTGTTTTAATGAGTAGAAAATATAAATTCGGTTTGATTTAATTTTGTGATCCCTGCCCTTTTTTCTGAAATTTTTTACAAAATTTTTCGTAAAATATGTCTTCTAAGATTTCATATCATAATCTCTGAACCCGAACTTTGTCCCATTGTTAAGTAGGAGCGAGAAGCTACTCTTTCGTGAGGTACCCCCTTCGTGTAGGAAGGTGAATCGCCTCCGGGGTATGCGTCCCTTTGTCTTCGTGAGATTTTCCTCTCCGTGCAGACCTAGGGAAATATATCCCCCTGAATTGTGCTTACTACCCTTAGCAGGATAGTGAGTACCATTTGGGTACCTTTGTTAGAACCTAACCCCATGTAGTGAACCGTAGAAACCCACCCTCTTTAGAGCCATGCTGAACCTCTGCCCATTTAGAAAGTCACCCGATAGTTGCATGATAGAGAGCGATGGATGGTTTAATTCCTTTTAATTATGTTCTTTAATTTCAGTTTTGTTCATTTATTTATTTCTTTTTCGCAGTACAGTATGCTAGATACCATGCCTATATTTATGCAAGACAAGCATGCAGGTAGATATCATGATGGGGTAGGATTTTGTTTTTCTGAAAGCATGTGGGGTAGAAAAGCATGTTCTAGGATTATTTTAATTTAGCTTTTGTCTATTATTTTAATATTATTCATTTATTTTGAGACTAACATGTTTTCTTTGTCTTTGTTTTCTCGTTCTTGCATTGCATTTTTTATTCTATTTAATCAAAAGGTGTTGAGGCAAGTTCAGCCGTTATAAAGGATTAGCTATGGAGAACCAATTTCTTGATAAGGTGGAAGGAAACCTAGGCGCGCGAAGGTGGTAAGAAGAAACTCAGCACCAGAAAGGGGACAGTCTGTTAGAAGGTGAAAAGTCAGAGTTCGAGGATTCCACTAGCATTAGATCAACTCAGAACCAACTAAAAGAGTTAAAAAAATCTGGAACTAATGGGATGAAGAAAATAAGTAGTTGTTCTACGCCAATTACGGTGATTTGCCTTATCTGCTAGATGTCAGTATCGACAAAGCTTTGTTCCGAGCCCTTGCCCAGTTCTAGAATCCTGCCTACAGTTTCTTTACCCTAGGAGATGTTGATATGGTACCAACCATTGAAGAATACACTGCCTTGATCCATTTCCCAAAACTCCGGGTTGATAAAGCTTATTTCAAGTCTCTTGATTCTCTAGCATTTCAGAAAAAACTGCTCAAGATGACTGGCATGGACGAACAGTGGGCAAAAGCCAGGATTAAGGTAAAAGGGGAAACTAGGTGTATCGCATGGAGCTTCATACATGACCTGATCCAAGTCGAGTCCAAGCGAGAAAAATAGGTCAAAATTTTTACCCTGGTCATTTACGGTTTGGTTATCTTTCCCAAATCGTTGGGGTACATCGATGATGCTGTTATGGAACTGTTCGATCATCTTGATAAAGGAGTTAGCCCCATTCCAGCCATCCTAACCGAAACTTTCAGGTCTCTCAGTGCTTGTAAAAGAAGTGGTGATGTGAGGTTCATCAGCTGTGCTCAGCTTTTATTAATCTGGTTTTATAGCCACTTCTGGAAGCCAGAGAAAATCTCCTATCGGGCATGCTTCGAAAGTTACTCACCACTTAAGGATCTCGTGTCCACACAAAGGTAGGAGAACATCTCTTATGATAATTGGAAGGCCATTTTTTGAAACCTCCAAGAAAAATATATCGTCTAGAAAGCACGCTAGTTCTTCCCTGACAATATCATATACAAGTGTGGAGACTATGACTGGGTCCCTCTACTTGGGATATGGGGTGCAACTGGATATGCTCCGTTACTAGTATCCAGACAATACAGATCAAGACAGTTCATCCCAGCGACAAGGGGGCTTGCTACTTGTGAATTTCCATACAAGGGTAATGACTACAAGAAAAATGTTTCCATGATCACTAAGGCGTGGAAGCATCATTGCATGATGGAACCGTTCGATGAAAAACCTAGAGTTACGCCGGAGTATCAACGATTGAGGAGCATGAGAATCAACGATGATGTCCCCTTACCGAATCCAAAAAATAATGTACCAGTAGAGGAAAATTTACAAGTAGATCCCTCGGAGATGGAAATCGTGAAGCATGATTTTGAGAGAAGGTACTTCGTGATGGAAAGTCAGTATCGAGATTAGAAAATGAAAGGAACCAGTTAAAGTTTGGCATGCAGTCTCAGGAACAAGAGATCGAAAGGCTGAAAAAAGGGAAAAGCAAAGTCGAGGAAGATTTAAGCAATCTACAGAATAATTACAAGAAACTCCGTGCATCAGCAAGATATGTTGGTCTCGGGAAGACATCCGCCCAATGGAAGCTTGAGATATAAAAAGAAAGGAGAGAGCAGATCTTTGGGAAAGAAGATTTAAAGATGCCCAGGCACAGCAAACGGCCATGGAAGAAGAATTGTCCGAAAATAGAGCTGAGAATATTAATCTGAGAAGACAAATCATAGAACTAGAATATTCCCTACAGAAGCATCGTAGCCGAGACTCTGTAGCTGAATTAAAAGCAAGTAAAAAGGAGAATGAGAATCTGAAGAAACAAGTTGAAGAATTAGAAATAGCTCTGCCGACTTGTCAGAGGCTAATTAAAAATTTAGAAGAAATCTAATGGTGGAATGATCATCGTTGGTAGGCACAATTAGAGCAATCTCAGGACCAAGTCCGACATAGAGACCGCATTATGTCTGAATCTCTTGTCCAGGTACGAAAGGTCGCAAAACTCTTGCAGACTTTAGCCATTTAAGCCGATGTTTTGAGCCTACAAACTGAGTCAGAATCTAACAAGGGCAAGAAGCTAGCATGGCTCCTCTAGAAGATTAAGATACTAGGTGTTAAGGCTAAGCAGTATATGTGAAATAGGCCCACTTTATGCAAAGAAACTTGTTCTGATGCGAGTTTCCTTTTGAAAGTTGTACTGAAATAAAAACCTTTGTGTAAAATATGTTGTTGTACTAATATAATATGTGTTTTGCATGTACACCACATCTTCTCATTTGCATTCGCATCATACTACATCATACTGCATCATTTTACTAAGATTTTAATTCTCAAGGAATTATTATCACAGTAAATTTCGGGGCATATAAAACCACATATTCAACACCTTTACTTCACTAGAAGCAAAGCTAGAGACATGGAAGAAAGATTGGCAAAAGTTGAACAAGAATACGAAGACTTCAAGAAGGATATTGAAAGCAAGCTAGAAAGAACACAACAAGAAACTCGTGACCATATTTCGCAATCGCAAGAAGATATGTTCGCTAGAATTGCCGCAATGCTAACCGGGAAAGGATCTAAAAAGAAGAAATGGGTCTTTATAGATCTCAGTGCACTGATAGAAGACTCGTGACATCTTTTTAGTAAGACCCATCTATCAATAGAGACTCCAATGGCAAACCAGTCGGTCGTTTAGGTCGAGTCTTCCTTGCAAGGGGGAATGACCGTTCACGACGACCCTAGCGAGTATGTTGTTCCAGATTTCAATGAGACCGAAAAACTAAAAGTCAAACTACCTAAATAGCTCGAGGATCGATACAAACAGTTGGAAGAAAAGTTTAAGGCTATGGAAAGTGTAGATTAGTTTCCAAGGATGGATGCAAGAGAGTTAAGCCTGGTTCCCGATTTGGTGATTCCCCCGAAGTTCAAGATGCCTAATTTTGAAAAGTATAATGGGACCACTTGCCCTGAAGCTCACCTCACAATGTTCATCAAGAGGATGACAGAATTTATTGACAACGTCCCCTCTTAATTCACTACTTTCAAGATAGCCTGGTGGGGTCCGCTGCAAAATGGTACAACCAATTAAGTTGTGCCAAAATCAACTCTTGGAAGGACTTGGCTCAGGCATTTGTAAAACAATACAGACATGTTATTGATATAACACCTGATCGGGTGACGTTACAAAACATGGAAAAGAGACCGGATGAAAGTTTCAGACAATATGCACAACGATGGAGGGACGTTGCAACTCAAGTCCAACCACAGCTATTGGAGAAAAAAACGATGATGATCTTTGTTGGAACGTTGAAGAAACCTTTCCTCGGTCGTATAATAGGGGGCCATAAAGGACTTCTCCGACATAATAATGAATGGAGAAATGATTGAAACATAATCCGAAGTGGAAAATCGAAGATGAAGAGAACACAAAAAAATCTAATTGTAGGAGGAAAAGGGGCGAGGCCAGCAATACAAGTGTCTATAATGTTGGCTATACAAAGTAGCTGACAATCGGACAACCCAAAGCTGCGACCTCGAATACCCAAAATTCCTTGAAACAAGGATCAAATCAAAAACAAAAGTAGAAGATATGGAATTTACTCCTATCCTGATATCTTACGGTGAGTTATACAAGAACTTGTATAATGTGCATGTGGTATCTCTATTCTACACAAAACTGATACAACCCCCTTACCCAAAATGGTATGACGCCAATGCTCAATGTGACTATCACGCTTGAGTTGTAGGACACTCTATCAAGAACTGCATGGCTTTTAAAAAACTTGTTGAAAAGTTTATAAAGATGGGGGTCGTAAGGTTCGATGACTCTGCAGGGTCAAGTACAGCTGGGAATCTATTGCCTAATCACGCTGAGTCAGGCGTAAATGCAATTTTCAGCAATGGGAACAGAATAATCAAAACCAACGTCGAAGAAGTGAAGTCTCCGTTAAGGTGAGTTTAGAAAAAGATGGTCGAAATGGGCTTGGTGCAACCAATCTCGGGAGACCTGAAAGAAGCCTCCAATGACTACTATCCATACCATGGTGAAAAGAATCATCATATCCAAGATTGTGCAGAGCTCAAGGCCCTCGTTTAGAAATTGATTGACAACAAAGAATTAGAGTTTTTTGAAGAAAGAAAGATAGATGAGGCAAATGTCTGTGCTTCAAAACAAGAAGCCCCTAGGAATAATTATGGGGGCAATTTCCCGGTTATCGTTATTTTAGGACTGAGGAAATGCGAAGAAGGTGAGAGTTCTGGAGCGAGGGTCACAATTTAAAAACCGGGGCCTTTTTCCTTACAATGATAATAAGAAAGTACAATGGAAGTATGATTACGAAGTAACGATTCAAGAAGATGAGGCTCCGAAGACTGTTTCAAAAGAGGTGAATGACGTTGGTTTCTTCACTAGGAGCGGGAGACGATATGTTCCCAAAGAAACAGAAGATCCGAGAAGGAAAGCCTTGATAATCGAACCTGAGAAGGCACAAGATGTTAAACCTGAATCACCGATCAACGAGCCGATTAAAGAGGAAGAGATGAAAGAATTATTAAAATTCCTAAAGCACAGTGAATACAATGTCGTTGAACACCTTCGTAAACTGCCTACCCGTATATCAATACTATCTCTACTACTAAGCTCAGAAGCGCACCGGAATGCGCTGTTGAAAGTGTTGAACGAAACCTTCATTCCTAACGACATTTCGGTGAACAAATTGGACAGGTTGGCGAACAATATAAATGATGATAACTTCATATATTTCAATGATGATGAGATACCTTCAGGAGGCATGAGATCCAATAAATCGCTGCACATTACTACTCGCTGCAAAGGCTATATGTTTCTAGGAGTCCTAATCGACAATGGATCCAACTTAAATGTTCTCCCATTGGCCACTTTGAACAGGCTTCCAATAGATAGTTCTCATATAAAGGCTTGTAGCACTCTAGTTCGATCTTTCGACGGTATTGAGAGACAAGTGATGGGAAAAATTAAAGTGTCGTTACTGGTGGGCCCAAGCACATACGATGTAGACTTTCTAGTAATGAATATTAAACCTACATATAATTGTCTATTGGAAAGACCCTGGATCCATTCGACTGGGGCAGTTTTATCATCCATCCACCAGGAACTAAATTTCATTTTCGATGGACGACTGGTCACCGTGAATGCCGAAGAAGACATCATAGCTTCCATCACTAGTGACGTCCTTTATATAGAGACTTATGAGAAGGCCGTAGAGTGCTCATTCTGATCATTTGAGTTTGTCATTGCGACCTTCATAGCCGAAGGGAGTCAGATTCCCACTCTAAGACTGTCTAGGGCCACAAAGATGGGAATCAAACTGACGATGGAAAGAAAAGCCCGGGTCGGCTGAGGACTGGGGAAATATCTACAAGGTAGGGTTAGTACACCGGTCATAATCAATAAGCATGATCGTTTCAGCCTCAGATACAAGCCAGATGCCAAGCAGAGAAGGAGTGAGATTGGGAAGAAGCAAGAAAGGAAGAAAGCTCGTCCGAAAGGAGAAGAGATGGCCATAATAATTATGTAGGAGAGATGGTCGAGTGGTTCAAGGCATAACATTGGAACTGCTATGTAGACTTTTGTTTACCGAGGGTTCGAATCCCTCTCTTTTCGCACCTTCACCTAATTCGCCAATGTAATTGACTACACTGACTACAATGTATCAAATCAAATAAGAACAAATACTATTAGACCCTTCTTTAGATAGATTTTAGATAGATTCTCTATTCCTTTAGATAGATTCTCTATTCCCAATTCCTTTTTATTTTAATATAGAATACTGAAAATAGCGAACATGGGATGAAAATCTCCTATCATACATGAATAGGAAAAAAAATACCCGAATCAAACCCATCACCTTGTCTTCACTTAACCTTAACTAAAGAGAAAATGGGGCAGAAGCCTTGTTTTGTTATTTTAGTTAGGTTTAAGTCTGACAAGAATAATATTCTACGACAAGTAATTCATTTATTTTTAAACCAACCCATTTCCTATCTATTATTTGATTGACTAATCCTTTATATTGTAATGTGTGAAGGGTCAAATGCTTTGGTAATTCCTCATAGGTGGATGAATCAAGATAATTTTGGATCAGAGTTCTAGATTTTTGTTCATCCCTCGTTGAAATAATATCTCGGGGTTTGCAGTGATAACTTGGTATATCTACTGTACGCCTATTAACTAAAATATTTCTATGGTTAACTAATTGGCGGGCTTGAGGAATAGTCGAAGCCATACCCAATCGAAAAAGGATGTTATCCAAACGCATTTCAAGTAATTGTAGTAAAACCTGACATGTTGACCCTTTGGCTTTCCTGGCAATCCAAACGTATTTAAGTAATTGTCGTTCTGTAAGGCCATAATGAAAACGTAATTTTTGTTTTTCTTCTAAACGAATACGGTATTGAGATTTTTTACCGGGGCGCGATTGGTTTCTAAGATCGCTTCCGGCTCTAGGCCTTTTACTAGTTAGTCCCGGTAAAGCCCCCAGATGGCGTATTTTTTTTGAAACGAGGCATTCTGTAACGTGACATAAGGACTCCTTATTAATTTGAATTTTATTGAAATTTTATAAACTGAAATTAAAACTGAACTAAATGAAGCGAAATCGACTGAAGGATTGTACTACAAATATTAATGAGATGAATTGGATCAATATCCATATCCATACATTTTTGTATTGTATATAATGTATACAAAAAATCAAACAAAATAAAAAATGAAAATAAAAAATGTATAAAAATAAAAATAAAAAGATAATATATATAATAATAACAATATATATAAAATAGATATAATATAGAAATAAATTGAATATAATATTCAATATATAAATAAATTAATATAAATAAATTAAACCAAAAACAAAAAGAGTTTCCTTTTTTGTTTTCTTGATTTATTCTGCAAAGATCTAACTCCTCAAATTTTATCCCTAATTAGAAGTTTCTACGACATAATAAACAGATTGTTGACCTTTGGAAAGAAAAAAAAAGGGGAAAAGCTTTTTCAATGTTCTTTGATTTCAAAGATTAAAAAAACATTATAAATCATGTGAAAAAGTCAAAAAGAAAACAAATAGGGAAAGCCAGCTATCGGAATCGAACCGATCTTATTCTATTTTCTATTTCTATTAAATTTTAATTTCTATTAAATATTAATTCCATTTAATTTAGTAATTAAATAATTTAATTAAATAAATTACCTTACCATTTAAATTATGAAATTCGATTTTCTATTCAATTTGAATATTTATATTTAAATAATAAAATTTAAATAGTAAATTAGTAAAAAAATATTAATTTAATTGTAATTTTAATTGTTTGTTTTTGTTGACCCATCGGTCAAATAAAACAGATCATTTCTCTCTCTGGGAAAAACCAATCAAGGAATTTTATTATATCCTTTCTAAAATCGTTCTATTTCGTCTGATATTTCGTTTTGTAAGGATAAGTAATCCACGGATATAGCAAAATAAAATATATATTTTCTTCTTCTATTAAAACTAATAAAACCCCCTCAAATGACTAAATATCGATACTGGAGTATCCCTTAGTAATGAATGCTCACGTGATTTGGGATAGAGTAATATTGTTTCTTCTATCTATGTAAGACAAAAAAAACTCCATCTCGGAACTTCTAATTAAGAAGGCTTATATAAAAGGAATGCTGTAAATATTCCGAAACCAGCTATACTCACCGAAAAAGTTGCATTTGTTAAAAATTAATGCGAATCCTCAAAGTCATTTGAATTTTTATGTAAAAGATTTATAGATGGAGTTAATAATTTGGATAATATATCCAAATGCATTCCTTCTTGATCCAAAGGAATTGCTATAGCTCCGACAAATAAAGTAAATAGAACCAATATAAGCATAGGAAATAGCATAGTATTATCTGATTCACAAGGATAAGAAAAAGCCTTCTTGTAGCCAAAATTAGTAATAAGAGCCCTTTTTTGACATTGCCACCAATTGTATACGGCTTCTCATTTTTATTCATTGTTAATAAAGGAAATAAACGAAAATTTCTATTAATCATTTTTTGTTCCACTTTACCCCATAGTTTTATTGAATAGAAAGAGCTACTTTTTTGCCATTATATTTTTGAAAATGAATGTTTAAATGTCCTTCAAAAGTAAGTAAATAGATCCGAAACATATAAAATGTTGTTAATCCGGCGGTGGACCAAGCTATTATTGCAAAAATCGGTGAATACAACCAACTGTCACTAAAAATTTCATCTTTGGACCAAAAACAAGCAAGGGGTGAAATACCACAAAGAGAAAGCGTACCTATTAAAAAAACAATTTGTGTAATGGGCGCATGCTTTCTTAAACCGCCCATCAAAACCATATTCTGGCTTTTCTCTGGCAATTACCCAACAACAGCTTCCATGGAATGAATAATTGATCTGGATCCTAAAAACAACAATGCTTTTGAATAAGCATGAGTAATCAAATGAAATAAAGCAGTTCAATAAGACCCCATACCTAAAGCTAACATCATATAACCTAGTTGGGACATTGTAGAATAGGCTAACCCCCTCTTAATATCCTTTTGAGCAAGAGCTAAAGTAGCCCCTAACAATACTGTTATTATACCTATCAAAGATATTAGATTCATTATGTAATGTATAACTATGAAAAGAGGAAGAAGGCGGGCTACAAGAAAAATTCTCGCTGCTACCATAGTGGCAGCATGTATAAGAGCCGAAATAGGAGTAGGCCCCTCCATGGCATCAGGTAACCATACATGAAGAGGAAATTGTGCAGATTTAGCAACGACGCCGGCAAATAATAAAGAGGCACATAAAGTAACAAATAAAAATGAACCTCATTATTATAAATCAAGTTATTAAATATTTCGAACAAATCTTGAAATTCTAAACTTCCCGTTATCCAATAAAAACCTAAAATTCCTAATAATAAACCAAAATTGCCTATCCGATTAGTTACAAATGCTTTTTGACAAGCGTTTGCCGCAGCGGGTCGTGTGAACCAAAACCCTATTAATAGATAAGAACACATTCCAACTAATTCCCAAAAAATATAAATTTGTATCAAATTCGAACTAGCAACTAATCCCAACATTGAAGTATTGAACAAGCTCATACAAGCAAAAAATCTCAAATATCCTTGATCATGAGACATATAATTGTCACTATAAATAAGAACAAAAATTCCAACAATAGTGATTAATATTGACATAATAGAGGTAAGTGAATCAATAAAGTAGCCAAACTCAAAATAAAAATCATTATTGATGGTCCAAGACCATGCATATTGATAGATAGCACTTCCATTTATTTGTTGAATAGACAGATCGACCGAAAAAATCATAACTATACTTAACAATAAAATATTGGGAAAAACCCACATATGACGAAGATTTTTTGTTGTCGTCGAATTATGATTAATATTTTTTTTGAAAGAGTAGAGATTGTATGTTTTATTTAAGAAGAAACATATAATGAAGGACATAGACACAAGCCTCGTTAAAAGACTTCTTTAAATCTAATCGAAAGAAAAAGAGTGTAACGTGTCCATGCAAATACAAGAAATGTCCGAGAGAGCCAAACAACACATGCAAATAAGAAAAAGCAAAGCTTCAACCCTAATAATACAACCCACAAAATCACCAAAATTTGCTGCAGAGACATCCCCTCTGTTGCGACACAGACCATCCAACCATCAAGCAAAACACTATAGCCACAAACTGAAATCAAAGAGCTCGCTTAATCACTTCCATACCTCATAGCTAATTAGGAGCAAATGCTCGAGAAATTCCTTTTTTTTGCCAAAGAGTCGGCTGTAGCATTGGATTCTCTTTGACACATACTGTGCAACCCACTCAAATTCCTCACATGCTTGCAAACATTCACTAACAATATCTTTGATTAATCCGAATGCAACATCACCTTCTTAAATAAGTTTTTCAGGACGACAAGGGTTCCAAAGCTCTCCCATCAGGTATTTAACATAATCTCGGTCACAAGAAATTGAACCTCGAAACTTTGGTTAAGTTAAAACAAGAAAAGTCAGATCTTCAAGCTTTTAAACAATATTTTTTTAAACATTTCTAAATTATTTATAGGAAACACTTAATACTTTTAATAATATTTTTTATTTGTTTGTAATGTTTAATATTATGTAATTTTTCAAATTCGTTAATATTTTTAATACCAAATTCATTAGATTTAAATTTCAACGAATTATAGTTGGACATATGAATAAAAATAATCAACAATGTTTTCAATCATAGTACCAAAGACTTGACAACTTTGTCTTTTAGAATTATTGATTTGTGGAGTATTTACACCTAATATTGAAGGGCCGGTTGTAACGTTTCTAAAAATCTTACCTAATGCATTAAATTAAAGGGTAAAGTACACAAATGGTCACTAAATTATCTCTAAAAATATAAAATAGTCACCAAACTTTCAAATGGTACATAATGGGCATTAAATTTTAGCTTTTGTTACAGAATGATCACTGAGCCATTAATTGTCGTTAATTGGGTGACGTGACAGTTACACATGAAAACAACAATTAGAATAATTTTAAGTTTTTTTAAAGTGCATTACATTTGATAAATTTACTCAAATTTTGAATTTAGATATATGAAGTTACCAATCTGTTTCTCTTAATTTGACCTCCAAACCAGGTAAACATTTTACCAGTCATGGGGAGATATATGAAGTTACAGTCATCATATTTACATGTGTATTTCATTTCTACCATATTACTTGATTGGGTATTTAGGGAATATTTCTAATTATTTTGGGAACTAATTAGAAAGTGATCTTCAGATATTTGGGTGTCATCTTTTAAGTTAGATTCAAAAAAAAAAAAAAAATCTTTTAGCGTCGCGAGGTGCTAATCCTTTCCCACGCATAATTAATTTCGAAATCTAATCTCATTTTTTTCTGGTTACCTTTCAGTGTCTAGTCCATCTAAACTAAGTGACTAATGACAACTCACTTTTTTTACACATTTTCCATATTTTCCCACTTTTAAGTAAAATTTGTCGAGCTATTACGTATTTTTTGTTAGGAAAGTATTGTTTCGGAGGAGAGGGGCCACGGTTTTGTTATATATTGAATTGAAGCTGATTTTAGGCTCATTTTAGTGCCTCGGGGTGAAATATGGAAGCTTAATCAATTTCTATCGCAAGAGAGTTGGATACAGGTTTTATAGTAGTTTGGTGTTTTTCTTCATGATGTTACTCTTCCGATTTTAGAATTTTTAGAGTTAAATATTTTAGGGGTCTTGTAGTTAATTAGGTGTTTTGGCCCACAACTCGAAGAGGATTTTATGATTTTTATGGTTGAATTTTTTTTTTGTTCTTTCATCTATTTTGTTTCCTTTATTCTAAGTAAGTTTCTTTTTTTTTGTTTATATCTATTTTATACATATAGATATAATATGTATTCTTAATATTGTTTATCGCAAGTTTTTTTATGATTATTGTCCAAGTCATCGGTGCTTGGGTATATATATTCTATGACAAGAGTTATAACATGGGGGCCAGTATGACAGTACTGATTGCCTACTGTTTTTTTGGGGTATGTATTTGAAATTTTAATTTGAATTCGTATTTATTAAAATCTATTTCAACTTTAATTTGTGGAATGTAGGGGAGTCGTGGCACAATACACATTCGCGACTAGCTTCATATTCACCTCCGCCTTGGGCCCTGCTATTACTTACATATTAGCGATAATATTCAGGTACGTAGAAATTATAGTGTAGAAATATACAGAGACACGAAAATAAAAGAAATGCATTACCTAAGCAACCTAATACCAAAATAGTGTTGACCAAAGACAAATTACAATAAATAAAAGAACCTGCACCCTCAACCCGTTTGACCCTCATAAATCCGTAAAACATTTGCGATTATTAAATGTGGCTACCATTTTTAAAATTGAGTGTGAAAAATAGCCTGGAGATTAGGGTTTTAAAATTGAAGTTTTGCCTTTTATTTGTTTAATCTTAAAACTAGGGTTTTCGTTTTAAATCGAATTTCTCTTTTATTTATTCTTGAAAATCATTTTAGAGTCGCCACCGGTCATTTTGGTAGACCGAACACCATAAAAATAATCAGAGATTCATTTCTTTAAAATTAGAGGAAGTCGATTACGTGTGGGGAAGGGTTAGCACCCCACAAACGCCCGTTATCGGTATCTTATTAATTTCACGTGGCATTTTGGCATTTCGAACAATAATTGGAATTTAATTAAATCCTTAATTATTAACTGAATTACATTTCGAACGGAAGTATCCTCTTGTAAGAAAATACATTTTTTAACGAATATAAGTTTTGAAACATCTAGTTATTTTAGGATACTTCAGTTTATATTAAAAAATGTATTTCAACACAAAAGGTTTTTTTAATGCATGTCCATTTATTTTCTTGTCAATTTTAAGTTCTAAGGGCTCCAATTGATTAAATTTATTAAAGAATATATGAATATTATCGAATTTAGGGGATTTATGTGATAACACCCAAGTATTTGGACACTATCCATATTAAGCCCTAAATTAACAATATTTCTATTTATGTAATGAATCTAATTATTTAAACTTAACCCTAATTAAACTTTAATTTAATTAACTATGTGTAATTATCATATTCTAGATTCAAATGAATGCCAAATATTCAATTAAAAAGCCCCATTGGATAACATCTCATTACATTGGGACACTATCCAACTTAGGACTTTAAAATCTCACTTTTGATATCCATTTATTTTCTACAATTACCTCTCCTAATTATATTATTTAGCTCCAAATTAAAGAGCTTGTATACTAAAGGCTCTAAACAATTATTATTGAAATTAGATGAATTAATTATCTAACAAAAAAATACTATATGCTATTTAAAATATGCATACAATAAAATAATTTAATCAATTAAATTAAATTAAAACTGAAAGGGACTAAATTGAATTCATTTGTAAACTGAAGAGCTTAATTACAATTAAAATGACCAAATTGCAAAGGATTGAGAATATGGGGCCAAATCCATAAGAACCCGAATAAAAGGGCGCGAGTCTAAAACCGGACTCGAACGACGCGCGCGGATCTTCTCCAACTCGGCACCAAAACAGTGCCGTGTTGACTCGCCTATAAAAGGCTCAAATCTGAGCCAACTCGACCATAATGCAATTGCCCTCTCTCACTCTCTTCACTCGGATATGATCCCCCTTCTCTCTACACAAACCTTCAAAACCCAGAAAAACTCACCCATTTTGGATCAAAACCCTTTTGTTCTTCAGTGTTCATCTTGTGTTATTGCTAATGACCACTACATCTTCCGTCGTTAGATCCTCAACCATCATTTTCGATCACCCATCAGCCGTTCGCCAACCACCGGTCCACCATATCGGCCACCGTGGTGCGAATTTCAGCCACCATGGGGTTATTTTCGGCCACCGTCCACCGCCGTCCAAAAACCCTAAACATTCTAATTTTCCTCAATTTTCAACCTATACCTAAATCTAAGCCCAAATCCGATAGGATTTCCCACTTCACTCGACCTAAACTACTCTACCCTTAACCCAAACCCCATATTCAACATCGCCATTCCCTAAAACAAACTCCGGCCACGATATACTCCTTATTCGATTTCATTTTTTGAGTTTTGTTTCTGTTTTCCTGTATAAACACTAACACTTGTATTTCTTTTGCAGGGAAACGAAAGAATGTAAGAAATATACCTTCAAAGACGAAAACGACATTTTGAAATTTACTCCGGCCTCCTTTTTCGATGACGAACGAGTTTCTCCGATGATGAGCCAACTTCTCATGTGACTCCTCTTCTTCCAGGCAACGTCTCAGCTTCTGTAATGGCAGGTGAAATTCCTTCATTGCCCTTTCTCTCTCTTTTTAATTATCTCTTTAATTATTATTATCATTAACTCTCATTATTATCCGATCATCACTATCGAAATCAAAGCTCCTCCGGAAAGAGGTCTCCTTGATGTATAACCCTTTCCAATTAGGCATCCATTTCTGACGAAAATCTTTATGAATTGGCAAGATCTTTTCAAGCACTAGATCTCCTTCTCAGAATGATTAATGGCTAATAATTTTTTCCATTTATGTTAGGTCGGATTAGGTTTGATTTTTTACTCTAAAATTCAGGTCGAATTTGGGTCGGGTGGAGCATCATAAAATGTTAGGTCGAGTTAGCTTCGGGTGGAGGTTTTAAATTTTCGGGTCGGGTGTAGCGTTGTACATTTTACCTAAACCCAACGGGTTTCGATTTGACCTGATCCGATCGAGTTGTTTTTTTTTGTAAAAAAATCAGGTTGGGTCGGGTCAAGTCAAGTTTTTTTTTTAAATGTGAGGTCGGGCCGGGCTGGGTTCTAGTTTATGTTGAAAAAATCTGATCCAAGACTAATAGTGTAATTTTCTCTATATTTTTAGGGATATTTATAATAATGCCCCTTCTTTATATATATTCTTATAGTTAGGTCCTTAAAATTTAAATATATGAGTATTGCGTTTATTGGTTGTATGAGAACTAAAATTATTATATTGGTATTGATTTTGATTTTGTAGGAGGATTAGCTATTTTTAAAGGGGAAACGTTGTCAAAAATTTATGAAAATTACTTGAGACAGTAATGTTTGGTAAAATAAAATTAGTTAAATCGTTTGGTGACGAATGAACGAATATCTTTTTATCCATTGTATGCATGCAATTATATAGATTGATAACATAGTGTACACAAGAAACAAACAAATAAATTAAAGAAACTTATTGAATGAATCAGTTCGGTTGAATACAATAATTTAAACAAAATAAATCCTAGTCTAAAGGCAAACATATCCTAATATTCCTCATCAATTTTGTCTCTATTGATATCTCGTTTCTTCGTTGAGGCTTTAGTGTCTCACGATAGTCGGGCTCTAGTATATTGGGATGGTTCGAGTCTCTTTTACTAGTGTAATCACTAATTTTCTCCGGGTTGACCCGTTTTTATTTTTCCAATAATGGGCTTTTATATGTATAAACATTACTAAGTGATGTGTGTTATTGTATGTGTGCCCCTATTATGTGATTATCATATATATGGTTACTATCCATGCCTTTTTTATGTTTGTATCAATGTATGTGTATCACATGTAATGCATAATAGTACATTGTATGTGTTTACTATTGTTTTAATGTGAGTGTGTATAGGTATTATGTGCATGTATGTATGTATTCGTTATTTCAATGTCATTAATACTTAACTATGAATGTATATTGCATGTGTAATTGTATGTACGTATTATGTGTGTATTAATGTTTGTATGTTATGTATGTATATGTGTTATATAAGTTTATTATTAGAATTACTATAATATGAGCTGATAATTAATTAAATATATATATAAACAGATCAAATAAATGTCATCAAATACAAGCCCAAGTTTATTAAAGTCCAATTACACTTTTAAAAACCAAAAGAATTATTATTATAACTACATCTGGCTTGATTAGGGCCCAATTTTACATCAACCTTAATCTGTTTTATCTTCTGCGCAGCCAAATCTGGACCGTTGGATCAAGGGCTGCCAATCGAACGGTCTAGATCGAATGGAGATCATTCAGTTAACCACGCGCCACGTGTCATCATCCAGCGCTGCCACGTCAACCATCAGATGCAATCTGGACCGTCCATTTTAGAAAAGATCTCAGCCGTCGGATCAGATCCAATGGCCCAGATCGAGCCGGACCGTTCGAATTTCGCACGTGCAGCCCACGCTCCGGCCATTTAGCTTCTTCACGTGCCTACACTCTGGCACCGGTTCATCTCCCCATCCGCATGACTACAACACCGGGATTTCTGCTGCCACCACCGGCTCTCAAACACCGAACAGGCCAAAAAACATAAAAAAGAGGGCATTTCATAACATCATCATCCATAATGAAAACATTTAATTCTTGCTTAAACATGCAAACAATAGGATCAATAGGCAATGAGTAATCTGAGATAAATATAAAGATGTAATCAACCATTTGTAACGACATAAACTTTTCGAACGAAAAAATCCAGAAGCAAATAAAAAAGCAAAAGCTTTTCAAGGTACTTCTTTTTCCTCATATATTTGAAACATGCATGAACATATATATGTATAAAAAAGAGGCATAAGACTAGGGTTTAAAAGAGGCATAAGATTAGGGTTTACCCTCTCACCGCCGTAGCTCCGGCTTCCTCGAGGTCGAATGAGTGAAACGGTATGAGTGTAGGAAGGTCAAAATCTTATTTTCGCTTCGATTTTTTAGGGTTTTAACTAGAAAAGGGGTGTTTCTGTGGGCGGTTTAGGTTCGCCGGCCACCGCCGACAAGGCGGCAAGCCGGCCGGTTTTTAGAAAACATGACGGAGGGCCGCTGGAATCTGGGTTCGTGATGAACCTAGATGAACTTGAAAAACAAGTGAGAGCGTTTGGGGGGGCGAAAATGTTATAACAGAAAAAAAATGGTGAAAAGGTTTGATTTTCAGATAAAGGGGATTATTTATATTGTTATAAATGTTTAAAAATGGTATAATTACATTTTAAGGACCTCCGCCCTAAAATAATTACGCCAGAGGGGCTTCTGCATGGTCCAATTGCATTATTAGTCCCTCCGTGTGGGATAATTACGGGGGGGAAGCCATTCTGCCTATTTTAATTATTCCCCGGGTCCTTCATAGTTTTTCATAATTTTCTATTACGTCATCGTTATTTCTTTTAATTTTGACCTCGTATTTTATTTCCTCACAATTAGGTCCTTTTCCAGTTTTAAATTAAGTTATTTTATTTACTCTTTTTTCATGCATGTATGGTTTAGATTTTTCGTATTTATTTTATTTCCTCACCCAAGTGGCCGGTGGCGACTCCAAGTTTTTATCATTTTTAAAAGTTTAAGAAATCCCTAATCCTCTAAAAGATTTTCATTCACAATTTATGGGATAATTAGTAGTTTACTTCTTTTCTAAACAAACACCCTTAACACCCATTCTTTTTCAAAAGGAAGAAAAAGGTCGCTACAGCTTGGCGACTCCACTGGGGACGTTTTTCAAAACAAAAGAGAGCTAGGCCAAAGGAAAAAATGTTACTTTTAAATAATGAAAGTTATTGGGATTTTAATTGATTTTAACCATGATGATTCTCCTATGAAAATGTGATCGAGATTTCACAGGTTTTGATAATTGGTGGTCCTCGAATTAAATTTTCATTTAATTTCTAAGGAGTCACCGACATGTGTTGCATCATACCATTAAGCTCTATACCCGAGCTCTTTCCCTTAAGTGGGAGTGAAACGCAACATACCCACGTGAGTAGCCCTCCATGGGTCGGTAATTCACTTTCGGAGTCCACACCTTTTGATACGTGAGTAGCCCTCCACGTCATCAGGTCATGCTTTCCCTCAAATCGAAACCAATTCGCAAGCTTATAATGGGCCAAAATTGGGTTCTTGTTGCCTTAGTAGGCAATAAGATAGATTCGAGTACCCTTAATTAGAACCAAACCCATGTGTGAGAATTTAAGAAAACCACCCCTATTATAGCCATGCGGATAACCTTAGCAAATTAAAACTCATGTGGTTAGGTTTTTTTTTTCTTTGTGTAAATTATTTATGTTTATCTTTTCTTGCTTTCATGACTAACTCTTCTCTTTTCTCTCTTTTCATTGATGTTCTTTTGTTTTGCATATTATCGTCATATCATAAAGAGCACATTGAGTTGGAAATAGCCTGAAGTTAAAGGCTAGATTGATGGGAGACCTAGTTCGTAGCAATGATGAAAAGAACTCCGACGTACAAATTTGGTTTGAAAGGGAATAGTTGCATAATAGAGACAGTATCCCTGCTGGGTTCAGGTCAAAATTGGTAACAGAGACATTCATGAATACAAAATACAATGGCACTTCTGGGTTGAAGACGGTGTGGAGCAGTTGGGACATGGAAATAAGATGCACTTTGAGCAGAGAATACGGTGACATTGCATGTTTGTTAGATGTTCTGGTGGATCAGGCACTGTTGCAAGCCTTGGTGAGGTTCTAGACTCCCACCTACAGTTGTTTCATGATATGTAATTTTGACTTAACTCCTACGATTGAAGAATATCAAGACCTTTTAAACTACGAGAAGATTGACGAAACTCGGGTATACTCGAAGCCTAGTAAGAACAAAGCCTTTCGGGGCAAGATCAAGAGATTCTCGGACATGTTGGAATCCTGGGTTGAACTTCAGGTCATTACTTGGAACAGTAAGGAGTATCTCAAGTGGGATGGGATTCTAGCCCTAGCTTTTGTACATCTGGTAGGTCGAGTTCAATGGGATCTCTTTGCGTTGTTAATTTACGGGTTAGTGCTCTTTCTCCGGGCACGAGGGCTAATCGATCTGGTAGTATTAGACCTATTTGACCGTTTGAGTGGCAGGACCAATCTAGTGCCTGTGATTTTAGCCAAAACTTTTTGATCTTTGAGGTTTTGTCGGGAGCATGGCGGGGGTCGTTTTCATGGTTGCCCACAGCTTTTGACAGTATGGTTCTATAGTCATCTATGGTCAGATGCTAATTTCTCGAAGCCTCTCTACAATGCAGTTTCTCACATTTGGAAAAATTTCTACGAAAGGAAGATTGGCCCACCCGAATATCTGAGGAAGTTTGGGTAGATGTTCATAGCAACCTAAAAGATGAGGAGATAATTTGGAGGGCTCCCTGGCTTTCAGCAAGGAGTATTCTCTATAGGTGCGGGACATACTCTTGGGTACCATTGCTTGGACTTTGGGAGCACACTGCTTATGCTCCTCTTATGGTTTTGAGACAGTATGGCTCGAAGTAATTTGTGCCGGCTACCAAGGGTTTGAATGAGTTCAATATGAATTGTGATAAAGAAAAGGGCTACAAGGTAGTGGTGTACGACGTTTCTTCAGCTTGGAATAGCGTGAGATGAGTCAGAGTCATGAATGCTACCCATATGACCACCCCCGAGTACGAGGCGTGGAGACTCAGTCGTGTTAATGACAACATTCCTTAATTGAATCCCGATAGAAAAAGGTCAATGGAATAGAGGTTAGAAAACTTCCTACCGAGGCCGAGTTGATGAGAAAACAGCTTGAAAAGAAGCATGAGAGGTATCTCAAGCTTGAGAAGAAAGCTTGCCAAGAAAAATTCAACTTTGAGTTGGAGAAGATACAGTTTGAAGGAATGGTTAAAGGTCTACAAAAGAGAAATGATGAATTGGAACTCGAACTCAAGTTAGAAAAGGAAGAGATTCAGAAACTTAAGAGGCTAAACAAAAGAAAGAGAGTTGTGGAAGGTGGATCAGGCGAAGGGGTAGAGCTCCGACTCAGGGAGGAGAAAACGAGAGCCGAGAATTATAAAAGGATGTATTGTGAGAACATGGACCAGGTGCTTACTTTAATCCAAGAAATGAAGAACTTGCTCACTTCTCACTCTAGGCAGCTTGAGAAAGAACGTCGCCAAAATGAAGCCTTGAAGGACCATGTTAAGAGTCTGGAGAAGTCTCTTTTCAAGCACAAGGGTTCGACTAGCAAGTTGAAAGTAAGCAAGACGGAGAACCAGACCTTAGAGGCTCGTATTGAAGAGTTGGAGACTAAGGTTCAACAGTTCAAGGATCATGTGGCAAGCTTTAAGGGAGAAATTCAAGTACTCCCGATGCCGAGTTTGGAGCAACTACATTTTACTGCCTACACCATTTGGAGACAAGAACAAGAGTTAGCGCAAGGTATGGTTCGGAAGCAAGAAATCACCCAAAAGATACAGCTCTTGGCAGATGACACTACTGAGCTTCATGATTGTGTCGACGATGACTTTGAAGAAGGAGAGAGGATTGTTTGGATTTTGATAGAGATCATTGACCTTGATACTACCCTGAAGTCATATGTTTAGTTGGCTTTCTTTGGTTATTGTACCAAGACTATGTTTCTATTAATGAAAGTCATTTAACGATGATATTTGCCAGACTCAGTATTGCTCATTGCATTCATGCATAATTCATTTATTTGCATTCTTTGTTTTGTTAACAAATAATTAACTAAAAAGCTTTCTGTTTCAGAAAAAAAAAGATTGCATTTTGGTTCTTTAAAATTACCATCATTCCACATCCATATCATACCCGTTTATGAACAAAGCGAATAGAGGAAAGTTTTGCGAAGCTGGAAGCTGATCTACGTGGTCAAATGGAACGAACCCCACAAGAATTAAGGGACACCATTATCAAGTCCTAGCAAGACATGATGAAGGAAATATCTCAGCTGTTGCAGGCCCAGCTAAGGCAAGAGTCGAGAGACAAGGGTATCGTCGAGAGTCTTGCCCAGAACTCGGGGAATCACCTTTATGCCCAAACCGTCAAGAATTCTCTGCTCATTGATCCTTCGTCGAATTCTACACATGGTGCATCTGTTTCTCATGCTAGTGCCTCGGCTCAAACTTAACCAGGGGTGACCTTCGGGAATCCCGAGATTATCGGGGACGGCATCCCAGATTTTGATGAATTAGAAAAATTGAACCAAATGAAAGTGGAGTTCACTAAGCAACTAGAAGATACTCGGAAAGACCTGGAAGAAAGGTTCCGAGTGAAAGAGGATGGGGATGACCCCTATGGGTTAAGTACTAGGAAACTCGGTCTGGTTCCTGATGTGGAGATCCCATATATGTTCAAAGCCCCAGATTTTGAGAAGTTCGATGGAAGCACCTCTCTGTCTGCTCATATAGTGATGTTCTGCCAGAAGATGGCTGGTTTTACCAACAACGAGAAGCTCTTGATTCACTGTTTTCAGGACAGCTTAGTAGGATCTGCTCTGAGGTGGTACAACCAACTGACCAGGGTACAAATCAAGTCATGGAGAGATCTGGAAAAAGCTTTTATTGATCAATATAAGCATGTAACCGACATGGTTTCCAACCGGCTGCTGTTACAAGGCATGGAACAAAAGCGCAACGAGACCCTTCGTGAATATGCTCAAAGGTGGTGCGATGTGGCAGCCCAAGTCCAACCACCACTTCATGAGCATGAGATTTTCCCGATGTTCGTGGACACGCTAAAAGGGGCACTTTATGATCGGTTGATCAGTAACCCTATTAGTAACTTTGCAGAAATGGTCATGACTGGCGAACCCATTGAAACGACCATCATTAGTGGAAGGATTGATGGAGGGGATCATTCACGGAAGCAGTTTAAGAAGAAGGATCATGAAGTGAACAACACCAACGCTTTTGAGAAGACCAAGAACTTCACCATCTCCCAACCGTAGGCCCCAGCAGGGAATTCCAGAAACTTCAACAAGAGAGAAGATAAGGGACTTAAGAAGGAAATGGATGATAGATCTTTCACACATTTGCCAATTACCTATAAAGAACTCTACTCACAGCTGTACAAGGCCGATCTAGTCTGACCGTACCACGTTACTCCCTATAACCTACCGTACCCGGCTTGGTATAATCCTAAGGAACACTGCGAGTATCATGCTGATGTCCCAAGACACTCAATTGAGAATTGTATAGCTTTTAAAAAGTTTGCTCAAAATCTGATTCGAACTGAGGTGTTACAGTTGGGGGAGCCCAGTGCGGCCAATAATCCGTTGTTGAATCACGGGGGACAGGGTGTAAATACCATTGAAAATGAGTGCTCTGAGAAAGCCAAAAGGAGCGTGGCCAAAGTCCGGTCTCCCTTGAGATAGGTCTTTTAGCAGTTATACATGGCGCGTCTCATCAGTCAGGGAATGGTGTTGGTCAAAGAAGGATGCGGCCCGCACTGTGAGTACCACCAATTAGGAGATCATGATATTTAGAATTGTGAGGAATTCCGTTATTTGCTTCAAGCTATGATGTATAACAAGGAGACAAAGTTTTTTGAGAATGAGAAAAGAGGAAAATGAGTTGAAGTTTGTGCATTAGAGAGTCAAGAAACCAGATACAGTACGAAGATACCACTTGTCCTCGGTCTCAGGACGAGCATGGTAAACGAACCAAAAGTGGATCCCGAAATTATAATTGCTACCCCAAAGTATTTTCCTTTCAAAGACAAAAAGATGGTCCCATAGAATTACGCCGTGAGCGTCACAATTCCGGGATCATCCAGTGCACAAGAGGAAAAGAGGATGATGGAGAAAGAACCTACTCAACCATGTAGCGGTGAAGTAAGCAATGTGGGGCATCTAACAAGAAGTGGTCAATGCTATATTCCAGAAAACCTAAGGGACCCAAAGGAGAAAGGCTAGAAGGTTGGAGCAAGACCCGAGAAGTTTTTGCTGAAGACCCACCTTCAAGAATCAAGGAGCCAGTCATAGAAACGCAAGCACAAGAGTTTCTAAAATTTCTGAAGCACAGTGAGTATAATGTTGTCGATCAACTCCGGAAACAACCAGCTTGCATTTTAGTACTCGGTCTATTATTGAATTCAGAAAAGCATCGTGATGCATTGCTGAAGGTTTTGAATAAGACCTTCGTTACAAAAGACATCTCTATTGAGAGATTGGATCAGATTATCAGTCACATCACCGACATCAATCACATTACTTTCAGTGATGACGAAATTCTAGGGGAAGGCACAGGGTCCTTCAAGGCCTTGAACATCACCACTCACTGTAAAGGTTATGTGTTGCCAGGAGTTTTAATTGATAATGACTCTGCATTGAATGTCATGCCATTAGCCACGCTACAACGACTACCAATTGAAAGCTCGCATATGAAACCAAGTCATAATACGGTACGATCCTTCGACGGGACTCAAAGAGATGTGGTCAGGAAAATAGAAGTACCCCTGCTCATTGGTCCCACTAAATTTATGGTCAATTTCGTGGTCATGGACATCCAACCATCTTACAATTGCCTGTTAGGAAGGCCTTGGATACACTCGGCCGGCGCCGTTCCGTCCTCACTCCATATAAAGTTGAAGTTTGTCACCGAGGGGAAGTAAGTAACGGTGAATGTAGAAGATGACATCATCACTTCAGTGACTCCCAATACACTATACATCCCTACTGATGGAGAAGCGATGGAGTGCGCCTTCAGAGCCTTGGAACTTATCAATGATACTTTTGTTGCTGAAGGGAGAAAAGTTCTATGTCCCAAATTGTCAAACTACACTGAGATGATGGTATTTGAAACCTTGGGAAGAGGAGCAAGAAAGAATAAAGGTTTGGGGAGAAATCTACAGGGGCGTCTTCGTCCTGTTAGTGTGACTTATAAGGTGGACCACTTCGGACTTGGCTATAAACCTAATTTTCTGTAAAAGAGACAATAGTGGAAAAAGAGACAGGAACAAAGGAAGGCCATGTTGATAGGGGAAGACATTCCCTAGGCTCCCATAACCTACTCAAACTTCAAAGGTATCTTCATATCTGGGGGGATTTGAAATCCAGAGGAGGACATCCAAGAGGCAAACTGGGAAGGTGAAAGACGCCTCCAAGAAGAGTTGATCAATGAGGCTTTAGAAGAAATGAATGTGAACATGATTAGTGGCGAAAGCAAGCCTAATCGGTTTCTGGCCAGAATTCGCCCGTGCCTCATAGGAGAAGAGCTCAACAACTGGACCTTCAGGGTCATGCCAGCATTCAATAGGGACAAATCAAAGTAATGCATAGAACCACTCCGTTACTTTGGCTCGAAAGTAACAGACATCTTTTGTAAAAGGGCAACTATGTCATACTCATCTACTTTCAATGAAATATACTATATCTACCTTTTCTTTCTCAAATGGCAAACATGGCATTCATTCTATTTCATTCATTATTTATTTACTTACCTATTCATTAGTTAATAATTTCTTTACATCATAAACTATACCATTCTTTTCCTAATACATACTTTCAAAATTGTACATGCCTCTTAATATGAACTGTATGAACAATGTGGAACCTAATCTTAAAGTAGATTTCGAACGATCCATATATTTGGCAGAGATAGAGGAAGAAAATGATGAGATTCCTGATGAGCTACTAAGAATGATGGCCGATGAGGAGAAGCGAATCCTTCAGCACCAAGAGAAGGTAGAGACCCTAAATTTAGGGACAAATGAAGAAAGGAAAGAAGTAAAGATTGGGGGCACCCTATCACCAGAAGTCAGGCAAGGGTTAGTGGAATTGCTTGTAGAATTTAGAGACGTGTTCGCATGGTCATACCAGGATATGTCGGGCTTAAACACGGACATTGTAACGCACAAACTTCCTATTAGGCCAGAATGCAAGCCCTTCCAACAAAAGCTTCGAAGGATGAGAACTGACATATTACTAAAAATTAGGGAAGAAGTGAAAAAATAGCCCGAGGCTGAATTTTTGGAAGTCTCTAAATACCCAGAATGGGTAGCCAATATCGTGCCGGTACCGAAGAAGAATGGGAAGGTGCGCATGTGTGTAGATTATAGAGACCTTAATAAGTCGAGCCCTAAAGACAACTTTCCTCTTCCCCATATTGATACTTTAGTGGACAATACTGCGGGACATGCATGGTTCTCGTTCATGGATGGCTTTTCAGGGTACAACCAGATCAAAATGCAACCTGAAGACATGGAGAAAACTACTTTTTGTGACCATGTGAGGCATATTTTGTTACAAAGTGATGCCCTTCTGATTAAAAAATGCTGGGGCAACTTACCAAAGGGTCATGGTAACCTTGTTTCATGACATGGTGAATAAGGAAATCGAGGAATACATAGATGACATGATAGCCAAATCTAAAACCAAGGACGAGCACATCCAGAACTTGTGAAAACTCTTCCGAAGGCTAAGAAAGTATCAGTTAAAGCTCAACCCGGCCAAATGCACCTTCGCAGTTATATAAGGAAAGTTTTTGGGCTTTGTGGCAAGTCAGAAGGGCATCGAGATCGACCCCAACAAGGTGAAAGCAATTCAAGATCTTCCCCCACCGCAAACACAAAAGGAGGTCCAAGGATTTTTAGTGAGGCTAAACTACATTTCTCGATTTATATCTCAATTTACTAATAAGTGTGACCCTGTCTTCAGACTGCTCCAAAAGAATAACCCGGGAGTCTGGGATGAAGATTGTCAAGAGGCACTAGAAAAGATCAAGAAGTATTTGACTGATCCCCCAATTCTAGTAGCATCAGTACCGGATAGACCGTTGATCCTGTACCTGATAATCTTTGAAAACTCTATGGGGTGTGTATTTGGACAATATGATGACTCGGGCAAGAAAGAATGTGCAATCTAATATTTGAGCAAGAAGTTCATTGATTGTGAAATCCGGTACCCGACGATCCATAAATTATGTTGTGCCTTAGTATGGGATACTAAGCGGTTACGACAGTACATGTTGTACCATACCACCATTCTAATTTCTCAGATGGATCCACTAAAATTTTTGATGGAAGCGCTAGCATTGACCGAGAAGATGGCTCGTTGGAAAATGCTTTTGTCAGAGTTTAACATTGTTTACGTGAACCAGAAAGTGGAAAAAGAAAGTGTCGTGGTAGATCTTTTGGCAAGTCACGCTTCGACGACTATGAATCGCTAGATTTCCATTTTCCAGACGAAGATTTGACCCGTGGTTTAACTGAAAGGAGTTTTGTTGCCGAGAAAAAGGGATGAAGGCTCTATTTCGACGGGGCGTCGTATGCCCTAGGCCATGGAATAGGGGCAGTATTAATTTCCCTTGAAGATGACCACTACCCTTTCAGAAGTAAGCTGGAATTCTTCTACACCAATAATATAGCTGAGTATGAAGCCTGTGTTATGGGACTTCGAGCAGCCATTGAGAAGAAGATCAAGGTGCTCCAGGTTTTTGGAGATTCATCTCTGGTAGTCTACCAACTTCGAAAAGAGTGAGAGACCAGAGATCTGAAGCTAATCAAGTATCATGATTTGATCCAAGATTTGGTTAGAAATTTTGAAGAAATCAGTTTTACCTACTTGCCAAGGGAGGATAACCAAATGGCCGACACTCTGGCCACTTTGGCCGCTGTGTTCAAAGTAAACGGGGCAGCCAAAATGAAGCTTGTCGAGATGAAAACTTTTGAGGTGCCGGCCCACTGCTATAGTTTAGAAGAGGAAAAAAGGACGACAATCCATGGTATTATGACATCCTCCAATATATCAAGTACCAAACTTACCCAAAAGACGCCAACAATAATGAAAAAAGAACTCTCAGAAGGTTGGCATCGGGGTATGTCCTCGACGGAGAGGTTCTGTATAAAAGAAGCAAATATCAAATACTGTTGAGATGTGTCAATGCCCAAGAGGCCAAAACTATTTTAGCGGAGGTCCATAAAGGTTTATGTGGAACCCATGCTAGCGGATTCTCGATGGTTAGGAAAATCATGAGATACGACTACTTCTGGTCAACAATGGAGAGAGATTGCATCAATTATGCAAAGAAATGCTAGAAATGCCAAATCTATGCCGATAAGATACATTCCCCGCCAGTACCACTTCACGTCATGAACTCACCTTGGCCTTTTGCTACTTGGGGAATAGATGTTGTTGGTCAGATACACCCTAAAGCTTCTAACGAGCATCGTTTCATCTTGGTAGCCATCGATTACTTCACCAAATGGGTAGAAGCTGCCTCATATGCCAACATCACAAGAGTGACAGTTTGCAAGTTTCTAAAGAAAGAAATTATATGTCGCTATGGCCTGCCCGAAAGGATCATCACCGACAATGCTTCCAACTTGATTAATAAAATGATGACTGAGGTGTGTGAACAATTTAAAATTGTACATCACAATTCTACTGTTTATCGCCCCAAGATGAATGGAGCAGTGGAAGCGGAAAATAAGAATATAAAGAAGACCATAGCAAAAACCATAGAAATTTATAAAGATTGGCATGAAAAGGTACCTTTTGCTTTATTTGCTTATCGAACCTCTATGAGAACTTCCACCGGGGCAACACCATACTCTTTGGTATATGGTACGAAGGCGATATTACCCATCAAGGTAGAGATTCCATCACTTCGAATTTTGAACGAAGTAAAGTTAGATGAAACCGGGTGGATACAAGCTAGGATTGATCAATTGAACCTCATTGAAAAAACGGTTGAAGTCCATTTGTCATGGTCAAATGTATCAGAAAAGAATGATGCGGGCCTATAACAAAATAGTTCGCCCCAGAGAGTTTCAAGAGGGGGATCTGGTGCTTAAAAATATCTTACTTAACCAAAAGGAAATTCGAGGAAAGTGGATGCCAAATAGGGAAGGGCCTTATGTTGTAAAGAAGGCTTTCTCCAAATAAGCGTTAATCCTAGCCGAGATGGATGGGAGAGAGTTGAGTAACCCAGTAAACTCAGACTCTGTAAAAAAGTATTATGCCTGAAAAAAGAAGAAAAAAATGGAAGAAGAAGAGAAAAAAAGAAAAACGAGAGAAAAAGAAAAAAAAGAAAAGTAGAAAAATGAGGGTTTAGGGCGAAAACCTAAAAATGGGCGTCCTAAAACCAAGGGGGTGATCCAAATTGAAAATCCAAACAGGACGGTTCAAATATATGGTAATTTTGGCATATAACTGGCAGACTTCATCAACGTATGATGCTTCAATCATTGGGTCGTCAAGAATAGTAACCAAGAGTGGCGAGTGAAAAGTCTACTATGGTTGATGGGTTTTCATTATTCTTACAGTTGATATTATTCATATATTTTCTCTCATGTTTGCCATAACTTTCAAAATTTTGTTAATATTTCTCTAAGTATTAATGAAATACTATTCTCATTTCTGTTGTCCGTCCCATAGCCATCGCGCAGATGAATTGGCATAGATTATGAAAAAAGCAAAAGATTTCTTGAAATTACATAATTTAACCTATTGAGTGCAGGTTGTTCCAAGATAGAAGACGAATCTACCAAGGTTAAGACAAAAAGATCATCGGGGGTGAAAGTGACGAGATTTACCAAAGAAAGACAATGAGTACCTCACATATTGAAATTGAAGGAGCTAAAAATGAAAAGCAGAAGGGCGCCCAGAAGAGAAAAAAAAAAGAGAAGAAAAAAAGAGGAAAAATAGAAGGAAAAAAAAGAAAAAAGAGAAAGAAAAAAAGAAAAAAGAAGAGAAACCCTGAAGTGAAAACCTGTAAAGGGCGCTTTGGGGAAGTACAAGTCTAAAGTGAAAACATGAAAAGACGCTTTAGAACGAAAGGACTAAGGGTTAAAAAAGGGGGCATAAAGGGTGACCTGAGTGAGAGATGGGGCACCGCCGTTACAAAAAAGAGAATAGGGAAGCAAGAGACTCATACCATCGTAGCATTTCGTCTCCTTTTACAAATAAATGGGGGAACTCATAAGAAAAGAAACAGACGTCAAAGTGGAAACTTGAAAGGAACTTTCAAGCAAAGGATTTCAAACACACCACTTCCCGGTGAAAGAGTCGAGATAATAGAACCTTGCATAAAAAGGAAGAAAAAATTTAGCCTATCCGTTCAGGCTCACAAAGATCGGAGGCCTTCATGGAACCCTCATTTGAAGAACTGTTATTAATTCGCTGTCGCTTCGGAGGAACATGTTGTCTTTGTCTGGTTACGTCTACTGTCATTTCAGAAGGACGTCCCAACATAACCAAGTTTTCTTTCTGCCGCTTCGGGATAGCAAAATTACTTGGATTCATTCAAAGTCGTTTTGGAAGAATGAGTCGTTTGGAGGCTAGTTGACTTGTCCATTGTCATTTCGAAAGGACATCCCAACGCCACCCGTTTGTTTTCTGTCGTTTCAGGAAAACAGGTTATTCAAATTCATTCTCTGCCGCTCTAGAGGATTGAATCGTTTAATAACTGGTTTGTTCGTTGCCGTTTAGAAAAGGTATGCCAGTGCTACCTGGTCGTTTTTGCCGCTTTGGGAAAACGAGTTATTTAGATTTGCTCCCTGCCATTCCGGAAGAGTAAATCGTCCGACAGGGAAGTAGGAAAAAATTAGTGCTTATTGTCTTTGCTTTATCCTTGTTCCACAAGTATTAAGCAAAGAGGGGCAGGTGTAATCACTAATTTTGTCCGGGTTGACCCATTTTTGTTTTTGCAATAATGGGCTTTTATATGTATAAACATTACTAAGTGATGTGTGTTATTGTATGTGTTCCCCTAGTATGTGATTATCATATATATGGTTACTATCCATGCCTTTTTTATGTTTGTATCAATGTATGTGTATCACATGTAATGCATAATAGTATATTGTATGTGTTTACTATTGTTTTAATGTGAGTGTGTATAGGTATTATGCGCATGTATGTATGTATTCATTATTTCAATGTCATTAATACTTAATTATGAATGTATATTGCATGTGCAATTGTATGTACATATTATGTATGTATTAATGTTTGTATGTTATGTATGTATATGTGTTATATAAGTTTATTATTAGAATTACTATAATATGGGCTGATAATTAATTAAAAATATATATAAACAGATCAAATAAATGTCATCAAATACAAGCCCAAGTTTATTAAAGTCCAATTAAACTTTTAAAAGCCAAAAAAATTATTATTATAACTACATCTGGCCCGATTAGGGCCCAATTTTACATCAACCCTAATATGTTCTATCTTCTACGTAGCCAAATTTGGACCGTTGGATCAAGGGCTACTGATCAAACGGTCCAGATCGAATGGAGATCCTTCAGCTCCCCACGCACCACGTGTCATCATCCAGTGTTGCCATGTCAACCATCAGATGCAATCTGGACTGTCTATTTCAGAAGAGATCTTAGTCGTCAGATCTGATCCAACGACCCAGATTGAGCCAGACCGTTCGAATCCCGCGCGTGCAACCCATGCTCCGACCGTTCAGCTTCTTCACGTGCCCATGCACCAGTACCAGTTCATTTCCCCATCCGTATGACTACAACATCGGGATTTCTACTTCCATCACCGACTCTCAACCACCGAACAAGCCAAAAAACATAAAAAAGGGCATTTCAGAACATCATCATCCACAGTGACAACATTTAATTCTTGTTTAAACATGCAAATAATAGGATCAATGGGCAATGAGTAATCTGAGATAGATATAAAGATGTAATCAACCATTTGTAACGACAGAAGGTTTTCGAACGAAAAAATCCAGAAGCAAATAAAAAAGCAAAAGCCTTTCAAGGTACTTCTTTTTCCTCATATATTCGAAACATGCATAAACATATATATGTATTAAAAAAAGAGGCATAAGACTAGGGTTTACCCTCTCGCTGCCGTATCTCCGCCGTTGATAAGCTTCAGCTTCATTGAGGCCGAATAAGTGAAACGGTATGAGTGTAGGAAGGTCAAAATCTTATTTTCGCTTCGATTTTTTGGGGTTTTAACTGGAAAATGGGTGTTTCTGTGGGTGGTTTAGGTTTGGTGGCAAGCCGGCCAGTTTTTGGAAAACATGGCGGAGGGCCGCCGGAATCTAGGTTCATCATGAACCCAGATGAACTTGAAGAACAAGTGAGAGCATTTTGGCAGGGGGAATGTTATAACATAAAAAAATGGTGAAAAGGTTTGATTTTCGGATAAAGGGGAGTATTTATATTGTTATGAATTTTAAAAATGGTATAATTACATTTTAAGGACCTACGCCCTAAAATAATTATGCCAGAGGGGCTTTCACATGGTCCAATTGCATTATTAGTCCCTCCGTGTGGGATAATTACGGGGGGAGCCATTCCGCCTATTTTAATTATTCCCCGGGTCCTTCATAGTTTTTCAGAATTCTCAATTACGTCCTCGTTATTTCTTTTAATTTTGACCCCGTATTTTATTTCCCCACAATTAGGTCCTTTTTCCAATTTTAAATTAAGTTATTTTATTTACTCTTTTTTCATGCATGTATGGTTTAGATTTTGCATATTTATTTTTAGCAATTGCAATTTATTTTTTATGTTAATATTGCTCGTTTGTGATCGTGAATTTATGGATAAAATTAGTTCGAATGGTATTTATATTAAGGATTTAATACACACATAGATTTAGTACAAAATGGAAATGTAACGTATAATTTCATGTTTAATATACATTTGAAAGAAAAGTAGATATTGGTAAAATAAAATATGTATTTCTCAACCTATAATATGTTTTAACGTAAAATAGAAATTTATAGAATAAAAAATGTAATATGTATAAACGTTATATATATATATATATTATATAATAGAATTTTAAAAATAAAAAAATGTCATATATACTGTTGACATATAATGTAGTTTTCAAAGGAAGATAGAATTTTTATAAATTGTAATATGTGTATTTTTTGACCCATAATATTTATTTTTCAAAGTATGTAGTATGATCTTATAAAATAATACATATATGTTTTGGATATAATATATAGTTTTTAAGGTATATAGTATAATTTTGAAGAATATAATATATACATTTTTGGTATATAAAGTATATAGTTTTTGAAGTATATAATAAATGAAATATATATGTAGTGTATAATATGGTTTCAAGTATATAGAAGAATTTTTTGAAATATTTAATGTATATTTTTAAATAATGGGTTTTTAATATATTATATAATTTTAATACATAATGAATATATATTTTTTAAATAATAGGTTTTTTAATATGTTATATAATTTTAATACATAATGTATCTTTTTTTCTTTTTTTGGGCCTTTATTATATAATAATAATTTGGGCCTTAGGCCTAGCTTTATATTCTTGGGCTTGTTTTAGGTTTTTGGGCCTTAGGCCTTGTTTTGGTCCTTTTGGGCTTTTGTCTAAATTAAGTGAATTAATTTAATTAATCTAAATCGCGTGCCTATCTCATAGGGGCACGATCCTATAATCAATCAAATTAGCCTTAGGTCTTTTAGAGCCTTAGTTAGATTAAGGTTTGGATTAATTTATTGAATTTAAATTTATCCTTGGTTTATTGGGTAAATGTTAAATTCATTAAATTAATTGAACATTTCTTAATTACTTTAGGGGAAAATCAATTTTAAGTTTAACTTAACATTAAATTATAAATTAGTCATCATAAATTAAGTTTCTTAATCTTTTAGGGCTAGGTATAATAAATTGGGCTATATGATAAATTGAGCCTTCTTTTGTGTGCTTACATTCATGCCTTTGATTGTCATGCTTTAATTGTCATTCATATAATTTTTAATCTCAATTGCGTTCCTAATTAATCTAAATCGTAAAAGGGAGGTATTTATTAATTTTAATATTTGTGTCTTAACAGTCCGAGCTTAAAGGATGTTGACCAAATATTCAAATTAATCCTTACCATCCCGAGGTAAATAGATTAAAAATTAACAAGATCATCACATCATACTTAAATGTTTGCATCATGCATAAAGGTGACGTACAGAAGTCGAACCATAAATTAACACGGCAGTCGGGCTTATTCGATGTCGGTTTAATCTATGGTCCGATACATCGTCAACCTTATTAATTAAATGTCTAATTAATTTGATTCCACCAATTCGATAAAGGCCGTGCAATCAAGGTTAATTTTCATTTAAGAACTCCGAATTAAATTCAATATAAATCTCAATGAATTTCATCCCTTTAAAAGCAACAAATATTTTGATACCGATCTCCGGGCGTGATGGGGGTGCTAATCCTTCCCCATGCGTAACTAACTCCCAGACCCTTTCATAACGAATCTCTGGCTTCTTATGGTGTTCGGCCTACCTCACCCAAGTGGCAGATGGCGACTCCAAGTTTTCATTATTTTTAAAAATTTAAGAAATCCTCAATCCTCCAAAAGATTTTTATTCACGATTTAGGGAATAATTAGTAGTCGACTTCTTTTCTAAACAAACACCCTTAATGCCCATTCTTTTTTAAAAGGAAAAAAAGGTCGCTACAACTAGATGGAGAGATCCATACGGTATTCATGTTTTTAATTTTTTTTACATAGTATCTCGGGTTTTTCCTAATTCGTGTTTTTATATATTATAAATTAACAGTATCATAGGTGAAATCCTAATCATAGTTGGAATCTACATCACCTTATGAGGAAAGCGAGTTGAGGTCTCTGCTCTTATTAATGTACATGAGACTCAACCGAGTATTCATACAACAATAGAGGTGAATATCCCAAATGTGTTAGAACTCAACCATCTCGATATATCAGAGCTTGATGTGTCAGAGCTCAACCATCCTGATGTACCGGAGCTCGATGTGTCAAAGCTCAACCATCCCAAAGTAGCAGAGCCTATCTATCCCGAGACACTAGAGTCTCAACGAAGAAACGAGATATCAATAGAGAAAGAAATTGAGGAGGAATATTAGCATATGTTTGCCTTTAGACTTGTACTTATTTCGTTTAAACTATTGTATTCAGCCAAACTGATTCATTTAATAAATTTCTTTAATTAATTTGTTTGTTTCTTGTGTGCAACATCACTCAATTTCAGAAAAGCATTCAAGTTTTTACAGTGTTAAGAAAATGGTGCTAGGGTGATGATGGTACACTGGGCAAGGGTGAACTCGAACCAGCACCAGAAAACCCACACCTGACTGGAGTACCTAAAGCCCAACATGAGTGTTCCATTGAATGCAGTATTTTATGTAGTGCATGAATGCAATTTTTGAAGATATGTTGATTCATCAATGGCAAAAGTGTCATTTTGTATATACTTTATAAATATCTTTGATTTTGGAAAAGTAAATAGCATAGGTGACAACATGTTATTGGATACGAGTAAGGATAAAATAGTCATTTGATTATTAAAGAGATTTTTATTATAAAAATAAGGTTAAATATTGCCATTTGGCATGAAAATAAAGAAAATAAAAGTGTAAAAAATTTGGTTCTTTTTCCTCTATTGTTGTGAGCTTCCAAGCTTGGTAAGAAAATTTTCTTTTCAATTTTTGAACCTTATTTGGTTGATTTTTGAATTAAGACATGAAACAAAGATTTGCTCTCCATGGAATTCTCTTTCATTTGGTATAAGTTTTGCATGGTTTCTATGCTTCTAAGTTAATATTGGTGGTTAAGGTGAATGAAGGACATGTTGGAATTCATGTTTTAAGGTTTATTCAAGTTGGAAATAAGGTTGTAATGTTGTTTCTATGCTTAAAGTGATGAAAATCCTATGATATATGGTATAGGGACCATACGGCTATTTAGAGAAATTAGGGGTAAATATTGCAAAAATTATTTTAGTGATGGAAATGATTAAGATGATGTTTTTCATGATTGAATATGTCATTTGGATGAAGAAAACACTCCCTTAGGACCATTTTGCAATTCGGCTAAAGTGAAGGACTTGTTTAGAAATTATGAAAAGTTGAAGGTTTAAATGAAATATTGATATATTGTTGATTCAAATTGGCATTTGAAGAATTTTTATGAATTTCCTATAGTGATTTCCTAATTGATCAATGTATACCAATGTATACATTCGATTTTGGTTATTGCATATTTGATGAAAACGTAGAATCCGAAAAAAGTTCAGGATTGAATTAAGGAAAAAAGGAAAGTTAAGGATCGAGGATTGAGTGATACTCTGCTAAATTGGGTATTTAGTACATACAACAATGTGAGTGCATTTATATGTTTTAAAATGTATTTACGAAGACTTGCGATAAGTCGACCTATACGATTTTACCGAATTGGTAATATTCACTTTTATGTGAAATATAATATTTTCATAGGCAAAAAATGGTTTTGTACATGATAGGGTATGAACTACCTTATTATGTTTTGTTTATGATAATCTTATTATCATATATCGATGATATGTTACAGAATGATTTATGGTATAATGAAGTATAAACTACTCTATTATTTTGTTCTATCAATGATAGTTTATTTATCATTTATAGAATGATATATTGTAAGTATAAAGATGATGTTTTAATGACCAAGTTTATTATTGAGAGATACAGTATAGTGGCATGTCATAGAGTCTAGCAGTTGTGCGACACTTTTATGTGTCTAGAACTGTGAGAGTTCATCAGTCTTTATGGCCTAGTAGTCTGGGACTACATAGCACTTTGGTGCTTAGTATTTTGGGAGTACATCGAGCTCGTTATAGTTATCGTCAGTATCCTTGTGATACTTAGTACTCTAGGAGTACACGACTCACATACTTAGTTCTTTCTATATGTGATTTTTGGGCTAATGATAAAAAGAACTTTTACATAATGATTTTGATATTATTCATCATTACTTTAAAGCAGTATCGATTTGAAATGGGTTTGAATAAGAATCGTTTATACTATATTTTTAAAGTTAATTACTTATTGATTTTATGATTTCATTATAACACCTCACTAAGTCCGTACTTAGCGTGTGTTTTTCCTGTACACACGTAGGTTGATACAGTTTTAGTTGTAAGTAGTAGCATTTTGCATCACCTCGTGGGCGAGGACATACTACAGGTTGTCATAGTATTGTCTCGACATTCTATATGATGTTTTTATTTTAGGGGCATGTATAATGATAAACCTACTCGTTTTGTATAAATCACTTTAAATTTCGCTAGGGTTTATGATATCTACAAATGAAGTTTGATTTAAATTATTTACTATGTGAATAGGAATGATTTATGAGTAGTTAGTGAGCTTATAATTGGAATAGATAAAAACAATCCAAAAAAATTACTTTAGGTAGTAAGTTTGAAAAATATCCATAAATTCCACATTAATTTAGAAGGTGAATCTTATATGTATGAACTAAAAATTGAGTCTAGTTTCTTTGAAAAAACAGTGATTGATTTCGAGGTCTGTACTAAAAGATTTGAATTTTTAACCGATGAAAGGTTAGACAACAGGGTAGCAGTTTTCTTAAAATTTTGCATTGTGAAGTGAGTTTGTGATTTTTTTTGAAATTTTCTATAATGAATTTGAGTTATTAACTTATATGGTTAGGAAGCTTAGTGAATCTAGTTTAATTAAAAATTTACGTAATAAATTTTTGATGATCAAGTACGAAAAGGGGGTGTTACAATCATGCTTATAGAGAATAATTTCTCTATAGCTTGATCTTTGCTTTTAAGCAAATGCACATAACAATATTTTGTGCAATCATCATTGAAGGTAATAGGCATATTCTTTCAAACGATATTTCTCAAGAAATTTTGCATCTTGAACACATTGTCTAATCCGCGATTTGTTTTCTTGAAGCCCGTTATGACTTTCACTACATTTGTCATGGTAATATTTGTCTTAGCGATATTTACCTTAGTAACATTTGAAGGTGGTAACAACATTTGTCTTATCCTCTCTAATAATAAAATGATCATCTTCAATGAGTGGACTTACTATAAATCTTACCCGAGAACTGTAAGAGGCTCGCAAGCATTAGGATAAGAAAGGAGAACCAAGGCAAACACATGGCCTGCAAGCTCGCTTGGAAGGAGATTGCTATCAGTGATAGCAAGAGCCCTTGAAGTCTTTGAGTCTTATATTTATTAACTATTTACCTATTTTTTATTATCCATAAAGGAGAGATTGGGATTGGCTCTAGAGGAATTAGCACTTATGAATGGAGGGGCTTCCCTATAACCCTACTCTGCCTGCTAGGCCTTAGTGCTTTAGAGAATTCGGTATTGATACTACTAATATTAGTGCTCTTAACTAACGTTATTCTCGGGATTGCTGGTATTGGGAAAACCCTTAGAGACAAGAAAGACCGACCCCCTCCTCCCTAGGAACTATTGGCTGGACCGTATTCACCTATCGCCATAGAAGGCCTTTTTTTTTTGAAAGCGCCTTAAAGAGGCGCAATTGGGGGCTCGCTCAAAAGCGTAAAGATTGGCGGGGTGAAGGAAAAGAACTCCAACAGGTTGGCTTGAAAGAAAGCGAGCTGGCCTTTATTCTTCAA